>OY856376.1:18830038-19546973 GCA_963693495.1 Malacosoma neustria
TGAAACCGTTTTTGGAAATATTTGATATTCGTAAACTTTAGTTAACTACATATATAACACATTAATAATTTCACTCCAAAACTTCGAGCGGATTGTAGCTCATAGGTTGGGTCTCATCGGTCCGGGTTCGAATCCTGACTTGCATAAATCCAAAAAAAAAAAATCTAATAAAATAAATAAATTTTTGGAAAGATTTGTAAACACCAAACTTAATAACTTGGATAATTTCAACGGGTAAATCCAAGCAGATTCTAGCTCTTAGACTTGGTCTTTGGGTATCGGATACGCCTGAGTTCGAATCCTAACTCATTGACGTTTTTCTTTTTTGTATTGAAGTTTACTTTTTTCAAAGTTTCACTTCTATTACGTGTAAACTGCACACATTTTTTTTTATTGCTGAGGAATAGCAGATAGGCTAACAACAGACAGGTTGACGGCGCACTTAACAAGTAAGCAGTTACCGTCGTCTATGGAGGTTTGCGATAGTGGTACAGGAACTTGGATCACTAATGCCAGAACACAATACAAAGTTACTATGGCGGCATATTTATAGACCAAGGGTGGTTGCCATCCAGACGAGCTTGGAACCCAACCTACCTACAAACTACTACCTACTGTATTATACCTAGTGTATTATTTTGGAAACACCTGAAATAGTTATGTAGTAACGGGACAAAGCTCCTGTGCACGATTTTGTGTCGTTGCTCTTTCGTGGCATTCGTTTCTGCCAATCAGAACAAGAAATTATATGGAATAATTAATAGGGAAAAGATTTATTTTATGTCGTAGTATGATTCCAATTGGTAAGCATGTCCGTGAATTGGCAGTAATCTATTTGCCGCCTATTACGAAGTTCTAGGTACGATTTTGATCAACTTGGATTTGTCGCGTATTTGTCATGTTGGCCAGAGCCACACAAAATTTTTCATCTCGAAAATGTATTTCAATTTAACAACAATTTTGCCATCATCGTTCAAGTGATTGCAGGGAGATCACGAAAGAACAAAACACAAATATAAATGAAATATAAATGATCTATCGATGCTGTCTGTCTTTACGATAAATTCGCGTTGTACAACGCATTCTGATAATTAAGCCAACGATAAATAAGTGATGGACGGGAGTAACCCTGTTTTTATTTGTACCCGAATCCACGCGGTCAGATTCAAATATAAGAATATTTTACTGTAGTAGTTACTAATAGTAGTAAGTTACTTTCTATTTCAAATAAAACTAATTTTAATACACGTGTTAATACATCGAGAACATACAATAATATATTTCCATACAAATGTAACAATAATTTACATCATAAAGTAAATTATGACAATATGCTTAACAGTATTAAGAACTTAATCCAAATTTATGAATATAAAACAAAAATTCAAAGAGCACAAAATATTTCGAATACAATCGTCGTGAGATTCCTTTTTCTATCATTTGGTCAAGGCCAGAATCCGGTTTATTTTATAGTTTCTACAATGTTGGGGGCTTTAATGAATAAATTGGTTGAATCATTCGGATATAATAACTTGAATAATTAAATAGTATTAACATTTGTAAGTTTGTTTTTAATCCGGGGATTGTACTTGGAAATACAAATAGGAATCTTGATGTATTACACTATCTTTGGTATGTCGACGCTTGATTTTATTCACTTCGATTAACTTTACAGTTATTTAAAACTAGAAGAATTGTCAATTTATTCATATATGTGTTATTTCGCTTATTAACTCGGTACTTATTAACTTTGTAATCGTTAAGATTATAAAAACTCGGTGGTTAGGCGCCTCATCCTATCCTTTTTTCCTGCCTACCCGCAAGTTAGTTTAGATGCTGCGGCGCCTGACGGTGGTTTTCGATAAAAGTACTTAACCACCGCCACGCCGCCCTCTTGGCGAGCGTCTGCGCCGACGACACGTACCGTCGAGTGTTAATTAACTTATTAAAGCTTATAACTCAAGGGATGCATTATTTAATTAACATCTGTACAACCCAACGTCAAAGGGCAAAAAAGAGGAAGTATTTTTTTTTTGTAATAATAATTAAAGCACAAATTATATATGGGAACTTAATACCAGATACTGTAAAAGAAATTTAAAGATGTAAATTTAAAAATATATATGATATACAGTTTATATTAAAGTATAATAATAATATAAAAACATACTCGGTAAAGGAAAAGACAAGAACATAATAAGCCGAAAATAAACATTCTACTAGAATCTGCAAAGCATAAGTTTAAATTATGAGTAACAATTGTGGAAACATGAAAAAATGTTAAATATGGTTGAGTTACAAATTCTTTTCATTTTTTTACACTTGTAAATATAACATTATTATATAATAGTAACACATATAAATTTAAATTACTATATATATATATATATATATATATATATATATATATATATATATATATATATATATATATATATATATATATATATATATATATATATATATATATATATATATATATATATATATATATAATATACGTTTGAAATTTGTTTGAATATACTTATTACTTTAGTTTTTAATTTTAAACTTCAAGATATATTCGTGGAAGAATCACCACAGATAAATAGGACAGGCGATAAAGATGAAATTGTAAATTGTCGGAGTTTAAAATGATATAATTTTTTTCCCCAGTCGAGGAAAAATGTCGTTACACACTACTTGCTACCCGGGGTCACAGCAAGCTCGAGTGGGACTCACGGCAATTCAGCACGCTACCCTGATTTTTGCTCACGTTCAGGGTACCGGGAAACGGCGTGAGCCGACTACCGCTACCCTGAATAGCATTGGTTCGTAATGGGTGCGAGCCTCACTGATGCGGAGGAAGAGATCCGGCCGCAGGGGGCAGATGGCACCCCTTGCTTCAACTACCCTCGTAGGGTGGAAAATGATATCACATACTGCAGTGCTATCTAAAGCATACCAACCTGAAATATCAAGTGTTCCTTTACAGTCAGGGTGCCAATAAACAAATCCTGTTGTTGCACATACGCTGACAGTGCGGCTAGGGTTTCGGGTGTTGCCACTTGGCCATTCAAGGCCCTGGTGCCGCTGGCTACAACTCCGCTCGGTGTCCGGAATGTTAAGGCGTTCAGCAAAGTGGTTTTGCCAGCACCCGAAGAGCCCATGATCGCTAGCAGCTCGCCTGGATATGCTGCACCGTTTACTGGAATTTAAAAAATGGTTTTATGATAATAACTTTGAAAATTTTTCTTTTGTATAAACCTTAGTGGTCGTATAAAGAAACTATTATTTTTAATACTACTCGAACAATCCCAAACTGAATTACAGAACAATGCGCTCCTCTTAAAAAAGTTCTAAGACGCTTCAATAGATAATCATACGGCCAGATTAACCACAGTAAAAATAATGTTTGATAAGTTTAGAATAAAAATAGACTGAGTAACAAAATTATTTTATTGTTACAAACTTATTTATTTTAAAATACTAAACGTTAAATTAAACGTTATATATGGAGAATTTGCACGCCAGATCACACCACTTCTTTCATGTAGTAGCGGCTTTCCTTAATCTCTCTTACCGACACTAAAAAGACATAAATTAAACAACCATTCCTTACATTTTAATATCGTGACTAGGATACGAGAACAAATTTTTGATATTAATGTATTGTCTGTCAAAGATCCTTGATAAGTTTTCAAAGTTTTAAAGTTAATACAGTGTTTTAAAACGGGTAAAAATCGTCTTTACGTCTTACGTTATATAGATAGATAGATTCAGGTCAAACTAATATTAAGCGTATTTAAAATTCATAAAGAGTAAGATACAGTGGCAAAGTGATAATTGATAATAAAAGGATGCTAGTCCTGAAGAATGAAAATTTGGATTCAGCGAAACTTTAACCGATGCGTGCACTAACACGCTCTTCAGACAACACCTGCTCTGCGTGAGTTCGTTTAAGTATTTCTTCCCTTAGAAATTATTTTTAAGTACCTAACAGGGGAAGTTTATGATATTCATTAAGAATGCTCATGGTTTTTTTATTGAAATAAAGGTTTGATTTTATTTATTGCAGCGTCACCAACATTGGGAATACACACTACCTTATGGTTTAAGATAAGAAAAATGAGTCTTAAAGAAGCAAAGATAGCAACATTCAATTTAGGTGGAATGAGTTTAGGCAATAAAAAATTTACGTGTCCTGCAGGAATATCTTGTCATAACTTTTTACAATTACTTTCAATAATGGATGTTATGATAAACAAAATTTAAAAACAATTCTCAGTAACACACTTTATTATCCCTAAACTAGAAATTTAATTTGGGTGTTGCTATTTATGCATCCAGTCTTTGGATGTTGCTGTTTTTGCACCATTCTCAATAGGATTTGCTATATTTGCTACATAGATTTCTGAGTAATAAATCTTGATACTTGTAAATGTGATTTATTTAAAATTTTATGTTGGTAGATCTGTGAATGACTTTGTTCAAACAGACATAATTAGTATGTTAACTAGAAGGTTTAATTTTCCACTTTATTGTAGGCAATTAAATTAGTTCTTACAGGTATTGTAGAGTAAAACTGCATTAAACTTTATTTTTTCTATTGTATTTACTATATTTTAATTTAAGATAGCATACACGCTGACGGCCCGTTTAGAATTTAGCAGTTACCCTCGCCTATGGGTGTTTGCAACGCCAGTGGAATCGCGAACACGCTGCTGTCGCATAAGGGTACAGGAACTTGGGTCACTAATGCCGGAACACAACAGAAGGTTATTATGGCAGCATACTTAAGACCAAAGGTGGTCGCCATTCAGACGGGATTGGGGCCCTACCACTTAGCCAGGGTGGGTTGTTTTGTCGCCTTTTACGACAGAGGTCAGCATTCTTTCTCCGACCCTGCATGAATAGCTAACATTGATATTTAGTGGTTTATGTACAAATTAAATAGCTTTTTATTTGATAATTGATTAAAATAAGATTTCTAGAACACTTCTTCTGACAAACCACGTAAAGTTTGGCAGAAGAAGAAGAATAATAGACGTAGACTACTTTATTGTACTGTAGGTATCTACATACTGGTGGTGTATTTTATACACCCCTCTATTGCATTGATGTATTTTATTGACACTATCCAAATTAAGAAAAGAAAGGCTTAAAAGTATGATGAGCTTTATGTTCTAGCACCGTTGCATCGTTAGATTATCTACACCATCTCTTTCATACCCAAAATAGGGTAGGGGATAGGGGCTGTTCCATGTTACTACAAAAGCTGCTAATTAATTCACCAATTCGCTAACTTATATATAAATAAATAACTCAATAATAAATATATTGGGACCTTTCACATAATGCCATCCAGTCCCAAACTAAGTTGCATAGCACTTGTGTTATGGGTACTAGACAACTGATACACTTTTATATTATTTAATTATATATGAATTATATAAAACTCTTTTAGGGTTAAGCACGCCTATGTAAAGGTCTCATATCTTAAATTTTATGTGTGTAATCAATGTTTTGTACAAAGAATAAATAAATAAATAAATAATTTTCTTTTGTAAATACACACATTTTACATAAACACCTAGACGCTGGACGGGAATCGAACCCGTGACCTCCGCAAGCGTGCCGACGTGCGTGTTATGCCAGGAGGTCGTCAAATTATAATGGTACCTTATAAGTCGTATACTCATAGCTTATCAGCCCGACGAAATAAGTTTAGGGGTGCCTTTCGCTCCCCATAACCTATAGAAACACACAACTCACTCATTACAAATTACACGTAGAATAGATATGTGCGGGGGAGTATTTTTCGCCGTTTCTTCTCCCCCAGCTATACACATTTCGAAACGGTAGTAGATTAGAATAGGAGCGGCTTCATCGGTGAAGTCGATATGAACCCGTTAAAAACACTTGCCATTCGTGGCGGTTCTCAATTGCTCCCCATGCAGCGGTCGAGCCGGGACGCACATCACAGGAGGCGCGTCTCCGAGCACGCTGTCACGGCTGATCGACCCCGCTCCCACGGGGTTGGAATGCCTTAACATTTGTAGTTGCTGTCAAGTCGTCTGAGACAACAGCCTTAGCAATTAGAAAAAAAAACGCCCATATCATGTAATAGTTATCTATATTAATTCGCTTACCATTTCTCAACAACTGTTTTCTTTGTTGGAACATCTGGGTTGGACTGTTCTTCCAGAAATTCCAGAATTTTCTGTTTCTGGTCCTAGATTCAGTGGCGAAGGCGTTGATATCTGCCCAGGTGTACGTGACCTTTTCCACTGTGCCAATGGCTCCATAATTACGAGGCGTTGGCACTACTAGGGTCACTTCGCCGCTACTGTTTCTCGGGGAGTCACTGGGTGTTTGGCTGTTCTGTAAATGTGAACAGGGATATATTATAATCATCTACACTATATGACTATATGTCGCCTATGGTTACAGTTTTTCACGCCATATTTATTTATGTTCGTATTATTTTAGTTTTTCGGGAATGATTTTTTTATAATCGTGGTTTGGTCAATTAGTTTTGATATACTTGGAATACAATAGCCAACTGAATTTGTATATTAAATAAAATTTAGGTTTTCATTCCGAAAATTTCATCATTTAATGCCTTAGACCGTTGAATATTTCATGTACTAAGATTTACAATGACCTAACTTGTTTATGACCAAATTTATCATTCGGAATATCCACATGTATATGGATTCGATCTCCACGAATGACTTTAGTTTAGTTCAATTTCTTGGTGATAACTAAGATGGCAAACTAAGTTGCATAGCACTTGTGTTATGGATACTAGACAACCGATATGCATATATACTTTTCTTTTGTAAATAAATACATATAATACATAAACACCCGGACGCAGGACGGGAATCGAACCCATGTTCTACACAAGTATACCGACGTGCTTTGGCCACCTCGCCAGGAGGTCGTTATGTGATGAATGAAGTAAATAAATAAATATATTGAGACATTTCACACAACGTCATCTAGTTCCAAACTAAATTGCAAACACTTGTGTCATGGATATTAGACAACTGATATACTACATATATACTCTTCTTTTGTAAATAAATGCATACTATACATAAACACCCAGACGCTAGACGGGAATTGAACCCGTGCCCCCGCAAGCGTACCGACGTGGGTTAGCCGTTACGCCACGAGGTCGTCTAAAGCGTTTATCTATATGGGTCTCTGTATCATTTTGTAGTGGCGGAGTAAAGCGACAAAACAACGCTTAGGTGATAGAACTTCTATCACCCAACTAGCCGAGCCAGTTTGAATAGTAAGCATGGTGCCGTCATAATGACCTTACATTGTTTTACGGCATTAGTGATCCAGGTTCCCGTACCCTATACGGAAAGCAGTCCGAACATCAATAGACTACAGTAACATAACTGGTTACTATTAAGTGGGCTGTCAGGATGACTGCTGTTCCAGAACAAAAATATATCATCATATAGATATAAAAAAAACATGCGGGGCAGTCTTTAAGGACTGCCGATAGAAGTGAAAACTAAAAATTAAATAACTTGTGAATTGTATCGTTGAGCTATTAGATTATTATTTTCGGTTTTTAAAGAAGTGTTTACGATCAAGGATTAAAGTTTAAATTGGTCACTAACACTTCTTTACAAAACAAAAATTGTTCACCCAAAAAGTGCTCAGCGCGCCTAAAGAAGTTTTCACTTCAAAAACTCAACTTTATCATTGTAATAAAGTCGCAAGTCGAATAGATATGTATAAGTAATGCAATGCAATCATTTAAGAGTTACATTATAAAATAAATCTCAAGTCATAATTAATAAGGTTAGTATTATTGGAGCAAAACTCCGTGTTACGAATCTTACGAATTTTCGATCAGGACACGTGACATGACGTGAGTTTAACATTTTTTACCCATCACAAAAAAGTGCACAGCGCCGCTAAAGAAGTTTTCACTTCAAAAATGGCACAAGAGCTGCATATTAAAGTATTCGAGCCCAGAATCTCCAATTGTGATTCGAAGGGGATACTTGACTCCAATTAGTAAACTTTTAGTAAACCAGTAAGCTGTGAAAATTATATATAAAAACAAAACGCTATGTAATGATATTCATAAATATGTATTTAACATTTTCACTTAAATTTCATCACTATTTATAAAAACAGTCTCATTAGGCCGTGAGAATAAGCAAACATAATTTTAAAAAATACTACGCCACATTCATTACTTTTCATCCTTGAACTTAATTCATTGTTACGGTCTAGCTGCCTTCATTTGAATACAACTTATGCCGACGCATTAGGCCTTTTTCGTTTTATGTATTATATACAACAATATTAGTTAAATATAAGCATACTATGACGTTCACTCATCCATAACATTTTTCATTAATACATAGCGAGTCCAAAGTCAGTGTTGCCCGAAGAATAATTAAAAACCCATGCAAAGCAAAAAAAAAATGAGGCAAAGCTCTTATTTTTATACCCAGAATAATCCGACAATCATTTTCATCTGAGTATTAAATTTTGCAATCCAAAACTCCGCTCCTTAGTTATTAATCTATTGGCACCCTTTGCGACGTCAATCCAGCACTTATCCAAAACTAAATACAAATATGCAAATGTTTTGATTTTAGCGCTTTAACAAAATTTGACAGTTAATTTTTTTCCTTTTTTTAACGTTCAGGAAAACATTAGTTACAATATTTCCCTTGAGCGCAAAAAGGAGAATCTGTATTTAGTTTCAGGTATGAGGTAGGCGAGTAGTATCACTTTCGAGACCAACTTAAAAGGAATGAGTCCTTATCCGATGTTGGCATGCATTGCTTACGCAACCATCCTCGCCTAATGTGGACATTATAACATAATTGCCACGCATCGATGTTGAAGGAAAACCTTGACAAACGTAGCGGGTTCACTGTCTGTTCCTTTAAAATGGTGCCCAAACCTAGCTATTTATGGACTGTAATTATTTAGTAATAAAACCTCTTTGTTGTATAGAATTAAAGTAGTAATAAAGTGCAAGGCCGTTCCAAAATGGAACCGAGTGAAAATAAGGTTTGTAAAACCGATTGTATCCGGTCGATCAATAACCAAATATCTAAGTCGCTCTAATACCCCACTGGAATTATGTAGGTGTTAATTACCGAAACTTGATAGGCTCATTGCCCGGCGGAGTAGTGTTGGATGACAACCACGTGTTATCTATCTCTATGTGGTAGAAATAAATATGAAATTTTCTAAATATCTGTCAGATTACAGAGAATTTTAAAATTACTGTTAGGTCCACTTTCAGTCTTGGTCACTTGTAGGATTATGACCAGAAATAAAGATAAGGATACCCCACTTCCTTTTTAGGGAGTCGTAAATGGTAACTTTACTAATACAGATAGTAAAGATGGACGCCGTTGAGTTTCATTTCCTAGACTGATAAGTCAAGAGACAACATATCGCCACTATAACAATTTAAAAAAATTAAAAAATTGTATAAAATCTATCAAGAAAACTCTTTGGAGTTGAACTTGACGAAAAGAATGTTCCAAAAATCATCATAATTTACAAATACGTTGAAGGTTCTTCTTCATCTTCTCATATTCTTCTATTGTTTTTGTATTATTATTTTTTTTATTGCTGTATGACAGCAGATAGGCTGACGGCCTGCTTAGAATTTAGCAGTTACCGTCACCTATGGGTGTTTGCAACGCCAGTGGCTTCGGGTACATGAACTCGGATCACTGATGCCGTACCAGAACACAAGGTTATTATGGCGGCATACTTAAGACCAAAGGTAGTCGCCATTCAGACGGGCTTGGAGCCCTACGACGTAGCTAGGGTGGGTTGTATTGTCGCCTTTTACGACAGGCCGACTCCAGCCGCAAAGATTAGTATTCTTTCTCCGCCTCTGCACCGATAATTATTACGAATAGCAAATTAATTCTTCAATATAAACTTAAATAACTTTAAAATTACGAAATTTGACATGTTTAAAGAACCTAAAGCGTATCAACCTGTCATTATTCAATGAATATTAAAAAGGATTTTTTAAGAGTGAATAAAATGGTTATAATCTGTGGCAAAAAATAAGTTTGATAGACGTAGCCATGAGCCGTGTTATTGAACTTTTTAAGCAGCGTGATACACGGTTACAAACCAGTTACATGTACCTTAAATTCGTTAATGGGTGTATGGAATTTTCCATTATCCTCACGTTTAATTTTAAATTATCATTATTTTAATATTATTTCTTTACTATTTTTTTCTGGTCGCGTATCCCATTAAGAAACCGATAGGGAAAGTCCATCACTAAAAAGTCGCAATCCATACTAATATTATAAATGCGAAAGTAACTCTGTCTGTCTGTCTGTCTGTCTGTCTGTCTGTCTGTTCCTCTTTCACGCCTAAACGGCTGAACGGATTTTGATGAAATTTGGTATGGTGATAGATGATAACCTAGAAATGGTCATAGGCTATAAATAATCACGCCATCGTTCTTAGGGGGTAGGCAGTAGGCAGATAACTAAATTGAGTTAGTGATTTTTTGTGCTTATCCGGTATCTATGAGAATCGGCCAACATCTATTTTTCATCCCCCTAAATGTTAGGGGTGACCCACCCCCAAAAATTTTTTTTTAATTTTTTGACATTTTATTATTTATATGGCAGAACAACGTTTGCCGGGTCAGCTAGTAGGTAATAAAAGTAATGCTAATTGTGTTAGTCCATAAGCAAAAATTTAACGGCAACGTGTTCTCCTATCCTGTTTGCAAAAAGTTTATAGTAAAAGAAAACGCCACTTCACGGCATGTATTAATAACTATTGAGCTATCAGCAGCCTGCCTTGGACTCTTTAAGACTTACAACCGGGATGAAACGCTTGTCAGAAAATAAAATAAGATATTTCTGTACTAAAGTTAATGGGGATAGACTTCTCATGATAAGACGTGTGTGTGTGTGTGTTAGCAGTAACTGAATATTGTACCCACGGTATGATATATTATGAAGAAAATTTTGTAACACGAAAGGCTACCAAATTTAGCAAGGTCGATGAGCGCTATGAGAGAAGTATAAGTGACTAGGCATGAGAATATAGCTTGTATCTGGACTCAATTCGCTGATTGGTTAATTTAATTCATATCAACGGAAGGCGTTTTTATTTATTACCAGATATAGCAGTTCTCGACTGACAAAGTCGCTTGAATGCGCGGTGAACAGTTTGCCAACCAAACTATTCGTCCTCAGCATTAAACTTTCCAAGTGTCCTTAACTCTTATATTTTATTCACGCAACAAAAAGTAATAACAACATACTATTTAACTTCTTGTTTTTTAAACAATATATTCTTTTTATAATACATAGCGACCAAACAGTCCCTTAATAACGAATAAATTTAATATACCTAATAATAAATAACGTAATTTTTTTTATTGCTATAGGACTGCAGACAGGCCGACGACCCGCTTAGGATTTAGCAATTACCGTCGCCTATAGGTATTTGCAAAGCCAATGGCAACGCGAACACGCTGCTTTCCCATAAGGCTACAGGAACTTGGGTCACTAATGCCGGAACACAACAGAAGGTTATTTATTATGGCGGCATAGTTAAGACCAAAGGTGGTTGCCATCCAGACGGGCTTGGGGCCCTACCACGTAGCTAGGGTGGGTTGTTTTGACGCCTTTTACGACAGGCCGACCCTGGTCGCAGAGGTTAGTATTTTTTCACTGCCCCTTCACGGATAAATCTTCTATCGGTAACTGTCTTATTTTTTTAGTACCCTAAACCAGTATGTAAGGATCTTAGCAAGTGGAAAGAAGTGGTCTCTGCCTACCCCTACGGGAAAGAGGCGTGATTATATGTATGTATGTATTTTTTATTGCTGTATGACAGCAGACAGGCTAACGGCCCACTTAGAATTTAGCCGTTACCGTCGCCTATGGGTGTTGGCAACGCCAGTGGCTTTGGGTACATGAACTTGGGTCACTAATGCCGGAACACAACACAAAGTTATTATGGCGGCATAGTTAAGACCAAAGGTGGTCGCCATCCAGACAGGCTTGGGGCCCTACCATGTAGCTAGGGTGGGTTGTTTTGTCGCCTTTTACGACAGGCCGACCCCGGGTCAGTATTCTTTCTCCGCCTCCGCACAGATAATAATATAATTAAATATATAATTCTGTAAATTATACTATTTTAAATATTATTCAACAATACATATTCCAGCACTAATATTATACGATAGCAACAGTCGTAGACGTAGAAGCAGGAAATGGTCGATCGCATCGAATTGATGGCAATTATTGGCTAGACCATGGAGTATCGGTCATCAACTCACGAAGATTTGAGTTTAAAGAACATACTTTTTATAATATACTTTTGGATTTTCTAGTAATTTAGTTTAAGCTACGTATCTTTTATCTCTTGGAATTGACTTAACCCTCCCTCCTTTAACTTCACCTTAGTTTTTTCGATACATCAAGAAAATTACTTTGATGTATCTACATTTCGCTATTTTATCGCATCTTTTAGTATTAAGAAATATCAAAATAACCATAATTTTCTTTTATATATAACTGCCTTACAGCCCCAAAAGTAAATGAATACGGTCCTTATAAATAGCGGTATATTTTAATTCTGGAAGGAAAATCATAACCTCTATTCTCCATCTATTTTCTTGTGCCTCTTTGCACAACAAAAATTAAAACGTAAAAAATAATTCTCTTAAGAATAAAATTACTGACGAGAAAATTAATGTCACTCTTCTAAAAACGTAGTGTTTTATGAATTACTTTTAACTTTTTAATTCGATTAATTATAAAAGCGTGTTTATTAGTTTTTTTAAACTATCATTAATTTGTTATCAATTCCCAATCGGTAAATGTTTATATTAATTTAATGCCATCATCCGGCTGAAGGGAAAGAAAGCTTTAATCCCAATGATCCTGATAAGGACTATGGGATTAAATTATTAAATTTGTGTATCAGGTGTCATCAGGTCTGCAAAGTTTGGAATTTTTTTGATCGTTCAAAGTGGATAAAAATCGAGCCGAAAATTCAGTTACATAGATACATACAGGTCAAGTTATTAAAGCATGGTAAAGAGAAGAAAGGACGGTAGCGTCGCAAACGTTATTTTCGCGATATAACTGGGATAAAATCCACAATTGTAGAAGAATCCTTTGAATTTTAAAAACGATATTTGAATCCTGGCGATTGTCATCAAAAGCTAGTTAATCCTGAATTATAAAATTCGGCATTTAAATTAGAAACTAAGCATAATTTAACCCAAACTTCGTAATACCGTTGTAACATACCAACTAACTTTGGATCAAGGCAAAAAAGTTCAGAATTCCGGTCACATTAGAGTCCATGACTCCGTATCTACGCTATTATAGAACCTGTTTTGCCTTTTTCGTTAGAATAAACAGAGGTATCTAAAATAATGTAGCCTTGAATAATATTAATCGGTGGTATCCCACTGATTATTCTCTCTTTCCGTAAATTTTGAGTGAGATGAATGATTTTTTTATGATTATACATTTTAAGATAGAATAATTAGTATGGAGACAATAAAAATTTACTAAGGAAATAATATAGTTCCGAAAATGTTAAATATGATCATTCTTGGGCATGAGTGGCGTAAAGTGTCATGTTATGTTATATAATTTTATCCGTGCAGGGGCGGAGAAAGAATACTAACCTCTGTGGCCGGGGTCGGCCTGTCGTAAAAGGCGACAAAACAACCTACCCTAGCTACGTGGTAGGGCCTCAAGCCCGTCTGGATGGCGACCACCTTTGGTCTTAAGTATGCCGCCATAATAACCTTGTGTTGTGTTCCGGCATTAGTGACCCAAGTTCCTGTATCCTTATGGGACAGCAGCGTATTCGCGATGCCACTGGCATTACAAACACTTATAGGCGACGGTAACTGCTAAATTCTAAGCGGGCCGTCAGCCTGTCTGCTGTCCTACAACAATAAAAAAAAATTTAAAAAAACTAAATAACACGCTTTTAAAATTAATCAAACTAAAAAGTAAAAATTAATTCTGAACATATGAATAAAAATATTGACGAGAAAATTAATGTAACTGTTCTAAAAACCGTGGATAACATAGACAATATGCTCGAATATTTAAAATACTTAACACAGTGTCTCAATAACCCCCACTTGAATTAATTAAAAGAAATTCACAAAAATCCTGTTTCTATAACGCGAATGGCAATGGAGTTATTTAAATTATTCAAATATAAAACTGGACGTGTTATAGCTAGTGGAACATTTTGACAAGTATTTAAATCTTATTTAAACAGTAGATTAGAGATAATATTTTCTAGAAATATTTAAATTTTACGTTAGTACTTGTAAGGCGATGTTCTGTCCTATATGGTTATCTTTATTAGGTCATGGGATGGGACAAATGGGATTGATATTTGATAGATATATTAGTTGTACCTACTATAAACCATATACTCTATTATTTGTAGCACATACCTTTGTTATGACAGTAATACATACATTAGTCATTATCATCATTCAATCCGTACAGGGGCGGAGAAAGAATACTAACCTCTGTGGCCGGGGTCGGCCTGTCGTAAAAGGCGACAAAACAACCCAATCTAGCTACGTGGTAGGGCCTCAAGCCCGTCTGGATGGCGACCACCTTTGGTCTTAAGTATGCCGCCATAATAACCTTGTGTTGTGTTCCGGCATTAGTGACCCAAGTTCCTGTACCCTTATGGGACAGCAGCGTGTTTGCGATGCCACTGGCGTTGCAAACACCTATAGGCGACGGTAACTGCTAAATTCTATGCGGGCTGTCAGCCTGTCTGCTGTCCTACGCAATAAAAAAAAAGTACTAAAAATTACTACTCTACAACGTTCAATCACGTGCATACTTGAAAAGTAGTGATTTAAAAAGATTATGTTCTTATGTTTTTAACACACATGATATATAGTATAAATTGATATATAGTAATTGTGGTTAAACTAATTAAAGCATATGAGCCATATTTCATAACATTTATATTCGTTAATGCGACTACACCCGTAATTATTGTTCATTGAAACGTGTGCCTTAAAATCAATAATATCCAAACTACCGTAATTTAGCGGATACGGCAACCAATGTCTAGGATTTGAATCCTGACCACTGGTTTGCTTTCCGACCACCCACTTAATAGAAGTCCTTCATAGTATTAGGTAACATTTAAGTACACAAATATATCATACTAATTATAGTATGATACTTATTAAAGTAAGAAATCAAGATAATGTTCTTTAGGTTTCATTTAGAATTGTTCAACGACAGTCACGTGTTACGGATTAAAGCGAAGCCTCAATCAGATAAAAACCTGCGTAAGATAACATTTTTAAATAGTTATATAGTTAAAAATAGTTGTTATTACGAAAACAACAGTTTTCCGTCTTCCAACTAGATAATAAGGCTAAACCGAAATCAATAAATACCTAAAACTTTTGAAACACAAGAGAAACCGGAATAAATCTTACAGTGGGCGAATTGTTGTAAACGACACGCTGTCCATCCACAGTCGAGGATATCAGAGGTTCATGCTCTTCATTCCCAACAGCCATTGTACCAGATTGCACTTTACCGCATTCAAATCACTAACATGTTCACACACTAGGCGGGAAGGAGCGTATGGGGCGAAGGGGCGACGCGGAACACAAACGAGTCGTCTTGAACACTGGTCTCGACAAACTAACCGTAGTTCCACACTATTTGGTTAAGCTATCATGGGTTGCATTTGTTCTGGTTAACATTATAGTCTCCACGAGATAGTAGACTAAAATAATATTTTTGAATTGCATTTCAATTAAATATGCGGCAGTTACTCGTTATTGTCCTTTCGTGGAGAAGCTACAGAATGTTTATCGTATTTTTATTGTATAATTAATTAATCAGTTTATTACTTAATATTTATTTCATTTTTGTCTTGCCAGTAATATAGAGTATGTGTGTGCATCATAGATTGATATTGGTAGAGAACGCACGCAGTCACATCATATCGTATATGCCAAGCTAAATGAGTTTAATTTTCCAATTAACTGGAAGTTATACTTGCAACAACGAGGTTGGGTGGCTCCGAGTAACAATACTCACTCAATGAGAGAGTTCTTCATACCCTTGGGGTCTTCTGTTAAATGGTTTACCATTTATCTTACAATATTTAAGTGAATACATATAACTTTTTACAGTATTCATTTTAAACTAATAATACTTAACATTTATAATTTACATAAAATTTAATACATGCGTATATCTAAGCAATTTAAATAAGGTTTCTCATAAATGAATAATGTTTATTGATTTATTTTAATAATTATCTAAAGTTAATATTATGCACGGTTGTTTTAATTTTTAAGCCACGTGTAAAATAAGGTCATAATTAATTCAGATTCGTAGCCTTCGAACAGCATAAGTAATGAAATTAAGTAACTGAGTGTATAATAATCCACTTTTGTATATTATTCCTATGTTAGATAGTCGTAGCAGTGTGGTCTCAACAAGGAATAAGGAAAGGGGTACCCTACTACTTATTTAAGGAGTAAAAGATAAAAAATCCACTACTTCTACAAGTCATAGAAAATAATAATTTCAGCAGAAACTTTTTTCTTTTGGAAAATAAACTCTGTAGGCGAGACCCGAGGCGAGGGGGGTTTGCAGAAATCCGAGAAAGATGATCGACATCCGACTATCCACTAAAAAATCCCGCTGTCCACCTATCGCCTACTGCCTGGGTACACGGATAAATTGCGAATCTCGTGGCCTACGCCGGCTTTGACCCGCTCTTTGTCATGGTGAGCATTCAGTGCGTGCGAGTTTGCAGTATGGGCCAGAGGATCAGGATTTTGACCTCGCGATTTCCTATATCATTCTGAAATTAAGGGGCACACGAGTCCTCGCCCTCGCAGCATAGGTACGGGCGGCGGGATCTCTCACGAAGGGCCGCCCGCACCTACGCCGTGTCGTAACAGAGAGGTTGTTAGCGCCCTCAGATGTCGTGGTCTAGTTTTGCTTTGGCGAGACAGGAGTTGATTTCTCCGCTCCCGTTCTCGCCCCGGCACCTCCTTCGCAGACATTACTGCCTCGCAGAAGGGGGCGACAACGATCCATCCGGATACAGTCCTGACCATGGCCAGAACCAAGGCCGGAAGCGAGATTTCAACAAATGTCAATTTTCGCTATATCTATTTCATTTATTTTTAAATCATTATTGTTTCATAATCTTTACCATAATTTTTTTTCATATACACTTTCTGACATAACTATGCGGTTCCCGCATTCCTGCAGAGTTAATAATCATGCAATGGTTTTGTAAAATGTTCTCACTAATCTGGGATACCAGTGTCCAAAAATTTCGCATACAATTGGAACAAAACGCTTTATAAAAAAAACCAAAGTTAATGATCGTCTTTGCAATAGATTGATAAAGAGAAACGTTGTTCAAAATGTCCTAATTAATTGGATATGTCAAAGCCGATACCGCAAAGCGCGGATCTAGTTACAATATAACGCAAACATATTTTCAAGCCCCAATACGTATCGGAGTCAAACTGGAAAAGTCGAAGCCGAGTCACATTTGACTTTTTTTATGATGTTAGATATAACGGTTCATAATTATGGTTTAAATATAAAAAAAATCTCGTCCAGTAGTGTTATCTGTATGATTCTTGAACATGTTTCGACTTTGGTGTCGACGTCATTTACATATTTGAAAGTAAATTACTTTCTTTTAAGATTCCAAATGCACGATTTTTAAGGATGTTTAGTTAAAAACATCAATTTCCGTCATTGCATCCCGTCGCTCAATCTTATAACTCAAGTTTTTTTAAAATATGTACTCAATTATTTTTATAACAATTTATATAAATAGCTCAAATTCGTTGTAACTGTGATGATAACAATGACAAAGTTACAAATCTGATATCAAATATAAATATTTCATTATAATTGATTGTCCAGGCGTCAACTAGGCTCTTTAACCGACGAAGAAAACGGAGGAGGTTCTCGGTTCGACGCGTATATTTTTTTCCTTGATTCAAAATTACTTAGGTATACTTACATTAGTTTAAGAACTTAGTTATTAAGGTAATAAAAAAAGGTTTATTATTTGTTGCTTTTCAGTTTTTTTTGGGTTTAATTTTTTCTTAAAAAGTTTTATTAAGTTCATAATTTTCAAATTCACATAACTAATACTAATAACTCTCGAGTTGAAACCATAAGTATTTCTATTATCATTTATTAATTACTAATATAATTTTTTTTACTTCTCTCTTTTCAATGACCATTGTCTTTTCAACTTATTTAAATTATGCATAATATAAAAAATCTTTGACATTATACGAGGAGTGATCCGATAAGTACATAGCCTACAAATGAAAAATAAAATTTTGGAAAGTGGCAAATTATTTCTTAACATAATCTTCTTTGAGTTCGATACACTTGACCCAGCGATGCTCCAACTTTTTTAACCCGTCTGAAAATATGTTTTCTGAAGGTCTGCAGAGTAGGTCTCCGTGGCGACGATAACCTCCTGATTCGACTCAAATTTCTGACCAGCGAGTGAATTTTTCAAGTTTGGACCCAAAAAAGAAGTCGCACGGGGCCAAATCCGAAGAATACGGTGGATGGGGCAGCAGTTCGTAGCCTAATTATACCAATTTGATCGTGGCGATGGCGGAAGTGTCAGCCGGTGCGTTGTCATAATGGAAGAGCACTTTTTTCTTCGCCAAATGGGGCCATTTTTTCTGCAATTCAGCGTCGAATCGGTCTAATAATTCGGCGTATTAGAGCCCTATGACGGTTTTGCTCTTCTCCAGGAAGTCGATGTACCTAGGTCACACCTTTTGAATCCCAGAAAACGGTGGCCACCACCTTTCCAGCCGACAGTTTTCGCTTTCTTCGGAGCACGTTCGCCGGGTGAAGACCACTGTTTTAACTGTTCCTTGGTCTCTGGTGTGTACCAGTGTATTCATGTTTCGTTAAAGGTCACGAAACGACACAGAAACTCCTTCAGATTGCGCTTAAACATCGTCAAACACTGCTCTGAAATGGTCTCATGATTTCGCTTGTTGTCCGGAGTGAGCAAACGCGGCACCCATTGCACCGACAGCTTTCTCATGCGTCATGCTCATGTAGGATATGACCAACGCGGTCTTTTGAGATGCCTACTGTCTCAGCTATCTCGTGCACCTTAAATCGACGGTCTGCCAATACGAGAGCGTGGATTTTGTCGTTATCCTCCATGGTAGCTGTTTTCGGGGCACCTGGCTTGGCTCATCAAAAATCGACGTGCGACCACGTTGAAACTGGTTAAACCAGTTATGATATGATAACCAATTTTTGAGGGTCGCTATCGAAGGAGAAGAGTCACCGTACACAGCATCTAAGCGCTCTTTGATTTATCTGTGCGATTTCCCTTCCAAAAGCAAGAATCGAAACACCGACCGGTATTGCTCATTTTCCATTTTTCTTAAATCCGCGGACACGCTCGTTTCCACACGCGGTGAAAACTAAACTACATGTTCGATTAAACTGAAATTCTTACAGTAGCTGCCTACGAGAATGTACTACGCAATAAAAAATTACTCTTGCGATAGTGGTGCTATCGGGTGGAGCACCTTCATATATAATTTATCTACACGGTATCACTGCTATAATACTGCGGATATGCTCAGCTCAGGCATCTCAGTCCTTTTTCGACTGTTTACGTTATCCATCTTCCATGTCCATCTTTGTGGGAGGTGGTCCATTCTATTTCCAAAAAGTGTGACTGAACGGATCCATTCAAAAAGCAATTTTTTTTGTATCGCTGAGGAATAGCACACTTAATAGTAAGCAGTTACCGTCGCCCATGGATGTTTGCGATGCTAAGGGCACCGCGAACATGCTGCTGTCCCATAGGGGTACAGGAAGCTGGGTCACTAATGCTGTTTATTATAGCGGAATACTTATAGACCTAGTGTAGAATTAAGGACATTGTTGACGGTTGCTGCTCGTTCGCACCTGCGTTTCAGCTCCAAAGAACTCATCTTTCAACCGCCAAGAGTATTGAATCCTTGGTATCAACATCGCGAATGATGTGCAGTTTAGGGGACAACTGGAGAGCAAAGCAAAGCGTGTAGTAAACCGATTTAAGCGGTATTTATAACATAAAAATGGAGAAAAACAAAAATAGAGCTGTCAATAACTTGGTGGAAACTGGGGATTCTGTTTCACCATATTCCACAGTTGCCCGATGGGCCAAAAAGTTCAAGCTGAGTAGAATATCTATGGAAGATGAATATTCCTAAGGACGCCCATCCACGTACCTCGCTGAAGATAACGTGAAACACGTCTTAGATGCCGTATTGGCATATTGAATAACCACCGTAGCAGGGATGTCATGCAGTGTCGTAAAATCCTCACAAATGAGTTGCATATGAAACCGGTCTCTGCAGGTTGGGTGCCGAGAATGTTAACCTACAAGCACAAGAAAAAACGAGTCGAGATTCCGAGAGTAGGGTAAAGTTAAGCTTGCTTCCAAAAAGCTAGGTGTGCTAAACCGGTCCAAGCTGTACTTCAGTCCAAGGCAACGGCTTGTGCTATACAAAACACAAGTCAGACCGCATATAGAGTACTGCTCACATTTATGGGCTGGAGCCCCCGCATGTCAGATCAATCCCCTAGACTCGATCCAACGGCGCGCACTTCGTGTTGTCGGCGATCCCATACTCACAGACGGTCTAGACACGCTTGGATTTCGGAGAGACTTTGCGTCTCTTTGCGTATTCTACTAGTGTTCTGATGAACTATTCAGAATGATGCCCTCGTCGTCTTTCTACCACCGTACTGCCCGTCATCGGCTGGGTGTTCATCCTTATTTCTTGGAGCCTCTTCTTTCTTGTGCGAAACGGTTCTCTAGAACGTTCATGTTGCGTACTCTCAGGATCTGGAATGAGCTTCCGGTTGAGGTTTCCTCAACGCGATAAGATATGGGGTTCTTCAAAAAAGGAGTTATAAAATTTCTTCGAGGCCGGCAGCACGTTGATAATACCTCTGGTGCTGCAAACTTCCATAGGCGACGGTGACTACCTGCCAGGGTGGGCCGTCTGCCTGTCTGCTGAACTCTAGCTATAAAAAAGAGTGAATCTCGAAAACTTCTAAATAGATTAGGGATATATTTAGCTGGTTCCTTGACCATGGACGAGCACTATTTTGACCCTGAAACAAAACAACAATCAATGACCAGTAAGCAAGCCTTCTCAACGGCACTTAGAAATCATTATCAAGTTCGGCGTGAAAGGTTATGGCGGCCGTTTTAGGGGATGCTGTTTCTATGTCGTTACTATAAAAGTGCAATGAAAATGGGCAGACGCAAAAGGCATAATGCTAGAGATCTTCAGCCATAGCAGAAAGTAAACCTTCCTACGTTAACGAACAGTTGTTGATGCATTAGGCTAGTAAATATCCGACAGTAAGTTTCCAGACACAAGATTTCTCATTCGCTTACGTCATTTCTCCGACAGATGTGACCAGCCGGCTGCCGCTTCTCTTTCTGCGCTTTCACATTAAAGAAACAACCCAATCAGCCCAATTAATTGAATTTCGATCAGTCCCGTCATCTGTGTCCACATATGGGCTCCATAAGTCATTGGTAGGACGCATTGCTCGATGACTTTCATCTTTAAGCACCAAGTTATGCTTTGTAATTAACTATCCAAAGACATAGTTTAGGTGAATTAATGATAATATGAGGTAAATTTTGTGAAATTAAACACAATTTCCATAAACTTGTTTATTTAATATAGGTAGTACAATTTCGTACGCAGTACATGACTCGCTAATAACTAAGATTTAAACAATACTGGTAATAGTCTGGTTATACTTAATTGTAATGCTGTTTAATATTAAGAAACATCAAAGTTTTCACGGCTGTTATTGAAACAACTTTTTAAGGATTCCAAAGGTGTATATTTTGATTATTGCTTAAAATCCGTAAAAATTAGTTTTTAATTAAGCATGTATTAAAATTTAAATTTCAATACCGGATTGATAATACAAAATTTTAATTTTGACCTATTAAATTACATTTATTATTGTTTTAACAATGTAAAGATAAGAAGATGTATATAAATGTTAATATAATTTTTAGTCTATATTCTACTTCTTCTTCTTTACACTCTTAAAAGGTTAGGGACATTAGTAACACACGCTACATATTATTTAGAATTTAATAGTTTTTTTATGATTCTGCAGTTCTTTAAAGTGCAATAAAATAAAATCACTTATTTTTTATTTTAAATTTACTAGTATTGAAATTTAAATTAGGACAAGATCACATAGTTGCATCTATGATCAGCGATTGAGGGGCTTCTAAAAGGGCAAAATTCGGTAAATTAAATACGTGGTGTGTGGTATATATAGCCAAGGGCAACCTTGATATGTAATCCAGAGATTCCAGATTTGCTCCCCACCATGGCATGCACCTCTAAAGAGACAGTGAAGAAAAACATCCCGAAATCAGTACTCCGATATCTGTAACCTGACGATGCATTTAGGACGCAGGTGGCGGGCTGACTGTATGCTCCCTTAATAGAAAGCCCCGAGACCAGCAGTCCTCTGTGATACGGACAGTTTTTTTAAGTGATGCACATGAAAGTAATACGCATGGATTTTTTGTGACGTAACTATCCATCGCAGTGCGCTTGGATGACTCGGATAATGTGGTGGGGAGTCTGCCCTTCCAAACGAGCCAAATCTCAATTTGCTACGAGCATTAAGAAGGCTTGGGCGTGTCTTCGCACAAAGCCCTTTTATCGAGTTTATACCCCAAGGACAAACTGTCAACGCAGACTTATACCTTGAGGTGTTCAAGAGATTGAGACACAGGGTCGTGCGCATTAGGTCTGACATCAAAGACGACTTCAAGCTCCACAATGACAATGCCCCCAGCCACACGGCCTTCGTCGTTATCAACTATCTGAACCCAGAGCAAGAACCCCATGGTGCTCCAGCCTCTTTACAGCCCAGATTTGGCTCCGTGTGACTTTTTTTATTCTCCCGATAGAAAAGAGAGCTGAAGAGAAAACACTGGAAGACGATAGAGAACGTCCAAGCTCACGTTACGAGGTTAATGAGAGGCATTCCAGTGGAGGAGTTTCAGAGTGCCTTCCAGGCGTGGCAGAATCTTCTCCGCAAGTGTATTGCTGCAGGAGAAGATTATTGCGAAGAATTTTAACAATTTGTACCAATCGAATGAATAAATCTATTTTTTCCCAGAAAATGCGCATTACCTTCATTCATAATACACCCTGTAGATTACGCAACGCTACAAACTAGGCAAATAGAAAACAATATTAAGGTCAATACGTTTTTATGTCACATAAACTTAAATTAGTTCAGTGTGCTAATTCAATTTTGAACATAACGTTATATACTACCCAGTACATAAAAAAATCAAGTCGCAAAATCGCCTCACAGATGTCTCATGTAGCCGTGAGCAAATTTCCCTTTTAAGCCCTAAAAAAATAAATGAAACAAAGTCTATCAAAGTGCAGTTTGAGATGGTCGAAATGTTCAACAATACATATTGTATAACTATTTTAATACGAATAAAAAAAAACGAGTAATGCTTTCTTTTAGCTTCGAATTTTCACTGATCTCTCACGCAAACAAATACTTTGATGAATACCGAATAGTAGATTAACATTAATGTGATGTATAAAAACTAAATAGAAAGACTATACTTTTGAAATTATTCTATATATTTCCTAAAGCTTTACGTTTTATTAATCAAGCTACTTGCAACATAAGATATACACAATCATAAACTTTTTAAATTGAACCGTTATAAATATGTGTATCGTTGTATTTTCGACCAATCTTCGCGTTTGACAAAGACTTGTTATAAAAATAATAATTTGATTATACTTAAACCTAAGTTTTCTCTAAATATAATCACATAATTCATTTAAGAGATCAAAACTGAATAACCATATCTAATATTATAAATAATGAGAATATTATATGTATAGATTATTAAGCTTGTTTACCAATGTAAATATTATTATGCTAAATATTGCTTATCTTTATTAATAACTAGTCGTTCCCGCCCGCTTCGCTGGTCGAATAACAAAAAAATAGAAATCGAAAAATTATGAGAAGTTTTCGTACGGATGCGCGCTACACCGCTTGCCCCCCTTCTCCGCAGCAAGAAAACACACATCACTGAACACGTACAGCTTATAAAATCGTTGTTTCTAAAAACTTTCATAGCTTTGAAAATGAAAATATCGCTACAATTTTTTTTTGTATAAGAAATAAAACTTTGAAAATTAAATTGAAATCTATCCAGTAATTTGAGACTGCTAAGATTAGCACGAATTAGATAACTGCTTAATTAATTAATAATTAACATAGTTTCAATAAAACAACTGACTCAAAAAGTTTACACAAATTATTTAAGCGTGCGTGAAGCAAGAAGCAAAATAAATTCATAGAAGAATCGAACTGACTAGAGATGTCAAGCATTGTAGCAAGTATGGCCTAAAATAAGACAAATTTTGGAGAAGAACAATTACAGGGAGTAAAGAGTTCAATTTTCTTATTCAAACACACTTAAAATCAACTTGTATGCTATAAATCAATTATTATTTCAAAACTAAATACATGTAGCGATAATTTTGAATATATTTAACCAATTAACATTTTCTTTTCCATTTGTAATGCAATCGAAACTAAAAAAAAAATCTATTTAATCATTACTTACAATTTTATCTATTTTTAATCTCATTAATAATCATTATTAGTTTCAAAACTTTATTGAGACGAAGACAAAAACATTTCTTAATGTTTCTTACATTCGTTAATTCATCAGAATAACAAGATTTTTATATGTTCACTAATATACAGAAAAAACATTTTATTTATATAACCTACTCATAATTATATTCTATAATACTTTATAATTGGACCAAATCCGTGATACGCCTTGTTTCAACGTACATTCTTTGCCAAGTATTGATTAATATTACAAATTGACCAAAGAATTTTTACAACTTTTTATAGTGTAAAATGGTACACGGCCATTATCCGATGATTGAATGAATTGACTCGGGAAGCCGTATGGAATCCAATAGTGGGAGTTACAACCCCCCCCCCCCCCCAAGCTTATCTACAAGTCAAAAGCTTGGTTACTCTTTTCAGATTGTACGGGAAATAATACTTGGATTAAACTCGAAAGAGATATGAATTAACTGAATGAGCAAACAAACGGACAGAATACAAAATCTGTCTATCTACATAAAATTGATAATTCACGACGATCTTAATACCAACCACAAAACAAAAACAGCCTTATTTCTTCAATATCCCTATCAATGATACATAGACATAGTTATTGTGGTACAACCGTTTGTCATCACATGGTTGCACCACCGAGCGATATTTTCTTTAACTTCTTTAGTATTTTTATTACCATACCTTCTTCAGCCATAAGGAAAATGCCTGCATAATATTTTGTTAAAGGCGTCAAATGCCTATGTTTCCACCGGATGCAATACCTCACAAAACGTTCTATATTTATCATGGCCACAGAATCGTTTAAAACTATCATCAGTCTTTGATGTTAACCATTCCTAATTATAATACAATTTTCCTATACCCTCATTTACCTTTTATCACTTCCTATTCGCAATAATACCTGTTAAGTCGTCAAGATTATCCTCTTCTCTCTTCTTTCAAGTATTTTCCTTACTTTATAATAAATGAGATTCATGTCTTAAAGACATTTAGTCAAATAGTTAGTGTGAATCAGACATTATGCAAATAATGTGTACAAATTATTACATAATGTATCGTATAAGTATTAAAGAAATAAATAATTTATTAATAAAAAATACTGTTTCGTTTCAATGCTTTGATTGATATCAGCGCCATCTAGTAATCGAATATTGAAATAATAATAATCTGTCGGTAAAACAGTCGAATCATGGAAATTTTAAACGTACCCGTACAATTTATTTCTATTCGGCATTTTATACTTTATGATGATTGATGATCTTTAATACTGATATAAATAATTGGGAATACTTCAAATACTGTTTATTGATGCATCCGTAACTGATGCATCAGTTTTCCTCATATTTCAGTCTCAAAGTTTTTTGCACAAGATAGACAACCCTAATTTTGTATAAATTACAATACCCCCTTTTCTGTTAGGGGATTAAAACAAGTCTTAAATAAACTTAATACTCTAAAGTTCCCATTTTGAAATTCGTAAAGAATTGTTATATTTAAATCAATAAATTGCTAACTAAATAACAATATTATTTGCAATGTTTTTCCTAACGAGGTATTTTAGGAATGATCTAGGAATACTTTAAAAATTTCTAAAACCGGAACCTCTCGTGGAAAAAATAATTGCACTTAACTATATATAATACTTTACAAAAGAATCAAGGCAGTGAATGGAGCATGCGAAAATTAAATATATAAATTAAATATATAAAAGTGTGTGTGAAGAATAGGATAAAATAAAATTAAACCTTAGCTAAAAAGTTTTCTGGCCCATTTGTGCTATTCCTTTTTATAGACTTTTAAACCAATACACAATTCGGAATTAACATTTTACAAAATTGCAGATTTTTATATTAATTTCGTATCAATATGGTAATAGTGATAGAAACAAATTTTATTATCATTATGATAATAAAAAAATAAAAATGATATATTGAATTTTTCGATATTGATATATCGGCGTAACGTCGATATCGTAAAAAATCGATATTTTTAAGCGTCGATATATCGATAATTATCGGTTTTGTTATTCGCCTTTTTGAGTGTTTACGGAGACAACGCTCTGAACAAAGAACATTACTATGGGTACCGGTTAAAATGGTCCCTCGAGCAAGAATTATTTTTTCATAGAAAACTTTTTATAGTCAACTCAAAGTTAAAACGCCTAGTTTTGTAAAACGTAATGCCTCATGAGGAAAAACACTAATTCTCTACAATAACGTCCATTTCTAAATTATAGAGTCTTTGGAAACTGTTTCGAGTGCCGTCTAAGCGGCCTCACAGATCTCTGTCAGTTGTTTTTGTCGAAGTTGTGAATTAACCAGTTGAATGATGTTGTCCAAGAGTTTTTGACAGCTTCATTGAACTTTTGTTGAAAGTGTTCTAACGCTTTATCTTCGGGAAGATGCAGTACCTGTGTGGAAATTTGTGAAGGTTGCCTCAAACACAAGTATTATATAATTATTATAATATTATATTTTTGCCTCGACAGTCCATTCTATACCACTGCTGAGCTCGGCCTTCTCTCCAGACGGAACGTGGACTACTGTCCCGTGTACACCCGCCACGCTTATCCAAAGCGGATTGTCTGGTTACACTTATCGGTGGACTCCATATGTACATGTCCTTACAATATATCGTTTTATGGTTAGTCCGTAAAGGGATCCACCATGACCACAGGTCCATGTCAACTTCAGCTTGTATACCTTGTATACAACTAACGAAATTTTGACGCAAAAGGTTTCCTGTTGGGGTTCAGGATTCAATTTCTGGCGCCCCCGTAAAAACTAAATTAAGGAAATATTTTTAATACGCTAATCTCTCGCATAAGTTTCGATTTAAGACTTTTCTCAACAGCCGAAGGCACCAAAATTTGTAGTGAAAACTTTAGATGTTGCCGCCTATGGGTGATAGCGACTATAGGGGGGCACCACAAATATTCCAATTAATATTCCATAAAGGTACAGGAACCTGAGTCACTAATGCCGAAACACACCACAAGGTTATTATGACGGCATACTTATAAACCCAGTTTGGTTGGCATCCAGACGGGGAGGCCTTACCCTTTTTGTCGCCTTTTAAGACAGGCCGATTCCGGCCGCAGAGGTTAGTGTATTCTTACTCCGCCCCTACACGGAAAAAATGAGGATATATTTAAAAACCTCATACCAATGTTTCCCTCAAATACTGAAGATCCTTCTCGGAACTCAATTCCGGTAAACCTGTTGAGATCATCATCGAGAACAGGGTTAAAATCAAGTGCCCGTGCTTGCGTAAAATTTGGAATGCCTGCAAACAACAAAAGTATATCAGACCTTATAAAATTACCTTATTACGTGTTAACGTAACTGCCACGTTTCAATAGCACTTGCCACAGCTTCAAAATGTTAGTTAGCATTATTGTTATATAAAAGAGCTATCTATATGTTCGATCTTTGATTAAAGGGTACACGAGATCTCGTCTCCTAATTTTGTTAACTGCCCTCACTCTCGGTGCGGTGAAAGGGTAAAAGGGAACGTGGGACGCGAGGGACGTGTCGCTGTTCGACCTCCCTTAGGACCACACTCTGCGCCGTGCGCAATAGGATCAGTTACTATAAACTTTCTCTCATCGGCCGAGCCAAAACACTGTGTGTTTAATGTTAATTTTGTGATACTTAGTTGGTGCCGTGCAACAGTTGCTCTGCAAGCAGACCTAGACCGCACCGGAATGGGGTGAAATTAAGGTCAGTGCGAATTTATTTGCCCACTGCAAGGTATCGCATATCTCTAAAAACCGCTCCTCTCTCTCTTCTCTCTCATACATTCTGCGACTATACTATTCTATAGCCGACGACGCGGGGCGCTTCAGGACCTGCACATGACGGCGGGAGTCGTCTGCGTCGGCGTCGGGGCGGCCCTTTGAGCGGCTGGCCCTTCGACTCACAGGGGTGACTGGGGCACTCGCCCAACTGCTCCCTCGTTGCCGGAAGTTGGCAGACCTCCGGCCGTTTCAGTGATCGGTTGCGGCCGCGGCCTCCTGGGAAAGGGTCTCAGCCTGCACACATGGCTGAGAGAGGCGCGCGTGCGATTTCCGCGCGCCCAGCTCACCCTTGCGTGAGAAAGAAGATGCCGGGGCTTGTCAACCCCCGAGCTTTGAAGAGGCCCGCAACAGCGGGCCTGTGCCAATCGGGGTCGCAGCCTGACTACTCCGTCGCATTCCGCGGCTTTGGCACTAAAGGCGTGAAAGAACACCGAGGCAGTTTTATTGGGTAGTGGGTGGTATGGGTAGTTTTACCAGCGACGTGCGAACGTCAGCCTAGTGAAGGGGACGTACGGGCGCATTGCACGGGGAGTCCCACACTACCCCGCCGCCCGTTCTCACGCGGCGGGGTGTGCGTCATACATTTCCACCTCCCAAAAAAAGGGAGCCCTTCACTACGCACTAGGTGTACATAACATATAAATATGTTATATTTCGACCCTTAAGAACAATATAAAAAAATAATTTTTACAGTAGGGATTACTGTGTGCCCTTTTTATTGCAAAGAGAAATACTGAGTAGTTCCTTCTCTTTGCTACCGATAAGCTAGCAGATGGAATAGTAATTGGCACACAATGCATAACTCAGTTGTACCTAATTTGAAACTCTAAGGCTCTTCCCATAAGGAATACACATTTCATATAACCCCCTTTCAGGAGTCGTCCTGATAACATACTGTGACACTTTACAGCACTATACAGTCCCAAAATAAGCGCCAGAGTGCTGCTTGTGTTATGGGTACTAGACAACTATATATTTATATACTTTTTTTCGGATATAAATATATAAATACCTAGACATTCAAAGCTCTAACCAGAAAGGTCCATCTAATTAAATGGTCGATAATCAAAACAATACATTCATACAAAAATATCAATGTGAAATTCATACAAAATTTACTCACAATTTCACAATACTTCTTGAATTTTTTAAAATTCTGTTCATTGTCTCCGGAACCTTTTTTCCCCTTATTTATGACGTATATGATGTCATGTGTCAGCACGAAGGGCACGCGTTCACGCCTGAAGCCGTATTTCTGTTTGAAATGGCCCAAAAAGTGGCCAAAGTCTATGTGGAACAGCTGTAATGAAGTATTTTTAAAAGATAACTCATATTTGTAGTAGTATACGAATACTACAAAATAATAAGAACATAATGTGTAGAGTAACACGGAAAGATCGTATTAGGGACTACCGCATCCGCGGCAACCTTCATGACAAACAGCAAGGCGAACCGCCTTCGGTGGTCACATTTTGTGCTAGCCGGCTTCTTATGTGGGGAGCATATGTTTAGCCATGCCCGTCCCGGTCGGAGGGGTAAACCCAAAAAATGCTAGCTTGTCGTCGTAAAAGGTGATATGCGTACCAATTAACTCACTACCAGGGATGTTGAGGACCGTGCGATGTGGACAAGGAAAAGTTGGAAAGCGGACCCCGGGCATCGCAGCGGAAGTTTGGTTTGCAACCGGGATTTAACATTAAGATGATGATCAATAAGAATTAAAATTTCTCATCCTAAATAGCTCAAAGATTAAATACTCAAAATCTGTAAACTTAATATACCATAAAAATACTTTTTATTTTTTATTGCTGTCGGACTGCAGACAGGCTGACGGCCCGCTTAGAATTTAGCAGTTACCGTCCTCTATGGGTGTTTGCCAGTGGCATCGCGAACACGCTGCTGTCGCATAAGGGCACAGGAACTTAGGTCACTAATGCCGGAACACAACACAAGGTTATTATGGCGGCATACTTAAGACCCAAAATGGTCGCCGTCCAGACGGACTTGGAGCCCTACCATCTAGCTAGGGTGGGTTATTTTGTCGCCTTTTACGACAGGCCGACCCCGGCCGCAGAGATTAGTGTTCTTTCTCCGCCTCTGCACGGATACTGAACTGTGTCCTTTCTTGATTTAGCTAGCTATTCAGGTATTTGGTAGTTCAGTGGCATGACACACGAAGACCAATCTAGAGGCTTCCGGGTTCAAATGACACGGTGGCATTCACCACTAGGCACTTTTTCTTACATTGCATTACAAAATAGTTTCCGACGGTGATGGAATAATCGTGATGAGTGACACGACAATCTGGTTTGAAGAGGCGTGTCGAGTATATTGTTCGTTCCCTCTAGGGAGAGGACCTAACCCCGTGTGGGATGCTTTCTTTCTTTTTTTTTCTTTCTTTCAGCCTCCTTCAACCATTGGTGTAGGCCTCCTCCAACTTTTTCCATTCGTCGCGACATTGAGCTTTCTGAATCAAATTTGAACCAGCTACCCTCTTTAAATCGTCCAGTTTCAGCTCATCTGTGGTCTTCCTTGAGGGCGCTTATTCCGCCACGGTCTCCACTCAAGGAGTCGCTTGCACCAAGACTCTTCCTTTCGGGCAACATGGCCAGCCCACCTCCGTGTGGGATGCTATGGACTGTTATTATTATTCTCAATTTAGCTAAGCGAATATATCTATTGATACGAATATAAAGCTTAACAACAAATAATTTGCCTTGAAATGATCAAATAGACGGTGAATGTAAAACTCACCTGTCCATTTTTTCTAACCATGATGTTGTCGGAATGTCTGTCGGCGATGCCCAGAACATAGGTGGCGACACAGTACCCGACGCAGCTCATCGTGAATTCGTCCACAACTTTATTGAATGCCATCTCGTTGTTGTCAGTGTGCTTTCGAAGCCATTCTATACCAGAAATCATTAATTAATTTGATATAATATATCCATTTCTTTGCCTTTTGGGAGGTGGAAATGCAAGACGCACACCCCGCCGCTTAGGAACGGTCGGCGGGGTAGTGCCCGTGCAATTCGCCCGTACGTCCCAAACGCCTTTAGAACCCAAGCCGCGGAACGCGACGGATTAGAGGACGCGACCTCGACTGGCACCGGACCGCTTTCTCGGGCCTCTTCAAAGCTGAGGGGGTTGACGAGCCCCAGCATCTTCTTTCTCACGCAGGGGTGAGCTGGGCACGCGGAACACCCACACGCACCTCTCTCACGGCCATGTGTGCAAAAATTGCAAACCGAATGTGATATAGCATATACTCGTACAAAGACAGAAAGAGATACAATGAATAAGACCAATGTCTTCTCTTACATTTTTTAGCCAATTGCCAGTTCATTATTTTGTTTTAGTTATAAATTTGAACTATATACAATATTATTTCATCATTGTTAAATAAATAGATACGTTACTTGCATGTTTGCAATAAATAATTTGAAGTATACAGAACAATATATACTCAACATGGTACAAAATGTATTAAAGTTATGTTATAAACTATTGAATTTTAAATGAAAAAAATAACAATAAAAACGCTACACCCTGCAACAAATAACATTAAAGACATGTGACACTGAAGTGACAGAGACGTGAATTAAAAAAATCTTACGCAGAAATGTGTCTCGATATATTGTAGAGGCGGCATTGAACATCACATTCTGCTTTTGTATATTGGCCACAGTTTCCGCGTCCTCGACCACCTCTATCATCCCCACCGAGGACTCCATCGAGATACAATTGTACGGATTCAATCTGAAAACAATATTTCTTTAATAACATTCAACGAAAGGAGGTTTCATGACACTACCTTTTCTTGTTCTGACCATAGTTCTGGCGTTTGTTAGTTTTTATGGAAGCGAACTGCCGCCAACCTCAAGAGAATCGAGAGATGCCCTCTGACGCATGTAAGCTGGCAAAAGGAGTAAACGACCAGTCGCCATTTGACGACCTTCGGGGCGTTACAGTTAACGCACATCGGTACGCTTGCTGAGGGCACGGGTTCGATTCCCGTCTCGCGTCTGGGTGTTTATCTATATATAATATTTATTAATTTGGAAAAAAAGTATATATGTACTATATCAGTGGTCTAGTACCCATAACACAAGTGCTATGCTACTTAGTTTAGGACTAGATGGCGCTGTGTGAATGGTCCCAATACTGGCCAGGGTCACGGGCACCGGAAGCTTAGGTTGCCCAAGCTAAACCTGGCGATAAAATGAATATCACTGTTCTAAAAAGCGTGAGGTGCTCGATGTCAAGCATTACATTAGTTAGATTAATTATAAAAGCGTGTTTTTTAGTTTTTTAATCTATAATTTAATTTTTACTTTTTGGTTTGATTAAATATAAAATATTATTTATTTGTTGTCAATTCCCAACCGGTAAATGTCTTTATTAATTCAACGCCATCTTCCGGCAGGAGAAAAAAAAGCGTTAATCTTGATGATCCTGATAAGGACTATGGGACAAAATGATTAAATTGACAAGTGTGCAAAATTTTGAATTTTTTTGATCGTTCAAAATAAGTAAATATAGTCCGAAAATTCCGTTACATAGATAGATACACAGATAATATAAAGCGACTACCTTCATGTCCTTTTGAAGCGAGGGTAGTTCAATGAAATTTCTCGCCTAAAATGTCAACGTTTGACAAAAAAATATATACATTTTCTGCACCATATGCGAAGAAAAAGCTCATATTTATAGACTCCTTTATATTATTGGCCGTGCCAATCTTAAATCTTTAAAACAAAGTGCAGTGTACTTGAACAACAATTTGCAAAAGTGACGACGCCGTGCGTGTCGAGAGGTTGGTGGAGTTTTCGTACCTTAGAGGACAAATACAAGAGAAAATTATACAGTTCACCTTTTGTTGAGCCAGCTCTCAGTGACAGCAGTAGATGAGAGAGCTCGACACATATATAATGTAATGTATAAACCTGATGAAATTCTTAAAAATGCTCTAAGATTATTGTTAAATATGCCTCAATTACCTGAAATCATATCCATGATTCTTCCAGAGCTTGTCCATTATCCTAAGCATTTGGAGGGTGAACATATCCTGGCGGAGGTCGTCGCCTATCTTCAATATGACCCGTATATCGCACCCACGCGGATCCGCATTCTCGAAATCCAACATAATCGGTCGCATTTTACTGTCCATTACGCGACATCTTTCAGCCCTGATAAAAAATATCACATATTGTAAACAGTCTTTTTTGTATCATACTGCATTTCACAAATGAAGTGTTTGTGATTTAGTCTATGGCATGCATTTACAGTTGCTTACGTTGCTTGTTGTTGTTGTTGTGAAGATGTCTCTGTCAATGCACGAAAGCCACGGGCGAGGGTGGGCGACATAGAGCTGTACACCCGGAGAGTGATATACAAGGTGCATTATGGAAGTAATGCGCATAAATTTTGACGTAAATAAGTCTTTAAATTTACTACCGTACAGGGGCAATCCAAAAAACCTCATGATAACAAAATCGGGTGATACAGTTTGGCAATGTAGTTTCGAATCTATTCTCTACATCACAAATTAAATTATACTACTGGATAGCTAAAGAATCAATGAATTTATTACGCTAAGTCAGGACTGTAACTTGATAGTTTTTTCATTAAATCACGCAATTTTCGTAATTATTATAAGGCAGTTTGCTATCATAGCTCGAAGGCATTAAGAAAGAGACCAAACTTTCCATTCAAACTGGTGAGATTGCTTCTTAAAAACCAATTTAAAATATATCTATTTCTGTAATTTTCTCTTCTCCGTGCAGAGGCGGACTACGAATACTAACCTCTGCGGCCTATCGTAAAAGACGATAAAACAAACCTAACTACGTGGTAGGGCCCCAAGCCCGTCTGGATGGCGACCAACCCTGGTTTATTGGTAAATTGGTATGCCGCCATAATAACCTTGTGTTGTGTTGCCATAATAACCAGTTTCCTGTACCACTGTGGGACAGCAGTGTGTTCGTGGTGCCCCTGGTGTCGCAAACATCCGTAGGTGACGAAAACTGCTATTAAGTGTTCCTCAGCAACAAGAAAAAAATCAATTTCTAATGAGAAAACGATGTTTTACTGAATGACCACAAAAGACCACCATAGTTTATTAAAACCCGAAAAAGAAATGTCTCAACACAACACTCAAAAAACAGAGTGTTTTAATTTATGAAATATTAAAAAACAAGATCTAAACTTCTTCAATGTCCATTTGCATTCTTTCTTTATTTGCTCCGCTAATACATCTAGATCAACTGTGGTGGACATATAGCTCACTCTATCTATGTAGAGGCACTTGCTACGTTGTACCTCACAACAGCCTGTCGTACAAGGCGACATAACAACCCACCCTAGCTACGTGGTAGGGCCTCAAGCCCGTCTGGATGGCAACCAACATTGGTCTTAAGTATGCCGCCATAATAACCTTGTTTTGTTCCGGTATTAGTGACCCAAGTTCCTGTACCCTAACGGGACAGCAGCGTGTTCGCGATACCACTGGCGTTGCAAACATCCATACACACAACGGTAACTGCTAAATTCTAAGCGGGCCGTCAGCCTGTCTGCTGTCCTAGTACAATAAAAAAAAAACAGAAGTGAATATATGAAATATCTTACTTGATTCTCTTACAAACTAGACTCGGATCGAGGGGTGACACAAAGTTACTCAATGCGTCAGCATAGTGGCGGTCTTGAAGGATCTCCATCAATTCCGAACGGGCCCTCGCTATCTCCTTCTTCTGGCGAACTTGTGAGTTTATTACTGTGGAAAAAATTAGCATATGACTTCAAAAAACGGAACACATTACACTCTTATTAAAACAAGGTAGTGTTTATTTATGTACGCATGCAAGAAGTTATACTTCTTTGACGTAACAAAATATGAAATAGCTAAAGATTTCATCCCGTATGCCACGCCACAATTCATTATTTTTAAGAGGAATGATTACATGGAATGGAAGGAATGAATACATTTAAAGTTTTTTTTTAAAGATAAAAGTTACTTTTTTCAGGAATTTTTACAGTGGCCTATCATTCACCACCATATATAATTTTTATTTTTTCACGAGTTTTGACAGAAACTTGAGATGCAGTTATTAGCTAACCATATCATGTCGCTTTAAGTCTATATGTGTGTGGGTTTATTTTAATTTTTTTATACTTGATCAATGATGTTATCGATCGATTTGATTATAACAGTGGAGTACGTACATTTTAATTTTTCTAAACAAGTCACTTGTTGTTGTAATATTCGGATATGTTCGTGGCAGCCCCGACAATACGCCTCGAGCATGAGGCCGAAGCGCAACGACACCGAAGGCGAGTGGATTTCAGACCTTAAATTCAAAAAATACATTATGTAAAATTAATAAAATACATATTTTAAAAATACTAACTCGTCAGAAAAGAATAAATGCGGTGCTTGACTAACGGTATTTTCAAAGGCTTACAAATTCAAATTTTGCAAATTCCATGTCATTAATTTTACAAATAAGGCTTTTCTCCCCAGAAAAGAACGAGCAAGAAATTTCAGGTTTTACTATTTTTAGTATTGTCACACAATAGCTGAGTAGGTTAGTCCTATGGATTTATTGCATCTAGATAGTTTATTTTCGGCATTATAGTATTTATCGGCCATGCAGTAGTCATCTAGCGTCATAAAGACTTGCCTTCAGTTGAGCAAACTTATAAAGGTTTTATTTCATCGATTGTCTTTGTACAAGAAAATAGCGTGTAGTGGAATAACAACGACACAATAAAATCACACTTTATTTTTGCACTGCGACAAATCGTAAGCTATGGAGGCAACCAGCATGATATTTTGAAAAAATTATAACATTTAAAGTTATAATGACGACCTCGGTGGCGTAACGGATAACGCACTTCGGTACGCTTGCGGAGGTCACGGGTTCGATTCCCGTCTCGCGTCTGGGTGTTTATGTATAATATGTATTTATTTACAAAAAAAAAAAGTATATAAGTAGTATATCAGTTGTCTAGTACCCATAACACAAGTGCTATGCTACTTAGTTTGGGACTAGATGGCGCTGTGTGAATTGTCACAAAAATATTATTATTATTATTATTATATTATAATTAATTACAATAAAGGGGAGTTACGTACGTAACCGTTAATTCCGAACACTCACCTCAAATGCCAGAAGAGGTAATGACCGACAGTCATATTGGAATAGGCGCGTCGGAGGAGGAACACCGCGAGTTCACACATCAGAAACGGCTCGTGCTTGAGGGCTTGCACTAGTTGGAGTAAGTAGAGAAGAAGTTCTGTGTCTCCGATAGATGAGAGACAAGAAACAGCAAAGCTCCGTACGGCTGCGTCGGCGTACGCGTAGTCGAGCAGTTCGAGGGCGCTCTCGACGCGCAGGGGCGGCCAGTTGGCCAACAGTCTCGGAACGCTGGCCGCGAACGCTCGCTCCCCCCACTCCACGCATGAGAGCAGTTTCGGCAACAACTCCGGCGCCACCCCCGCTATCCTCTTGCGCGCCCCCCACAGCTGCCGCCGCTCCTGCTCGTGTAATTCGTACATGGGATCTCGAGAAGCGAAACTCAATAATGTGTCTATGTCGTCAACCGAATTCCCGCCTTCCTCTTGACCTTCTGGGTCATCATTGTTATCGTAATTAGTGTGCGCCAGCACTGCTTCCGAGCGCGGATACAGTATAGGATGCTGACAATCATAACTGTAAAAAAACATCAACAGTCATTTATGCCAGTAGTTATTTTATTTTCTACTAGACGTTCCCACCCGCTTCGCTGATCGAATAACAAAAAGAAGTAAATCGAAAAAATATAAGAAGTTTTCGTACGCATGCGCGCTACACCGCCTGCCCCACTTCTCCGCGGCAATAAAACATACATCACTGAACACGTAGTGCTTATAAAAATCGTTGTTTCTTAAAACTTTAATAACTTTATATTAAACTAGCTGTGCCCGCGACTCCGTCCGCGTGGAATAGTGACTTTAGGTAGCATTTTTTGGATATATGAGGTCAACTTAAATTGGAAATTCAACCTACTAAGTCCAGCCTAAGCTGAACCCTATTTCATATGATTGATGATACAAATCTGAGGTCAACTTAAATTGGATTTCAAAACTTCCGAAACTTATCATTTTTAACAAAAACTATTTTTTTTAAATAAAAATAGCCTAAGTTACTCCTTGGTACATCAGCTATCTGCCAGTGGAAGTCCCGTCAAAATCGGTGCAGCCATTTCAGAGATTAGCCGGAACAAACAGACAGACAGACAAAAATTGTAAAAAATGTTGTTTTGGTATATGTATCCTGCATACGTCCGAATGCACTTAGTAAAAAGCGGTTATTTTAATATTACAAACAGACCTTCTAATTTTATTTATTTGTATAGATGTATAGATAAATATATCACTACATATTTTTTAATTATTTTTTTTAGATTTAGTCAAGTGTCTAAGAAATTAAACTTCGAAAAGTTAATTGAAATCTATCCAATAGTTTTGCCGTGATGCGCGCACATCTGCAGACCTCGATCTATTTATATAGATTTTAAGAGAGCACAATATAAAATTATTCTTCTTTTATTGTACGTTGTACAAGTACAACTTAGCATAAATAAACATCTGAAGCTTATATTTCATAACCAGAGATATAATAACAGACTCGAGCGTCTCTAAAAAAACGGATGCTTTTGCTTTCCGTCACTACCAGACAATTATATTCATATTAGCCGAGATGTATGCTATCGTGAGATTCAAACTAGTGACTAGTTTGAGTCTAGATTTGTCTCCGAATCATCAAATCAAATCAAAATATACTTTATTGCATACATTACATTAAATCAAGTGATACATATCTATATAAAAGCACAATGGGCGGTCTTATCGCTGAAAGCGATTTCTACCAGACAACCTTTGGATGGATAGAAACATACAGTTAAGAAGGAAGAAGGTAATTTTGCATGCTATTACATAATATAAATAAATATTCAATAAGAACAATAAGAAATATATATATATATATACACATACATACATACACACATACACATTCATATTTACATACATATTCATAATCAGAAAAATAAAATACATTAGATATTCAATTATTCAAAGAATTATAGTCTATATTATGTACACACACAGCCATAGCATAAAATATGCAAAATAATAAACAAAACAAAATGAATTCAGCTCACAGCTTCAAATAGTGCTCCTTAACAAGATTATTGAACGAATTTACGGTCTTAGCGACTTGGATGTAATGTGGTAGATCATTCCACAACCTTACTGCTTGCACCGTAAAAGACTTACTATAGAATTTAGTCGTGTGGGCAGGCATTCTCAGTCGTAGATGCAGTGATGGCCTCAAGGTTTTCAAATAACCGTCGGTGAAAAATTGGAAACGGGATTTAAGATAACAGGGTAATTTAGGGTTGTACAAACCATTGTGTAGAAGAGAAAGAATATGTGCATTCCGACGAAGACGTATTGGAAGCCACTTGAGTCTGTTGCGAAATTCCGTAATGTGGTCATACTTACGTAAGCCGAAGATAAATCGGATGCAAAAGTTTTGCAATCGCTCAAGTTTGTCTAGCTGCTGTTCATTAAGGTCGAGATAGCTGACATCTGCATAATCAAGGATAGGTAAAAGGAGGGACTGTGCAAGCGCAACCTTAGTATGGTGTGGCAGAAAGTTTCTTAGTCGTTTTAAGGACGCCGCGGAAGCAAAAATCTTTCTGCTGACTTCCTGTAACTGAGGACCCCACGACAGTGTTTTGTCAATTAGTATTCCTAAACATTTTACTTTTTCGGTTATATCAATATTAACCCCATCAATTATTATTTTTGGAAGATAAGCTGAATTTATTTTTGCCATCATTTTAGAGCTACCTACAATAATCGCTTGCGTCTTATTCGGGTTTATTTTAAGACCGTATGATTCACTCCACGATATTAAAGCTTGAAGGTCTTGGTTTACAATATCTATACTTTCATGCAACATTTCAACAGGTGAATGATAGTAAATTTGAAAATCATCTGCATAGAGGTGGTAGGAGCTTTGAAGTTTATTAGAGATTGAATTTATATAAATTGCGAAGAGTAATGGAGATAAGACGCCTCCCTGTGGCACACCAGCAGATGTATCACACCATGAAGAAAAACATTCTTCAATGCGAACACGCTGCCGACGGCCGAACAGGTAACTACGAAACCATTCAATAACCGTTGGAGATATGTTAAGAGAATAGAGGATACCTAACAAAATATCGAAGTCAACTGTATTAAAGGCGTTACTGAAGTCAAGCAACATAAGTAGTGTTACTTGACTGTTTTCCATGGCGTATCTGATATCATCTGTGACTTTGACTAGAGCAGTGACAGTGCTGTGTCCAGGGCGAAAGCCAGATTGAAAAGGATTAAGGAGATCATTTTGGTTGAGAAATTGGCTTAATTGACTATGAACAAGACGTTCCAGGACTTTAGACAGGAAAGGGAGAATGGATATAGGTCGATATTCAAAAATAGTACTAGGGTTCGCCTTCTTTGGGACTGGCGTGATTAGGCATTCTTTCCAAACAGCTGGAAAAGAGCAAGCATTCACTGAAAAATTCAGGATGTGTGTGATAATCGGAACAATTAAATCAAGAATAGGTAGAATCATATTCCGGCTAACATCGTCACTGCCCACAGCCTTTGATGTAATAGATATTATATTCTTCTTAACATCACAATCGGAAAATTGAGAGAAGACAAATGGTGAATGACTAGGGGGTGAAAGTGATGAAAGATGTCTCAAGGTTTCTCGTTTGGAAATCGTCTGTATATGAGATGAAGTTGAAAAGTGCTTATTTAGATACTCTATATCAATATTGGAAGAAGTAGGTGAATGTGATTTTCCGATCCCCAAAGTTTTAAGAAATTTCCAGACTTTGGCTGGGTCACCATTTTCTACTGATTCATGAATATGACGTCTTTGGGCATCTCTACACACCTTATTACAGTGATTACGAATTGAAATATATTTTTCCCAATTTGATGGGATGGGACGACGTTTATATTTAGTTTTCGCTAAAGATTTTTTCGCTAACAATAACTTTATATCTTTTGTTAACCAAGGTGATGGACAATGTCTAATTTTTACGGGATGGATTGGAGCATGTAGATCGTATAAACTTATCAAAATTTGGTTAAATCTCTGTACTTTTTTATCTAAACAATTCAAAGAAATTATAGATGACCAGTCGATTTTACTGACATCTTGCCGAAGTTGCTCAATGTTAATACCACCAAAGTTACGCTGCATAAGAATTTTAGGTTTTTTCTTAGGTGGTCGGACTTTGTAGGAGAGGAATATTAAATCATGATAGGAGAAAGCATCGGCCGGATACTGGCCATGTTTAGCCACAAGATTAGCCGAAGATACTAATATGAGATCAAGGAGTGATGGGTTGCAATTGGGGAGATGGTGAGTGGAGTTAAGCGGGAGGACTGATAAGTTCAGAGATTCGACGCTTGATTTAAATGAAGATGATCTTGAATCATTCTTTAGTAAACAGGTGTTAAAATCGCCCATGATAATAGTTTGACTGTAAGAAGGAGTTAAATTTTCGAGGAGAGTTTCAAAGGAAGTAAAGAAATTAACACGTAGTGAAGGACAGTAATATACACCTAGAAGTAACTTAGTATGGTTTAATTCTATCTCTAGGAAAAGATATTCACCCTCATTAGACAGCGGTGGCTGTGCTGACAACTGTATAATTTTATAGGAAATTGAGGAGTGAATATATATGGCAACACCTCCACCACCGCCAGTAGTGCGATCATTCCTTATGAGATTAAACCCAGGTAAAGTGTAGAGTGATGAAGGGAGACTTGGTTTTAGCCATGACTCAGAAACAAGGATTGCATGTAGATTATGACAGTTAAAAGTTGCCAGCATATCAGTGAAGTGAGCCGGAATGCTTTAAGCATTGATATGGACGGCATTAAAATTCCTTGAGACATCAGCAAATTGGAGTTCAAGGGTTTCATTTAACGAGGGAATACTATAGAAGCTGAGATCACTGCTTGAAGAACTGTTTGAAATATTATCAATATTAGGTAACATAAATTTAAATACAATATACTATAATCTGTATTAATCATACAAACATTTATACTCAAAATTAAAAATATATATATCCAATGTATAAATATGTAACTCTTAAATATATATATATATACACATACACACATATATACCCCTAAATCCTATAAAAACGTATATTTTAATTAGTGCTAACATATCCATCTGCCAGCAGTTCTCACTTTAATACATATTTATTATATTCTGATGTATTCCTTAGTTTATTAACTTTGATACAAAACTACGTAAATCATAATATAATAATATTTACTAGTACAATTCTATTAACCAACAACATATTTACTCAATTTTAAAATATAATTTTGTGTATAAAGGAATGAACTTTAATGACACATTTCAGAACGTACCTTAGTATGTAAACAACCTAGAGGGTAGAGATAAAAAGTAAATAAATAAATATATGACGGTAATTTTACAAAAGATAAATAATAATATATTAATTCGTAAAAGACAAAAACAAAGAAAGTTACTGATTACAGATAAAAATATACATAGTATTATATGATATGATGTTCTAAAACAATGAATAAAATTTATGATTTTTTACTAGTTGCCGGACGTTTAGATTGTTTGCTAGTTGCTTTAATAGGTAAGGTTTTTGCACTATCCTCTTGGAAAATTTGCTCCTGGTGTATTTTATTCAAATCGGCTGTGGAATTAATACGGTGACGAGTGCCGCCTGAACTTATCAGGTAAATGCTGCCATCTCTTGTCCAACACTTGTTAATACCGAATTTTTGTCGAGCAAGTAGAAATACTTCATGGCGCATTCTCGTAAGAAACTCAGATATAGTTATGCCAGATCCCTTAAGGTTAGCTTTAGCAAACCAAATCTTGTTTCTTGTGGTTAAGTCAGTAAACTTAACTAGAATTGGTCTTTGCTTTTGAGAATCAGCTCGTCCCATTCTATGGCAGCGACGAATAGACTCCAAGGAAAAGTCGGTAAGCTTCAAGTGCGTAGTTATTACTTTCATTACAACATTGGCAGTAACTTCATTTTTCGCTTCGTTTATTCCGTGTAGTAGTAAAATTTTTGTACGGGAGTGCATTTCCAGACGATCAACATTTTGTGATAAAACTTCCACCTGCTTCTGAAGATTATTTAAGGCTTGCATTATAAACGATTTAAATGTAGAAAACTGCAAGGCAAGGTGAGAACTATTTGACGATGCCGTTGATGATGATGTAGACAATTCTTTTAAATCATTTTCAAACCGAGCCATCTGTTCTTCATAAGTCTCCATTAATTTGGATATTGAGCTCTGAATGCCCTCCATAGTTTTGTTTATTCACTTGGATATTTATAATGATAGGATATGAAGAAATGAACTCACTAGCAGATAGACATAACACTATTCTCTAAATTTATGCATTACAATTACACTTTAAACTGTTATTTATAATTATTTATATTAAAAATTGAAAGAGCTAAAACAAAACAATCTTTACTGTTCAACTACCTTCAAGTTTTTTTGTCATCATAATCATCATCTAAGCGTTGTATCCCGGTTGCAACCTAAACTTTCGTTTCGGTGCCCGGGGTCCACTTTCCGACTTTTTTTACTCCACTTCGCACGGTCTTCAGTATCCCTGGTAGTGAGCCCATTGGCACGCATATCACCCTTTACGACGTCAAGCCAGTACTTTTTGGGTCTACCCCTCCTGCCGGGGCCCGGCGGAGGCGACATGGCCAGACAGATTTGTCTCCGAATATGATACTATTATGCTATCAGGTGCCTATTATATTAATGACTAGCAGCCCGTCCCAGCTTCGCATGGGTATTTAACAAAAAATTAAAAATTAAACCCTTCTATTTTTTTTCGGTCTCGGGGAAAAACCTCTCTTGACGGGTTATCCCGGCCCGGGGGGACCGAGGGATATAAGGGACTCCGGAAAAGATGTTCAACCCATTAAAAAACCCCGCTGTTCTCCTATCGTCTACGCCCGGGCCCACGGATATATGGCCTGCCAATCTCGTGGCCCGGGCCAGCGCCGGCCCACGCTTTGTCTTAAAGCGGGCCCCTTCTAAAGTGCTGGCGCCAGGGGGTCAGGGTTTCGTCCCCCCGGCGCTCTCTTGTAACAACTCTAGGAGTTGAGGGGGGCTGTGGAACAGCACGCGGCCTTCTCCCTCGCGGCAATAGTGCGGGCGGCGGATCCTCCCCCGAGGGGCCGCCCGCGGTCGTTTTCTACGTCGGCCGGAGATCGTTGCCCGCCCTCCGGCGCCGACGACGCGGCCTACGTTGGCGGGAGGGGAGTGCGGTGGCGGACTCCCGCTCCCGTTCCACCGCCTCCCTTGCAGACACTACTGCCTCGCAAAAGGAGGCGACGGCCGTCCATCCAGGATCGCCCCCGACCATGGACAGAACCAGGGCCGGGAGTGACAGGTCCGCGGCCAATTCCGGACGGGACTCGCATTCCCGTCGCGTGCTAGTCAGGCGTGGGTACGACTACCAGATGACACTCCAGAAAAAGCAGAGTCGCCTGACGTCGTAGCCGGCCCAGCAAGACCAACCGACAGCGAGGATGCAATTCCCGCCCCATGAACACTCTGTGCAGGCGCAGTCGAAATAGGCATGGTTTCGACTACCAAATCAGGTCCCAGGGTAGAACCCGGAACCCCAATCAGTATTCGCAATCATCCCACCGGGGACCACGCCACGAACAGAGAGCTAAGTTGGAAAGGATGTAAGAGGTAGACGGAAAGAAAGGTAGGACTCTGTCGCCTCGAACGAAGAGGGGAGTGAAGCGACGGATGCTCGGGCACCTCGGGTACGCACACCCGTGCACTCCTCAGACAGAGGAGCGCCCCTGAGGGCAAACCCTTCTATTTGCGTCAGGTTACTAAAAAAATAAAATTATAAAGAAAGTTTGAATATTATTATTTCTATGAGCTTTTATTTTAATGATTTTTTTGTTATTACTTTTTATTTATTTTTCGTTATTTTTTAATAAGTAGGTATTCTAATTTTTGTAAAAACCCCAGTGACGCACGCCTACATTGCATAAGGTGCTGCCTAGCTAGCCGAACAGGGTGAGCGGCTACCACGCAACATTTTTCTAATACTTACATTTTTAAACTCGTGATATCTTTCGAATGGAATATCCGAATTGAATAATTCAAAAAGTTATATAAAGGTATTGAAACAGTTTTGAATATGAAGTAATTTATTTTGATAAGGATTAATACCAAGATCCAAATAAAGAGTCTTTTCTAGGGGCGGCATTTCAATTAAATTTTTAAAATAAAAGAACACTTATTGTGGCATAACTATAATAGTTAGACATATGCTGTCGCGACACTTTTTGTAAATAATGATGTGTTCTGCAAAGTTGTAGTACATTATTTTATTCTATCATCAATAGTTTTCACAACGCACGCGATTTAAATAATATTTTAGGTAATTTTTTTACACTTTGGGTTACATTATTGGAGTTTTAGTAAGGATCCCTAATTTTTTTGAAAATATAATATAGCCTATGTCACCCGGGGATAGTGTAGCTTCCCAACAATGTAAGAATTTTTTAAATCGGGTCAGTAGTTTCGGAGCCTATTCAAAGCAAACAAACAAACAAACAAACAAACAAACAAACAAACAATCAAATCTTTCCTCTTTATAATAGTAGTATAGATAAACAAAATATCGCCATCACAGGTTCGTTTGCCGTTCCGAGTCTGATGGATTTACCTAGTCAGGTCATAAGTATTGTCACACAGTAAAAACTTTTCTTTTAGAATGCTGGCCACAAAAAAGTTTATTGAATTAGAATTTCGAATTGTTCATGAAAATAAAAATGTATAACTTTTAGAATTTTACTCATTTTTAAATATGGAGTGGACGCTTAAAGAAGACCGTGTTGCAGTTATTGCGTTGCATCGTTGTGGTTACGCGCCAATTCAAATTTTTAACATACTGAAAAATTTGAATATTACCAAAAGATTCGTTTATCGTACCATCAAACGATACAATGAAGACTCTAGTGTAGATGACAGGTCAAGAAGTGGTCGCCCTCGGTCTGTTAGGACTCCAGCAGTGATAAAAGCTGTGAAGGCACGAATTCAAAGAAATCCCAAACGTAAGCAGAAACTGTTGGCCCTTTCAGATGGGGTTAAGCAGAACCACGGTGAAAAGGGTGTTAAATGAAGACTTAGGGCTTCGGGCATATCGAAGAAAAACAGGACATCGTTTGAATGCTCGTCTAATGGACCTGAGACTGAAGAGATGCCGCGCTTTGTTGAAGCGGTACGCGGGAAAAAAATATCGGGAAATTCTTTTTTCGGATGAAAAAATGTTTACCGTAGAAGAGAGCTACAACAAACAAAATGATAAGGTGTACGCACACAGTAGTGAAGAAGCGAGCAACCGTATTCCGCGTGTCCAACGAGGTCATTTTCCATCCTCGCTCATGGTATGGTTGGGAGTTTCTTATTGGGGCTTAACAGAGGTACATTTTTGTGAGAAAGGTGTAAAAACGAATGCTGTTGTGTATCAAAATACAGTCCTGACGAACCTTGTGGAACCTGTTTCTCATACCATGTTCAATAACAGGCACTGGGTATTCCAACAAGATTCGGCGCCAGCTCATAGAGCGAAGAGCACACAAGACTGGCTGGCGGCGCGTGAAATCGACTTCATCCGGCACGAAGACTGGCCCTCCTCCAGTCCAGATTTGAATCCGTTAGATTACAAGATATGGCAACACTTGGAGGAAAAGGCGTGCTCAAAGCCTCATCCCAATTTGGAGTCACTCAAGACATCCTTGATTAAGGCAGCCGCCGATATTGACATGGACCTCGTTCGTGCTGCGATAGACAACTGGCCGCGCAGATTGAAGGCTTGTATTCAAAATCACGGAGGTCATTTTGAATAAACTTTAATGTCATAAGAATCTATGTTTTGTTAAGTTCATTTTGGTATATGAATGGTTACATAATTAATAAACTTGTTACAATTATTTTACATTAAACATGTGACAGAATTTATGACCTGACTAGGTATTTATACAAACGAAAGTATTAAGTATATCTTATCGTATACTTATACAGGGTGACTTTGACAAACCCGTCCAAATTCACACAGAAGAATCTTTAGTAAAAGTTATGAGAAACGTGTATTTTAGTTTAGTATCGCATAGTACAAAAATGTTGAGTAATCAGCATCACAGTCGAACTCACAATTTACATAATACGGCGCGAGAGTGTCAATGACCTCTCCATCGGTACAGCAAAAAACTGGCAATGACCTAGTAAGCGGGCGAGGACGGCGGTCATTGCACCGGGCGAGCGAATACGCACTACTCATTTACGCGGGAGTGACAGAGACAGGTAACAGGTTAACGTACGGAGTTTGCACCATATGACTATTCTGTACGGTTGAATTAGTGATCATATTTTCCTTGGAATGAAATATTTTATTTTGAAAATTTTACATATTTTTTTTTTGCAAAAACGGGTTCCTTAAATGATGTTTAGTGCGTAAAAAAAATTTGGACGGGTTTGTCAAAGTCATCCTGTATGTGTATAGTTGTATATATAAAATATGTTATTTATGTATCCACTCACTTGGAGAATCTAACTTGGAGAGTGGCGCATGATTGCGTATTATTGGGGTTAAGGGTGACGGTGCCGAGAGGGTGCAGCACCAGGTCGTCGCCGTGCGCCTCGTCGGCCGCGTGCGTCCACATCGAAAGCGTGACGCCGTCCGTGCGCAGCTGCTCCTTATAGTCGAATATCATGGTGTTCGCCCATGTGAGGCGGTTCACTGTCTCCTGATAAAATAACACCTGGTTAAACCAAAGTTAAACCTGCAATCCCCCCCCCCCCCACAAGGCTGGTGGTAGGTTTTAGGTGGTATGCAGTCGCAGCCACCGTCGCTATTGGCCAGTTGGATATAAAGGCGACCGCCGCAGAGTATAAACGTTGAGCCTAATATAACGTCGGATTTAAGATAAAATAAGTGCGCCATCACAACAGCATGCTTTCAGAATGTCTGTCCTGTAAGCTGTTCTTTATAGACTGTTTATATAAACGGCGATAAACAACCCCATCTAGGTAGAGCCCCAAACCCACCTGGATGGTAATTACCTAGATATCTAAATATGCCGCCATAATAACCTCGTGTTGGGTTCTGGCATGAGTGAGCCAGTTTCCAGTTCTCCTAAGTAGACGGCAGTGTGTAAGCGATGCCTATATGACATCGTAAACATCCATACGCCTCATTGCTGCTTCAGCCTGATTTGCTGTTCAATGGCAATAAAAAAACATATAAAGAAAGAAGTTGTAAAATATGAAATAAAAGAATAGAAAAAATAACACTACCTTCACTTCCTTCCTTCGCCTTGATTTGAATTTGGCAATTTCGTAAATGGCAAAGCATAACTTCGCCATACGTGGCAAATTGGATACTTTTATTGGGAAATCTATAGTATGTCGCCACTCAGCGACGCCGTCAGTCGATACCGCTACGGCATTTGTTTTACGGGTCTCGCATAATGCTTTACCTCCGTGAAAAATTCCAACTTCACAAACTACCTACAACACAATTTAAATTTAAAATGTAAGGAATTTATATAGTACAAGGTGCTTCTTGAGGCAACCGTCGCTAATAATAATCTAAGCATAATCACACCACACTGCATATACCCAAAACGTTATACTATTATCACGGGTACCATACATCGGAATATATCTGCGGCTGAAAGAGAAAACACTTAGTTCTTTCATAAGTTACCGTGCTTGGAAAAAAGTTAAAATTAAACTACAGAAGAATTTCTGTAAGTCGACTGAGGAGAAAACGACAAAAAATTGGAGCTATACACGTTTCGACTTATGGAGGACTATAAATAGAGCAAATTTAGTAAGGAAACATTCGACTTGTAGGGGTAAAGATTTATTCGTACTGATTTTGAGCCAGAAAAATGACATAAACAAAAATTCTGACCAAAATTTTTATCCGTGCAGGGGCGGAGAAAGAATACTAACCTCTGCGGCCGGGGTCGGCCTGTCGTAAAAGCCGACAAAACAACCCACCCTAGCTACGTGATAGGGCCTTAACCTCGTCTGGATGGCGACCACCTTTGTTCTTAAGTATGCCGCCATAATAACCATATGTTGTGTTCCGGCATTAGTGAGCCAAATTCCTGTACCCTTATGGGACAGCAGCGTGTTCGCGATGCCACTGGCATTGCAAACACCCATAGACGATGGTAACTGCTAAATTCTAAACGAGCCGTCAGCCTGTCTGCTGTCCTACAGCAATTAAAAAAATGTGCCCATTGTTTTACAATTCACTAAAAACTTGCTTTTATTTTCTACTATAATATAATACAGTAGAACCTCTTAAAGTTGAACTCTCGATAAGCCGAAAACCTCCCTAATCGAAATTTGTCTGAGCGAGTCCCATAATAAGCATAAGCAAATACTTATTTTCGCTCTACAACTCGAAAAAATAAATTAGACCTTTGTATCTCGAACATAGCAATGTTTGATTTTACTAAAATAACTCAATTATTTGAAAACCTACAAACGATATACTGATAATATACAGCATTATTTCTTACATTTCTTTTTATTGCTGTACGACAGCAGACAGTCTGAAGGCCCGCTTAAAATTTAGCAGTTACCATCGCCTATGGGTGTTTGCAACACCAGTGGCATCGAGAACACGCTGCTGTCCCATACGAGTACAGGAATTTGGGTCACTAATACCGGAACACACACAAGGTTATTATGGCGGCATACTTAAGACCAAAGGTAGTCGCCATCCAGACGAGCTTGAGGCGCTACCACGTAGCTAAGGTGGGTGTTGTTTTGTCGCCTTTTAAGAACGGCCGACCCTGGCCACAGAGGTTAGTATTCTTTCTTCGCCCCTGCACGGATAAACTAAAAGATAAACACAAACTCACCTTAGCAAATTCATTTGTTATGTTCAACCGTGAGACACTCTCGATAACGCATGTGTAATTTTGATCAACGTTCCACGAGGACTCATTCTTTTTCCTCCTCATAGTGTTTGAGTGCTCTGCTGTCATTCTCCGTCTTTCTAACAGACAGGGCACTTCTTTGTTTACTAAAAGAATAAACAACATATTATAGTAACTACCTTCACTGTAACTACCAAAGCATGGAATCTGTTGAAATTCTATTTCTCATTCATTATTCAAAGAATCGTTTTAGTATGATACAAATTATCTAAAATGTTAAACAAGAGGTGTAACTATTGTATGTAAAATAAATTTCCTGAAAGAAAAGTGATAAACTTCAACCTGCCTGTCTACTATACCCAAAACGTTATACTATTATCATGGGTAAACGTTATACTATTATCACCATACATCGGAATATATCTGCGGCTGAAATAGAAAACACTTAGTTCTTTCATAAGTTACCGTGCTTGGAAAAAAGTTAAAATTAAACTACAGAAGAATTTCTGTATGTCGAATGAGGAGAAAACGACAAAAAATTGGAGCTATACACGTTTCGACTTATGGAGGACTTTAAATAGAGCAAATTTAGTAAGGAAACATTCAACTTGTAGGGGTAAAGATTATTCGTACTGATTTTGAGCCAGAAAAATGACATAAACAAAAATTCTGACCAAAACTTTTATCCGTGCAGGGGCAGAGAAAGAACACTAACCTCTGCGGCCGGGGTCGGCCTGTCGTAAAAGGTGACAAAACAACCCACCCTAGCTACGTGGTAGGACCTCAAACCCGTCAGGATGGCGATCATCTGTGTTCTTAAGTATGCCGCCATAATAATCTTGTGTTGTGATCCGGCATTAGTGACCCAAGTTCCTCTACCATTACGGGAGAGCAGCGTGTTCGCGATGTCACTGGCATTGCAAACACTCATAGGCGATGGAAACTGCTAAATTCTAAGTGGGCCGTCAGCCTGTCTGCTGTCCTACAGCATTAAAAAAAACAATAAAAATATTGTAAAATTAAACATGACTCACTGAACAATTGCACCGTGTCGATATGAACAGTCATGACTTGAGGTATACTGTCATTCGACAGCATATCTTGTATATAGATAAACTGTATGAGGGGATGATCGCCAAACAGATATTCTTCTCTGCCGCACACTTTAAGAATGTAATTATCGGCCATCTCTCCGCGAACATTAAGTGAATTTGCCAATTTTCTTAGTATCGCTTCTATGTGTTGGCGTGGTGTGAGAGATACAGGCACTTTTGACGCGAGTCGAAACTAAAAGAGAAACATTTGTTAAACATGAAAAAAGTTAAATTCTACATTTTAGAGGGTACCTGTTGATGACAGAACTCCTTGTTTGTGCATTATATTATACTATGTATACATTATGTTATACTACCGGCACGCTATGATGGCCGTTTTGACGTTTGTCTACTCCATGAAATTTCGTATTAATTAGTAATTACATTTGAAAGAGCAAATTGCTGTTCTTTATTGTCAATAGCGACGCACAGTTATTGACAATAAAGAACAGCAATTTGCTCCTTCAAATGTAATTACTAATTAATACGAAACTTCATGGAGTAGACAAACGTCAAAACGGCCATCATAGCGTGCCGGTATAGTAGTTATTAAATATATTTTCCTAAATCTGAATTATTAATTTGACGTTTATCAATTTGTTCTGAAATGTAATATAAAATGACACGTTGTCCAGCTCTATTCGATTGTATTCTTGCGTCGCCTATATGTCGTCTACAGTACCTATTTAGGCGATCTACGTACGTAAATGGTATGGTAGCTCAGTGGTATTAAATTCGGAGACCAAGCCAGAAGTGGTATGTATCGCTTAGATATTTTTTCTCACCTAATTTGCATATTATAGCATAATTACCATATACCAATGTGGAAAACATCGTGTATACCAATGTTTGCAGCCCCCCAATCGGCCTTAAATAAGAGTGGCGGGTATAGGTATACCCCGTTCTCCCTAGAGGGAGATCCGAACTCAGCTTGGGACTGTTTTTTTTTTTTACATGTTTGATGATATTTAAACTACACCACTCACTCATTCACAGTAGATATCATGTCGCTGTTTGACCTAAAATTAATTAGTTTTGGAGTTAAACCTTTCTTTTTCAAGCACAGGGCACTACTTGATCGACGAGATTTCATGAGAAATTGAAAATAATGTAAATATAGGAGTGAAATGGTGTAAATTTACTATTGAATAATGTGGCTGTATAATGAGGGTAGTTTAATATAAAGTATGTTATGCTACAAAACAATTAGGTAAATTCTTACCTCCATATTATGCGCATAAGTGACTAGTCTAAAGCAGTCATCATTGAGATGTTTTCTAAGCGTAGTAGGCGTGTCTGGCTGATCAGCCAGTCTCGGTGGACATTGATATCTTAAATGGTCTAATTGCTCACCCTCAGATCTCTTTATTAGAGTTTCTTCAGCTAAATAACGCATCCGTATTCTAAATTCATTCACTTCTGAGCTTCGTAGATTATCATATTCTTTTAAAGCTAGAAAATAAAATGCATATTAATATTTACTTATTTTATTGCATTTTTAACTTCTATGCAAGGAAGTTTTATTGATAGAAACATTTAAATTTTCCAGTTGTTTCTTTTGAGTTTTAACATAAGTACACGGATCTGACAACACTTGAGCATTGTAAGAGGAAATCGTGAATTCGAGGAAAATAAATAAATAGATATATAATTTTTCCTATCAATATAACAGCTTCACATACAGCATCTGACAAATGTTTTCCTCAAAGTATATTTGCTTCAATAACAATTTTTATACTTCTAAGGTTTCATGGTGTACTGCTGAAATTACGGTTTTCATGAAGATCATGTTTATAATAGATGTGGCTGAATCAGATTTTTACCATTCAGCATGCTTTGCCGCATTGAACAAAAAGAAGTCCTCTAAGAGTAAGAGTTGCTCTTAAGGTAGTCCCTGAATAAGTGCTGACAAGGGGTTATCCATAAATTACGTCACATGTTAAAAGGAGGGGAGGGTATCACCGTAATGTGACAAGGGGCATGTCAAAAGCTTTGTGACGTCACAAACAAGCCGTTTGCTTTCTTTGTTATCTAAAATATTTGACTTTATGTTCATTTTATTAACAATTATTTAATTTAAAAAAAGGAAAAAAAATTAAAATAACTTCTTTTTGATTATTTTTAAATACTATGCTACCGGCACGTTATGATGGGGGTTTTGACGTTCGTCCACTCCATGAAGTTTCATATTAATTAGTAAATACATTTGAAGGAGCAAATTGCTGTTCTTTATTGTCAATAACTGCACGTCGCTATTGACAATAAAGAACAGCAATTTGTTCCTTCAAATGTAATTACTAATTAATACAAAACTTCAGGAGTGGACAAACTTTAAAACGGCCATCATAGCGTCGCGGTATAGTAGGGGTGTTCAATAAAAAGTAATAATGAGTAGGACGAAGTTATCTTTTACTAAATGTTATTTTATTTTTCGACGTGGTCAAATTTCAGGTTTACACACAAAAATTCCCTTTTTAAAAAAATCTTCTTTCTAATCCCTTAAAAAAATCGTGAACCTGCGTCATCTACTTCAAATTTATGGCCCCTAATATGTTCCTTTATCCGCGGCAATAGGTAGAAATCACTAGGAGCTAGGTCCGGTAAATATAGAGAATGTTCCATCAATTTGAAGCTTGAATGGCAGCCATCGCAACTCTGTACTTGTGCGCGGGGGCTTTATCTTGGTGAAACAAAACAACTTTATCGAGTTGGCCACGCCGTTGCTTGCGTATTTCCTCACGCAACTTTGTTATTTGTCCTGCGTACAAAGTCCCCGTTATAGTAGCTCCATAATTAAGGTATTCGATCATTACCACCCCTTGGCTGTCCCAGAAAAAAACAGCCCATGATCTTACCGGCAGACGAAATCGCCTTAAACTTATTCGGAGTTGGAGATGACGGTCTCTTCCAAGTCATGGACTGTTTTTTCGTTTCCGGGTCATAATGGTGAAGCCATGTTTCGTCCATAGTTATGAATAGAGCCAAAAATCCATTAAGATCTTGTTGTAACAAACCCAAACAGCTTTGTGAAATTCTCAGTCTCGTTTGTTTCTACGCGTCAGAAAACATTTTGGATACCCAGCGCGCTGACACTCTTTTCATACCCAAATGGTTGTGTACATGGACGTATAAAAAATATATATTTATACGTCCATGAGTTGTGTATAATATTATGGACACGACCTATAGAAATCTTCATTTCTTCTGCTATAAAACTAACACGACATTCCGGCAAGACAATGTTTTCAACTTTTTTAATCATTTGTTCAGTCACTACCGATGTAGGGCGTCTCGTACGGGGGTCGTCGTTAATGGAAGTTCTTCCTCGCTTGAACTCAGCACACCAACGCGCAAATGTAGAATATGGAGGAGCATGAATGTTACTCTAAGTCTTGATTTATCAGCTCCGTAGTAAAAATGTTTCAAGCAGAGATATTTTATTACCACGCGAACTACAATTTTATCCATTATTAAGAACACATTCCGACAGGATGCAAACATATGACTTCTATTTTTAAAAAATAAAAAAGAATTCTGCGCTAAGAAGTCTTTAAAGTTAAGTATATTTAGTTAAGTTTTTTTTTATTTCCAAGGAGAATGTATCGCATTAATTATCACTATTTATTGAACATCCCTGGTACATGCATAAAGTAGAAAAATATGTGATGTTACATCAGGGGGGAGAGGTTTCTAAAAAAAGTGACAACCTGTGACAATGACGAGAGGAGGGGTTAAAAAGTCCTAAAGTTCGTGTAACGTAGTTTATGGATGGCATCCAACGGCTACCTAAATCACTATTACTAGCTGTTCGTTTTTAATAAGTACGGTCAGTTTTTGTGCACACTGATTAATCATTTCATAGGTCTTTTATGCATATATATTATATATATATATATATATATATATAGACTATAACTACAAATAATAAATACTTACACTTTCCAATTAATCTACTAATATTTCTATTGAGCAAATCCTCTCCAGGTGTTGATTCAGACTTCTCGATAATAACAAGCATTCCACAGAAGGGTCTCAAATCACATATACGCATTGTGTCCTCATCAACTTCCTCTGTGTCGGCAAGAGTACTGACATATCGGAATGCATAACTTGACATCTCTCGTAGCATTCCGAATAATGGGTAGTTCACTGCCCTGTCCCATAGTTCCTGCATAAAATAATCACATATTGCATAGACTTTATAACTTGAACAATTTTTGCTTGTGTTATGAAGAAGTTTAGCCAAAATCATTTCAACCCATTTAGAAATACTCTAAGCAGTAAATATCTAATTGATTTATCATACCAGGCAATGAACCTAAAACTGTATCTTGTCTAGACTGTGTGCTTATTTACTTTAGTTCCTTTACTGATACTTTGTTTTTGTGAGAAAAATATATAACAACTAGCCGATCATGCCCAGACCGCTGGGCGATTAACAGGCAAAATTAAATTGAAAAAAAATGAGAAAAAGAAATGGAGAAATCTTCATAAAAAATAATTTTTTATCCTATGTTACTTTTAATACCTCCAAGAATATGTGTACAAAATTTCATGATGATCGGTTAAGTAGTTTTTGCATGAAAGTGTAACAAACAAAGTTACTTTCACATTTATAATATTAGCATGATATGATTTAGTTAGTTTCTCACAGTGGGTCTGATAATGTGTAGTAGTAATATACCAGAGTAAGTCATTAGGTGGTCTTGAATTTCTGGTTGAAGCTTATTGAAGGTATCAAATTTGAGATGTTTATATCTGATGTTATTCTTAATTAATGTGAGAATTCCCATACTTTCCACCGCATATAAACTAATACTTGAGAACTATTCATGATCAGCAGAAAAACTAAACCAAATAATACAGTATTATAAGGCAATGATAGTTTCATGTGTTTTTTTATCGCTATGGGACAGTAGACAGGGTAACAGCCCACTACACATGTTAGCAGTTACCGTCGCCTATGGGTGTTTGTGACGCTAAAGGCACTGCGAACATGCTGCTCTCCATGTAGAAGTACTGGAATCTCTTCACTTATGCCGGAATACAACACAAGCTTATTATGGTGAAATATTTAAAAACCAGAGGTAGTTGATGTCCAGAAAGGTGGAGCCCTACCACCCAGCAAAACTTGAGAAATATTCAGTTCCACTTTATAGTATTACACATATAATTATTACATACATACACACTAACTGTCATTTATACAGCCATATTAATAATTATTACTTCTTCATTGAAAGTTATTAGTTTGAGTTGAATATTGGTAAAAGGAAAATCATCGCACTGACACCCTCTTGAGATACTTAATTTTCTTATACTAATGAGCCAAAGATAATAAATACAGCTAATCTTAAAAGCATACTCATTATTTTCCTGTAAGCTAGCATAAGGAACAATGCACATATTATTTCAAGCTCTAGATGGGATGGTCATATCCTTCTCATTGAATCATACAATCACATTATCAATAACTATCAATTTATTATTACACAAAATAAATATTATTTGGCTTGGTTACTCATACACAGATATTATATACATGTTATATATATACATATATAACAAATATGAATTCCTAGAATTATTATCATGTTTTCCTCAATCTGTTGACCATTTCCTTTACTATCACTAACCATAAATAATGCAAATGAGTCACATTTTACAACATACTTACCTCTTTTACGTCCTGGAGGGTAGCATCGGAACTTATTGTAAGAGGGATATACATGGAATTCGGAAGGAGGCATATTAACTCCAAACAATCCGATGCTGGGAAGGTGTCCCAATAATTCCATTGAGATGGACAACTCGGTACAGGCACCATTATTGATGGTTTCCTATTTTTATTACGTACTAAATACGATTAACGTGACCACAAATCATAATTATCTGAAATTTAAATCTAATTTAAATTCTGTACACTGCAATTTTATGAATAGAAACTATATAAGAAATGAAAAGGGCCTAAAACAAAATAGTAAATACTTACACTATACATGATGCACTTAGTTATAATTTTTTTATATTTTAACTATTTTACTTTCGTAAATTTTAAATAAATTAAAATAATTGATAGTGACCTCACACTAACAACACACAAAAATTATCAATACCAAAGAGTATGTAGTCGATAGAATTAGAATACTTTTAAAGATTACCATAGACAATATCATACTAAATTAAAATACACGATAGAACCTTTTTAAGAAACATAGATGGCATTAGAAACGTTTTTAGTGATAGAGTTAGTTTACACAGGGGCCAATCACAAAAGAGTGTTATTCTCTAATACTCAATTTTAATTCATAAAACCATTTATTTACCTATAAATTTGGTCGAACTATTGATTATTGAGCAGCACAAATATACTCACATCAAGAGATGGCGTTTATAATAATAGTATGAAATAAATATGCCAACTTGACAGCCAAGGTTAGACGCACTATGGTTTCATAGCAACGCAGTGATTTGATTTGATTCAGTGCTAGGCCGCAAGATGGTTGCAAAAAAGAACTTGTAACTGCAGTTGATTTCAATGATTTGAATGATATAAAATATCATAGGTTAATTTTTAATATCACATTTTGACACAACATAAAGGAATCTTATTCTTTAAATCCACAGCGATAGCAGCTTGCACTTCTTACTCTAATTGAGCTAATCCGTTTCAGTCTAATCATATTATCATAACAGTTGGATAGGTGAAGCTTATGGCAAATAAGTACTCATTTATTCGCGTATAATATTACAACGAAACGGCCGCGTCTTGTAAAGAGTCCCTCGGTTTCTGAGCGATGTTTTGCTTCTCATGCTAATCGAAGGTGATATTCAGGCAAGTATAAAAAAGCTCCTTCCCTACTGTTTAATAAGATAGTTGAAGAGAAAGAAAAGAGAAAGTTCCAATCTAGGCATTAGGATCGAGCACCTCCAGAATATTACCATTAATAGACAGCAAATACCGTTTCACAAATTGCTTTGGAACGACAATCACGCTAACCATCATCATCTTAGCGTTGAATCCCGGTTACAGCCCAAACTCTCGCTTCGGCGCCCGGGGTCCGGTTTCCGACGTTTTCTTCTCCACTTCGCACGATCTTCGACATCTCTGTGGTCAGTCCATTGGCACGAATAAGAACCCCTACACAATCACGCTAACGACTCACTTAATAGTAAAAAGTTAGCGTCACCTATGATCCTCGTCGAGAAACTTGGGTCACTTATGCTGCAACACAACATTAGGTTATTATGGCGACATATTTAGTGACTAGGTGGTTGCAATCCAGACGGGCTTGGCAATGCCTCGTGTTGATAACGCCCATAGGCGGCGATGACAACCATGACAACCTGCTATCGGGTGGGTTATTTGCGTATTTACTGAACTCCAGCTGCAGACCAAACTGCTGCACTATCAGCTGCATAAAGAACTGACTGACTTACCAGTTTTTGGTATGTCGATCGTGTATAGCGTAAGAAAAAGCACAGAACCTTGCGACACTCCGACTTTAAGTCGGTAAGGGAAAAGCATGATCCTTCGTAAGCGAATCTTCTTTCCTGGAGAAAACCTTGTATTATCGGTACGGACCTCTGAGGCATACAACTGGTATGATGTAAATTTTGCCCTTAATCCACCTGTCAAAAGCTTTGGTTACATCTAAAAAAGTGCCGATGGTCATATCTATACCGATAGGTAATTTCGCACGCTTAATCATAAACTGACCTAACTCAAAAAACCTGTTTTTTGGGAAATCGCAAAAAACGTTTTGTCATTTACTACTTATCCCATATATTGACTTATAACTAAATAGCGGTAACTCAGTGTGGGAAAGAGATATCGAAATAAATCTTAGTTTGGGCGATAGAGGGCGTCGATACAATGCTGCCCGTTATATTATCTCACTTTAGACCTAAATCGTAATCGGTCAGTTTATGATTAAGCATGCGATTTATCAATATGTGCTATGTTATGCGATGTACATGTTGACCCATGTCCTGGGTATTTAACCAAACACTCCCATGAGTGTTTGGTTAAATATAATTTTTTTTTGTCAGGGAATTTGGTTAATAAAGCGAAATCTATGAAGCATTTGCTCAGAAGCATCCTAGCGTTAAATATAGAAGAACATATTTAAAATCCGTATATTTATAGTAAAAATTGTAAATTGAAACAAATTGATCATATGGGCTGTCTTGTTACCACTATTTTAGTTATAATAATTAATTTTGATTCGAATAATGTATAGATTTTTGTCATTTCGTCGTTATATAAACATTTAATTATATTTGTTATAATCATTATTTATTGACTTGATTTCATAAATTTCATGTTATTTATTATTTTAAAATGAAATATGTTATATAAATTTAATTTTATATAGATGTGGCTTTTTAAGGAAATAGCAGAGGTTAGTCGACATCACAGGAGACCGAAGAGCTGGCAGCTACCTCGGGCAAAAAATTAGTCTAGCTATTCAAAGGGAAATGCTGCCAGTATCTTCGGAACCTTGCCTAAAGGGACTCCTTTTAATAATATATTTTAGTTATTATATTTTTTAAGGTTTTTAGTTTTAGGTTCATTGTTCTAGTATATATCTCATACTATGTATATTTTATTTATTTGAATAGATTTAATTTTATGTATTCAGTTGATGTACAATATGCATAGATAAAATAAATAAAAATACGTATTATTGTAAATGTTTATTTAAAAAAAAACATTTCAAATAGGAAATAATTATTACAACATTCTCAATGATTATTTTACACATTTTCACTACCCGGTTACAATACCTGGTTATAATGACACATGATGAAGGAACTATTGTACATGAGGGTTGAGATGTTTCGTGCAATAACGCCAAAGTACAGAAATTAATCTTCACATTGCTCACTGGTGCGTGATCTTGGAGTACCTTATAAGGGCACTCAGAACAATTCTAATCCAAGCACACTACCCAGGGGCTCAAGGCATGCGGGTGCGTCTGGGCACTAAAGTCCTGATAGGCACGCGCAAGCCGAGCGCTAGAAATAATTTAAATTATATTGAGTTTTTTTTTGTTAATAACTGTGGGGGCGCAGGCTGACCACACCGTACCAGGTGCAGGATATGCTTAAGCAACGGTGCACACTGTTTTTGGTTTTGAATCAATATTTAGCGCCATCAGGGACCATAATGTCGGCTTAATTATCAGAATGCTAACTCCACAAAATATCGTAAGAAGACTTAAATTTAACTAGATGGCTAGTGGAATATTTTGAAACCTATCTATTGCATTACTTCGTATATTCTACAAAAATATGACTAATTCGTTATAACAGTGTTATGAGTTAAATAAGTCCCGTGCATAGTAAAAACAAAGTTTTTACTTGCTCCTGTAAAGTTTATCCAAATGGAGTTACGCATTCTGATAGCTAAGCCGACGATATGTACGAAAACGAAAGTAGATATAATGCATAAGCTCAATTTCTGTACTCAGATGTATTTGTGTATCGTGATTCTTGAAATTAACGTAACCTCGGTATGTAATTCCAACCTTACGTTCTAATTCACAATGACATTTCATTATTATATAATTTTAGTAATAATATTATTTGGTGATCCTCATTTTGAATCTAGATATAGCGATGGCGTGATACATTAATGTTCTCATTTCAAAAATACAAATTACTTGCAACACCATCGTTATAAAAAAGTATAATAAAAACAATAATTATCTCATAAGATACGACCAATACAATATCATAACAATGCATGTAATAAATTAGACAACAATGCTATTTACAATTCACAATTGTGATTTTCAATTATGTATTCTGTATCATTTTATCATATCTATGATAAAAATAAAAAATTTACACACCTGACAGCCCTCGAGAAAAATCTAAAATATCATTTGACTGCTATGTAGTCGTCACTGATATAAGAAACGTGCACCCTACGTGAGCACACGCAAACTTCGATTATTTATACATCAAAAGGGGTGCCTCTTGTTACCGATATTTAATATCGATATGTCGACTATATGTGCTTGGCCAGACTGCACACGCGGGCGCGGGGCGGTCGCGGCGCGACTACTTAAACATATGAAACCGCCCGCGTGCCCACTACGGACACTCAAATAAGGTTTCATATGTATGCCGCGCCGCGACCGTTTGTGCAGTCTGGCCAAGCACTAACATATATTCTACATTCAATCATTTGTTCTAAAAATGTCTAAACAAATCAAACTATCCTGTATAGGCATTTTTCTATCAATATACCTAGTCAGGTCATAAATTCTGTCACATGTTTAATGTAAAATAATTGTAACAAGTTTATTAATTATGTAACCATTCATATACCAAAATGAACTTAACAAAACATAGATTCTTATGACATTAAAGTTTATTCAAAATGACCTCCGTGATTTTGAATACAAGCCTTCAATCTGCGCGGCCAGTTGTCTATCGCAGCACGAACGAGGTCCATGTCAATATCGGCGGCTGCCTTAATCAAGGATGTCTTGAGTGACTCCAAATTGGGATGAGGCTTTGAGCACGCCTTTTCCTCCAAGTGTTGCCATATCTTGTAATCTAACGGATTCAAATCTGGACTGGAGGAGGGCCAGTCTTCGTGCCGGATGAAGTCGATTTCACGCGCCGCCAGCCAGTCTTGTGTGCTCTTCGCTCTATGAGCTGGCGCCGAATCTTGTTGGAATACCCAGTGCCTGTTATTGAACATGGTATGAGAAACAGGTTCCACAAGGTTCGTCAGGACTGTATTTTGATACACAACAGCATTCGTTTTTACACCTTTCTCACAAAAATGTACCTCTGTTAAGCCCCAATAAGAAACTCCCAACCATACCATGAGCGAGGATGGAAAATGACCTCGTTGGACACGCGGAATACGGTTGCTCGCTTCTTCACTACTGTGTGCGTACACCTTATCATTTTGTTAGTTGTAGCTCTCTTCTACGGTAAACATTTTTTCATCCGAAAAAAGAATTTCCCGATATTTTTTTCCCGCGTACCGCTTCAACAAAGCGCGGCATCTCTTCAGTCTCAGGTCCATTAGACGAGCATTCAAACGATGTCCTGTTTTTTTTCGATATGCCCGAAGCCCTAAGTCTTCATTTAACACCCTTTTCACCGTGGTTCTGCTTAACCCCATCTGAAGGGCCAACAGTTTCTGCTTACGTTTGGGATTTCTTTGAATTCGTGCCTTCACAGCTTTTATCACTGCTGGAGTCCTAACAGACCGAGGGCGACCACTTCTTGACCTGTCATCTACACTAGAGTCTTCATTGTATCGTTTGATGGTACGATAAACGAATCTTTTGGTTATATTCAAATTTTTCAGTATGTTAAAAATTTGAATTGGCGCGTAACTGTAACGATGCAACGCAATAACTGCAACACGGTCTTCTTTAAGCGTCCACTCCATATTTAAAAATGAGTAAAATTCTAAAAGTTATACATTTTTATTTTCATGAACAATTCGAAATTCGAATTCAATAAACTTTTTTGTGGCCAGCATTCTAAAAGAAAAGTTTTTACTGTGTGACAATACTTATGACCTGACTAGGTATAAATCTGTATAAAACGAATCCTGTATGTCCACAAATTTTATTTTGTACATAAGTTTTTTTTAATATTTTGCTGTAGGACAGCAGCAAGGCTAACGGCCCGCTTAGAATTAAGCATTTACCGTCGCCTATGGGTGTTTGCAACGCCAGTGGCATCGTGAACACGCTGCTGAACCATAAGGGTACAGGAACTTGTCACTAATGCTGGTACGCAACACAAAGTTATTATGGCGGCATACTTAAGACCAAAGGTGGTCACCATCCACACGGTCTTGGGACCCTACCACGTAGCTAGAGTGGGTTGTTTTGTCGCTTTTTACGACAGGCCGACCCCGACCGCAGAGGTCAGTATTCTTTCTGCGCCCCTGCACGGATATTACTAACAACACACTAGCCTGGCTTTCCTATGACCTGAGGAAACCGAATATAGCCGCCAATTAGTGGGCAATTTATTGGCATTATCCCCCTCTAATTAACGGTTAAGTTCGCTTTGCTACTTTCGACTTCTCGATACACACAATTGATCACCTTACATTGTGTGCAAAACGCGCGGCGCTAGAGTGAGGGGTAAATTTACCTACGGCCTGACTGCACTGGTTTCAACTTAATATGAAGGTAGACCGATCATAATGTAATCTAATATCTCGATAATACCATATTATGATTTAAAAATAATATTTCCTTTGTAATCGCTGCAGAATGTCTAATAGTTTTAATACTCCATAACAACGACATAGGAAGCTCATATTGCTCTCAGGCTGCGTTCACGTTGACTAACAATTCATTTCAAAAAAGTAAAAAACATACTGTATAGTAGGTTTTTGCATAATATACAAATTTTAGTATTGATTTATACAATATTTATAAATACACATTAATACTAAGGCTTTGAAATAAGGCATTTATTTATTTGAGAGTAACACAATATTTTTTTATTGTAATTGTAATAGAAGTTAGTAATAGAGATTTACAGAAGTGGAATTCTTTTACACGCATCAGTAAAAATCAGCGATAACAGTTTGTCCGTAAGGTTGTTGTTCGTTGTAATAGGGTTAAATTTACTGGACTGTCATGAATGTTAAGTATCTAGAGTCGAACAATTGTTGTATTAATTAGCCGATACAGGAATCCAACAGTAATAATTTATATTAGTCTTTCTTAATATTAAATTTTGATAGAAAAAACAATCAACGTATAACAGTTATATTTAAATTACCGAATAAATAAATAATAACAATATTGTGCAGATCTTATATGCAATTCAAATATGACATTTTAAATTTTTTATGTACCCCATGCATACTAAAATATTTAAAATGTGGGTAGATTGTATATATAAAAGGAACTTTTTTTATCGGAAAAAACTGGTGTTTACTTCTCAGTAACTGTACACCTTTAAATAACATATTTATCGTTGCTCAAATTAACAGATAGTCACTATATGTTAGTCAATAATCGAGTCCAAATCGATCGGAGTGCAAGAAGGTGTACATAAAGTATAGTCTCGAGCATGTTTTCTATGGAGTTTCACTTCTGTTACTCTCTAATATTTTATGATAATCAAGATCAATTAGAACAACAAAAGATTAGTTACATGTTTTCCTTTCTTTTTATAAATAATTTGTATATGACAAATATTGATTGAAAAATGTCAACCGATTATTTTTTAAGCCTGCCCTACACCGTAGCGGCAGAACCGGTGGTTTTTGAATTAAATATTTCCTTGGTAGCACAACCAAAAACATGCGAGGCTTTCTCTATAGATCTTATGACGGCAACTAGAAGTGATATTCACACATACCACATACGCGCAGATGTTGCTACGAATTAGCTACAGCTCTATGGTGTATTTGATTGGTTACGCAACCAACCAACAATTTTACAGATGGTTGCGTCGCCATGCTGTTTCGTTGGTACTGTTAATAATAAACTATTGCTATTAAGCGCTGTGCATGAGGGGGTGTTGGTTCCGACACTCATGTACGGAAGTGAGTTGGGTATGGCAGAAGAAACATGAAAGCAGAATAAATGCAGTTGAGATGAGAGCGTTAAGAAGTATGATAGGAGTTAAACTGAGTGACAGGATAAGAAATAGTGAGATAAGGAAACGTTGTGGTCTGAAAGAAGATGTAGTGACAAAAATTGAGAAAGGTATGCTGAGATGGTTTGGCCATGTTGAGAATGAATGAAGAACGATTGACGAAAAAAGTGTATAAGGCGAGTGTAATTGGAAGTGTTGGAAGGGGTAGACCTAGGCGGACGTTTCGAGACCAGATCAGGGACGTCTTGAAAAAAGGCCAGGTCAAGAGTACTCTAAACCGAAGGGCATGTATGAAGAGAATAATGAAAGTGGACGAAGCGAAACAAGTATGTAAGGATCGTAGCAAGTGGAAAGAAGTGGTCTCTGCCTACCCCTACGGGAAAGAGGCGTGATTATATGTATGTATGCAATTAAGCGAAGCCATTCAGTCTATTTTCATATTGGCAGTGAAATGGATTTAGGTTAGTATTTAGTTTATTTTCTAAACGGCACGGTGTTACGTTTCGAGTGAGTTGTTTTACAAAATGCAGTTTGTGTTTTTTAATATTGTCGTGGAACATTCGACAGGATGACAGCCCATTGAAATAGTAAGCAGTTACCGACGACACTGAATGTTTGCGACGCCAGGGGTACCGCTAACACGCCGCCATCCGCGTAGGGGAACTGGGAACTTTTATTGGGTTCAAGACTACTCTATTTCAGATGCGATTCCCATATCGAGTCGGAGGTTTATGGGTAATATGTAATTATTCACAAAAGAAGGTGCTCTGCAGCTTTAGGGCTAGATGGCGTTGTGTGAATGTTTACAGTGTATTTATTTATTATATGGAGAATGCAGCTGGGTCGCAACATACATTTTATGGCTGAGCAACGCAAACAAGCTAACGTTTCACAATAGTAAGCAGTTACAGTCGCCTACGGATGTTTGCGAAGCTAGAGACACCGCGAACACGCTGCTGTCCCATAGGAGTACAGGAACCAGGATCATTAATGCCGGAACACAACATCAGGTTATTATGGCGACATACTTATACACCAAGGGTGATTGCCATCCAGGCGGGCTTGAGGCCCGGGCCCTACCACTTAGATAGGGTTTTTTTGTCGTCTTTTACAACAGGCCGACCCCGGCCACAGGGGTTAGTATTCTTACTCCACCCCTGCACGAAGAAAACTTATAAAAAGATATTGACATTATTCTATAGACTGTCCTAACAAAGTTACATACAATAGCTCCGATACAATTTTATATACATACACTCGCGTATAAATGCTACCAACAACGATACACGTAATTTAATAATATATTTAAAAAAAAACCCGATTCGTAACACTTGACAATGATAACCAATATATATTTACCTAAGCAATCGAGATTGTCTAAATTTATCATTAGTTTTACTTTTAAATATTAACTTTTAATCTACTTTAACACGTTCGTCGCCCAGCGCGATTCGTTTGTTTTTCTTACGGGCCCCAAATCCGACTCGGCACGACTTTTCTATTTTTTAATCCAACTAAAGATTCGTTTGACTTCAACAAATGCGTCCCTCATATTCGGGTGATGGAAATATACCCTTCATCCAGATATGGGTGACATGGCGACGAACGTGTTAAATATGCTTCGTTTTAAACTAAGTGTTTAATAAAGCTTGCTCATTGATTGACATTTACTGCTAATCATTTGTATGGCGCGACAAAGCCACTAATAATAAATATATTTAAAGAACGTGCTTCCGTACTAAAATTAATAATATAGCATTAAAATGGATTTGGCTGCGGCGACCCGTACCGTCATCTTTACCTATTTTATCTAATCGATAAAAAATTTAGACGCCTAAACTAGCTCCAAGGAATTACTTACCCAAAAATATACAAATTTCCTCATTACAGGTTTGTTCCAACACAATAAATAATATTATATCAAAAAGCGAAGTTAAATTGCGCTAGAACAAACCTGTAAAATATAACACAATTTTAAAAAATAACAGCTACATGTTCAATTTAATACCTAAAGATGTACTACAGCTAATACATATCCTTAATAAAATACAAACTAAAGCCAAACACATTTAGTAATCTGCGCACACGCAGTGCACTCGTATCACAGCCAAAATGGCCGCCGTAAGCCAAACAATACATATTAAAATGTTAGTTTTCTTTGTATTCCAGTTTGATAAAAAAAAAACAAATTTATTTTTAATATATTTTTTTACAAATGTGAAGTTAAATTAATTTTAGATATGAGCTTAATGGTAGGGATTTATGACCAAAAACCGTGGTTTTTGGAGCTTAGGTTATAATCACGTGGTCAATATCTAGTCTATAAAGGAAATCTCGCGCTTTTTTGAGTTATTTTCAAATATGGCGCGTAGCATTTAGCGCTGTATTACGGGGCACAAAAAGTGTGAAATTTCGAATAAAATCGAATTTTTGCATATTTCGATAGTCTATAACTTTAAAACACATATCTATTAAAATTGAAATGAATATTTCAAATTGTTTTTGAGTTTCTAAAGAGTAGCCGCTCAGGTATTGGAAAGTTACCTTCGTTACAGGGCCAACCAGAGTTATTGTTAAGGCCTTGTGGCCATCCTAACCCATTATACCTAGTCAGGTCATAAATTCTGTCACATGTTTAATGTAAAATAATTGTAACAAGTTTATTAATTATGTAACCATTCATATACCAAAATGAACTTAACAAAACATAGATTCTTATGACATTAAAGTTTATTCAAAATGACCTCCGTGATTTTGAATACAAGCCTTCAATCTGCGCGGCCAGTTGTCTATCGCAGCACGAACGAGGTCCATGTCAATATCGGCGGCTGCCTTAATCAAGGATGTCTTGAGTGACTCCAAATTGGGATGAGGCTTTGAGCACGCCTTTTCCTCCAAGTGTTGCCATATCTTGTAATCTAACGGATTCAAATCTGGACTGGAGGAGGGCCAGTCTTCGTGCCGGATGAAGTCGATTTCACGCGCCGCCAGCCAGTCTTGTGTGCTCTTCGCTCTATGAGCTGGCGCCGAATCTTGTTGGAATACCCAGTGCCTGTTATTGAACATGGTATGAGAAACAGGTTCCACAAGGTTCGTCAGGACTGTATTTTGATACACAACAGCATTCGTTTTTACACCTTTCTCACAAAAATGTACCTCTGTTAAGCCCCAATAAGAAACTCCCAACCATACCATGAGCGAGGATGGAAAATGACCTCGTTGGACACGCGGAATACGGTTGCTCGCTTCTTCACTACTGTGTGCGTACACCTTATCATTTTGTTAGTTGTAGCTCTCTTCTACGGTAAACATTTTTTCATCCGAAAAAAGAATTTCCCGATATTTTTTTCCCGCGTACCGCTTCAACAAAGCGCGGCATCTCTTCAGTCTCAGGTCCATTAGACGAGCATTCAAACGATGTCCTGTTTTTCTTCGATATGCCCGAAGCCCTAAGTCTTCATTTAACACCCTTTTCACCGTGGTTCTGCTTAACCCCATCTGAAGGGCCAACAGTTTCTGCTTACGTTTGGGATTTCTTTGAATTCGTGCCTTCACAGCTTTTATCACTGCTGGAGTCCTAACAGACCGAGGGCGACCACTTCTTGACCTGTCATCTACACTAGAGTCTTCATTGTATCGTTTGATGGTACGATAAACGAATCTTTTGGTTATATTCAAATTTTTCAGTATGTTAAAAATTTGAATTGGCGCGTAACTGTAACGATGCAACGCAATAACTGCAACATGGTCTTCTTTAAGCGTCCACTCCATATTTAAAAATGAGTAAAATTCTAAAAGTTATACATTTTTATTTTCATGAACAATTCGAAATTCGAATTCAATAAACTTTTTTGTGGCCAGCATTCTAAAAGAAAAGTTTTTACTGTGTGACAATACTTATGACCTGACTAGGTAATATTTTTACGAAGAAGAGCTTCAACAGCCCAGCATACGCAATATGAAGGTGAATTATATGGGCTTGGAATAGCAGATTAGCTGTAAGTATGATTTTGATCAATTGAAAACCATAAAATCAATAATGTTATCTTTAAACGCGTTTTTCTCAAAACTACATTTTTCAAATTGGCTGCAGTTGTAACCGAAGACAAATCATCCGATCGCTTTGATTTGTTTTTTCTGCTTATTTTGATGTTTGTACTATGACCCTCAAGTTTTTCGATTGTATGAAAAATGTAATTTTGGCGGGTCAAAAATCATCTCAGTTTTGAGCAAAATTCGACATTTTTGTTAAATTTCAATTACAAGATCACAGTTTAAGGATCTACAAAGGATCAAAAGTTGGTGTCACTAGTGTTTTAGTGGAAAAGTGTGAATATCTCCGGAAACCTATCGGTTAACCCCTACTTTTTTGGTATAGGCAGAAGCGCCTTTCCACCCTCTACACGGTGGGCGGAAAGGCGCTTCTGCCTTTCATCGGGTGGATAATGCCGGAGACATAAGGGAAAACGCTCCCGGAAAAATCCCGAGGTCCTTAAATTGTCTTCGAATCCTGTCGAGAAGCACATCATTAGACGACAAAAACATATCACACGATAAGGAGGTGTTCTTCCTGAACGAGGAAAGTGCCACCCCCCTCCCCAACCTTTGACCCCTAATATCTCGAAAAAGCGATCGGGGACCTCCATTTTTAGATGCGCCTCAACGAACTCTATCCATAGCTGGTCTCAGAAGATTTTTCCGACCAGGGATTAATGAGATACGAGGGATCGAGACCCCAAGAAAACGAGGTGGTGATTAGAATTTCCAAATACGAAGAGCACTACCGGATAGAGCGTCCCCGAAAACCCCTAGGACAGTAGAGATATTACGGAAATATTCAAACCCGGAAGGACAACCAGGACAAAACCAGGAAGTCCTGGTACCACTCACAACTCCTTCCGGTTACAAAGCGCGTGGGTTCTGAAAACGAATCCGGCTTCGGCTCATCGAGTTCTAGGAACATCAAGGTTTTAATTGGATTTTAAAATAAATGAGTGAGAAAAGTGGGAAAAAGTTTTCCAATTGAAAAGTGCCTCTAATGGAAAATTTTCAAAGAAAAATTTTCAAACAAGTTAAGCCAGCAGTTAGAACTTGAACTTCCGCTTCTTTTGAGCCCCATATTTAATAGTGGAATATTAATAGTATACCCGAAAAAACCGAAGAAAATGTTTACGGAAGGTACCCTTCCATGGATATCAATGCTAAGATACTAAATGTATGGTTCGCTTCCTCTCTTCAAGAGCTACGCGGCGATACCAAACACGGCTATAAAATAATAAATTAAAAGAATGTAGAAATTTTTGGAAAATTCCACCGATAGTCAGGCTCTTTGCTTTGGAGTAGGCACCGGGGGCATACGGGCAACTTTTTCGGGAAAAACATTTCCCTCGGGAATTTTCAAAAAAAAATCCGCTCCTAAAACCACAACGGGATTCGGGGAGATATCTTCGCGCTGATCACGGAGGTCCTTTTCCTGGCTCGCTCCGATCAGTAACGGCCGAGATATCGGGTCGGGAAAAATGCCTTTGACAGTTCTGAACTGTCAAAGCACTTTTTGAAACCGTGATCTCTCTTCCCATTACTATCTTACCCTCTTTTTACATAATCTACACAATAATAGTTGTAAAGGAGTAAACTTCAGTCGTGCATCGGAGCTGATACACATTAATTTTTCATTCATTAGAAATGTGATGGACTGCTATGCCGGTGTGATTAACTTAACCTCGATACATTTATGTAAAATGCGACAACTTTAAAAAATTGTCGACTACTTGACGTCAAATCGCGATACAAAATGACAAAAAACGAGTCAAATTTTTAATATTTTACATCAGTTTTTCAATCTGTGGGTCGCGACCCCCCTAAGGGTCTTAAGGTCTAAAGTCTTACTCGAGGGGACACTGGCAAAAGGAAAAAGCTCTAGCCCGCGACGACAATGCGGTGTGGCAACGCCGCGAAGTTTCAGTGGCCAAATAAAAGCCGCACGCAGCCTTACCAACTTACCTCGTACTTACTTGCAAAGCTGTCGTGACTTTTTACAGAACGTAGGTCTTAATAATGAAAATAGAGAAAATTATAAACATAGTCTTATAAATTACTTAAAAACTTGTTGTCTCTCTATGGCCCAAGGGGGTCGCCAGAATTTTTCAACCCTTAATGGTGAACGCACACTTGTCCGAGCCGAACGCGCCGAACGAATCGAAGTCAAGGAGGCCTCGCACACATATCCGCACCAGAAGAATCGACCGCGCCGAAAGTTTCAACCGCGTCGAAGAAATCGTTTCTATTTCCTTTACGCCTGCAGTGCAGACATAGTACTCGCTCGTTGCTCTTATACGTAACTGATAGAATGCGAGCGCATCGGTCGAGTCGACCGCATAAGCCGCGCCGAATCTGATGACGTCATCCGAATTCATCTAGGATTTCTGGGGTTCTTCCAGATTCGGACGATTCGACGCGGGCAAGTGTGCGAGGTTTCGTGAGATTTCATATACAGAATTCTAAAATTCGTTTCGTTCGACTCGTTCGGCTCGGACAAGTGTGCGTTCACCATAACTGGGTCGTGTATTCAAAAAGATTAAAAAACACTGTTTTAGAATAATCTAACTTATCTTTTCAATACCAATTTAATCTAGCGTTAATATGACTTATATAGGTAATAATATTTGTCGATTCTCTATTTTTTTATTATTTCGGTTATAGTAAATTTAAGAAATATTAAGACGATTTATTTCTCGAGTTTCGAAATAGTTTTGACTTATAATTCGTAAGGATATTGATATTATGTTTCGTTCATGATGAGTCGCGTTTTAATGGTCTCGTCTGGTGTGATTGGAGGGGAGGGAGCAGTACGATAGACAGGGGGCAGACGGGTTAGAACCAAATTTTCTTATTTACAAGTCAAATGCCTATAAGTCCCTAGATAATACTGCGAATCATATAAGATTTACTTGATGGTTACAAATACACGAGTATTTGTTGAGATATTAGACAAAAGGAAGACATGCACCTTATTTTGACTCCAAATATCTAACCTACGAAAATTTTTTATGTATATTTTCTATACGTCGCCTTTCCCCTAAAATCACTGACTGCAACTACGTTGATTCTTGATAACGCCCTGCCCAGCTCTTTGAGTTCATTCGTTCGGACCGGATCCGCAAGCTGGTCATCAAAAATTAAGTCTCGCTATAACACGTTTCTATAGGGTAGACGGGACTCACAGTCCGGTCCGTTAAAGTCCGCTCGTCTCACAGGGTCATCGCGGGCTTCGGCCGCTTGAGCCGCCTGCTCATCGGCCGCTGTCAGTTGTTCTTATCAAAGTTGTGTATCGCCCAATTAAACGAGGTCGTCCATGAGTTCTTCACAGCTTCAGTGAACTTCTGTCTAAAGTGTTCTATTGCTTGTTCCTCTGTTAAATCTAACACCTGAAAGGATTTTTTTAAAACGCCTTTATTTTCTTATTTGAATTATTATCTATGCTATTTGTAAATAAAGTATTTTACTACAAAGGTATGGAGGAGGCTTTTCTGTCTTGGTTTACTGGTCAAGTGACTATTACTCTCGTTAAATCCATAAAGAATATTGATTCTAGAAAGTAAAAGTTTACTAGTTTATAGAATTAGTAAACTCTTTCTTCGTGCAGGGACAGAATTATTAGAACAAACAAACCTAACTAGGTAGTAGGGCTCCAAGCCCGTCTGGTTGGCAACCACCCCTGGTCTATAAGGATACCGTCGTAACAACCTTGTGTTATGTTCCGTCATAAGTGACCCAGGTGCCAGTTCCCCTACGCAGCATACATACCAGCGGTGCCTCTGGCATCAGAAACATCCATAGGCGACGGTAATTGCTTACTATTCATTAACTGGGCCGTCAGTCTATCTGCTGTTCAGTAGCAATAAAAATACAGTTAAAAGATGACAAGATGTTGAAGATGATAATAACACACAATATTACTGCTTACCGTGCTAAAACTGTGACTTTTAGATTTACAAAAACAAATTTAAAAGGGGCAAAACCCATAGACAAACTAAATGAAGAACTTACCAGAGTTTCTCTTAAATACTGTAGATCTTTCTCCGAACTGAGCTCTGGTAAACCCGTGGATATCATCATTGAGAATAGTGAAAGAATTAAATGACCGTGTTTTCGGAGAATTCTGAACGCCTAAAAGTTATAAGCATATGACAAACATGCACGATATTAAACTAGCAAAATAAATATATACAGCCTATAACAAACACTTTTATCCGTGCAGGGGCGGAGAAAGAATACTAACCTCTGTAGCCGGGGTCAGCCTGTCGTAAAAGGCGACAAAACAACCCACCCTAGCTACGTGGTAGGGCCTCAAGCCCGTCTGGATGGCGACCACCTTTGGTCTTAAGTATGCCGCCATAATAACCTTGTGTTGTGTTCCGGCATTAGTGACCCAAGTTCCTGTGCCCTTATGGGACAGCAGCGTGTTCGCGATGCCACTGGCGTTGCAAACACATATGGGCGACGGTAACTGCTAAATTATAAGCGGGCTGTCAGCCTGTCTGCTGTCCTACGCAATAAAAAAAAAGAAACTCTTGTCACAACCAGTTTTCTTCGTACAGGGGCGGAGTAAGAATACTAACCTCTACGACCGAGGGTGGTCTATCATGAAAGACGACTAAAGAAACCTAACTACGTGGTAGAACTTCAAGCCCGACTGGATGGCAACCACTCCTGGTTTTTAAAACATGCAGCCTTGTGATATATTGCGGCATTAGTAAATCAGATTCCAGTTCCTCTTCGAATAATACCTCCGGTATTGCAAACTTCTATAGGCAACGGTAACCATCTAGGATCAGGCCGAATGCCTGTATGCTGATCTCAGCTATAAGAAAACCTTCGCTAACATTAGGTGGTCTAAACACTATTTTTATAATGTAGGTAGTATAATATACTTTTCTTGATGTCTTCAAGTACTCAAAATGTACTGCGATTACAGACTAAATTTTATACAATCTTCGTTCGTAACATGTCACTTTCTCACACATGCGACATTGGATAATTCAATGTCAGATTGTTGGGGTCAATTTAATAAAAAAAAGAAACATTTAGCTAGTTTTTTCAGTGTATTACTTAGTGATTATTATATACCTAGTATTGCCTAGTATTGCAACTTTAAAATCCAGAATAAGACTTATAATTAATATTAATATTAAATAGTTATCTATGAAATATAACAAAATCAGACTTACAGTTTCACAGTGCTCCTTGAATATTTTAAAATCTATAGGCTCGTTATCACCGGAACCTTTTTGACCCTTGTTGATAACATGAATAAAGTCATGCGTCAAAACGAAGGGCACCCGTTCACGCTTAAACCCGTATTTCTGCTTAAAGTGGCCGAGAAAATGGCCAAAGTCTATATGAAAAAGCTGTAAAGACAAAGAAAAGAAAGATCTAGAACAAGTTAGGTTACAAATAACTAGGAACAACTAATAAAGAAAATAACACTTGACATGGCGAGGGAAGCAGACGGAGGAGTAACTATTTATATCAAAATGAATCGTTAAATCGAGTAATAAATTTCTTATTCAATGGCGGTATACGTCGATTTTTAGCTGCGTGCAGGGGCGGAATAGGAATACTGACCCCTGCAGCCGGAGTCGGCCTGTCGTAAAAGGCGACAAAAAAAATCCTAGCTGTGTGATAGGGCAGCAACCAAGCTCTAAAAATAATCACGTGACTACGAACGCGCCACGATTGGTCGCCATGTTTGTGACGTCATAATGTTAAAGGAATTTTATGACAGTACAGTGTCAATAGCTTCTACACCTAAATTGACTAAATATAGTCGAAATTTAATGAAAAAAAAAAATTAGTTTATATTGGGTAATTTTGTTTAGTCATGGGTGATAAAGAATCTATAGAAGGCTAATATACCTGATGTGGATATATTTATGATAACAGATTTTCTAAAAAATGACATTCGGTTCAATTAAGCTGAAGTTCGAGGTGAAGATCAAGGTAAGTTTGTAAAAAATGATATTGTAAATTACAATATTAAACGATCTATTCTTTATTAAATATAATTAATAATTTAATTGTTATTAGCGTATCACGTGAGAGTTACGGCGACAAGGCTATAGGTTATGTCCAATTGAACCGTAAGAATGGTATTTGCACAGTTAAAAGGCGTGTATGTCCAGAACATCAAGTCATCAAGAATATCGAGTTGTAAAGGTTGTAAAGTTGCTATGTTCGAAATACAGATATAATTTTTTTTCCAGTTATAGATGGAAAATAAGTACGGCTCACTAATTATTTCGACTTATTTCTATAAGGATATATATTTATATTTGTACGATCAGAACGCAAAATTTTTTCGAGTTTAGGAGGTTTTCTACTTACAGATGTTCCACTGTATATTCTCAAAACTTACCTGTCCACTCTTCTTGACCATAATATTATCAGGATGCCTGTCGGCTATGCCCAATACATAAGTAGCTACACAATATCCCGCGCAACTCATAGTAAATTCATCTACCGCCTTATTAAATGCTACTTCGTTATTTTCCGTGTGCTTTCGTAGCCATTCTGTAAACATTTAAAATACTGTAACAGTATTTTCACAGACCAAATGAGCTCTTTATAATATGCTATAGTCCGAGCACGAAGCAGGAAGAATTTCATACGTTGACCTGTTATTACCTGTCTCTGTCACTCCCGCGTAAATATAATGAGTCCTCGCTCGCACAGAGCAATGACCGCCGTCCTCAGGGATTGTAAACAATTGTAAAGCAATTTTGAACACCGCCACTTTAGAGTGGAATAAATGTTATAATAACTGGTTTGAGCGAATGGAAAAGTGTATTAAGCTACGTGGTGAATACTTTGAAAAACAATATAAGTAGGTACTATAAGGTTTTAGTTGTGTTTTTTCTTCAAACGACAAAACTTAAAAGGCATGCCTCGTAGTAATTGTAAGTCGGTTTTTTTAAAAGTTATAAAATCTAAATAAATAATTTATTATAATAACAATAATTTATTTAATAATTTAGTAAATTTTTTCTCCTTTAAACATTTTATGTAAACCGCACTTAATAAAAAAATGTGACCACTGTCAGTAGGTAAAGAGGTCATTGTACGAAATCCTTCCTGCTCCGCGTTCGGACTATAAATACCATAATTATATACACATTGATAATTGTAAATATTTTAATGTTTATATATATGTTTATATGTGTATATACTGCTGAGAGACAAAAGACAGGCTGACGGCCTACTTAAAAGTAAGTAGTTACCGTCGCCTATAGATGTTTGTGACACTAGAACACGCTGTTGTCTCATAGGGGTGCAGGGGTCACTAATGCCGGAACACAGCACAAAATTATGATGGCGGCATGCTTATACACCAGGGGCGATTACTATCCAGACGGGCTTGGGGCATCACCAGACAGCTAGCGTTGTTTTGTCGCATTTTACGACAGGTTCTTCAAAAAAGGCGTTATATAATTTCTTCGAGACCGGCAGCGCGTTGGTGGTGCTTCTGGTGCTGCAAACGTCCATAGGCGACGGTGACCACTTGCCAGGGTGGGGAAAAAAAAGGCCGACCCCGGCCGCAGAGGTTAATAATATTCTTACTCCGCCCCTCCACGGAGAAAATAACACGAATGTCTGATTTTATGATATTTTGGAATCTCAATTTAATGTTATGCCTCATATAATAATCCATGCAGGGGCGGAGAAAGAATACTAACCTCTGCGGCCGGGATCGGCCTGTCGTAAAATGCGACAAAACAATCCACCCTAGCTACGTGGTAGGGCCCCAAGCCCGTCTGGATAGCCACCACCTTTGGTCTTAAGTATGCCGCCATAGTAACCTTGTGTTGTGTTCCGGCATTAGTGATCCAAGTTCCTGTACCCTTATGGGACAACAGCGTGTTCGCGATGCTACTAGCGTTGCAAACACCCATAGGCGAGGGTAACTACTGAATTCTAAGCGGGCCGTCAGCCTGTCTGCTGTCCTACAGCAATAAAAAAAATATTAATAATATAATTAAATTACATATTATAAATTACATATATTCTCATATTACCTAGTCAGGTCATAAGTATTGTCACACAGTAAAAACTTTTCTTTTAGAATGCTGGCCACAAAAAAGTTTATTGAATTCGAATTTAGAATTGTTCATGAAAATAAAAATGTATACTTTTAGAATTTTACTCATTTTTAAATATGGAGTGGACGCTTAAAGAAGATCGTGTTGCAGTTATTGCGTTGCATCGTTGCGGTTACGCGCCAATTCAAATTTTTAACATACTGAAAAATTTGAATATAACCAAAAGATTCGTTTATCGTACCATCAAACGATATAATGAAGACTCTAGTGTAGATGACAGGTCAAGAAGTGGTCGCCCTCGGTCTGTTAGGACTCCAGCAGTGATAAAAGCTGTGAAGGCACGAATTCAAAGAAATCCCAAACGTAAGCAGAAACTGTTGGCCCTTCAGATGGGGTTAAGCAGAACCACGGTGAAAAGGGTGTTAAATGAAGACTTAGGGCTTCGGGCATATCGAAGAAAAACAGGACATCGTTTGAATGCTCGTCTAATGGACCTGAGACTGAAGAGATGCCGCGCTTTGTTGAAGCGGTACGCGGGAAAAAAATATCGGGAAATTCTTTTTTCGGATGAATAAATGTTTACCGTAGAAGAGAGCTACAACAAACAAAATGATAAGGTGTACGCACACAGTAGTGAAGAAGCGAGCAACCGTATTCCGCGTGTCCAACGAGGTCATTTTCCATCCTCGCTCATGGTATGGTTGGGAGTTTCTTATTGGGGCTTAACAAAGGTACATTTTTGTGAGAAAGGTGTAAAAACGAATGCTGTTGTGTATCAAAATACAGTCCTGACGAACCTTGTGGAACCTGTTTCTCATACCATGTTCAATAACAGGCACTGGGTATTCCAACAAGATTCGGCGCCAGCTCATAGAGCGAAGAGCACACAAGACTGGCTGGCGGCGCGTGAAATCGACTTCATCCGGCACGAAGACTGGCCCTCCTCCAGTCCAGATTTGAATCCGTTAGATTACAAGATATGGCAACACTTGGAGGAAAAGGCGTGCTCAAAGCCTCATCCCAATTTGGAGTCACTCAAGACATCCTTGATTAAGGCAGCCGCCGATATTGACATGGACCTCGTTCGTGCTGCGATAGACGACTGGCCGCGCAGATTGAAGGCTTGTATTCAAAATCACGGAGGTCATTTTGAATAAACTTTAATGTCATAAGAATCTATGTTTTGTTAAGTTCATTTTGGTATATGAATGGTTACATAATGAATGAACTTGTTACAATTATTTTACATTAAACATGTGACAGAATTTATGACCTGACTAGGTATAAATATGAATTGATGGGTGTTTGTTACCCAATCACTGCAGAATGAACGGAATTAATAAAAATTGGGCAAAAAAACAAATACGTAATAGGACATAGGTTACTATTTATCTCACTTAATAGACTAATCTAGAGGTTACGGGTTCAAATTCCACAATGGCATATATTGTAACATAATTGCAATGTGCCGAGCGACGGTGACGGAAAACACGGTGAGGTAGCCTGACCAAAATACGGGTATAACCTTCCAATCCGCTTTGGACAAGTGTGGCGGGTATCCGATCCGTTGTCTATGGGTAAGAGGCCAACCTAGCAGTAAGATGTTATTATTCACATTTCCCACAACTAATAATAGAACACTCACGTAACAAAGTTGCTTTATATATAGTAGAGGCAGCATTACATAATGCACTCTGTTTCTGAATATTGGCGACAGTCTCAGCGTCTTCTACAACTTCTATCATTCCCACTGAATACTCCATAGATATGCAATTATAAGGGTTCAATCTGTAAATTAACTCCAATTAATAATCGTGTCGTATAGCTTAGTACTTTAGGGCAACCACCCCAGGTATCTAAATATACCGCCATAATAAAGTGTTTTGTTTGTATTTCTTTGTGACCAGGTTCCAGTTCCCTTACGCTGATGGCGGTGCCCTAGACGTCGGCAACATCTGTAGGCGACGGTAACTGTTTACTATTAAGTGGGCCGTCAGCCCGTCTGCTGGGCCACAGAAATAAAAGATAGTGGTTTGCAGAATAAACTATGTTAGTTGTTAGTACAATAGTTTGAGTCTATATCTAATCATTCTAAATTATATAGAGTAGGGATGGGCACGACGGAGTCATTGATCCTACCTATCAATTTAAAATAAACAAAGAAAGAACACCATTTGGCATCACTATTCGGAGTGGCACGGTTAGATGGCGGTTACAACGTATCAAAATGAAATTTAGACAACATCTGATAATTATCACTCTTGCCTCAACAATGGTGAAAATCCGTCTCGAAGGACCATCAAAAACATCCAAAGCATCGTCTAAGCTGTTATTAATTTAGACAAATTAATTACCGAAATACGTGCTCTTTTAATTATATCACAAAAGTCTTTTCAATCATTACCTGAAGTCATATCCATGATTTTTCCAGAGCCTGTCCATTATCCTAAGCATTTGAAGGGTGAACATATCCTGGCGGAGGTCGTCGCCGATTTTCAATATAATCCGAATATCCGATCCACTCGGATCGAGATTCTCAAAATCCAACATTAAAGGACGCATTTTACTATCCATTACGCGACAACAATCAGTTCTATAAAAGTACAATTTTACAAATTTTAAATAATGAACATAGTTTTACAATCATTATAAATATTATATATACAATTTGAGTATAAATAATAAAGTATCCAACTAAAAAGAACTGATATATATATATAAAAATATTGAGCATGTTCCAGAGCGCGGAAAAACTACGACGCATTAACTATAAAATATTCTAATAATATTTTTACATATGTAATTTATGTGGTATAAGAGACACAGCAAGTCAAATTACCCAGCTTTTATTAACTATAGTTATTAATACTGGACGTCACCTTCGTGAAGAGGATTGCTTTATATACAAAAAAAACTGCATAGACCTCCTGTGTCGTATTTTTGTGATATACGACTTCTTTTAGTACAAGTACGCTGTATCAGACAACAAACTGTGTCAACAAAACAGAAAAATCTGAGTATATTTTATCTAAACAAATATTAAAGGAGACGGTTGCAAATAGAAATGAAATATAGAATTTGGTTTATTATCATTTAACGTACTTGCAATATAACAGTGAGGGTAAATATTTGTGGTGTACATTCGCTAGTGCATGCTCTTAATACGAACTTCGGGGGAGAGTATGAAAACAATTGTTTTTGTTAAAAAATTTGCCTAATGTATGTACAAACTTACTTGATCCTTTTGCAGACAAAGCTCGGATTAAGAGGTGAGACAAATTCGCATAATGCAGAGACACAATGTTGTTCCTGTAAGTGCTGATAGAGAGCGGCGCGCGCTCGCGATATTTCCTTCTTTTTGCGCACGCATTGACTTACCCCTGCACGAAAATTTATATATAAAGAAATATATATCATGCATATATATTTATCTAATGTTTATTGAGCCCCTATAAACTCGGTGTTGAGCTAGTTTGGAGGCATGTATAATAATTGTAAAAAAAAAACTAAATAATAAAAAAATTAAGTCAGTAAAATTTTTAAGTATTTTTTATTAAAATAAAAACACAGATTTATTTACTAAAATAATATCTTTTAGACTAAAAATAAATAATTGCACATAAGTAACCATAATTAGATAAACAAACAAATAATTTTTTAAACAATATATTATTGGAAACTAGCCATTCTCGTCCGCTTCGCTAGTCGAATAACAGAAAAAATATTTCGTGAGATCCTATATTTTTTTTTCTAAAATAATAGTAGCCTAAGTTACTCCCTGTTACATCAGCTATCTGCCAGTGAAACAAACAGACAGACAGACAAAAATTTAAAAAAATGTTGTTTTGGTATTATGTACATACATCCAAATGCACTAGGTAAAAATCGGTTATTTTAATATTACAAACAGACACTCCAATTTTATTTATTTGTATAGATAAGGTGTTAAACACAATTCACAAAGAAAATTAATAACAAAAATATATGTGGTCGGATCAATTAATGTAAGCAAACCAATTTAGGGTTTGGAATAGTTTAATCAGACAAATAAGGACGAAAAGGAAGACCCATTAAAACATCGACAATACAAACGTCGAAAAAGGACATAGACTATTGATGATTATGGGATAACGTGTAACACTGATGTGGATGAAGTAACAATCCAGACACGTGCGATGATTAGATTACACAATGGAAACCGTGACATGGGTGAAATCAATACTCACACTTGAGTTTATCAAGGCAGGTGAGTTGTCTCTTGAGGCTTTTGATGTGCTCCCGGCATCCACGGCAATACGCTTCCAGCATCAGCCCGAAGCGCACCGACACCGCAGGCACGTGCATTTCAGACCTAAATATATACAAAAAAAAATCCAGTATTAATAGCTAAAAATCTATTGCTACTACTCTGGATGCATAGACTAATGTATACTGTGTGAGATGTAACTTATGGTAATTTGCACCATCGAGCAGACGAGGGAGGGGGCTGGTTCGTATCTACAACCAATAATTGAGCATTGGCGTCAATCGTCATTAACTATTATCATTCCGCCAGGACCTACGGTGCCCGCGCGATACACATAATTGTCAAAATTAATGATAATATACAAAATAAATCTTACAAGTGAGAGTCAATCTATTTTTTTATGTAATTTTATTGCTGAAAAACAACAGTCAGGCTGGCGGCCCAATAGTAAGTAATTACCATCGCATATGGATTTTTGCGACACTATGTTAAATAAGTAACATACATTATAGAAGTTTCTTGTTGCTTGATCTCTTTCTAACAGGCGTACACGTTGCTAAGCGGTGGTAATTTTTGTATATATAATCATTAAAATATGTATCAGGTTTTTTTAATAAATGTCCTAGTCAGGAACATAATTTTTTTTTTAAAATAAGCTTAATGGAGGTACAAATATTGTAGAGTAAATATGAAATAAAAATATGTCTTACCTCAAATGCCAGAACAGATAATGTCCGACAGTCATATTAGAATACGCGCGTTGAAGAAGGAACACAGCGAGGTCACACGTCAGGAACGGCTCGTGCTTGAGGGCTTGCACAAGTTGGAGCAAGTAGAGAAGTAATTCAGCATCGCTGATGGTGGAGAGGCAAGACACGGCGAAGCTCCGCACGGATGCGTCAGCGTACGCATAGTCAAGCAGCTCAAGGGCGCTTTCCACTCGAAGAGGTGGCCATCGTGCTAGTAGCCGTGGGACACTCGCCGCGAACGCACGCTCCCCCCACTCCACGCATGATAATAGCTTCGGCAGTAATTCAGGAGCTGCGCCCGCCAACCGCGCCTGGGTTGCCCACAACTGCCGCCGCTCTTGCTCGTGCAGCTCGAACATGGGATCCCGTGAAGCAACACTCAGTAGAGCTTCGAAGTCAAGCCCCGAACTGTCCGCTTCTAGACTAGTACTCTCCGAACGCTCGGCATACGCTCGCACCGACTCTGGGCGAGGGAAAAGGATAGGATGCTGGCACTCGTAACTGTTGACAAAAAAATTGTTTTGTTTGCACTCTTATCTCTATTAAATATAGAAAATAACTGCTCGTTTTTTTTTATCGCTGTAGGACAGCAGACAGGCTGACGGCCCGCTTAGAATTTAGCAGTTACCGACGCCTATGGGTGTTTGCAACGCCAGTGGCATCGCGAATACGCTGCTGTCTCATAAGGGTACAGGAACTAGGGTCACTAATGCCGGAACACAATAAGCTTATTATGGCGGCATACTTAAGACCAACGGTGGTCGCCATTCAGACGGGCTTGGGGCCCTACCACGTAGCTAAGGTAGGTTGTTTTGTCGCCTTTTACGACAGGCCGACCCCGGCCACTCATAACTCAAAAAGTGAAGTATTTGAAAGTATTAACCGCACTCTTTTTCTCTAAATGAATTTAAAACTAAAATTAATATATTGCATTATGATATTATATTAATACTTACTTAGAAAACCGCACTTGCAAGGTTGCACACGAATCCGTAATGGGGTTGGCCACAACCGTCCCCAAGGGGTGAAGTATTAAATCATCCCCCTGCGTATCGTCAGCGACGTGAGTCCACATGCACAACGTGACACCATCTGTACGAAGCTGCTCCTTATAGTCGAATATCATTGTGTTCGCCCAAGTAAGACGGTTAACAGCGTCCTGCAAAATTATATGGATATATTCATTTCATTACATATGAACCTATTGTCTTCCTTAGTTTGCTACTGCTCGCATCTGGCGACGGTAACGACTAATGCACTTCGGTACACTTACAGAGGTCACAGGCTCGATTCCCGTTCTCGTGTCTGAGTGTTTATGTATAATATAATATTTATTTACAAAAGGAAATTATATATGTAGTATATTAGTTATTGAAGTAGAGGAGTGTGCTTTCGCGTGCGTCTCCACCCCTACAGGTGTTTCACGTTTTTTCACGGAGAAAGTTTGAATAAACATAATTCCTAACCTATATATATGTAATATACACACCTTACTGGAATCTTTTCCTTTCCGTTTTAACTTTACTTTAGTAATTTCGTAAATGCCAAAACACAGGCGGGCCATTCGGGGTAAGTTGTACACTTTAATGGGAAAAGTAAGCTCTTCGTCCCATTGGGCCACACCATCTTTAGATATAACTGCCGACCGTGTTTTCTGCGCTTCACATAACGGTTTACCACCATGGAATATGCCCACTTGACAAATAACCTGGAATCGAAGGATATAATATTGTCATCGGTAGTTCCAGAATGCTAGCTAAAGTTGAATGGGAAAAGTTGCCGAAAATTAATTTTGATGGATTATATATTCAGATTGGTGATAAGGTTAAAGACCTTGGTATTATTATTGACAGGGAGCTGTCTTGGCGACCTCAAATCGCTGAACTAAGCCGACGAGTTTACTTCTCTTTTAAGTCTCTTAATAGACTCAGAAATTTCCTACCGATTGCCACTAAAGTTAGGCTTGCAGAATCTTTGCTCATGCCCATTTTGGATTATGCCGATGCCAGCTATCTAGATATAACGCAAGAACAACTTAATAAACTTGAGCGCCTCCAAAATCTTTGTATCAGGTTCATATTTGGTTTGCGTAAATATGACCATGTTTCAGAATTTCGTACAAAACTCAAGTGGTTACCTATCCATCTTCGCCGGAAAACTCATATCCTTTCACTCGTTTACAAATCTATCTTTTATCCAAACGCCCCTATTTACCTCAGGAATCAATTCGAGTTTCTTAACTCGTCTGGCCTCCGAAATTTGCGTACATCTACTGAACTATCGCTTAAAACTCCTGTTCATACTTCTTCTTTTTATAATAACTCCTTCATTGTTCATGCTATCAAACTCTGGAATGCACTGCCTATTGCTATAAGACAAGCTAAGTCACTACCAACTTTTAAAAAATTGGTTAAAAATCACTACCTATCTTTAGTGTAACAACAAAACATATATTTATTTATGTATTCTACAAATATAGATATTTAAGTATGTTTATCTATTTATTTATTATATTTTATATATATTATTGAATTTTATGTATATTATCTATTTATTATGTAAATAAAATATAATTATTATTTATTACCATACCTCCCTTCCACATCAATGTAACACCAATAATGTTCTATAGCCCGGGTTGCCTGGAAGAGATCGCTCTGTAGCGATAAGGCCGCCCATTGTAAGTCAAGTACTCATTGATTGTGTAAATAAGTTTCATTGTGTTTATATAATTGGTTTACAATAAAGTGTTATCTATCTATAATATATATGTTTTTAACAAAACGCACTCTAAGCTGTAATATAAAAAAAAAATTAAATCCAAACCCTAAAGTCCAGTTTGACATTGATTATTCCCATATTTACTCGTGGTTGAACTACCCCACCGCGAAACCCCAAACGGTTTCGTTTCGAAAATTTTATATTCCAATTTAAGTTGTACTCAGAATTATTTCCACAATCATACGAAATAGAGTTCCGCTTAGGCTGGACATTGTAGGTTTTATTTCTAATTTAAGTTGACCTCAGATTTATATCATCAATCATATGAAATAGAGTTTAGCTTAGGCTGGACTTTGTAGGTTCAAACGCACGTATTCCGGAGGCGCATGGCGTAACAGTTGCATTCGATAACACTCGACTATTTGCATATATCATTTATTTATATTTTAGGGTTTATAGGGTTTGTAATCCAAAATAAACCATAAGATTTATCCAAAAAATCACAATTCCACGCGGACGCAGTCGCGGGCACAGCTAGTATGATATAATAAAAAAACCATAAAAGTGATTTTATCACCTACCAAATCGATGACTACATAAAAAGTAAGTTTTGATGTATTACGCCTGCCTCCTTATCACCCTGAGCTTAATGCCATAAAAAAGGGAACGAATGTTGCTATTTTTTTAAATAAGATTCGATTGTAGGAAATTGCTAATCTGTAGTGAATTCAATAGGTAGGTTTTTAAGATGTTTTATTTAAATAATTGACTGAATTGAGCATCTATTAGCAAAACTAAATTTTACTTAGCAAAATCGGGGTTTTTAGTTTACACGGTTTTAGCGGGAACCTATCCACTGTGCAAAACGAGGGATACATGTATATCTATACGATTTTTTAGTCATATAGTTAACTATACCTCAACCACTCTGCCAGGATCTACGTTCAATTTGCAAACACTTTCAACGACACATGTATAATTCTTATTTATATTCCACGAGGACTCATTTTTCTTTCTTCTCATTGTGTTAGAATGTTCTGATGTCATTCTTCTCCTTTCGGGCAGGAATGGTATATCACGAATCACTGAAATACATAATAAGTACCTTAATAATGATAGCACATAATGAATATAATGATTCCTAAACTATGTTTTTCTTATTTAAGAGTGAAGAATAAAGGAAATCTATAGAGGTCTTCTTACGATAGCCTGGACAAGAGAAAATTCGAGAAAAGCCATTGCCGTGTTTACTTTGTTTACAACCGAGTCAGGAACCAATCTTTGTTGCTCAATGCCCCTAGCACGAATATTTTGAATACTATCATATAGTATCGTAACATTAACATTTACGTTTTCGCTATATTAACTATGAAAACTTGAACAGCGCTCGATCGGTGGGCGTTTACAAAATTATAAATCAGCAGCACAAACATTCGACACGTGACTATCGTATAGTTTACTCGATACGATTACGCGACGAAAACGTTAGTAATACGTGGTAAGATCAGACAATCGTGTGAATCGATGTGTGTTTTCACTCGAAGTACTGTTGATTATTATTAAAGAGTAATAGTCCATTGAAAAGTTACATTTGGGGTTGCGTTTTTTAAAGGACGCAATTTTATTTTTTTGATGTGTAGGGGGAGTCAGTGTAAAGCTAAAACCAAGTTTGTGGGGTCGCCACCCTTGTCCCACGGCCGCCATCTTGAAAATAGGGGTTGAAATGGTTTTTACGATATATCTCTTAAACTATTTATCTGATAAAAAAAATTTGTTGACATTTTTTGTTGCAAATTAAATTCTCTACAGCTTTGGTTCAGTAACTTTTTGTCGTAGAGCTATAAATAAAAAAGTTATAAGCGTAAATGTTCAGAAATTCCAGAAAAAATTTATATTTTTCGATATAACTTGAATAACTAGCTGAATAACTAGCTGTGAAAGAGTGAAATTCTTCAGGAGTCATTATTTTCTCAAGATTCAGCTTATCTTGCAAGTATAGACTCGACTTAGCATACATCGGAGCGCTGTAAAACCTCAGCTATTGACTTAATGAAAAATTGTTGCGTATAAAAGTTATTCCTCAAAAAACGATCTACAAAAATGGTCTGATATTATTTTTTAGTAAAATGATAAAAAAAAGTTATATCGAAAAATATAAATTTTTTCTCGAATTTCTGAACATTTACCCTTATAACTTTTTTATTTATAGCTCTACGACAAAAAGTTACTGAACCAAAGTTGTAGAGAATTTAATTTGCAACAAAAAATGTCAACAAATTTTTTTTATCAGATAAATAGTTTAAGAGATATATCGTAAAAATCATTTCAACCCCTATTTTCAAGATGACGGCCGTGGGACAAGGGTGGCGACCCCACAAACTTGGTTTTAGCTTTACACTGACCCCCCCTACACGTCAAAAAAATAAAATTGCGTCCTTTAAAAAACGCAAGGTTAGGCCTAAAAAATGTAACATTTCAATGGACTATTAGATTTATTCGTATTCTGTTGCTTGTAGGCATTACTATACATTATCATGGCCGATGTATATGAAACTAAATATGCTGTCTGGGGCGGCTATCGTCTAGGCCTCAACAATCCCATACAGAAATTGAATGGTCCTTTCCCTGTGAGTTATCAGTTAGCTAACATTATTATTATTATTTTTTTTTATAGCGAGAGTTCAGCAGACAGGCAAACGGCTCACCCTGGCAGGTGGTCACCGTCGCCTATGGACGTCTGCAACACCAGAGGCATTACTAACGCGCTGCCGGCCAAAATTAAAAATTTAAAAATTTTTAAATTTTAAAATTAAATTTAAAAAATTTATTTTTAATTCGAAAGAGTCATCAATCAATATTGTAAATAATGTCTGAAGTATTTTGTTGATATAATAGTCCACTATGATAAATTTGGTTTTTACAAGATCCATCTATAGGCTTACTTATAGATAAGCCTTGTTCACGTCAATACGTTACTTAATTGAAGTCGATTTGAGAGTTCATTTGCTCTGGCACATTTTCCATACTTCTCAAAGAGTACGGTATTTTATGAAATTCTAACTTTGATTTAGCTCAAAGCAATAAATGAAATAAATATATAGAAAAACTAGCCGTTCCCGCCCACTTTGCTAGTCGAATAACAGAAGAAAAAAATATCTAAAAAATATGCGCAGTTTTCGTGCGCATGGTGTTGTAGCGCCACCATTTGTCCCACTTTTCCGCGGCAAGGAAACACACATCACTGAACACGTAGTGTCTATAAAAATAGTTTTTTTTTCTTTAAGAAAACTTGAATAACTTTATATTAAATGATGATAACGCAATATTTTTTTTTGGATACGGACCAAGTATCTAAAAAGTTAAACTTAGAAAATTTAATTGAAATCTAACCAGTAGTTTTGCCGTGATGCGCGCACAACTGCAGACCTCTATCATTTTGTTTTTATAGAGAAGTTATGAATAGCAACTTACAGGCTAGAGGTAGTTTATCCACACTATTGACAATGACTTTAGGGACACCATCATTGGCAACCATTTCTTGTATATAGAGGAACTGAATGAACGGATGGTCTCCAAACAAGTACTCTTCACGACCGCACACCTTCAGCACGTAGTTGTGAGGGTTCTCACCGTGCATGGTCAAGGAGCACGCGAACCTACGGAGGATCACTTCAATGTGCTGCTGGGGAGTGCGTGTGGCGGGAACGTTTGATGAGAACTGATCCTAGAAAAAAAAATTACCACATTATAAACACGCTATGGTTCTGCTACGTGATGCCACGTAACGCACAAGTAAAATATTTGTAGGGTATTTTAAATATCGTCAAAAGAACTAGAAGAAAGAAGAAGAACTCTTTCTATTAGCTCACAGGCATAAAAGGAACGGATTAACAAAATAAAAGTATATCTGTTGTCTAGTATCCATAACACAAGCGCCCTACTGCTTATTTTGGGACTAGATGGCACTGTTTGAGTTGTCATTGTATATTTATACACACAGACTCGGGACGCGAAATGATCCCGTATATCCCCGAAGGCATTAACACGTAGGAAAACCGTTGCGCCACGAGATCGTCAGATGGGAGTGCCTCTTGTCACATTTATTGCCTTTTACTTCTTTACACTACAATAAGGGCGCAAATAATTTTTGCCCTGTGGCAATTCCAACAGCAGACATCGTTCTCCGGAGTAATAGGCATGCTATCAAAAAAAATTCTTGAGAAAGAATAATCAATCTTAACTTTCGATTAACAAACTTTATGGCTTTAAATATTTTTTCATATCTACGTATTTACTTTGTAACAAATGTCAATTAGTTATTTTTGTGATATTAGAATTTCATATTCATAGACACTGTCATAAATTGACATTAATTAAACATAATTCATTTACCAGTAACAAACATGCTTAAATCTCATTTCAATCTAGTTCCTGCTGAGGAAGAACTAACTACTAAAGAGGAGGTAGAGGAGAGAGAAGATAATGTAGCGGTCACTCCCGAATCAGTACTGGAGGAGGAGAATATAATATACCCTAAGATTCCTGAGAGGAAGCTGCACAAGTCGGAAATAAGCGTTAGGCTCAGTATGTTGGGAAAGACTGCCGACGGAGATGGGTATCAGTTTGAATGAATTTAATACAAAACCATATCATTAGATAGCAAAAAAAATCAATACCCAAAAATTTCACATTGTCATTTTTTTTATTGGTGTAGAACTGTTAAACATAATTTATTCGTGCAGGGGCGGAGAAAGAATACTAACCTCTGCGGCCAGGGTCGGCCTTTCGTAAAAGGCGACAAAACAACCCACCCCAGCTACGTGGTAGGGCTTCAAGCCCGTCTGGATGGCGACCACCTTTGGTCTTAAGTATGCCGCCATAATAACCTTGTGTTGTGTTCCGGCATTAGTGATCCAAGTTCCTGTACCCTAACGGTCAGGCTCACTTAATAGTAAGTGGTTACCGTCACCAGAGGGAAACGCTGCCGTCCGCGTAGGGGAATTGGATCCTGGATCACTTACGTCGGAACATAACAGGGTAATTATGGCGACATACTTAAAGACGCCATCCAGACGGGATTGGAAACCTACCACTTAGCAAGGGTTGTTTTGTCGCCTCTTACGACAAACAGCCTCCGAGCGCAGGAGTCGGTTCTTACCCCGCTCCTGCACGGAGATTAATATGCTAAACACATTTACAAATAACCAGTCATATTCAAATCAGACAATATTATCTTTATAGTGCAAGATGAGCTTGAACAAACAAGAGATAAAACGAATTTTTTTTTTCATTTCAGATACACCTACTTGAAGGCAACAGGCACAGGAATGGATCTAACTGATATAACTGCCATAAAATCTTTCAAACATTTACAATTCGTCGACGTATCGAACAATTCATTGTGCCTTGACGCTCTTCAAGCAGTCACAGAACTTCCCTACTTGGTTCTGATACATGCCGATAAAAACAAATTGCAATCGGCCGCTTTGAAGAGAATGAAGTATCTTCAAGTCATTATTATGAATAACAACCAAATAACAAGCGTCCGTGACGTATTTCAACCAGTTTTAAGTACTTTAGAAGTTGGCAACAACAGAATAGATAAAATACACTTTGACAACATGATGCCTACAATAAGATGTCTAGATTTTAGATATAATTTGATTCAAGATTTACTGGACATGGATTTTCCAAATTTGGACAGTTTGTACTTGGCTGGCAATAGGATAACTAAATTAATTGGGATAGAGAAGCTTGTGAATTTAAGGATTTTACATGTACGCAACAATCCCATAAAACTGCTGGACGGTTTCGGCGAAGCACTCAAGAAGCTGCAATATATCAATTTGAGGAATTGTAAAGTAGTTACGTTAAAACAAGTGAAGAAGTTAAGGGTAGTTATATGACTAATTCTAATTTCTTAATTTTACAAAAGTTGCATCGCGATTATTTATGAAGCTTAAACTCACCATCATTCATCATCATCACAAGACAACACGCGTTTTGCGACTTCGTTTTCTTAAACAAACCCTGGCACCCAAAAAACCAAACGTTGCTCTGCTTTAGCTGTCAATGCACTAGCAAAAGGAGTAATCCTTTGACGTTTTACGACTTCCTCGGTAATACATTATTTTTGTGTGATTTTTACATACAATGTGACAGTAAGTGAATTTTTATGAATGAAAACACATTCTTATTTCGAAGGTTATTCAGAGAAAAATTGTATGTTAAGGCTTAAGGTCAACAGCAATACATTTGACGACCACCTGGCATAACGACTAACGCACGCCTGACGCATTCTCATCCAGCGTTTGGGTATTTATGTATTTATTTACTAAAGTATATAGGTAATTTATCAGTTGTCTAGTATCCATTTTTTTTTTTTTGGTCTCGGGGAAAAACCTCTCTTGACGGGTTCCCCCGGCCCGGGGGGACCGAGGGATATGTGGGACTCCGGGAAAGATGTTTGGCCATCCGACTACCCACTAAAAAACCCCGCTGTTCTCCTATCGCCTACGCCCGGGCCCACGGATATATGGCCTGCCGATCTCGTGGCCCGGGCCGGCGCCGGCCCGCCCTTTGTCTTGAGGCGGGCCCCTTCTAAAGTGTTGGCGCCAGGGGGTCAGGGTTTCGTCCCCCCGGCGCTCTCCTAACAACTCTAGGAGTTGAGGGGGGCCGCGGAACAGTACGCAGCCCTCACCCTCGCGGCAATAGTGCGGGCGGCGGGTCCTCCCCCGAGGGGCCGCCCGCGGCCGCTTTTTACGGCGGCCGGAGGTCATTACTGGCCCTCCGGCGCCGCCGGCGTGGCCTGCGTTGGCGGGAGGGGAGTGTGGTGGTCGACTCCCGCTCCCGCTCCCGCTCCGCCGCCTCCTTTGCGGACATGACTGCCTCGCAGAAGGAGGCGACGGCCGTCCATCCAGGATCGCCCCCGACCATGGACAGAACCAGGGCCGGGAGCGACAGGTCCACGCCAATTTGGGCGACGAGGGCGCGGCGCTCCTCGCGCCACGCAGGGCACACGGCGACAGTGTGGTTCACCGTGTCCTCGTCGCCCGCGCCACAGTGGTGGCACCCTGACGTCATCTCCCGCCCTATGCGACACAGGTACCTCCCGAAGCAACCGTGCCCCGAGAGGACCTGCGTCAGGCGGAAGGTCAGGGCGCCGTGGCGCCTTTCCAACCATTCGGCCAGGACGGGCCTCACCGCTTCGATGGTGGCGAGGCCCGCGCTGGGGTGCGCGAGGCACTCCTTCCACTCCACCATGAGCACCACGTCGCGCAGCTCCGCCCGCTTTGCCTCAACTTCGCGAGGCGCGGGGCGAGAGCCACGCTCGGCCGCGTCCCGGCGCCACTGGTACAACAGCGCCAGGACCCGGGCCTCGAGGTCCCATGGTGGGGATCCGGCCAGCAGGGAGGCCGCTTCGAAGGACACCGTGCGGTATCCCCTTATCGCCCTGACGGCCAGGACGCGCTGCGGCCTGCGAAGCAGCGCCGTCGTTTTGGCCGTCAGGCGATCCGCCCAGATCGGGGCCCCGTAAAGGGCCATCGACCGCACGGTTCCTTCAAAGAGTCTGCGGCACACTGCGCCCGGCCCGCCGATATTCGGCAGTTGTCTAGTATCCATAACACAAGTGCTATGCAACTTAGTAGTTAGTCCCACTAGATGACGTTGTGTGGAATGTCCCAATATATTTATATTTATTTATTTGCGTCGATATTTTATCGACAGCGTAAGTCAAAAAATAGCCTAGCCGTTATCTCACAAACAATTATCAAGTATATGACCAAACATGAAAATATTATTTTTACTGATCCTCTGCAAACTCCAGTGCCTGCCTGGTTTACAAACATTGATACTAAAAGGGTGCCCATATATGGGAGGCACTGGTGAAGAAGATGCTGAAGTCGGTAACGAGGAAGAAGACCCTAATCTAAGAATAGAAGTTCTCGCATCCCTACCTAGGTTGAAGAGGATTAACAAGAGTGTCGTTAGTCCAGAAGAACGGTAAGTGTTTACGACAGAAATTGATAATGGCAGCCAGACATTACTTTGCAAAATCTTATGATTTGTTTCCAGAGATGAAGCCAACGAGTTAATAAAGCAGTGGCTGGAAGAAGGAGAGAATGATGAAGAAATAGAAGACGAGCAAAACGCAGAAGAGCATAATCTCGAAGACTGATGTGTTTGTACCTAAATAAAAATCCATACTAATACTATAAATGTGTAAATAACTCTGTCTGTCTGTTGCGTTTTCACACCTAAAACGCTGAACCAATTTTAATGTATGGTATAGAGATAGATTGTGTCGACAATCCCATACTCACACACAGTCTAGACACGTTTGGATTTCGGAGAGAATTTGCGTCTCTTTTCGTATTCTACCGTCTGTACAACGGGGAGTGTTCTGAGGAGCTATTTAAAATGGTGCCCTCGTCGTCTTTCTACCACTGCACTGCCTGCCATCGGCTGGGTGTTCATCCCCATTTCTTGGAGCGTCTTCTTTCTTGTACAGTCGCCGACAGATATATTGTAGCAGACAAGGTGGCCAAATACTTCTGAACAATTTAAAATGTCAATAAGTTCCATACACTACAAGTTACCATTAATATCTACTTACTACTTACATTCATTACTTCATTAATATCTGAGTAGATGCTTGTCAATAATTTCTATACAAACAACTCGCCAAAAATAATAAAAATAAAACACTTACAACGTCAAGTGTATCTACGCAGACAACACTGAGCTTACCTAATTCGTTACTGCGTGATGTAAAGTACGAACTAAAAACGACTATCGACTTGACTACCTGCGGACCTGGATCGGATAACACATATGATATCCGATAAAATGCAAACCAGGTTTATATTTGAAAGGCTTTTCAGGATCCAAATTCCAACAATAATGGAATGGACAAAGGGACCAGATCCACCGGAACATAAGAGTCTGGTATGGTACACTGATGGATCCAAAATGGAATCAGGTACAGGGGCGGGAGTGTACGCGAAAGACTACAAATGTAGTAAAAGCTTGGGAAAATGGCAAGTGTATTCCAGGCTGAAACATATGCCATAATAACCTGTGCTCAGGAGAACATAGATAGAGGCACCAAAGGCAAATCTATATATATTCTCAGTGACAGTCAAGCTGCAATAAAGGCCATCGCCTCCTTCAAAGTTGACTCCGGACTTGTCCTGGATGGCATTCAAACTCTAAATAGGCTTGGAAGGCATAACAGGGTAAGACTAATGTGGGTCCCGGGACACGAAGGTATTCATGGCAATGAAATGGCAGATGAACTGGCAAGAGAGGGCTCACCTAATCATTTTATGGGTCCAGAACCATGTGTAGGCATTCCGACTAGTCTCGTGAAAGCCACATTCAGGGATTTTGCAGATCGCAGTCAACAACAATACTGGCTGAATAGAATCGGTCTGGAACACTCCAAAAAATTTCTGGGATCCACGTACAAAGCACGAGGATCCATCTGGAACATGAGCAGGGGGCAAATACGCTACTTGCTTGGGGCCTTTACTGGGCACTTTGGAACCAACAACATGCTCATGAAGATGGGTCGGTCTAACCGCGACACCTATGTGCAGATTGTGTTGGGAACATACAGAACGCATGGAACACCTACTGTGTACATGCGATGCATTGGCCAGGAGGCGAATGAATCTTTTGGGGGTAGGATATCCGACACCGGAAGACTACAGGCTCCTATCTCCATATCTCATTGTTAGGCTCATGAAGCAAATCTTCAATGAGATTGGAGAGGAGTGATTGCTATCTAGGGCAACACAAAAGATCCCATTGGGTCGAAGTGTCCGAGATAACTCTCGGCCCCGAAATAAGATAAGATCTGTGGTTAGTCCAGTGATTTGGTAGTTTTACCTGGAAATTTTAAACTAGTGATTTTATTGAGGTCGACGTGCTCTCTTCGAATTTTCACATTGCCCCCAGGGTTCTACCGCAAAGGCAAAAATGACCATCCCATGAGATGGCAGAAATGAATATACAATGAGGGTGAATACTTTGATAAAATAAATACATTTATCTTAAAAAAAAATTTGAATTTTTCAGTAAAACGGCAATTTCATATTTACACCCCTAATACTTCTATTGAGTTCTGCCGGCAGACGTTTCGTAGAAGGGAGAGAGGGGGGCCTGACAAACGACGCGACGCAATCCCATAAACCTACAACGCACAGTAAAATATACGAAAAATACATTGTTGGTGTAGATGACTAATAGTTTGCGGCGCTCGTATACCAAAACGATTTTACCAAAAAATTGTGAAGACATAAATTGAAGGAAATTTTCTCTAGTTTAATTTTGTTGATTATTGTGTTACAGTAAAATGAGTTGGAAAGGAGATATTGTCAAAAAACTGCTATTAGGCGCCATTTTTCCAATTTGGCGGTGCGAGCGGCAAACATAAAACAATAAGCGACAAAGTGAAAATTCAAAGAGAACACGTCGAACTCAATAAAATAACCAATTTTCAAAACTCCCGGAAAAAAATCCAGGTAACACCCTTTTTGAGCACCAAATGACTGTTTTAGGTATAAATACGATGAAAAAGGAATAAAAATTGTATAGAAAATCATTTGTTTAGGATACAACTGATATTTTATGTTAATGTCAAACTATTGATAGAAAATAGATCTTGGTTTTGTAATGAAATTAAAATTTATTGTTAAAATTTTTTTTATTTGTGACAACATAATTAGATAAAATATTAGTATTTTGTGTAACCTCCTTCTGCATTTAATACGTCCTGTAACCGTTTTCGCATGGAACCAACAACCTTCTCACAAACATTTCGTCCTCTGAAAGATTCTCAAGCGTTATTTACATGTTCTCATTATTTATTGTAAGTGTTCAGATATTTTTGGTGAGTTGTTTGTATAGAAATTATTGACAAGCATCTACTCAGATATTAATGAAGTAATGAATGTTTAGATATTAATGGTAACTTTTGGTGTATGGAACTTATTGACATTTTAAATTGTTCAGAAGTATTTCGTCACCTTGTCTGCTACAATATATCTGACGGCGACTGTACGAAACGGTTATGTTGCGTACTCTCAGGATTTGAAATGAGCGTCCGGCTGAGGTATTTCCCAGCGCGGTACGATATGGGTTTTAAAATTTCTTCGAGACCGGCAGCGCGTTGGTAATGCCTTTGGTGTTGCAAACGTCCAAAGGCGACGGTGACTACCTGCTAGGGTGGACCGTTTGCCTGTCTGCTGAAATCTAGCTATAAAAAAGATTAGACCTTGGATAAGGACTTTTTTTATATTTATATGGCAGAACAATGTTTGCCGGGTCAGCTAGTATTATTATATTATAGACAATATTGGTGGCATACAAACGATTACATAATTATCAACACTGACATGATAAGAATATATATTGAAAACGCGAATTATTTTATAAGCCCGCGTCAGACATGAGACTGTAAGTGCTTGGCCAGACTGCACACGCGGGCGCGGGGCGGTCGCGGCGCGGCATACATAAACATATGAAACCTTATTTGAGTGTCCGTAGTGGGCACGCGGGCGGTTTCATATGTTTAAGTATGCCGCGCCGCGACCGCCCCGCGCCCGCGTGTGCAGTCTGGCCAAGCACTTATACTTTACTGACTTTAAATCGCAATATATTCGCGAAATTCATATCATGAATTATTTTAACATTTTCGATCAACATAACACGGAAACATATCAAGGACGTGTGTGCCAAGTTCTGAGAATTTTATAACATATAAGTTACCGAGGATGTATAAAATTTTGGAATTGTATACGGTACCTATGTATACAATGATAAATTAGGTAAGGGTATCCTCCGTGGAAACTGCTTTTCCTGACACAAGGGCCGAGCCGGCGCCGGCCTGGATTACGAAATCGGCAGTCCAGTTTATCCGTCGGCCCAGGCGGTACGCGAAAAGATAATAGTGGGAAATTTTTAAATATGGGTGTGTCCTGTCTAGACTATAGTATTCATTTCGGGATTAGCAAGCCTTTCTTTCCGTTGGCTCAAACGTCAGCTCAAACGTCAGACAATAAAGATCAAATATAATAGGACTCTTTCGGGCTACTAGTGGGCAGCACGTGCCTCTGATTCCTCCGCGGCCGCACTGACAGATTTTCCACGAAAAAAATATAGTGCCTCCAAAATGATTTTTCAAACTTATTTTAAAAACACTTTGTTGGAAATTTATATATTCATAATATAACATGACAATTAACAATACAGTAGAAATTATTGAAAACTACACAAGCTTGTAGCTTTTTTTATTATTGTAGGGCAGCAGACAGGCTGCCAGTCCGCTTAGAATTTAGCAGTTACCGTCGCCGCAGAGGTCGGTAATCTTTCTCCAACCCTGCACGGATAAATATCTAGGTACATGGAAGGTAGAAATCCACTATACCCACTGGTCCCCGCATTCCTCTCATATACATCCCCCGTTGTCTCTATAAAGATACGCCGTAATAGTGTTCACAGTTTTGTGCTATTATTAATAACACCCATATCCGAGAAATCTGTCGATCTGTTACGTTTCAATCGCTGAACCAATTTCGATAAATTTCGGTATAAATATAGTTTTGACCTCGGGGAAGGACATCTGCTATTTTTTATTTATTTATATGGCAGAACAATGTTTGCCGGGTCAGCTAGTTACATATATTTTTGGTAACATATACAATTAAATATCGTAATATTAAGCCAGTGAAGAATGTAATTATTTCAGTTTGTGTAGCAACAAATACCAAAGAACAAACAGTAAATTTCATTGTCATTGCCAACGAGATGAGGCGCCGCCAGTAATTATGTCTAGACTGGTCTAGGTTATTTATAAACGTCTCAGATGATCTGTTTTTCTCAGATTTCGACTAGATTTTCGACACACTGGATTATTAGTTAAATAGATCTTTGAATATATGCCTGCTTCAATTTCAACGAATAACGACTCTTTTATTTTAAATACTAATTTAATGCCTATTGTTTCAAAAATATTTCCATCTTACTATTAAAATCATTTATTTATTAGTCATAACTCATTTTTAAAACCAGTTGTATTCAAAAAATTGTTGAAATTAATACATACATCATTAATAGTATACATTTTTTGCTATTAAATAAATGATCTTACAGCTTATAGTTTAAAATAATCAAATCCTTGGAATGGATACTGAGATATGTTTCACTATAGAAAAGTAATTCTATTGCTCCTACTTATCCTACAAATATCCGGATGTATATGTAAAACAACTACACACATATCATAAAACTGAATGAAGTTCTAAATTAATTTTACTTACTATCATTATGATAAAAAAAATTGAGACAAAGGAACCAACTAGATACAAGATAATATATCTAGCTATCATTTGTTAATAATACAAAAAAACTGAATGAAACCTAGGTAACCTATTCATTCGGTGTTCCCCCGATACTGGGTTGCATTTCCATTATGAATCATGCATAAGCCATAACTCTGGTAAAACTGTGATCTAAATTTAAAGTAAGCAGGCTGTTATAAAATGTGATAAAAAACTACATCTTTTGTTAAAAATAAAATATGAAAAGCATCATATAGTTTCTAGTTTTGGTATAGTGAATGACACAGACAGCAGGCCATCACTCCGCGCGGCTATCGCCCTCCCTATGTGGAAAGAGTACGCTGGAGATGATAATGGCCTCGGGCGACCAGAGGTTATGTTCCTCCGGTACGGTAAGGCCCGTGCCCATTATGGGCCAACGCTGTGCGGTGTGGCGATAGTTGGTTGGCGCCATTTCCCGACATCCTGTACACAAGCAAATGGAGTAGGAGCCTGGGGGTGGTGTTTTAGTGGGTAGACGACACTGCTCATGGGAGTCCCACGCAAGCAGACCGTGGTGCTTCACAGCAGGTAGTGCTTAAGAGCATTTTTCCACCTCCGGAATAATAATAAAGCAGACCCTCAATACAACAACCAAATTAAGGCAATTTTTTTCAAGCTTTCTTCTTCAGTCTTCTTGGTCAAAAAGAGAAGTTAATTATACCAAGAAGTACAGACACTAAAAATGCAATGAAGTTTTTTCCCTGTAACTGTAATCAAAAATGGACAGCGAGTGTAAGCTTTGAATGTAATCTTTGTTATGCACTTCAATGCTGATGGAATAACTATGGTGTTAGTTTTGTCTTCTTACACATCCCACTGAAAGTATTAAAATAATAATTTAAAGCACTTACCTCAGAATTAACAATAGTATATAGTAAGAAACATTGATTGTTTAAATGACTTCTCAGCGTCGCCGGTATTTCTGCATGTTCAGCGAGCCGTGGTGGACACTGATAACGCAATCTCTCCAGCTTTGTACTCTGAGCTCTCTTTATCAAGTTTTCTTCAGCAAAATAACGCATTCTTGTACGAAAGTCGTTCACTTCTGAACTTCTTAGGTTATCAAATTCTTTCAAGGCTAGAAACGTAGTTCATGTAATTATAATACAACTTGGGTTGTAGAAATACATTAGGAAAATACGAGAAAGACTAAGTCTTGAAATATTCTTGGATGTTTAATTAAACGAATCTATATTGACCTATTGTACAATCACAGTCAGATATAATCAAGTAGACATATATGAACAATTCGTGGTGAAATACTAGAAGATGCTACATTCTAAAATTATTGAAATAAAGTTTTTCAATTCTCCATTACATTAATCTTTTACTATGGGTAACAAAGAATGATGATTTATTTATTTAGGACATAAAGAAACTTACATTTTCCAATAAGCCAAGTAATATCTCTATTGAGCAAATCCTCCCCAGGTCGTTCCACTGATCTCTCTACAATTATTAGTACCCCACACACTGGTTTTATGTCACAAATCCTTTTCGTTTCATCTTCAGTCTCCTCTGTTACTGCTAGGGAGTTGACGAATCGAAATACATAACTCGACATCTCTCGTAACACTCCAAATAAGGGATAGTTAACTGCTCTATACCACAAGTCCTGAAAATAATAAAAAATGTTGATATATTTGGAAACTTCTTTGGTGGCTTTAACCACTTTCTACCATCAGTTGGATAGACCTAATGTCTACAGAAGCTTTTGTTCTGATTTGTGTATTGACTCTTCTACACAAAGGTTAATCAGTTTTTATTTTTACATGCATGAAAGATTTAAAAATGCATACATTGACATTTTCAATTGGACTAGCAACAGGTTTCATTTAGAATTGAGTAAATCAGAAAATAAATGCCTTTGTTTAGATTAAACATGGCTTACTTTTTAAGTTAAAATCACCATTGAAACTATTTAACCCTGCTGCTTACAAACTTGCACTTTGAAACACTGTTGACTGTGATAGTATCAAAATAGTATATTGTTTAATTCAGTTTAGCCAACATAACTACTAAAAAGGTGCAACAGATTTTGCTAAGTTTTTCCATGAAAAACATCCATCAGACACCCCACCCCATAAAGGAAAATTTGTATCAAGGCACTGTCCATTATTTAGCAGGGTGCATTATCATATTAAACTGATCTGTCCTTAACAACCAAATTTCACACAGAAGCATAGCTCCACTCCAGGTCTATAAGTATGTCGCTATAATAACCTTGAGTTGTATTCTGGCATTAGTGACTCAAGTTCCAGTACCCATATGAAGACAGCAACATGTTCACCGTACCCCCTAGCATCGCAAACATCCATAAGTGATGTTAATTGCTTACTATCAAGTGGACCATCAGCCTATCTTCTGTTTCTAAGCAATAAAAAGAAACTATGAATGAAAGAAACCTATCCAGTTATATTTACAACAAATTTCTATCCGTGCTGGGGAGGAGAAAGAATACTAACCTCTGTGGCCAGGGTCGGCCTGTCGTAAAAGGCGACAAAACAACCCAGCCTAGCTACGTGGTAGGGCCTCAAGCCCATCTGGATGGCGACCACCTTTGGTCTTAAGTATGCCGCCATAATAACCTTGTGTTGTGTTCCAGCATTAGTGACCCAAGTTCCTATACCCTTATGGGACAGCAGCATGTTCGTGATGCTACTGGCGTTGCAAACACCTATAGACGACGGTAACTGCTAAATTCTAAGCGGGCCGTCAGCCTGTCTGCTGTCCTACAGCAATAAAAAAAAACTGTGAAAATTAACATGATAATCATGACAAAACATAAATCTACTTTATTCAATTGGCCTGTGATAAGAATAATAACAAATACTCATTGATAATTACATAAGAATTTTAAACGGCCTTAACAAAGAGATTTTAAGGTTGATTCCAATCATACTTTTTTATAGTTAGAAGTTCAGCAGACAGGCAAACAGCCCACCTAATATCAAGTGGGCACAGTTATCTATGGATGGTTACAATATCTGGCATTGCCAACACGCTACTGGCTTCAAAGAAATTTTATAACACTTTTTTTAAGAACCTCAAATTACACTACGATAGGACAACTTCAAATGGACTTTTAACTTTGTACTATCTTTACTTTACAAGATACATAGTACAAAATGCAGTTCGGTACCATCTCATAACACTAAACTTACCATAATGAGTTAAATAATCCACATAACCATTTAACCTTACTACTTTTAAAGAAAAAATACATCAAATTTTTTAAATTTTGTCAAATTGTATGTAATAACATAATTTTTGCTAGAAATAGTACATATATAACATTAAGGATTGTTATCTAGAACTGCTGTAGAAACAGCAGCTATACAGGAAGCATCAGTAGCGTTAAAGCCATTAAAGTCTCAGATTCAATTAATAGTTCAGAAATTATTTTCAATTATTATTTAGAGTATATTGAATTTAACATTAGCATATGTTGGATTATTGCCCATATAGAAGTTTTCTTTTGAGTTATGCTGCTTTTATGGAGTTTTATTTGTAAATAATAATATGAATAACTTCTTTAAATTAATTTTTCAATGATTTAGGGCTATGATATAATTAAATTGATTAGAATGTAATAATGCTATTATATTTCTTAAAAAAATCACATTTATTAGTTATTTTTTTTATAATTGTAAGTTAGTTATTATAATCTGAAGTGAATAGAAAATAAAAACATTTTACAAGTACTTCACTTCCTGTATTCAAACAGGAGTACATTCTGAAAGTAGAATTAAAAATTCTTACTAACATCTTTAACATCCTGCAGTGTAGCATCCCAGCTGGTAGTCAGGGGGATATAAATAGAGTTAGGAAGTAGGCACGTAAGTTCCACGCTATCTGATGGCGGGGACGTCCAGTAGTCCCACGTACTGGGGCAACTCGGCGCAGGCACCATTGTTTTAACAAGATCAACCGTCCAAAACAACTATCCTCTAAACATTTTAAGTACTTTCACACGCGTACGTAGACAACAACACGCTGCCGATCACTGAACCAGGCAACCAGGCACGACATTCACAACCGGCTGTTTTTCAAAACACAGATGTTGAATCATAGCATTTCCTGGTATTTTACGAAGAGCATTTCGCCATGCAAAGATAAACTGTCAAAGGTATAACATTAATAACTTTAATTCGAACGGATGTTTCAGGATAATCACCCCGTTATGATGTTTACATAATTAATCGAAATTTAAATTAAAATACTCAATGTTGTCTTCTTCTACACAGTAAATAAAGATTACGTGCTGCCAACTTCGATTAAATTAGTGATGTAGCTGCAATCGTACAACTTTCACTTAGACATAGGTATTTCTACATTTTTAAAATAAATAGATACTGATCACCTCTCATGTCTTTTGAAACAAAAATAAGTCTGTTAAATGCGGCCGTACTTTTAACACAATTGCAAATCTTACAACTAAATCATCTCTAAGGCACGCAAGACTAATATGTATTCTAACAGGATAGTATTACTCTGAATGTTAATATGCGTTAGTACTTTTTAGTGACTCTTCCTTTTCTTGTATTTGCTCAGACATAACAAAACACAGATATAAATTAATAATAGATTTGGTTGATGTAGGGGCAATATAATTAAATAGTGAGTTTAAGGATTTATTAATTTATTATATCATTAAGAGTATTATATTAGAGCAGGCTTTGTATTTAGGCAAACACAAACAATAATTATTCAATTTATATTTTTATTGTATTTATACAAATACAAGGTAATGATATAAATTTGACGACCTGCGTAGTACAACAGCTTTCAAATATTACAACTCATGTGTGGGTCAGAGGTATAATTTCCTTCCCGGTCTGGGTATTTATTTATTATCTTAAGAAGAACTAAGTAGTATGTCAGTGGTATAATATCCTTAAATAAATGCTCTGAACCTCACGTTGGGACAAGAAGGCACTGTGTTAATTGTCAGTTTTTTTATATATATAATGTTATTGGTCAATAAAAATGCCGTTCATCATCTTACAAATCTTCCGAAAATTGATTAAAATTTTGTGCCACTTTCCATAAAAATAATAAAATCTTACGTTTAACATTGGCTTGTATTGGTAGTAGCAAAATTACGACTTCAGGGGTTATTTTAAATTGAGAAATGATTGTTGAATCCACTGCAAATCAAAACATTCAACGATCTGGTTAGGTAAAAATAATTTGGCTAGCTCTTTAGATATTTTTTTAATCTGCCATCAGATAAAATGTTCAATCTTCAACATCTTATATCAATAGTAGTACTATTTGTGATCGAAGTTCAACATGTTGAATAACATCTTCATATTTCCTTAAACAATTTTAACTAGTCAATCATTAATGGGAACTCATTATAAGCAATAAAAATTTTTTATGTATTAAGTTTGAAATTTTTAAATACAAGGATATTCAATACATATTTTATTGGTTAATTATTTGAAATAAAATTATCGTAGGCCGCTATTAAGGTACAAGGAGTGAATACAATCATTCTAATACAATTTCAGTCATCACTAGTTTAAGGTAAAAAAAAAAGAGCTGACATATAAATTTCTAGGTGTTGACAACGACAAGCTGGATTTTTAGTGTAACCAGATTCAGTATTTTAATACTTTTTAGGTATATTGGCAGAAATCGGTTTTTTGGATAAAAGTTATGGCAGCACCGCAGTGTTCATCTCCGCGAACATTGATGTTCAGGGGATTTCCCGAATTTAGTCTATAATTCACTCCGGAGCAAAGATCAGTAAGTTACAGATACGACATGGCAGGCGGCCCCCCTAATACAAATAGTATCGAATTATATAAACTGCTTCCACTATGTTATTTTATTTTAGACAGATGACAGATCCGTCACGCCAGTGATATGTGATAGATCCGTCACGCCAGTCCGGTCACGAACTCTTCGACACTGAGTATTCTCACGTCCCAGGCGATGACATCGTTGCGCACAAACCATACGGCTCCTGCGCAAATTCTGAGCGTGAGATTCTGCTGTGCCTGTAGCTTCCTTCACTGGTTATCGAAGCACAGCGCGTACCATGCTGGGGCTGCGTATGTGTGCTTCGGCGCGAGCATACCTCGCGCCCACGTATTTACGGCTGCGCGGGACGAAGCCACGAGCAATTTCTTGGAACTAGTCTCGTGTACGAATAACAACATTCTCAACGATTGTGATTGGTCGACATTAAGGTGACACTTTACAAGACATGCATCCGCCCAATACATTATCAATTCTATGCAGAGGCTTCAGAAACAGTTCTTGCGCATGGCAGTCCAAGCACCGCTCTACATGCGTAACGCGGACTTACACTGCGACCTGGAACTCCTTCCAGGGAAGGAGTACATGGTCTGCCTATCGCGATCCTTCTTCGGTCTAGTGAGACTCCTGCCTACTTGCGAGGTCGGAATGCTTTTTCCGACCGGAGTCGCTGTTGCGTCGTCTGAGACCACAAACAGCTTTAGCTACTACTATTACTAGTCTGTCATTCATCTTGCGCGCCGTTTGCAGTGCGTTGCTGCTACACATTGAACGCTACATGAAAAAAATATGGCCTACATAATTATTTAGTATCCGATACCGATACATAATGGCTCCTTCAACTTTGTCATAAGACCTAATCTCACTTTTAGGCTTGTTATATCGTTATAAAAACTTGTAGATATTATAAAAAAACACCAAATATTATTGAAATAATTTAAATAAATAAATTGAATAGTATAAATTTGGCGATTTTTCTTTTACTTGGAGCTCTTTCCTCGTGTCCAAAAAACTGTTGTACGTACATTAAAATGCATTTTTTTAAAATACATTTTTGTATTTTTGAACGCATCATAACCTCACCTTTTTGTTGTTGTTACTTTGACATTTGTCGCGTGATACAGATTTTGCAATTGAATGGCAATGAAATTGAAATATACTTAATGCTTTGTTTATAACATGTTTGAACATTCAGTTAAGGTACCCAGACATTATAAAGTAGCGGCAAATATATTCAGACAAGTTTCCACCGAAGGAGGAAGCGTAAAAACTTTGTTGTATCAGGATAAACTTCGGCATTTTGTAAGTATGAGTCTATTATCCAACTACATTTTTTAATTAAACTTGTCCATTAGTTAATAACTTACGTTAAAAGTTTTTAAATTGGCAACTGGTTCTTGTAAAGTAATAAACTTGATCGTATTTACAGAGGATAAATGTGCTTTATGCACTTATAACTGAAACTATAAAACATGCAGCTGTAATCGACAAAATATTAAAGAGCTGTAACCTATTAGAAAATGAGAAGCGTCTCGATCCTTGGCTAGCTAAAATCCTAACAGCAGAACTTTTGTTTGGGAAAAAATGTCTTCCTGGTAAAAGCAAACCTGAACAAACAATTCTCTTATACAAAGAAAAGTTTGATCAATATACATCCACACATGAAGACTTGAAGACTCAAGGTAATTCTTTTTTTTTTGCAGATATAACTAATATTTATAATGGCTGATGCAGATGCAGGACAACTAATTTCTAGGGAATCAAAAATGGCTGCCTATGTTTTGGGAAAGCTCTTTTTGTTCAGTGTTGCTATGTTTACGCTGCCTTTTATTGCGTTTTTTGGAATGAGACACATATTATCAGAATATTATCCTGTAGATAGATTCATTATGAATGTGTGGTCTGTCATAGCTGCAGTAGTTGTTGTAAACATAATAATATGTATATATGCATACCAGGCATATCATGAAAAAGAGTATGATGAACATGGCAATGAGATAGACCAGCATTCATATAGTGATCCTCCAACATCCAAAGAGAAGAGCAATTTAAATTTAAAACAAGATTAATCTTGGACATTCCACTTAAAAACAGTATTAACAATAAAATGTTTATGCTTTTTGTAATGTGCTGTACTGAATAGTTTATTGAAATTAAATATTTAATATTGGGAATGTTTGTTTTTATATTATACTCTCCTTCATAAAATCACCAATAACAAGAAATAGAAATAATTATAGTCAGCAATTATACCAAACAGATAATGATCTATGACTAAGTTTCTTTAGAAAATTGAATTATGATTAGTAAGTATAATAAAGTGGAGGAAAGTGGATATTTAGTGTTGGTGTGCAATTTTGGAATACAAATATGATAGGGGGTTAACATTCTTTCTATAAACTTCTAGGACCAGAAATAAGAAGGCCACGTTATGTTAGGGTCAACACAAACCTTCTAATTACATCAGATGCAATTGGAGCCTTTCAAGAGGAAGGTTACAAGTTCATTCGCTGTACATCAGGCTCATATGAAGACTATCTAAATCAGATACAGGCTTTAAAAGAATATGATTTTACTCAAGATTACCATGTTAAAACTATGTTTGTCTTTGCACCTGGCACCAAGTTCCATGATTATGAATTGTATTTGGAGAACAAACTCATATTGCAAGATAAGGTTTGTATATTATTTGGTATTGAATATTCACAAAAACTAGTAACATAGAGCATGAAACTGACTTGCTAGTTGCTTTTCCCAGACTGGGTTTTTGGGTAACTATCTACAGTTTTATACATTACATTTGGATAGGCTAGTATTTTCATCCCAGTTATACAATAACTAGGGTCCCTCCATAGAGAGGAGGGAAGATATTACCATCAGTGCAACTATGCTATAATATGCACAGACGAGATAAACTGCATTGACTGCTTGGTGCATACCATCATAGCATTTGAACCCACTCGGTTAGTCTCTGAGTTGTTTTCCACTAATCTATCTGTATCCTGGCAGCACTTGCTTCCACTTCCGATCTTATGTCATAACAGAGTATATTGAGAGGTGACCTATGTGAATTTTATTTTGTTTCTGAAATAATGTACATAATAGATAGTATTTCTATTTATTTAGTTTTTATGAGCATGACAGGTGTCTGACTATCTGATAGAGAGAGAACAAAAATGTGTACAATGGATCATGCTAGAGTTTTTAAACAAAAATAAAGACTTGCAATTCTTAATAGCCAACTTATGTCATAAGGTAGTGAATTTAATAGCACCATATAATTTTCAGGCTACAGCAATGGCAGTTCATTTGTTGGCACCTCCTCCAGGCAGCATTGTGTTAGACATGTGTGCTGCTCCCGGCATGAAAACATCCCAGTTAGCTGCTTATATCAGGAATAATGTAAGGATTGCAATCATCATGATAATTAGCCTCGCTAAGGCATCGAGCTAGATGTGGACATTTTCCAATGCTCATCTTCTTAAATGCTTTTGGATGAGTTACTACATATTAATGCTGGCTATTAAAAAATTTTCCTAGAGATAATCTTCAGAATTTTTTACCAGATTGCTTATTCTGTTTACTGGATGGAGGGTAGTTAAATGTTTTTAGCAAAGGTACTGAACACTTTTACGAGAAAATTTGGAGTTTTTGGCAATTGTTTCAAATTAAAAACATCTTTCAGAATTTACATTAGTTTTGGTACTGGATATGTAGTGACTTCCAACCTTTAGCTCTGACTAGTACACTCATGTGGAAAAGTGAAGTCAATGATAAAGTCATCCACTCATCTATTTCACTTCTCTTTGTTATAGGAGTACTAAAATAAAAAAAACCGTAATTCTCTTGTATGGTGGGTAGGTACGGAATTCGACCCTTTTTTATTTTTATGTCCCTTATAATTCACCTGAAGATATTTTATCCATTTAAATATGATTCATGACAATCCTTTGTAGTGTGCGTGCATTTACCTATCTATTAATATTGTGCATTTACTGACTTTTATATTTTTAGGGGATTATATATGCCATTGAAAGAAACGAAAAGCGTTACTCGACGTTATGTGACTTTGTATCGAATACCAATTCAACATGTGTCAAACCTATTCACCGAGATATATTAGATGTAAAACGTGGCGAATATATGGATGTGGAATATATACTTTTGGATCCCAGTTGTTCTGGTTCAGGTAAATTAATGTGGATATGGTAATTTTTTTACACGTAAATAACAAGTATTTTTAACGTTACCTGGGTGCTCTTCATTCTTATGGACTCATGATATTAAAAAAGTAGCTGGTAGTGGCTGAATGCGAACAGCGAAAGATCGAATCTTCTTCCTGCACTTATCCCAAACTATGTGGAGTTAGCCCTACATGTTTCTCCCCTATTAGTCACTATCTCTACATTCACACATTTTTACTATATCATCTTCGCAATCTACACAATCCATCCTATTCCTTTGGTCTCCCCCTCCTTTTGTACCAATCGAGTCTTATGACGTAATCTTGGGGAGGCCTACGTTTAACAGTTGGTGACGATTTTGACGATGGTCTTTGAAGATAAACAACTAAACAATTTTTTCCACTCATCATTGTAGACCAGTGTTTTTCAATCTTTTTGCATACGCGACCCCTTTAAAGGTTGAAAAATTCTGACGACCCCCTTGGGCCATAGAGAGACAAAAAGTTAGTAAGTAATTTGTAAATTATGATTTTCTCTATTTACTTACTGATTTACGTATATTCATTATGAAGACCTACATTCTGTAAGAAGCCGCGACAGCTTTGAAAGTAAGTACAAGGGGACGCCAGTTTGCGTGGACCTAACTTCGCGGTGTTACCACACCGCATTGTCGTCGCGGGCGAAAGCTTTTTCCTTTTGCCGGCGACCCCCCCCCCCGAGTAAAGCTTCGCGACCCCCCTAAGGGTCGCGACCCACAGATTGAAAAACACTGTTATAGACTGTTTAATCTTGAATGCCATTAATATGTTTCTTCCTTTATAGAGATTTATAATTTCTTTCTTACCTATAAAGTATATAATTTTATCAATGATTGATAATCATATTATTGATTTATCTACAGGAATGGACCTGTCTGTACATAACTACATTGAAGAATCAAGACTCGCAAAACTGACTTCTCTTCAAGAGAAATTCCTAAAACATGCCATGAACAGCTTCCCAAATGCAAAGAGAATCGTTTATAGCACATGTTCCATATTCCCCGAAGAGAATGAAAGGGTTATTACTAATGTTGTGAAGACGTCACGAGCGAAATGGAGGGTAAAAGATGTTAAAGAACTTCTTAAAGGGCAGTGGAAGAATTTTGGATCAGCTATGTATGGAAGTATTGGTACTAGATGTCTTTACGCGAGACCAGATAGTGATTTTACGACTGGCTTCTTCTTAGCAGTGCTTGATAGAGATCCTAAAGACTTGAAGAAGAGTGAATTAACAGAAGCAAAAAGGTTTCTTGAAATAGAGAGATCTGTTGTAGGCAATGAAAGTATTAATGATACTGTTTCCCAAGAAGAAGACAAATTAGTAAATGTTAATACTAAAGAAAATGATTCAAAAGAAATTAAGAAGAAGAAAAAACATAAAAAGGAGAAGAGTGGTGTAAATAATATACTTCATAATTTAGAAGATTTAAAGATCGAGCCAATTAACGAAAGCAATGATGAGAGAGTTAAGAAGAAACGTAAAAGTAAATCAGAAAACGTTGATTCTAATGTAATAATAGATTTTAATACGGATCCACTACAAGATGTTACTGACATACCTAAGAAAAAGAAGAAAAAGCGTGAAGAAAATGGACTAACAAATGTTGACAATGAAACTGAATGTGATGTAAAAATTATTAAAAAAAAGAAAAGAAAACATGACAAATTGGAAAATATAAATAATGCCATGGAAGTTGATGATGTTACCGAAGTTTCTAAAAAGAAAAAGAAGAAAAAAGATAAAAGTATCCTAGCAGAAAGTTAAAGAGTAATATGTAGACATACAAAATACATAATTATGTAAATGTTTCTTAAATATAATTTTTTTTCTATAATATTCTTGATACACTTTCAATCCTGTGCAAATTGTGCATCCCTTGGATATCTAACATATTTTTATAAAATGTTACCAGTAATTTTTTATTGCTGTAGGAAAACAGACACTAGACAGGCGGACGGCCCACTTAGAATTGTGCAGTTACCGTGGTCTATAGGTGTTTGCAACGCCAGTGGCATCGCGAACAGCAAGTTAGAAATAATTTTGTACTGAGCTAATAAAATATATTTTTAATGCCGACTTTTATTCATGAAATTATATATTGAGTTTAAAAAATGCAACGAAATGAACTAGCGGAATATTTGCTATAGTTTCATTTTTCTTTATTGCTATAGGACAGCAGACAGGCTGACAGCCCGCTTAGAATTTAGCAGTTACTGTCGCCTATGGGTGTTTGCAACGTCAGTAGCATCGCGAATACGCTGCTGTGCTATAAGGGTACAGGAACTTGGGTCACTAGTGCCGGAATACAACACAAGGTTATTATGGCGACATACTTAAGACCAAAGGTGGTCGCCATCCAGATGGGCTTGGGGCCCTACCACGTAGCTAGGGTTGTTTTGTCGCCTTTTACGACAGGCCGACCCTGGCCGCAAAGGTTAGTATTCTTTCTTCGCTTCTGAACGGATAATATTACATAAAACCGCTTCTTTTTCTAGCGTGCATCCGAAATTGAAACGCTGAGTTCGACGTATGTTGTTCTATATTGTTGCAGGGAAAAACTACATGCTTTGTTAGGTTAGCCTTTCCGTGACATTTCCTAAGTAAAGAGCCACAATAAAATAAATATTCTGTGACAATTCACTTAGGGTCTTAGTTTAAAAGTAAATGTAGACATGCTAAACAGGGTTATTGGTAATTCGACGTAATCGCGTTAGAACGTGATAGGTGTGACTATCTATCTTCTTCTTCTTTATAAATAAAAATGGATGTTCGAAATATATGTACGCTCAAAGTTTTCGAATGAAGAAGTGAACCATTATCTTATTTTGAAAAAGGCTAAAAAACATGATAACTCAAAAATGATTCACTTTTGCATAATGCATATGTGTGTTAAAATTATCACAAATGGTCACCCCTATCACCTCCTGACGACAATACATCGAATTATCAATAACCCTGTATACTTTTCTTTTGTAAACAAATTTATATTATTCACAAACATCCTAATATTGGAAACGGCAATGCCGCAAGACTCTGTGGCATAACGTGCAGGCTTTGCAGGTCATCGACGTAAAGAAAACTCAATTCGATTTCCATTTATAACCCAAATATATATTTTCCTATTTTTTTAACGCTGTGAAACAGCAGACAAGCTGGCAGCCCACTCAATATTAACCAGTTACCGTTGCCTATGGATGTTTGCGACGCCAGGGGTATCGCAAATATGCTACTATCTCAAAGGGGTACAGGACCTTGGTCAATAATGCCGGAACACTAGGTTATTATTGCGACATACTCATAGACCAAGGGTGGTTGCCATCCAGACGGGCTTGGGACTCTACCACGTAGCTTTGGGTTCTTTTATTGCCTTTTACGACGGGCCGAAGAGGTTAGTATTCTTATTCCGCCCCTGCATAAAAATGTTGGTATTTTAAAAAGTTTGACATAAAATTCTACAACATGCACAATGTATTAAGTAGGGCAAACTTGATAACCCCATAACAAAGCGATCGTTTCGTCTTGTGATTACTATTCACGATTTTAACTCTATTTACAGTAGGTAAAGTAAAATAAAACCTTAAACATTTGTAATATGGTTGAAATTAATATTATGCATGTAACAGCACTTTATTGTCACGAAGAACTTCCTCCGATTTCTTTATCGAATTTTTACTTGAAAATGTTCAAATTTTTGATTTCTCACAGAAGTTTTAAGTTTTCGTTTTTTTATTGTTATATATTATTAAAAATAAACCAGTGGAATCCTAATGCTGATTGAAACGAAGTTTATTTTACGGTGCAATTTTAGTAATTCATGTTTTTTTTATTGTTGTAGGGACAGGCTGACGCCACACTTAGAATTTAACATTTACCGTCGCCTATGGGTGTTTGCAATGCCAGTGGCACCGCGAACACGCTGCCGTCCCATAATAGTACAGGAACTATCACTAATGCCGGAACACAGCACAAAATTATTATGGCGGTATACTTAAAACCAAAGGTGGTCGCCATTCAAACGGGCTTGGGGCCCTACCATGTAGCTAGGGTACCCACCCTACCCTGGGTTGGTTGACAAAACAACCCTGTTTTGTCGCCTTTTACAACAGTCTGACCTCAGCCACAGAGGTCAGTATACTTTCTCCGCCACTGCACGGATAGAATCCGTCCCCTGCATTATTTAGTATCTTAGCGATCAAAGTGAGGGCATCTTTATCCTAGTGGTTAATATCGGTTGCATCCAAAGCCTAACACTTTGAAGCCCAGGGTTGAGTCTTGAATACTAGCACTTTTGTAACTAAAATTCGGGCCTGACAAGTTTAGTTTCAAAATCAGTAAAAAACTAATTAAATTATTTCGCGTATTGAAAATCAGGACTTTGCTCGTATATCCGAATTTTAACCCTTTAATGCATATTGTTGCCAAAAGTCTACAAACCAATTTTTGCCATTTTAAAAAGTGACAGCTGTGACAAGTGTTTCAGAACGTATTTTTATATCATAGCTAATAACTTAACGAACAAAAAAAACGTATAAGAGGGTCTTCAGAAAATAAAATTGGCGGGTAATTTGACATAAGCATTGTGAAGGTGGAAAAAGTTGGTTGTATGATAATTTGTGACTTTTGAATTAAGATTTAGTGAGAATTAATTGCCGAAAAGAGTTAAAAAAATAACAAATATATTAGACGTAAGGTAAGAAATCAATATTATAACGTTTTTTTTGGTAATTTATCCTGAATGTGTTTGTATTTTGATTTTTATGTATGTTGCCAAATGTCTACATCATGCGTTTATTGCAGTTTGCTTATTTGTGTATGGTTTTGGTATTTTGCTTATTTCGCTTTTTTCTTCAGCATGTCAGGCTCTTTGACAGAAAAGGAAATTGAGGCAGCTCTTGCTGCATTAAATGATGGTGAGGTCTCCGAAGATGGTGAAGATTTCGATGATGATAATATATCGATTATTATTCAAACGTAGGGGACTTATTACATGAACTGGAAGATGAACCCTTGGACAGTAACGAAGACCCTCCCATAGTCTATGAAGAGGAGCACTTGTCAGGTGATGCATCCACGGCGTAACCTGTGGCGGGAACCTCGTCCCAAATAAGTACAGGTAATACTGGAGTTGCAGCTTGGAGGTCACGAAGCCGGGAGCTTATTTGGAAAAAAAGAAATTTACCATGGAGCGATGATCGCATTGCTTTTTTAGGGTATTCGGCTCTGCCCACTGAAATATGTGACCTGGAGGAACCATTTCAATTCTTTAGCAAAAATCATAAAGGACTACAATGCCTATATGGGAGGAGTAGATCTGATGGATAGTTTCTTAGGAAGGTACAGGATCAGAATAAAAAGTCGAAAATGGTACCTTCGGCTTTTTTTATCATATGATAGACATGGCGGTTATAAATTCTTGGGTGTTGTATAAGAAACCCCATATGAATAAAGGGACAAAAAAAATGAACCTTGGAGAATTTCGGTCAGACTTAGCAGAGACATTATGTAACTATAAAAAGTCTGTCGAAAATAAAAGAGGAAGACCATCCAGTAGTACTTTAGAGAGAGAATTTGATTCAAAAAAGCACCGAGGCCCTATGAAGCCTGTTCCACCCAAAGACGTTAGAACTGATGGAGTGGACCATAATGGGAAACGGTGTAATACCAAAAATAGGTGCAAGTTGCCGAGGTGCAAGGGGTTTTCACGGACGGAATGCACTAAGTGTCAGGTGGCCCTTTGCCACACCAGAGAACGAAACTGTTTTGCTGCATTTCATACATAAATAACCATATGGATCATAAGATCCATCGGTTTATTTATGTATGAATAAGATTTTTCATCACCTACCTAAATGCATAGTGTAGCCAAATGGCTACATACATTTTTTTACAAAAATATAGTTTTTATTGAAACCAAGATTTTTTTAATTATTTTTCCCTTTATCTGTGACTCAAAACCTATACTGAAATATTTATTTCATAATTAAATAAAAAATCATGCATTTAAGGGTTAATGAGATTTTACTCTTTTTGATGATTATCAGGTTGCATGTTCGCACCTTGCCTAGATTTGAGTGGGTTATTAACTTATTACTGGCCGTACCAAGGACATATATCCTCATATGTGTAAGATAAAGTGAAGTTACAGTCCAAAGCTAAATTGGCGCCGTGCGTGATTCTCCTGCAAGCTGCGCCATATTCGTTCCAGACCATGGAAGTCTTCGGCTTGTGGAACTTCTGCTTTTCTGTCCACGCTAAAATTTAGGGTGATATTAATATCAGCACATTTAGTCGCCAAAGGGAGCGCCTATCAACGTACAGTGCAAAAGCTGATAAGCGAGGACGTGAGTGATAAGTAAGCCTGAATGTCTTGTTGGGATCAAAGTAAACTTAGTTCCCATTACTTATAACTGTAAATAATAATGGTTCATTAATTTTTTTCTGTATTAATAGGTAAACGTGATTACATAGTGAAAATCCTTAGGTCAATATTTAACTTGTTTCTTATCGGTTTTTGTTAGCCTTGAGCTAATTGGAATAGCGTTTTCCAATTTCGACACTGTAATTATGTATATTTAATACTTGTTTAGTTTTTTAATACTTTTACGTTATTAAGGACCGTTTAAGCTCTATTCTTTGCCTTTAGGCACGGTATGATAACGGATGAAATAGGATATATATTTATTGGGTTAAACATCATACTTCATACTAATATTATAAATGTGAAAGTAAGTTTATTTGTTACGCTTTCACGCGAAAACTACTTAACCGATCATCATGAAACTTTGTACACATATTCTTGGAGGTATTAGAAGTAACATAGGATACTTTTCATTGATTTTTTTTCTTACGAAGATATTACCCTTTCTCATTTTTTTTCGATTTAATTTTGCCTGTTAATCGCTCAGCGGAGCAGGCGTGATCTGATATATTATAAAATACTTTAAGATAAATAATTTATAATTAATATAAATAACACTTATTAAATTATTCCTTAAACCTGCCAGTTACAAGTTATGAGTACTATTTAACTAAATTCAACATATTACAACACAGTCATATATAAATTACAAAACGATGAAATTACAACACAATACAAAATGATGAACAAAACAAAATTGCCATAAAGTCAGCGAGAGAAAACAAAATGTAGATATCTTGAACAATAAAATGTATGCAACATATCCATGTAAATTTCGAATCAAACATCACATAAGTTCTGTATCTCTTACGTCAGGTAGTTAATAATTTTGCACTATATTAGGTCTTTACCTATGAAATTGCCGTTTTGTATGAAAAAATTTAAACGATTTTTTTTCATGAATTTTTTATTTGTATTAATCGAAGTAATCACCCATGCAATCAGTGCATCTTATCAGTTTATTGATGTCCTTCTTAAACAAATCAGCTGGACGGGAGGCAATAAATTCTTTAAAGGCATTTTGTACTGCCTCTCGGGTATTGAATTTTTTCCCGCCAAGAAGTTATCCAAATTCTGGAAAAAGTAGTAGTCTGTAGGCGCAAGGTCTGGTGAGTAGGGCGGATGACGGAGAACTTCCAACCCCAGTTCTTGCAACTTGGAGACCGTCTGCTGTGCAGTATGAGGTCGCGCGTTGTCGTTCAGGAGCAGCGGAGACGAGCGATTGACCAATGCTGGTTGGACATGTGCCAGCTTCTCCATCATTGTGTTCATTTCTTCACAGTACACATCTGCAGTAATGCTCACCCCGTTTGGTAAGAAGCTGTGATGAATCACACCGGCGTTAGACCACCAAACAGTGACCAAGGTGTTGAACCAGGATCCAACCAACTTGCTGAGCGATTGCGGTTATCAAACATAATCCATTTTTCATCGCAGGTAACAATGCGGTTCAAAATTCCTTCATTTGTGTGTCTGTTGAGCAGTGCAAGGCACGTCTCGACGCGTACTTCGCGCTGGCGATCATTGAATTCATTCAGAGGTCATTGTCGACCAAAGTGTTCGGACGACCGCGAGGTTAATTTTTCAGGTCGAAATTCCCAGAACGGAAGTGAGCAAACCAATAACAGGTGGTGCGTTGGTTTGTAGTGTTAGCTCCGTGAATGTCGTTGATGTTGCGTACCGCCGCTTGTGCCGCGTTGCTGCCACGACGGTACTCATATTCCATAATTACTCGAATTTTTAACGTATCCATGATGACGAAAAAGATTGAAATGAGATGAAAATGTAACACTAATGAATAAACAAATGACTACTTTTGGGAAAAGAATTCCATGTTTTTAAAATAAAATTAATTTGAAATTAGAATTCTTAGGCAAACAAAAATTATTTTGATTTGAAATGGCCAGTACTGCAGAACGGCAATTTCATAGGTAAAGACCTATTATTTAACTAAAAAGTTAAATGTTTATGTATTATGTGAGAGAAAAAAATTTATGTTAAAGATTTAACAGTCTGATAGGAAAGCGACCCTACTGAAATTTATATAATAATATTATTATATATGACGGCGCCTCAAAGCGCCATCTAGTTTAATTATTAAGAACCTGTCATTCTTTTATTACAAGTCAGTAGTTTTGCGCGGACAAGAGTGGCAACACTCTGGTGAAACGTCATTGTGACCGGGCAGCCATCTTACGATGATTACGGTGCATGGCGGAACGGCCGACAACGACGGATCGCTCACGTCCTGTGATTGTTATCTAATTTAATCGTGCGAAAAGGGTTATAGTTTTTGTTAATTAGCTTCGTTATCGAAATTAAACACTGTGACTGTGAAACAAGTGCCTTTATTTCTGAAATACCACGCCCGCATACTAACCTAAAGTTATACAAAGGTTACCTGAAATGGACCACTCTGATGAAGGGCCTGAAGGGCCTCAAGAGCTTTCATATAGATTAATTAAATTAGTAAACAATATTAAAAAACAACACCCATATCAACACACAAAAACATATTTCATCAAAAATAAAATAATAGAATAATAAAAATAATTTTAGGCAGCGACTTGTAGCATCTGCCCCTTGTCATCTTTGTTATTATATACATATATTTGGCTAGCGACTCGGATATTGTAAATCATTACTACACCGTTCAACCATCAAGTCCAGGACATTAAATTTTCTATACGCTTTCGGATAGCATAGAATGTGTTGAACCGCGCCTCCAAAGATATTTCTGAGACACTGCTATCTATGGGTTTTGAATCCCATAAGGTACCGAAATACATATATATTGTATCCTAATAAGGTCCAGGGACTGCTTTGGTTTATTCAATCCAGAGATGACATAAAAACGCAACACAATCATTCATCCAGAGATGAATGATTGCGTTGTGCACTTTTTTGTGATAGGTAAAAAATGTTAAACTCGCGTCAGGTCCCGTGTCCTGATCGTAAGAATTTGTAAGACGTAAGACGGAGTTTTGCTCCAGTAATACCAACCTTATTAATAATGACTTAAGGTTTATTTTATAATGTAACTTTTAAATGATTGCATTGCATTACTTATACATACCTATTCGAATTGCGACTTTATCACAATGAAATACAGTTGAATTTTTTTGAAGTGAAAACTTCTTTAGGCGCGTTGAGCACTTTTTGGGTGAACAATTTTTGGTTTGTAAGGAAGTGTTAATGACCAATTTAAACTTTAATCCTTGATCATAAACACTTCTTTATAAACCGAAAATAATAATCTAATAGTATGACGATACAATTCACAGTTACTTAGTTTTTCAATTTATTCAGACTCAGCGGGTCGAAATACATGTCGTCGGTAGGTAGGTGGTGTCAAATGTATAAATCACTTTTGTTTTTTTGTGTGCCGGTGTAATTATTCGCACCGTGACAAGCTCAGAAGTCACGCACACAGTTGTATATGTACAAAATCGAGATCTGCCTGTATAATAACACTATATATAATAATAATAACAAATAATAATAACACAAGCCTGCTTAGTTACGCATTTTTTGTATAATTATTTAAAGGGCTTTCAAAGCTTCGAAGCAAACGGTTTCAAGCTGCATTTCAATTCGACTCTTGGTAAATGTTCAATTAGAAACTATTTTCCATCGTTGTGTGTCTTTTTTTTTTTTAATGCTATAGGACAGCAGACAGGCTGACGGCCCGCTTAGAATTTAGCAGTTACTGTTGCCTATGGGTGTTTGCAACGCCAGTGGCATCGCGAACACGCTGCTGTCCCATAAGGGTACAGGAACTTGGGTCACTAATGCCGGAACACAACGCAAGGTTATTATGGCGGCATACTTAAGACACACTCACTCTCAAAGGTGGTCGCCATCCAAACGGGCTTGAGGCCCTACCACGTAGCTAGGGTGGGTTGTTTTGTCGCCTTTTACGACAGGCCGACCCCGGCCGCAGAGGTTAGTATTCTTTCTCCGCCCCTGCACGGATAAAATCCGTGTACTGGAATCATATCCGATTCCTTTAAATAATCAGAATCTTCGTTCAAGTTTTTAATCTAGGTTGTATTCAAAGCTTGCCTTTTGGGGAGGGTTCAGCAACATTTTTCTTGAACAAGAGAAGGAGAAAAACAAGAGGTCACAAGTAAATATCTGTAATACGTGGCTATATTTGGATCTTACAAGAGCGCTCTGAACCCAAACCCCGAATGGAAAAAAACAATTATTATAACATTAGTCGTAATACTAATAGTAGTCGCCTAAATAAGTGATGGTTTAGCCTTATAATTATTTCTAGAATAAGGCTTGAATATTTGAATTTTAATAAAATATTTATGAGAGTAACTTAATAACCATGTATGGGGCGCTTATATTTTTATGTACCACTTCTTCATACAATTGTTTTACCCCGGTTGTATCGAAAGTCGGAATTACGCTATTGAGAACTACGACGTTTTTTTTATTGGACGACGACAGCAGACAGGCTGGCGGCCCGTTTAGGATTTAGCAGTTACCGTCGCCTATGGGTGTTTGCAACACCAGTGGCATCGCGAACACGCTACTATCCCATAAGGGTACAGGAACTTGGGTCACTAATGCTGGAACACAACACTAGGTTATTATGGCGGCATACTTAAGACCAAAGGTGGTCGCCATCCATACGGGCTTGGGGCCCTACGACGTAGCTAGGGTGGGTTGTTTTGTCGCCATTTACGACAGGCTGACCCCGGCCGCAGAGGTTGGTATTCTTTTTCCGCCTCTGCACAGATACAACGACGTAACAAAAACTTCTGCTTCGGTGATCGAAATATCCTCCAAACTTGAAAATTAAACAGAAAAAGGCCTGTTTCGTGTTATTTAGCTCTACCTAGATCAGGAAATGTATTGAAGTTACAAGTGCAGCAGAACTTCTCTACATCGCCATAAATCGAAAAAAATAGGGAACTTACTGTCAAACTGCACTAGTTGCAAACGCATAATAAGAAAAAAGTAACTGATGGATTGAAATTCCTCGAGTTTATATCTTTATATTTCTATTTATTTATACTATCGAATCTTTTCAATTACTAGCCAGATGTTTATACACATACTAGCTGACCCGGCAAACGTTGTTCTGCCATATAAATAATAAAATGTCAAAAAATTAAAAAAAAAATTTTGGGGGTGGGTCACCCCTAACATTTAGGGGGATGAAAAATAGATGTTGGCCGATTCTCAGACCTACTCAATATGCTCACAAAATTTCATGAGAATCGGTCAAGCCGTTTCGGAGGAGTATGGCAACGAAAACTGTGACACGAGAATTTTATATATTAGCTTCATACGTATGTTAGTATGTGCGTATGTAACGGAAACTTTGAACATGATTTTGACTCCCTTCAAAAAGTCTGATTAACTGGAAATTTGTCATAATTATCAAGGACCGATGATTTGTATAGTTTGTATCACGCTTTTTAGAACAGTGACATTTATTTTCTTGTCATATTTTATTCTTATGTTGATAATTTTTTTTAGTTATATTAATTAGAAAAAGCGTGTTTTTAGATAATTAAACTGTAACTATTCAAACAAATTTTAAGACAAAATCTAGTTGGCAACGCCAACTAACCACTGCAATAATATAGACAACTGGCGCTCGTTGCTCTATAGGATAGCTAGTGTCGCATAGCAACCTTAGAAACAGTACATGGGCGGGCGCTAAGGGCGGATACATATTTACAATCAACGTGACCAATCAGGAAACGGATGCGCAATATTATGACACAAGTGTCACCCACAGCGTGATACGAGGAGAGCATGTTTTAGGAAACCGCTTTTATCTCTACCATGTAAGGTTTGGTTTTTATTGAGCGCTGAAACTGTCATTTATTCTTTGTTTTACCTACTAAAGGATCACAAAATGAACAAACAACTTTTAGTAAAAGATTTGTGTTCTTGATGTACTGACTTTTATTTGCACACATCTTATATGGGTCACATGGTTATCTTATATTATAGGGTCGCTGTTTTATTGTTTTATTATCTGGAAACGGTAAGGCCGCCGTCTTTTTTACCGCCATTGATACTGTGAATAATTTGCTATTATTTTGTAAATTATTCGAATTACAGTAAAGCGTTATTTTTCTATCTCTTTTTTTGGTCATCAAGGTGTACCCGTTTATGTGGGTTCGGAGTTGCTAAGTTTATTGCCTTGTTTGGTACATTATTGAGTCAACTATATATGATATCTTTGAGAGACAAAAACGCACTATTTTCGTTTCATAAGAGAAAGGACCCTGGTATCTAATGTACAGGCTGTGAATACAACTGGGATTAATTTGGGTGATGAGGATGAAACACTTGCAGTACAGGAAACGTCATATATAATATATTTCTTTGCAATTGCTTGTATATCTCTATTAATGATGTCGACAGCAAAGTACGTGTTGTCCTTCATAAAATTTAGTTATCGAACTAATCTGACGTGATAACTTATTTATTGCTATTTGTTCTCTTATAATAACTCTTTAGACCTTCAAGGGAAGAAAGTAGCTTCAAATCAAACAATAAACTCAACCTCGTTTCTGAATTGAAAAAATTACAATGTATTGAACTTTTATTGTATTTCTGTTTATATAATGAAGTGTTTAAACATATTGAGGGCTTTTTGAAGTTCTTACATAGTACTCAATTTTCTAGTCTTTTAAGATCTCTTCAGTTAGATTTTATTTAATTTCAACATGTCCGGAGCCTTTTAAAATGTTAATTTGAACAACAAACACGTTTCAAACTGAGTTATCTCACAGAACATAGTTTTATCACATACGTAAAAGGTTTTTACGATTAGATCTACATATTTTGCTAGTTTTCTGATATGGTATTTTGTAAATCGTGAGTGTTCGGTACAGTTATGTCTACGATAAAGGCAGATGTGTTGATTTTGTCAAGTAATACAATGTGTAGTTATATTACTATTATTATTTATATACTAGCTGTGCCCGCGACTCCGTCCGCGTGGAATAGTGACTTTGGGCAGCATTTTTTGGATATATGAGATCTACTTAAATTGGAAATTCAACCTACTAAGACCGGCCTAAGTTGAACCCTATTTCATATGATTGAGGATATAAATCTGAGGTCAACTTAAATTGGACTATACAATTTCCGAAACTTATTTTTAACAAAATCTATTTTATTTTTCTAAAATAAAAATAGCCTATGTTACTCCTTGTTACATCAGCTATCTGCCAGTGAAAGTCCCGTCAAAATCGGTGCAGCCGTTTCAGAGATTAGCCGGAACAAACAGACACACAGACAGACAAAAATTTTAAAAAATGTTGTTTTGGTATATGTACCATGCATACGTCCGAATGAACTTAGTAAAAAGCGGTTATTTTAATATTACAAACAGACCCTCCAATTTTATTTATTTGTATAGATGGTATAAATGTCACTCCGTGGGCCTAGCAGAAGACCAGCGCTGGTTTTATACAAAACCAGCATATGCTGGCTTTTTATCCGTGCAGGGGCGGAGAAAGAATACTAACCCCTGTGGCCGGGGTCGGCCTGTCGTAAAAGGCGACAAAACAACCCACCCTAGCTACGTGGTAGGGCCTCAAGCCCGTCTAGATGGCAACCACCCTTGGTCTTAAGTATGCCGTCATAATAACCTTGTGTTGTGTTCCGGCATGGGTGACCCAGGTTCTAGCCTCCCTTACCCGAAGTTCTGGAGTGCCCACGAAATTTGGAACTCGAGATGTGCAAAATCCCACCACATCCCTACAGGCGTGACGGATTGGGGCGGGGGTCAGGGAGACCCGATGAAACGGCTGTCCGCTGGCCGCCCGCCAGTCAGTAGGGGACCCGAACCCAGATTATCCAGTCTGGGAGGCTGTCCCGCCAACTGGTGCAAAATCTTTGGGGGGTATCGTCGTGCCGGAGCGGAGACCGGACGTGGACCCGGCGATGTTCTCCGGGAGGGATCGGGGGCCCTTCCGTGCCCCGCACTAACTCATCACACAACCTGTGGGTTTGGGTGGGAAGAGAACACTCAATTTTTTCCATTTTTTTCGTGGATACTCTAGAACTTCCAAAAAACGCCCTTTATGTCTATAAAATGGATCGGAAAATGAAAAATAGTAAGCGTAACCCAGCGGACCTCAAATCCACACTCAGAGTGGATTTTTGCAACATCAGAGGTATACACTCAAACCTTAATGCCGTTCACCACCATCTTGAAACGGCAAAGCCTGCTCTACTGTTTTTGACGGAGACGCAGATATCTGCCCCGGCCGACTCATCGTACCTTTGCTACCCCGGCTACAATTTGGAACATCTATTCCTCCCAAAAGCTGGGGTATGCTTGTACGTCCGGGACGATATATGCTGCCGCCGTCTTCACGGTCTCGAAGACAGGGACCTTTCCATCATATGGGTGCGAGTGGATTTCGGTGGTTCCACCCGGGTGTACTCCTGCCTGTATCGGTCCCATGGCAGAGAATGCGAAAGGACTGAAACAGCTCATTTTTTCGGGCGTGTTCAAGACGCTACCGACAAAGTTTTTACGCAGTATCCCGCCGCGGAGGTGATCGTTCTTGGAGACTTCAATGCTCATCATATTGAGTGGCTGGGTTCTCCAAAAACTGATCTGCCGGGGATTGCTGCCTTTAATTTTGCTCTTGCCCATGGTTTTACTCAGGTGGTTCAAGGGTTTACCCGCATACCGGATAGAGTGGACCATGCGCCGTCTTTGTTGGACCTTCTGTTGACCACACATCCGGAAGATTATCAGGTCTCGATCGGGACTCCATTAGGAACCTCTGATCATTGCTTGATATCTTCCGTGATGCGCCCTCCAATTCCCGAATGGGCTCGCCCCACCGTGAAGCGGAGAGTGTGGCGCTATCGGTCAGCAGATTGGGATGGATTGCGTGAATTCTATGCGTCCTACCCATGGGGGCCGCTGTGTTTTTCTTCGGACGATCCTGACGCTTGTGCGAACTCGATTGCCGATGTGGTGCTGCAGGGAATGGAATGTTTCATTCCTAACTCTGTGGTGCCCATTGGTGGTTCGGGAAAGCCATGGTTCGATAGGCCTAGTGCTGAGGCTGTTAAGCTGAAGCAAAAGGCCTATCGAGCCTGGACTACAGCAAGGGCTTGTCAGGATCCTAACACTTCCGACTTGAAGAAAAAATACAATGTTGCCTCCAGGACCCTCAAAAAACGGATTGCGAGAGCAAAATTTGAGCACATCGGCAGGATTGGCGAGCGTCTCGCCGGCTATCCCTCTGGGACTAGGGCTTTCTGGTCGCTTGCTAAAGCCGTCGAAGGAAACTTTTGTCGGGCGTCCATTCCTCCACTACGTGCAGCTGACGACCGTCTGGCTCATGCTGCTAAGGATAAAGCCGATCTCCTGGGTGAAATCTTTGCAGCCAATTCGACTCTTGATGACGGGGGACAGTCTCCACCTTCTATTAGAAGATGTGGAGACTCCACAATGTCGGAGGTACGGTTTTCCCAAAAAGCCGTGAGACGTGTCCTCCGAACCCTCGACGTCAAGAAGTCCACCGGGCCAGACGGTATCCCCGCTATTGTGCTGCGAATGTGCTCAGCTGAGCTGTCTCCAGTCCTTTCCCGACTTTTTACATTATCCTACCGCAATGGTTGTGTCCCGGCTTCGTGGAAGGTGGCCCATGTTCACCCTATTCCCAAAAAGGGTGACCGAACGGACCCGTCCAACTACAGGCCTATAGCGATAACTTCTTTGCTCTCAAAGGTGATGGAGCGGATCATCAACGCACAACTCCTGGGTTACCTGGAGGATTCCCAGCTGCTTAATGATCGCCAATATGGTTTTCGACATGGTCGGTCCGCTGGGGATCTCCTGGTTTACCTAACCCACCGTTGGGCTGAAGCCGTTGAGAGCAAGGGAGAAGCCCTGGCTGTTAGCCTAGACATCGCTAAGGCCTTCGATCGGGTCTGGCATAGGGCTCTTCTTGCGAAGCTTCCATCTTACGGGATACCTGGGAGTCTTTGCACCTGGCTATCCAGCTTTCTCGCTGGGCGCAGTATTAAGGTCGTTGTTGACGGTTGCTGCTCCAGTGTGAAACCTATCAATGCTGGTGTGCCCCAGGGTTGTGTGCTGTCGCCGACGCTATTTATCCTGCATATCAATGACATGTTATCTATAGATGGCATTCATTGCTATGCGGATGATGGCACCGGCGATGCACGGTACACTGGTCGTGTAAGTCTCTCTCCTGCGTTTTTGGAAGAAAGTCGGGTCAGACTTGTGTCTGAAGTAGAGAACTCTCTAGAGAGGGTCTCTGAATGGGGACGACAAAACCTTGTCCAGTTCAACCCCTCGAAGACGCAGGTCTGCGTATTCTCTGCCAAGAAAACCCCGTTCGCACCTGCGCCACAGTTTCAAGGAACCTCTCTTTCCATCGCAAGTAGTATTGGGATCCTTGGTGTCGACATCACGAATGATGTGCAGTTTAGGGGACAATTGGAGGGTAAAGCTAAGCTTGCCTCCAAAAAGCTAGGTGTGCTAAACCGGTCCAAGCAGTACTTCAGTCCAAGGCAACGGCTTGTGCTATATAAAGCACAGGTCAGACCGCATATGGAGTACTGCTCATATTTATGGGCTGGAGCACCGGCCTGTCAGCTCAATCCCCTAGACTCGATCCAACGGCGCGCAGTTCGTGTTGTCGGCGATCCCATGCTCACAGACGGTTTAGACACGCTTGGACTTCGGAGAGACTTTGCATCTCTTTGCGTATTCTACCGTCTGTACAACGGGGAGTGTTCTGAAGAACTATTTAGGATGATGCCCTCGTCGTCTTTCTACCACCGCACTGCCCGCCATCGGCTGGGTGTTCATCCCCATTTCTTGGAGCCTCTTCCTTCCTGTACGAAACGGTTCTCCAGAACGTTCATGTTGCGTACTCTCAGGATCTGGAATGAGCTTCCGGCTGAGGTTTTCTCAGCGCGGTATGATATGGGGTTCTTCAAAAAAGGCGTTATAAAATTTCTTCGAGACCGGCAGCACGTTGGTGGTGCCTCTGGTGCTGCAAACGTCCATAGGCGACGGTGACCACCTGCCAGGGTGGGCCGTTTGCCTGTCTGCTGAACTCAAGCAATAAAAAAAAAAAAAAAAAAAAAAATGCTGAGCTAGGACCCATTTAGAACTTCATCAACTATTACTATTTTATTTTTCATGTCATCATTTAACATTTGTGTATTTGTCCTAAATAAAAATATTCTATTCTATTCTAAAATAGTTTGAAAGTGTGTAATAATTATACATTATAACGGTGCTCTGTAACCTCTTCCATCATTTACCATTGCTTCTTTTTCCGATTGCAGAGATAGACAATATAAATTATGTAATATAATGTCTAGGAGTAAAGATTTTTTGTCCACATAACCAGCAATACAAATCGTCATCAGCAAATCTTCCTCCGTTACTAGACGTTGGTTGTAATCAGCATCCGCATACATCCCGTTCTCGTGCCTTTCTAATCAATCCCCAACCGGCAATCCGTGCAGGGGCGGTGAAAGAATTCTGACCCCTGCGGCCGGGGTCGGCCAGTCGTAAAAGGTGACAAAACAACCCACCCTAGCTACGTGGTAGGGCACTAAGCCCGTCTGGATGGCGACCACCTTTGGTCTTAATAAGTATGCTGCTATAATAACTGTGTTGTCTTCTGGCATTAGTGGCCCAAGTTCCTGTACCCTTTTGGGACAGCAGCGTGTTTGCGATATCACTGGCACTGAAAACACCCATAGGCGACGGTAACTGCTAAATTCTAAGTGGACCGTCAGCCTTTCTACTGTCCTACAGCAATAAAAAAGGTCAACCTATCAGGCTGGTGGGCATCTTACACTACGTTTTACTTTTCCACTCCCGGACTCGTTTGCTTCATCGGCCATGGGTCATGCGACTAATCACTTCAGTCTATTCTGGTATATTATGTAATTGTATATGTCAGCCACTTCGGAAGTAATTGAATAAGACAGTCTTAGGTAATTTGTATAAATATATATATGGTATATTGATACAAAGAGCCACATCATGGCAAGTTTGCATATCTACCTCATCTGCTTATTTATTATACTTACTGAAAGTAACAAACTGGATCAGACTTCTCAAGTGTAGACTATTCATGGCTCAAACTAAGTCATACCAGTTTGAAAAGAAAATCAACCATGTGGTGTATGGTTCCGGGTTTGCGTATGTTAAACGACGGGTGCATTTTAAAATGATTTATTTGAAATATCGATGAAACGTTTACAACATTATAAGGACATTTTATTAAATTACGTTCTCGATCGCGTGCGGTCATAAAGCGACTGCCTACTGCCAACGGCGGAGTATTATTACTGCAGGAGAGTCCCGGGTGGCGAGTATCGCGAGGGCGGCCTGCCACGCGTGGCGCGCTTCGGGTATCTCCCGGCCGCTATATCCTCCCCCTCGAGGGCAGGAGAGAAACACCTCTCCTGCGCTCGCACAGGACTCCCTTTCACTTTAGGCGGACGGCCTCTATTTCTCTTTGGTACGACGGGACGAAGAGGCATGTCGTTGTCATTACGAAGGTAGAGTCGCGTTAGTTGTGAAACGTGAAATTTGCCCAAAACATTTTCTGGAGAATCTAAACTGGACTCGCAGTAAGTAGTTGGATCTCCCCCTGGTGCAAAGATATCTTCATATTCATTAATGACCTTAGAAATTTCCGTACGTTGACGCGGATTTAAAGACGTTGCCTCGTCATCCCGCAGTACACCAAGGGACGCACACGGTAGCCCAGGTGACTTGTTTTCAAAACGTAAAGGAAATACACGCGACTTCTTTTCCGAAAAGGTCCACGTAGAACGGCCAAAATCAATATTTAAATTAAATGACTTAAGGAAATCGATACCCAGCAACGTTTCATTACTTGTTGCATTAGGGAAAACAAAAAATTGTACTACTTTAGTTTTCTGTTCGAGAGTCACCTCAACTTCTGTGGCTAGTAAGTCCATAGTCTTACTAAGGCCGTCGGCTAACTTGACAATTTTTGTTACAGCATAAAATGGCTGGGCTTTCTGTTTAAGAAGTTTGTATAAAGTATGCCCAGCAATGCTACTTTTAGCCGCAGAGTCAGCTAACCCCACTCCATGTTCACTCAGTATGGATATATTAAGAATCGGCCGTAATGGCTGTTTATTTTTATTAAAACAAACGGGGTTAAAATGCAAAGGTTGACAATCACTGGCTTCTTTGAAAAAAGTTTGAGAACTACTGTCCCTAACCACATTACTGTTAACAGAAAATGACTGGGTACTACTGACTTTGTTGCTACAAGTTTGAAAACCACTTAAATCAACATTACGATTACAAACTTTACAAGCTAAACATGTACAAAGGTCATTATTAACAGTAGGACAAATTGAAAGAGGTATAAAATTACTTACATTATTACATTTCTTACTTCTATAAAAATACCTTAAGTCGGTGCAAACGCTTCGCGGCGGCGAGTTACAAAGGTTTGTCGGCGGCGGCGCCACAAAGGATCGCGGCGGCCGCGGCGGCGTGTTAGAAACGTTTGTCGGCGGAGCGCCAAAGGATCGCGGCGGCCGCGGCGCTTGGCGAATATGCGGGAAAGTCCTCAAACTTCCGGCGTCGCGCTCGCGCGGCTCGCATGACGTAATCGCGCCGGTTTCGACGGAGTAAAACGCACTCGTACCTGGGTTTTTGGTTTCTTTCGGGTTACACTTTACGCACTTAGACCTGACTGTGCCCGTTGCACCGCACCCGTAACACTTTATTGAAACTTTTTCCCTTTTTTCACTTTTAACACTTAACAGCTTTTCGCACGTGTCTTTTAAATGTCCGCGATGCTTACAATAGACACAAAACAAACGATTTTGCTTGCTGTTGACGTACGCACTGTCCGTCTTAATGTCGGTCTTCACTGGAACACTGCGTGAGCTGCTCGAACGCGCTTCGGCGTGAAGAGGCGGTCTCGACGATACCGTGGGGACTACACTGGTCTCTCGAGCTTCAGCTAATGAATCTTCAATGCTGCGAGCTTTCCGAAGTAGATCCTCAAAGGTAAATATGCTCTCGCGATCGACCCGCTTTCTTATACGACGATCCAAAAGTCCAAAGGTCATGTCTAATTCCACTCGCTCACATAAATCTCCAACAGGAAGCTTAGCCAGCAACGCTCTCACCTTGGCTATAAACAAGTCCGTAGGTTCGCTTCCTTGAGACAATGTGAAGAGTTCAGAATATATCCTATGAGGCGGTCGACGCATTCCGTATGCCGAACGAAGCCTCGTAATTGCTTCCGCCCAAGAGGTTGTGGTAGACTTGACGCCCTGCCACCAAACTGCTGCAGAACCAATGAGAAGCATGGACAAGCCCTTCAAGGCGTCCTCATCACTGACCCTGAGACATGACTTATATACACTTACTGCGTCTATAAAGTTATCTACGGACTCATCGGGACTTCCCGAGAAACGTGCCGTACATTGTGTGAAATTGCCGCACTTCTGAACAGCAACGTCCGAAAAGATAGCGGACGGATCTGGAGTTGACGCTCGTACTTCCCTAAGTAGCTGAGAGCAAAACTCCTGCTGTGACTTCTGCAACGACGTGATAAGGTTGGAGAACATCTCTTGTGACATCGTCACACTCTGATTTCCCTCTTCTTCACCATCCGACGACGCAGCAGCACCTTGACGAGTACGCGGCATTTTGTTTTCACTACAACACTACACAAACACGGTTTTAACACTGGTTATTTTTTATTTACGTTGGGCGCCAGATGTGGTGTATGGTTCCGGGTTTGCGTATGTTAAACGACGGGTGCATTTTAAAATGATTTATTTGAAATATCGATGAAACGTTTACAACATTATAAGGACATTTTATTAAATTACGTTCTCGATCGCGTGCGGTCATAAAGCGACTGCCTACTGCCAACGGCGGAGTATTATTACTGCAGGAGAGTCCCGGGTGGCGAGTATCGCGAGGGCGGCCTGCCACGCGTGGCGCGCTTCGGGTATCTCCCGGCCGCTATAACCATTATTAAAAATATCGAGCTATATTGTTCCAGTGCATTATTAAGTTCAACACTAAGTATGCTTTTAATGACAGAAAATAACAGCCTTATTGTGAAATATGCATGACCACACGTCTCGCGATTATAGGTAAATATTTACTGGAACTGAAATAATTGGTTTTTCTACATTTACGTAACTAACAAGTAGCAGTTTGTTTAGTTCAAGCAGCGCAGTTTGCATTAAAAACTACAATATGATTCGACTAGTTCAGGGACGTGTCTCCAAAAATGATGTATTAATACAATTATTATTATAGGTTAGGGTGGTGTAATTGTGTACTAATGTACACAATTACACCACAAACCAAGCAATTTATACTCTTTTATTGTTCTTTTAAAAGAATTTTTTTCAGGTCAAATCACAAAACACCTAGTATTCTATTAGATTTGGTAGGCAATTTGAGTGCCTCTGTGATGGAATAAACCCAACCTTTGTATAAGGTTATATTTACCAGGCAACAATTTATAAATTAGATTAGCCCGATGTAGATTACTCCGAAGCCAAAATAGCCACCAAAATGATCACGCTACAAGCGGCCAGCCACCATAAGTAATTATTGGTATCGATATGGTAACATCTGCTCAGATTAAATTTTTATAGAAACAGGTGTCAGAAAGTAGCGAGGGCATACCTAAAATTAAATCCATAACACAATGGTATATATAGTAAAGTTTAAAAACAACAAGTAATTATAAAGAATATGGTTTGTATTAAATATGACAATTTATTATAACAAAACTATGATATATAGCAATAATTTTAACGAATAATTATAAAATAAGGTCAATTCAGTTACAATGCGTAAAAATAATGGATGTTTTCCAAGCACAAATAACAAAAATCAGTACGTAATAAGTGGAACACATAAAACAAGAAACATTCATGAGGTGGTGAATGGGAAATGAATAATTTTAACCTAAATAAACGACGTTCTGCCCCTTTGACCCGAAACTCGTTCTATAATTATAGAGGGGTAGCTTATTTTTGACAGGTAATTATAATTTATAAAACTTCCAATCTGTTAAGATACCATTTTTATTAAGTTTACGTGATCACAAAACTGTTTATTTTGTAAATTAATTTATTATTTACGATATATGATTTTTTTCGATGATATTTCTATGCAAAATAGAGGGGAAAAGGCCCAGAGGACGGTCACCAACCCGATGGTCGGATCAAATTAAGGCTATCACGGGGCTCACTTTGCCTGCAGCTCTGAAACAGGCCGAGGACAGAGTGGTGTGGAGGCAGTTCGTCAGCGTCTCCGTAAAGGCTTATCAAGACGGGCACGACCTTCAGAAATGAAGAACACGAGGAAGAAGATACGATTTTTTTACAATATGAATTCGTTAATGAACTAAAGTAACTGAACTAATCGCAATGTAAATAGTAAGTGAAGTATTCGTACATAGACTGAGTATACAAGTTAAATAAGAAAATCAGTTTAAGAAATATATATTTTTAAATATTCTGTAAGAATTGATACAGTGCTTTTAGTCAAGTAAGCAATAGAGAGCTTGTGTTATAGGTATTAAACAGCTGATATATTTATTTCGTTTCGGTTGTCAGGTATTAAACAACTGATATATTTATTTCGTTTCGGTTGTCAAATCATCAAACTATTGTGCACTTTTTTTGGAGGTGAAACTATTGTGCCCTAGGTTAACAGCCCGCTAGAAGTAAAAGTCTCTAACCTCTAAGTCTTGGATAAAAATTTCACCAAATTTCGTTCGTATTTCATAAGACCTCTTATAACACAATGGAATAAATCATTTAGTTTCTGCTCACTTTTGATTATATGGCGCTTATTTTCTATTAATTATTCCTTTTTTTGCATAAGTATTTTAGTATTTCTCGGCGCATTAATTTTGGGGCGCTTTTCGCCCCCGCGAGAAACGAGACGTGATGGGTGGCGAACTACATCGCCGCCATTTTGGTTAATTAACTTATTTTTATGATTATCCATTGCGTTCCCACGAATAGCAAGGATAATAATATGTAAGAATCGTAACAAGTGGAAAGAAGTGGTCTCTGCCTACCCCTACAGAAAAGAGGCGTGATTATATGTATGTATGTATTAATTTTGTTGTCATTAGTTTTATAAATATTCGTGTTCCGTTTTGCCATTACTATGTGATGTTATATGAAATATAATTTTGTATATACAAATGAAGTAAAAAATGATGAATGCAATTAAAAAGTAGGTAAACAAATTCAGTTGGCATTTTTCCATGGTGGCACGCGAGTTCATATAACACAGGTCGATCACAGAATAATAACTGCTACAGTTATACTAACTAATACAATTATGACTGTTACAACAATTTTTTTACAAATATATTTTTAGTATTTTATATTTTTAAAGTGATAATTATGATTACTATTATTAAAAAAGCTACACGAAGAATTGGCTATGAGTTCTTTTTATTCAGCTCTAATTGCGAAATGAATCCAGACATTTAGTTGTCAGTTAATTTTGAGCTTAAATCTTGTATGACCATAATATTTCACGGCAGTAATGGCTGTCTACTTAATGTTTTATACATACTTAATATTAACTTTGTTTCTTTGAACTTGAACTTATAATTAACTTAGATAAATTTCGCTCTTGTAACTAAATTTAAAATCTATTCAATTATATATATAATAATTTAAAATCTGTAATCGGGAACTAGAGAGTTCTAACCTAGAGTTTAAAATCTAAATTCTGGTTTTATTGTGCCTTCTTCTAGAAAAAGAAGAATCATCGAGAGATACCCAAAAACATTTGAAGTTCTTACCTGCGTTCATGCAAAAGTACTGTTATTTAGTGTGTGTCTACGAATCATAGCTTTTAAATGTAACTTGCGCATGTAACGAGGAATAACCACTTGGATGATGATGAGGAACGTTAAAAAATGAAGAGAGCCAAATAAGACAAATTAAATAAAATTGTAGATAGACGCGTCTCTTAAAGTTTGAGACATACTAAGCGTATTGTTTACCGAATCATAAAAATACTGTTGGTCGGGTGCGGTGGCCGCGGCCGCCCCGCCCCGCCTTTCATCCGTCCATTTCTCTACCCCTCACTCGATTCCCATCACAAAACATAACCGGACGACTTCGTATTAACATCTACAATAAAAACATATTCGTATCTCATTTGCATCGCAAATTAATCTTTTATAATTGCACTATAAAAACACCGTGTCAAATTCTTTGTGTATAAAGCGAAGGAAACAGTATCTGTGACTTATTGCTGGAAACTGTTTCGGCACGCGAATTCCTCTAATTTTTGGCATATATGCATTTAAAATTTGCATCAACAAGTGAATGTATGTGGAACTGAGGACTTCTGCGTTGAATGACTACTGAAGAACCGATGGCTGCTGTTACTGTGGTAAGTAACCGAAAACTTTGTAGTCTGTTCAATAACTTTTACTTTATATACCATATCGAACTAGTATACTTGTACTACAAGTAGACTAGAAATATAATTTGCAATCTCTGGTGTACAAGGATTCAATCTATACATACATTATCCAAAACTACTGTTTTAAAAAATTTGATTTATCATATTTAATAAATACATAATTTATTATAGTATATTAGTATAATTACAAAACTTCCTCAAGAGAGACAACAGCCATTTTATTAATGATTAGTGGTGTCAATGGATATCTGTATGAAATTTGAAATATATTAACATAAATAAAAGGTTCTGGAAACAAGAATGCTACCACCCGCTCTCTGCCCTTAAATCTCGTACTTGGTCCAGCCCGTTTGGTGAGTGATAAAATAAAATAAATAAATGACTAATTTATTTTTATTAACTAAAAATTCCAAATTACCTAGCAGAGAGAAAACTAATTTGTCTCAAAATAATGACTATTAAGTATTAATGTCATTAAGTATATAATTTTGTAACAAACACTTCAATTTTATTTGTGCAAACCACTTTAAATGTAATTTTTCCAATTATATATTACTTTATAATGGGTAAATAATGATTTGTATGAATAAATTTAGTTCAAGGTCTTATTTGTTTTGAGTTTAACGTTCTATTATAGCCATTCATCATGCTTAGGGTTGGTCATCGATAATCTGATTGCGGTACATGAGCATATTTTAATATGCTCATGTACCAACTTCGTTTAGGATTTCGATAACTTTCAAAATCGATTTTGTTTATGGATTGGGTATCAAACAGTTCTCAGACAAAAAAGTGTCTTGCAACGTAATATATATATATATATATATATATATATATATATATATATATATATATATATATATATATATATATATATATATATATATATATATATATTCCTAAATTTTCAATTGCAATTATAGGTAAAACAAAACATGGCAATTTTATTCGTGACTAGAATTACTTAATCATCGATTGTAAGGGCTTCAACTTGTTACCTTTATCTTGAAAACTATCTCACGGACGAGTTAACGTAGAACATTTGAATAATTGTTCGAAATATTTGATATAACAGTGAAGTTTTGAGTTCATTGCTCGGGATGTACCCTAGTAAACAACAATAAAATTACTACATATATTGTAGAATTTATAATAAATTAAGTATTAGATCAAGGAAAAATAAAATACGCATAGATAATCATACAACCATTTCTTCTTGAACAAAAGAATGAACACGTGGTAAATACGCATTGTTGTACGATGTGAATGAATTATAAGGTATAGATAACCTATCATTTGACTGGGCTTTTTTTTGTGGACGGGGGCGCGCGACGTCCAGTCCGCGGGCGGGTTCACAAGAAACATGTCGCGTCGCGCGCACCCCAAGCCGCGTTTACATGCAAATTCGCGTGTCCGACAGGCCGTGCCCGAGCCGAGTCCGACGCCAGCCCCCGAGCCTCAGCCTCCGGACCCTGAACCCCATGCGTCTGACGAAGAAAAAGAGCCGAGTGATTGGAGGCCGTCACGTCCCGCTTCCCCGCACCTTGACATCTCCGAAGGCTCTGAGGCTACTAACCGACCTAGTAAAGCTGAACCTGCAAGTCGATATGCGAATCTGAACTTCTGGAAGGCCCGACGTGTGACCTTTTACCGCAATGGAGATCCTTTCCATCCTGGTGTTGAGTTTCGATTCAAGCCTGGCAGAGACCTTGTATCAATGGACGCTCTCCTTGACCGCTTATCAGAGAGGCTCGAGCTGCCACGTGGGGCGAGGTTTATATTTGGTATGGATGGAGACCGCAAATTTAGGCTTGAAGAGTTAGAAGATGGTGCGTCCTACGTGGTATCTTCATACAAGACTTTTAAGGTAAGAGATTTTAATTTTCCTTTGTTTTAAAGGTTATTTTGTATGTAAATGAAAATAAATTTACTAACTTGTTACATGTTCTCATAATTATATGAATACATCTGGATGTCTATTGAAACATTACATTTTTTAATTTTTTGCTTATTTAATAACAGTTGTAGGTGCTGTCACTTAAGTTGTAGGTTAACCTACAAAAATGAGTTCGAGTAAGACATTTCTTTAATATGATGTAGATTCATTCTGTATTAATGTAATTATTATAGTAGTATGCTACGTAGCGTAGTAACTCGTAGGCCGTAGCGACGTAGCTCTGTAGCTGTTGACGCGGTTACGATACGAAGAGTATTTAAGCTACTCGAATACTGAAGTCTCTTCTTCTTCGTCTTAATATACTATAAATAGATAATAAAATAATGAAGTACTTTTTATTAATTAAAATTAATTTATAGATAATGCGATTTCTTTTATGGTTCTCATAAAATTAAAGTTTGAGTATTCATATATCTTACTGTAACCAGGTTTGAGGGATATAGATAAAACATTTTATAAACAAGGTAGTTTGAAGGTCGATTATATTGTGTAAGATTAATACCACAAAGCTAAGTGGACTTTCGGAGACTAACCTAGAAGTCCCGGGTTCGAATCCTACAGTGTTGTATATCGCTTAGTTTGTTTATCTTCGTCTAATATGTATATTATAATATAATTGTCACGTACTTACGTTGCAGGAATACTTCTCAAAGAAACCTACATTCTGAGGTAATAGGTATGTGTAAATCGCAAATCCGCATTCGTCAAACGTATCAGTCCGTTTTCTGTAGAGGAAGACCCGAGCACATTAATGTGAAGTATTGGGCTGTTATACCACATAAATGTTTCTTATTTTTCTTACTATTTGCTATATTAGAAATAATCATCCTTTAAAAACTGCTATTGATAATTATTTTTATTATGAAAATCTCTATTTGATTCCACTGCCTCCGAAACCGTCCCTAAAATAATTTTTGGTAACTATTTAACCATTTCCATCTACATATAGATCTGATGAAAGACCATTTAAGATAATTGGAACTCGTCAATGTTAAGCATATTATTTTTTTTATTACTAAGGAACAGTAGATAGGATGATGGCACACTTGATAGCAGTTACCGTCATCTAAGGATGTTTGTCACACTAGGAGCACCGCAAACAAGATGCTATCCCATAGGGGTATAGGAGCCTGGTTCACTAATGTCACAACATAAGGTTATTACGACGGCATACTTATAGGCCAGATAAGCTTGGGTCCTTACCACGTAGCTAGGGTTGTTTTATGATAGGTCGATCTTGGCCGCAGAGGTTGTTATTATTCTTACTCCGCCGCTGCACGGAGAAAGGAATTAAGACAGGAAAGTTACAAAGGAAGTGAAGATGTTTGGAATCATTAAACACAACATGACTATTGTAGCATATAAACCAACTTTATCCGTGCAGGGGCGGAGAAAGAATACTAACCTCTGCGGTCGGGGTCGGCCTGTCGTAAAAGGCGACTAAACAACCCACCTTAGCTACGTGGTAGGGCCTCAAGCCCTTCTGGATGGCAACAACCTTTGGTCTTAAATATGCCGCCATAATAACCTTGTGTTGTGTTCCGGCATTGGTGACCTAAGTTCCAGTACCTTTATGGGACAGCAGCGTGTTCGCGATACCACTGGTGTTGGTAACTGCTAAATTCTAAGCGGGCCGTCAGCCTGTCTGCTGTCCTACAGCAATAAAAAAAAAAAAACTTAATAGTGCAGTCTTAATGAATAATATACAATACAAAGTACTTATTTTGCAAATTTCATAAAAAATGTCTAGTATGAAACCTATATTGTTAAGTGAACGTAAAGTCTGTGTCAGAAACCTATCGTTGAATTGATGTGAGGATGAACGGTACACAAGATCAATTCTCCGTAGTAAAACAATCCATACTAATATTATAAATGCGAAAGTAACTCTGTCTGTCTGTCTGTCTGTCTGTTCCTCTTTCACGCCTAAACGGCTGAACGGATTTTGATGAAATTTGGTATGGTGATAGATGATAACCTAGAAATGGTCATAGGCTATAAATAATCACGCCATCGTTCTTAGGGGGTAGGCAGTAGGCAGATAACTAAATTGAGTTAGTGATTTTTTGTGCTTATCCGGTATCTATGAGAATCGGCCAACATCTATTTTTCATCCCCCTAAATGTTAGGGGTGACCCACCCCCAAAAAAATTTTTTAATTTTTTGACATTTTATTATTTATATGGCAGAACAACGTTTGCCGGGTCAGCTAGTGTAATCTAAATTTGTTTGGATTTTTGTAGTTGTTGAACAGTAGATAGGCTGACAGTCCACTTAATAGTAAGCAGCTACCGTCGCCTATAAGTATTTGCAACGACAAAGGGCACCACTAACACGCTGTGGTCTGTAGGGGAACATGGGACACTTATACCGGAACACAACACAAAGTTATTATGTCTTATTATTAAGATTAATTTTACTATGAGCGAGGACACAATAATTAACGGAAACTTATAAAGATTTTATATTACATTGTATTGATATGAAATATGTTGCATAATATGAGTAATATACAGAAATATATAGCTGCATTTAGACCCCAGTTATTTAAATTTTCACGTTGTCGTTTAAAGAGCGTGTGATCAGTATAGGCGAAGTCATAATTAGTGAACTATATCCCCAGTTATTGGTAGATTATATATACTTTAACTCCTTTGCATTACGCACATTTTATTAACTTTGGTAACTGTACAAAAATATTTATGAAACTACTTATGAAATAAAACGAGTACTCTAAAAATAGAAAATCTTCTCTTGAAAAGTCTTCAAAAATTTTATCAATTTTTTCCGTAAAGACCTGCTATATCTATAGATCTATTCTATAAGATTAAATATTCTTGTTAACAAGGTTTGTTTGCTCTTTTACAAAGAAAAACATTAAAAACCTTTAACCATCTTAAATTGCGTATCGCCGTATAAATTCCTTAAAAAAACTGGCGAAGTCCAATGCGTCAACATTTACTCGTATATTTGCCAAGTCACCGTAATTACCTAAGTATTTCAATTATCCAGACGCTGTTATTCGCGTCTTGTGAAAAAGTATTCGTGAACGAAAATGTCGCCGGGGCCGCGGCCTTGCGCAGATGTGGGTCGCAGGATAAGCACCACGCACTCACATTTACATTTTGATTACATAGGGAACTTTGTTTTATTTAATGTCGATAAGCGGTGTAATTGCAAATAAATTACATGCGGAATTAAATCGTGTGATTGTTTTCCAGAACGGAAATTTAGTACAATCATATATGTTTGTTAACTGTTGTGATTTTTTTTAATTATTTGGTCAGTTAGAAGGTTGAACTACATTTCTGAACAATGTGATTTCGCGTATATTTATAAATTACTAGATTTTTTAGTTTGGATCTTAATGTTAAAATATAATTTATTATTCCTTTAAAAATATATACATTCTAATTAGGTTATTAAATTTAAATATATTAAATTATCATATTACTAAAAGAGAAATATTTTACTGTATAGTTGTATTTTTTAAATTTCCAATTTATGGTCACACATTTTTAGAAATTTATTTCATAATTTATATTTTTGGTGAAATGTAGTTAGTTACATTCATGTTACTTACAGTACAGTGATCGCCAGATTTATTTTACTCTGATGATGTTAACGACATCTTACCAATCACCGTGGCTTAAAAAGGTAAATCATATATATTTTTCACTAATAACAAGTCAAAGGCACACAAGACAAAAACAATTATTGGACTGTTGAGCTCAGGCTTCCCCTTAGTTTTTTTATAATCATTTTCGATCAGTCATCAGACACTTCCCCTAGTGGGTACGAAATGTACATTCACTATATTTGTCCATGGTGGACGTGGTGGGTCACACACGCTGATGATCTTAATGTGTAGATTTACTAATGATGTTTTTTTTAACATCAGTAAGTGGAAATCATGATAATTATATCATATCCATATTAATGGATATAAAAAAACTGTCAGAAATCGAATTCGAAACCCCTGAATTGCGCGATTCGATGTGACGTATCTCGGCCACTATGTAATTAATGTTTTATAAATGCATTCAAAATGTGGTTAATTAAAAAAACAAATACTACGAACCTAAAAATTAAACTCAAATTTATAATTAATGTTAAGCTTAATTTAACTTCTCTTTCACCAAAAAAATTAGATTATCTTAAAGTAAGCTGTTCTCATCCTGGCTGTGACTGGTGATATCAAAAAACTATTTTCATATTAATATTTTTTTCAACATTGATTTTATTTCAAATAAGTGTCGCTTAGTGAAGTTGTTAATCTTCAACCTTAATTAATACATAATAAATAATATAAAATAATAAAAATAAATATTCAGCGACATCGGAACAAAGGGCCTTGAGACTAGTTCAAAGCAAGCAGCAGACTACTTGTGTATGAGTACTAGACAGCTCATATGAAATTTATATACTTCTCTTCATAAATATCCATACTCAGTATTCAAACCCGTGACTCCAGCAGGCGTTCTGATGCGCGAAAGCCGTAACGCCACGAAGTTCCTCAAAGTTACGACCTTAGTGTTGGCAATGCAGGGGCATTGCACCACCTTGCACTTATGCGCCAAGGCCCACAGCGATACAGGCTTTAGTTCGCTAATGACCGATTGTAATAGTCGCTCAACTACCTTCAACCATTAAGTATTAAAGAAAGCTCTGCCTTATTCGCTTGTATTTTGAATTAATAAATGTATTATAAAAAATGACACAACGCTACCTTGTCCTAAAGTAAGCAGCAGAACAATTGTGTTATGGATACTAGATATCTGATATATCTAATATATAAAATTCTCGTGTCACAGTTTTCGTTGCCATACTCCTCCGAAACGGCTTGACCGATTTTGATGAAATTTTTTGTGCTTATCCGGTATCTATGAGAATCGGCCAACATCTATTTTTCATCCCCCTAAATGATAAGGGTGACCCACCCCCAAAATTTTTTTTTTAATTTTTTGACATTTTATTATTTATATGGCAGAACAACGTTTGCCGGGTCAGCTAGTTTATATTATTTTTTTTAAATACTTACATATTATGTATAAAACACCCAGACTCGGAACGGAATCCGTAACCTCTATAGCAGTCCGATGTGTGTTAGCCGTTGAGACAGTCAAATTTTGATCTATCAAAGAACTTTTGAATTGAAGCCATTGCAACGAGCGCTTCCGATTATCGTTCAGTATCCATTTTTCATCACAAGTAATGATTCGATTTAAAATCCTTTCATTATTGTGTCGGTTGAGCAAAGTAACACAGCAGTCGACGTGTGTTTGCAAGTTCGATTCACTCAATTCATTAAGTACGCATCGTTCAAGTTTTTTTACTTTTCCCATTTGCTTCAAGTGGATTAATACAGTTTTATCACTTACCCCGAAGCCTGCAGCTATCTCTGAAATAGTTTATGGTGGATCCGCTTCTACAATAGCCTTTAATTCTTCATTTTCCACTTTGGTCTCCGGCCGTCCACGGGGTTGGTTCTGAAGGTCGAAATTTCCAGAACGAAAACGTTGAAACCAAAAACGTACCGTGCTTTCTTTTGCGACACCAGCGCTGTACACATCATTAATCCTTCGAACTGTTTCTGCAGCACTGGTGCCACGGTAGAACTCGTACCTACTCGTAAATATTCCTATATTTCATGTTTTCCATTGTGCGGTAATAAGCGATGCCAAAGAAAAAAATAATGAGGAAAAAACAATTGAATGACTGTTTTCAAAACACAAGTGTATTAGCTAAATGAATTTATAAATTTGAATTTGAAATTCTTAACCAAAGAGGAGATATTTCAGATCAAAGTGGTCAGTACGACAAAACGCTAATTTCATATGTAAGGACCTAATATTAAAGGTAAATAAAATTAATAGAAATATGTTTTTTATATATACAATAAATCTTTTAAACCATTGGTTAAACCCCCATCGTGTTGTATTTATGTCTGGTCGCTACTTTTCTGATAAGTGCCGACTTGAATACACGAACATTAAGTAAACACGGGCAACGGTCACATTTCTAGCGTGTGCCATTAACTGTTTACCCGAGAAAAGCTTCGTTATAAACACTTGATTGCCACTCACGCGAGCCTCAGAGGTTTTTCTGTTTCAAGATGGTTATCGAATAATGGCATCAACCTTATTACCGAGAAATATTAACCTATAGTTGCGTAAAATAAGATTAATGAGTACGCCATAATTGTTACCATGTTTTAATGATGCAATATGTTAAAGTTAAACATTAGGACTAGATTTAGTTGTCGAATTATTTTAATTAAGTCTTTTCGGAGCTTGGTGATGACTATTTAGTATTGTCGCTCTCCGAGTCTTCTTCCCCTCTTTGCTAGTTAAGAAGATTTCAAATTAACAAGCCATAAAGGATTAATATAAGAGATATTATTACATACTAATGTGAGGCTTGATGACAGATCCGATGGCGCGTGGTAAGCCAATAGGTATGGATTCATGGAAAGTATTGTCGCCGGTCCGACTTATCGACACAGTGATCATGTTTAATTGCAGCTTTTCACGATAGCAGAGAATAGTCACAAAATACCTATATATCCTATGGTTCTTTTACGTCGGGTATTTTCAGTCACCTAATTTTTATTTATAGAAAATATAAGAACTTCGTAGACTATTTTAAAAGCTACTTAACAAACAGGCCATGTCTGGTATAAATATTTGTGTGAGTATTTTTTTTAAATGATGAAATAAAGTTTTTAATTACTTTTGAGTTTGAGTGACACTATTTTCATGTCAGGACCTCAACATATAAGATTCATACTAATATTATAAATGTGAAAGTAAGTTTGTTTGTTACACTTTCATGCAAAAACTACTTAACCGATCATCATGAAATTTTGTACACATATTCTTGGAGGCATTAAAAGTAACATATAAAAAATAAATAATTTTTACGAAAATTACCCTTTCTCATTTTTTTTCGATTTAATTTTGCCTGTTAATCGTCCAGCGGAGCGGGCGTGATCGGCTAGTATAAGATAAAATGTGAAACTAACCATAGCTTAAAGAACAGATAGTTTATGCTCAGGGATATTAATGTTAAACAATTTGATTTATAAAATTTTTCACTTGATTAAATAACGTGCATAGGTTTTATTTTAGGTCGCTTGTGTTTAGATTTAATATTATGTTCAATTTTATTCCTATTATATATTTAAAACTGACAAAAGACGCAGTTTTCATTAATATTTAAAATAATTTTTTCTACATTCATTTTGACATTAATATATATTAGTTACCACAAAAGTACTTTTAACGTTTAGCCACGAAAACTTGCGAAGTAATCAAATTCAATTACTGTGATTGTTTAAGAAAAATTTAGTCTTTCATATTGGTAACACATTAATGCGGCGTTGGTAACGACTTGGGTGCGGACTTGTACAGTCATGTTCTAAATTACGGTTCACTATTCAACATATTCAAAAGTGAATTCGATATAACGAGGCAAATACAAACAGCTTTTGTAAATTAGTAACCGACTGTATGCAAGTTAATATTTATTTCGCGTGCATGGAAAACTATTTTTTATATATATTTTTGTTTCAAGAATAACGTAAACTGACTAAATGACAATGATTGAATTTGACAATCTATAATATATATATATATATATATATATATATATATATATATATATATATATATATATATATATATATATATATATAAATAAATACGAAAAGAAGTAGAAGATAGGGTTGTATGATAATACAACCTTAGACGATATTCTACGATATGTGTTTTGATTTTTAGCCTTAAACTATACATACAATTTCAAATAGTTATTTAAAAATAATTTAAAAATTATACTTTATTCAAAACTAAGTTTAGTGCTCATCATTTCATCATCAATGGACGGTCCCATCGTTTTATTATTTTTTATTTATTAATTTTGTTAATTTAATTTTTTAATTGTGTTTATTACTTCTGAAATTTTGTTAACAATCGATTTATTTTTGGCGTTAATCGATCTATAATTATTATCATCATCCCGGCTGTATCAAAGGCTATCATTTTGGATTTCATAGTCCATTATAACTGTCACATGATGGAAATATTACTCACTGTTTCACGTCAATGGCCCATTCAGTAAACTTTCCGTATACTAAGATAATAAACACAATAAAGTTTATGAAATAGATTTGGTCATCAGTGTCTTTTCGTTAGAGTCCAATAAAGTTGCAGATTTGGTTGGACCCCGAAGATATTGAAAGGACCCGTTACACTCCTAGCAAGTCACGATGTACACTTGTCTACAACAAGTAATGCCGTTGCATTGTTATCTACGATTTTACTACAGCACTCGTAAATATTCGGCGCTGCCGTGTCTCGCGTCTCAGTGTGATCACGCCCACATTTTGGACACTCGTTGTGGAACGCAGCCCGCATAACACGATCTTAACGAGTCATCATTCAACTAGTACACATTTTATCTACGAACCGCACCGCAAACTTGTCGGCGTCCTGTTCACAGTATTGTATTAGTTATTATACTGTAACAGTACTGTTACATCGTACGTATACATAAAAGCTATAATATATGAAGCCATAAGCCATACCGACTACTACTATAAGTAGCAGCCTACTTTTATATTTCTCACGAACTTTTGAATTACACCTACCATTAGAGTAATATACCGATGCGAAATTGCTTTCTACATGGCCATTGCACAACATAAAATTGTAGGAAATGCTTAAATTGCAATTTTGTTCCGCCAAACGTCGGTCGTGATTACTCGATTGCCGTGTCCAAAACACGATGTATAACCCTGTCGAATTTAGCGATATAGGTCAAGAGACGTTAGAAGTGAAACGCCTTTTAAATTACACTCTTTGTATATTACAATTTAAGGATACCTCTAGGAGCTTTCAAAATATTAACATATAAAAATAGGAAAAGGATTGCCATTCTAAAGAGTTTGACAGAAGTATTATAAAATTAAGTTTAAATAAACATAATAGTTCCCAGTTTTCACTTAAATCAAACTATTATATATCTAAATATATTTTACTTAATCAAAATAAATCTTCAAGCCAATAGAAGATAATGAATCTCCGTTTTATTTAATAGAATAATCATACGGACATAACTAAACCTATAGTCTGTAATGGGCCACTTAAGTAATAAAATAATGGGCCAATTAATTACTATTCCTGTTATAATATTGAATATATTATGTATATATTAAAATTAACTTGAACTTAACAATCAATCAAGACAAATCAAGATATTTAATTAACTAGAAATTAATTAATATCAACATGAAAGTATGAAAAAAATTACAATTAAAGGTTCTAGTATAACAGAAAATGGAACCACTGAGTCCATTTATAATTTATTTAATATTTGCATTAATTATTTGCGTGCACCGTTTCTATTACAATCACGATACAATTAAGAAGGAAAATTTAAATGAGTTTCATGTGCAAATAAAAAAATGCGTGCAATATGATTTTTATACACGTAAGTTTAAATTAATTTAATTACGTAATTTTAAATAGAACTAATTAATATTATAATCGGCATGCAAAAGTAATGCATGACTTTGACACACTTATGTACCTAAAATTAAATCGAGCAATCTAGGTTATGTTTCGAGAATCCGTGAAGTTACGTGAATTGGAGAAAAATGGACCAAGGTTCATACAAAATGGTTTATTTACGTATTGTGCGTTGACGAAATAGTTTCTTATCGGTTCGCGTGATACTGTTAATTGTACAAGAAAGCTCATAAATGACCTAATATTGTGTGGCGTCTGCGATGCATATCGGCCATTGCGTGGTGGAGATTGACCTTGGGACCCCGCCCTGTACTCGCTGCTCGCTGGCTTTAGTCTGCTCAACCCAACCGTGGTATACGGATACCCTATCGCTTCGATATTAAGATCTATAGTGACTTACGTCATTATAAAAGTGAATTTGTTAGTGCACCAGTCAGCTGTTGTAAATTTTCACCACTTCAGTACTTCTTGCAGTTCAAAACACTGTGTGAATGGGTTAAAATCATTTCATGTTAGATCAATCAGTAATTGAGGCTCTAAACTGAAAAATTTAAATAATATTCGTTTTGAACAAAAACAGTCAAGAAAAATAGTCCATAATCGAGAACCCAATTTATTCTCTGTCAAATTATACTAATTATTTACGCTAATAATCAACATTGTAATTAAATACAGCATATAAAGTAGTTACATAAAAGACTCATAAACTTCGCGTGTTGATAATTTGATACTTATCTTAAAAATAACCTATTAAGCCTCGATGTGTCCTAATTACTATTGAAATGAACAAATAAAATTAAGCCTTTATCTGTATCGCTTCTAATCTTAACATTCTGGTAAGTTTTTTAAATAATCCTTCTCAAGCACTTGAAAGAATAAAAATGTTGTACATATGTATACTGTAGTATGCGGATGCATTTCTACATTTTCCCTCTTTATTTTCTGTCTTCTTACGCCATGCAACATGAAAACAATTTGCTATCAAAATTCTTATTTATTTAGCTTGTTATTGAAAAAGTTATAATAATATTTAAATATATACATTGTGTAGCATTGTGTCTGGAATCTCTTAAATGAGAAAGTCTCTCTCTTTTTTCTTTGTTTTACTTAATCCGAATTACTTGGGGTCGGCAGATTATTTCTAGTTTCATTAATTATTGTTTACTCTGGCATGCTTCATCTGCCAATGATTATATTAGTAAAATTATGTATCACGCATTATTCCTATTGTTTTTAGGCCTAACTCTGCCTATTTACTTTCAAGTTCTCTATTTTTCCAGTATCTAGGTATGTGGTAGGGCCTCAAGCCCGTCTGGATGGCGACCTTTGGTCTTAAGTATGCCGCCATAATAACCTTGTGTTCTGTTCCGGCATTAGTGACCCAAGTTCCTGTACCCTTATGGGACAGTGTGTTCGCGATGCCATTGGCGTTCCAAACACCCATAGGCGACGGTAACTGCTGAATTCTAAGCGGGCCGTCAGCTTGCCTGTTGTCAGACAACCGTAGGCAACGGTAACTGCTCACTTCTAAGTGGACTGTCAGTCTGTGTGTTGTGCCATAGGAATAATTTTTTTATCATACATAATTTTCACTTTTAACACGTACATTATATTCCCATCAGCACAAAATACTAGAATATGAATTGTGTCAGAGGTTACAAAACTTAATTAACATATGTTAAATAAAATGTTTTTGTTCATTATTTACTGAGTGGACCTGTGTAAACATATGTTCATATTATAAATAATAATTATGAAATACAATTAAACTGTCAGAAAATGGTTTAGCTAGGAACTCAATTTGAATAAAAAAAGGAGTTTGAATTTTGTAACGTCACATTTACGATCCTTAGTGAAGCGCACAGAGTTAAGCGGTGGCTAGAATATTGTGTTGCAACAAAAGCTGCATGGCAGTGTGTTATAAACACCGAAAATTTCCCATTAGTTGTAAAATATAAGATTACAATATGAATGTAAAGACTAAATAAATTACTGCTGCTTTGGTTAACTGTTTAAAATATAGTCGCTGATATTCTTGAACAACAAATACTGTAAAAACTAGGTGACAACTGGCCGTGCTTTAACCCGTTATATGCAAATCCGTGTCTGCACGATGCCCGATCAGATCAGGGCCGGACCGACATCACGCCGACAATATGCAAAGCAGTTATGCAAACCATACTGCACGCCAGCACGAAGAGGACTGTCTTGAATTAGTTAGGTACTTGAACTTGACTATCTACCTAGTCAGGTCATAAGTATTGTCACACAGTAAAAACTTTTCTTTTAGAATGCTGGCCACAAAAAAGTTTATTGAATTCGAATCTCGAATTGTTCATGAAAATAAAAATGTATACTTTTAGAATTTTACTCATTTTTTAAATATGGAGTGGACGCTTAAAGAAGACCGTGTTGCAGTTATTGCGTTGCATCGTTGCGGTTACGCGCCAATTCAAATTTTTAACATACTGAAAAATTTGAATATAACCAAAATAATTCATTTATCGTACCATCAAACGATACAATGAAGACTCTAGTGTAGATGACAGGTCAAGAAGTGGTCGCCCTCGGTCTGTTAGGACTCCAGCAGTGATAAAAGCTGTGAAGGCACGAATTCAAAGAAATCCCAAACGTAAGCAGAAACTGTTGGCCCTTCAGATGGGGTTAAGCAGAACCACGGTGAAAAGGATGTTAAATGAAGACTTAGGGCTTCGGGCATATCGAAGAAAAACAGGACATCGTTTGAATGCTCGTCTAATGGACCTGAGACTGAAGAGATGCCGCGCTTTGTTGAAGCGGTACGCGGGAAAAAAATATCGGGAAATTCTTTTTTCGGATGAAAAAATGTTTACTGTAGAAGAGAGCTACAACAAACAAAATGATAAGGTGTACACACACAGTAGTGAAGAAGCGAGCAACCGTATTCCGCGTGTCCAACGAGGTCATTTTCCATCCTCGCTCATGGTATGGTTGGGAGTTTCTTATTGGGGCTTAACAGAGGTACATTTTTGTGAGAAAGGTGTAAAAACGAATGCTGTTGTGTATCAAAATACAGTCCTGACGAACCTTGTGGAACCTGTTTCTCATACCATGTTCAATAACAGGCACTGGGTATTCCAACAAGATTCGGCGCCAGCTCATAGAGCGAAGAGCACACAAGACTGGCTGGCGGCGCGTGAAATCGACTTCATCCGGCACGAAGACTGGCCCTCCTCCAGTCCAGATTTGAATCCGTTAGATTACAAGATATGGCAACACTTGGAGGAAAAGGCGTGTTCAAAGCCTCATCCCAATTTGGAGTCACTCAAGACATCCTTGATTAAGGCAGCCGCCGATATTGACATGGACCTCGTTCGTGCTGCGATAGAGGACTGGCCGCGCAGATTGAAGGCTTGTATTCAAAATCACGGAGGTCATTTTGAATAAACTTTAATGTCATAAGAATCTATGTTTTGTTAAGTTCATTTTGGTATATAAATGGTTACATAATGAATAAACTTGTTACAATTATTTTACATTAAACATGTGACAGAATTTATGACCTGACTAGGTATAATGTAGTTTATTATAAGTTTAAAGTAATTTAAACTTAATATGGCAGTATTTTAACTCCGTTCAGTATTGGAGTAAGAATTGATTCCTGCGACCGGGAGCGGCCTGTCGTGAAAGGCGAAAAAACAGTACTAGCTATTTGGTAGAGCTCCAAGCCCGTTTGGATGTCAACATCCTACTTTGTCTTCTCACCCTTACTCTACATTATACGGGGTTGTCACAACATGTTCTCTCCTTCCACTCTCCTTTGTTAGCCATCTCCACACTGGTCACGTAGCCGGCTGGCATGATGGAGCCACAAGACCGCGGGCCAGAGACGTAGCGTGTAGTGTTTCGTGCGCCCCTCTCACCTCTTTGAGAGAACAGAGGCAGTCGGGTTAAGCTACATAGACCCCGACTAACTCACTTCGCTTGCCTGAAAGCATATCTCGCATTCCGGGCGTCAAGCAGTAGGGGAATGGGTGGTTTTAGTGAGGATACCAGCAACGTGCGTCCCTTCATAAACTGTAGGACTTACGGACGCTTGGTATGGGAGTCTCACACTACCCCGCTGCTAGTCTCTAAGCGACGGAGTAAGGTAACTGCTTGCTATCAAGTCGGCCTTCAGCATGTCTGCTGATTCATAGCAATAAAAAAAACACCAAAATATATAATAATACAGAGGACAGGAACTAGTTTTCTGTGTTGGCGAAGGGTGGTGAGTTTACTGTCTACTCTTGGTTGCTGTTAGGAGTTTCGAGATTTTGTTATTAAAATGCATCCTCCTGACACGAGTGAGTCAGGATATTTATTTACATGTTTATTTACAATATTTAACAACTTAAGTTCTATATGTAATACATAATATCTAAACTTGCCATATACATACTTATTAAATAAAGTAACTTATTCTTAGCTACTTATTTTTTACTTTTTTGTTACACTATTTCTCTCTGTGTGTGTTTTTTTATTGCTGTAGGACAGCAGACAGACTGATGGCCCGCTTAGAATTTAGCAGTTACCGTCGCCTATGGGTGTTTGCAACGCCAGTAGCACCGCGAACACGCTGCTGTCGCATAAGGGTACAGGAACTTGGGTCACTAATGCCGAAACACAACACAAGGTTATTATGGCCGCATACTTAAGACCAAAGGTGGTCGCCATCCAGACGGGCTTGGGGCCCTACCACGTAGCTAGGGTGGGTTGTTTTGTCACCTTTTACGACAGGCCGACCCAGGCCGCAGAGGTTATTTATTGTTCTTTCTACGCTTCTGCATGGATCAGAATAGATCAGATAGATCTGCTCTATACACTTAGAGATCTTATTTGTTTTTATTAATTTTGTTTTTAACTTGTTTGGTTTGTTTTACGATTTCATTGTATACATTGGAATTTTAATGTTGGTTTTATATATTCTAATGATACATATTCCAGTATTCCTTATCTATCTACTTATTCCTCATTACCACTTTCCTTGTTATATTAACACAGTACTCAATAAATACTTCGCGGTGTGCTTTTGACATAAGTCCCTTATGCCTTCGACTCTGATGTCTACTCCAGAGCGGTTACCTAGATCATATCTCTCGTGTCCGAAAATTGGGCACTCAAACAGGATATGCAACACTGTTTCTGGCGTCCCTTCCTGACAGATACACGAGGAATTCTCCTTGCACTTGAACCTATATATGCAAGTACTCAGGGTATCCCCGTGCCCTGTCAATATTTGGGTTATAATAACCATGGGCTTAAAGCCCATGGGTTGAAGTTGTCTAACCGTTCCGAACGCCTGTGGGACATCAGAAAAAAATTGCTTAGTTATACCGCCAGTAGTTCCTTCTTTGTACCTTCGATCCCCTTCCCCGTGATTACTGTGTTTTTGGCTAAGTACTGCGGATTTGGCCATATTTTGCATACAAGACATAGTGACCTTACATTCAGTATAATACAATGTTAAATATCAAAATAATAATGAAACAAAGATGAAAATATGCTTCTTGAGGAATATTTTTGAAACAATATCATATTTTGAAATTATCATTCCTATTGAAATTAAAAAAAAATATAAATTTCGAATGAAATATATTTACAGGATAGAACAAATTCCACATAATGCTTAGAAAAAAAGTCCACAGTTAAAGTTATTATAATATTACATAATGCAAACCAGTCTTTATTAAAAAATTTCAAATTTTTATGACTTCTATAAACGACACAATATAAAAATGAAATATGTAACAAAAACATGAAATGATTTCAACAACAATAAAATTTCCACAAACTGCTATAACTCTAGGAACGATACAAAGTTATCACGATTTAAGTAAAAATTAACAAGGGTTGGAACCCCTTGAAATTTTGTTGTTTTCGTAATTAAAGTAGTCAAGGTGTGGCGTCAGTGGCGACCGAGCCGGTACAGGTGGCTCGAGGCAGCGGAATCCATGGTGGACAGCGATGAGGACACCTTTACTGTTATATCTCTTCCTGTGAACACGCCGGAGCCAGTTGTGAGTGAAAACTTAAAAAATAACTATTTCTAGACATAGCTTTTAAGTACTGTTACTATACCGGTAGCATCATAGGATTGTTCAATTGTACATAGCATACTACATAGTAAAATATTTTTTTAAAAAGTTAAAAAGGTTAACATTATTGAGAGATTAATTGAAAAAGTTTCAATTATTTAAAATTTATTTAGAGGTCGTGTCGGCCTGGCTTGAAATAAAATTAGGACAACCTTTTACCTATGTAAAGGGCGACAAATGGGTAATTCTTTTAGTTGATTCAGATAAGATCAGAATCTATCTAAAAAAATGTGTCAACGAAGGGCAACCATATATTATACAGAATTGTTTATTCCCATGACATTACTGGGCACTGATTCTCGAACTCCGATGCAGTTTGCATTGGACATGGAACGTTTGAACGAAGGAAACAAGCCCTAAAATTCTATCAAAAACTATCATCTAATTATTTGATTGTTTTTGATTGAGTTAGCTGTTTGAAGTAGTATCTGACAGATTATTTATTACGTACGAGTATTATGTTTATTGTTTGAATAAATTCTTCAAATGTTTCCTGTTATCTAGAACCTACCATTATAACAAGAGTGTCACAAAATATTTAATAAAACAGAAATGTATAAGATATAAATATTATTTTCCAACACAATTACTTATTTGCTTTCACTGCATGCTCATAATCCTAACAGAAACAAAAAAAAAATACACATATAAAACTTATTCACACGAAATACAAGGCCAAAATCAGCTTACCAGTCCATACATATTATTATCCACTCGCGAAAATTGGAGCAATAGTAATTTTCAATTCAATTTCCTAATTTGTATTCCATTTTCCACATAAAACCTTAATTTCATTTTCAAAACATTGTCGTATTAATTATGCCACAATACAAAGAAAATGGAAAAATAAACAGAATTGCGGCTTAGCACAACCACTTATTATTATATGTAGGTATATAATTAAAAGGTAAATATTCAAATGTATTGCGTGTATACTGATGGCATAATAATATTATGTCACACAGCAAACATTACGCAAAACGGGGTCATTAGTACGCCATTTATATGTATTGATTACTTCTTAATCTCATTCATTAATATAATTTAAATGACAAGAATTTCAAAGCTAATGGATCTAAAAATAAATGTTTGTTAAATATTCTGTTAAAAATTCGTATTCAATGATTAAGAATAATTTGCAATATAAACATTACTTATGATTATTATAATAAAAAAAAACTATCTTGGTTTGTTGTATGTTGGTCGGCCATAGCGGCAACTTGTATTTATTCTGGGATAATTGTTTCAGTGAATCTCTGAATTGAACTAATTGTTGACGTTTTAATTATAGCTGTCCGAATAAACAATAACTTTGCACCTATAAAAATTTAATGTCATCTTTGGATAATATTCTTGCTTTATTGCGTTTGAATTGCTAGTTATTCGTGAAGTATTCATTAATACTAGTTTTTTTTCTCGATGTTACTACATTCGCATTAAATTGTATAAAAAATTAAATTATTATCCTTCATTAAAATATTTTAAATATAAATCAAAAACGTTCGTGCAAATGAAAAGTATCAAAACACAAGAATTTGTATATCGTTTAAAGCATTACAACAATGAAAGTAAAAACATTTCAGACATATTAATTTCTCAAACACCGCAGTCCACTTGTTATGCAGCAATTTGATTCGTGGCCTCCAAAACAACCTATATTCCTAAATTCACTTGCGTGGAAAGCACTTAAATATTGAACAGCATTGAAACAGAATGACTTGATAAGGGGCATCTGTTTTCTACTATCAGATGTATTTTATTCTGCGAATATTTGAACAAAAGTTTGTATGTAATATAATATGCAGTATACAATAAGTTTCGTATATATTCCATATTATTAATGTAACGTATCTTAATAATATTGAATACGTTGTGGCGGATTTAATATTATTGTCCCTTTCCTCGAGGGGGAGCCACAGTCAAGCCGTGGGACTCTATGGGTGGTCATTATTTATTTTATTACATTTTTTTGCTCGCATGTTAATTATTTCGCTGACTAATAGTCTGATGGATAAGGCTTAATGTTCCCGATTAGGGGAGTAATGACTTTCGTCTCAAAGATCTTCGGTGACCGCTGTAAGGTTAATATAACAACAACGACTTTCCCAAGGTGTTGAACGTAGTGTTGATATGAGTAATTCGGTTTCTTCGTAATATATAAAAAGAAATATTCATATTAATTACATTTATTTCAATATTATACGTATATACACATAAATGTGAAAAACACATGCACATAAATGTGACGAATGAGGTATGTTTCATGCTCGTTACCTTTTTCTGTGAACGTATATTAGCAAAATTTATACATGCTTTTAAATGCATCGTCATATTTTCTTCGAGCAGCGACGGAGTAAGATTACTGATTCCGGGGAGCGGGGGGCGCTTTGTCATAAAAGTCAGAACAACCGTAGTAAAGTTGGCCCAACCCAGCCTAAACCCACCTAAATATGTCACCATAATGAGTTGTATTCCGGCATAAGTAACTCAAGTTCCATTTCTATCCACGCGGCAGCATGGTAACGGTGCTTCTGGCCTCGCAAACGCCCATAGGCTAAGGTTCGCGTAATGCTTACTATTATAAGTGGACTGTTATCCTGTCTACTGTATTACAACAATAAAAAAAATACTGAAATCATTAGAAGCTTACAAAAAGTGACATTCCTTAACAAAAACGTTAACAAAATAAAAGTTTCGCAAACGAAGGTTGAGTAGGTGTCGTAATTTCACGCATATACGATAAGACGTGTCCTTGAGGGTCAGTACTCCGGCCAAGGACACGGAATTTTATACCGCTCTTGTTTACACGGTCGTCAGTGATTCTTTGGTCGCCGTGGGGGTGGCTGTCCGGTTCAAAAAGGGGGCAAAATACGACGAATCAGAATTCATTATTTTAGTAAAAGTGCTGAAGATTTGAGGCTTACTTTTATGGTGAGTGGAATTACTTCAACTATATTTTAAATTGAATAAAAACCGAATTATAGGACAAAAAGATTAAAATGGAAAATACTTTACCAAACAAAAATTATTTGAACATATTTTAGATTCAACTGAAATTCTTGAGATTTGACTAAAAATGCTATCGATTTGTTTTTGAACATATCAAAACTCAATGTTTTTTTGTTGATTTTTTTCTTGCTAGTAAATAAATCAGAATTTCGTTTTCATTTTCGTCAGGTGTTTGTGAATCATCGAAAAGTCCGTGCAGGATAATTCTTTGAAAACTCTTTGTCAACTCTTGAGCAGAATGCTAGTTTTTACTTTATGCAGAGCATAATCATGGTCAATCATGATAGTGAAGTTATGGTAGGCACGCTACTCACTAACTGTAATCTATGGAAGGTTTATTCCTATAAAAGCCTTTTTTTATATTTCTATCCCTTTTACTTTTGTTTTGTACATAATAATTGTATTGTGATATTTATAAATAAATGTATTTTTATGTAAATTAATCGGTTGCTTTTTAGATCATTAAAATTGTTATGCCTTGCAAAGCATAATATAATTGCATAACACTCGTATATAATATAATTTAACGTATCGTATAAGTTAGTGACCTACATAATACCAAGTACAAAAATACAGTAAATAAGGTTATCTTAACTGACCAAAGCGATAACAACTTAAAAGTGGTGTTATACAAAAATCTAGGTTAGATGTAATAAAAGTTTTCAGTACATGGGAATTCCAGTCGTGAAGTTAATTATAAATTATTTAATATAACTGCGTTAAAAGCTATGAAGTCATAACTTTTAAGCAAATAATTTATTGAATTTATTATATGTCTTTAAATTATGGTCCTGCTGAAAATTACGTTTAATTTAGAATTTTTTTTACAATCCAGTGCCAGTGTGAAGTTTCTTCATATCCTACATTTACGTCGTGGTAGGGCCAAGCCCGTCTTGATGGCAACCACCCTTGGTCTATAAGTATGCCGGCACAATAACCATGTATTGTGTTCCGGCATTGGTAACTCAGGGTCCATCCAGTATTCTTATATGGACAGCAGTGTGTTCGCGGTGCCCCTAACATCGCAAACATTCATATGCGACGTTAACTGCTATTATTAAGTGGTCCGTCAACATGTCTGCAGTCCGTCGTAATAGACTAATTAATGAAAAAATCATTGTTTTAGAATCGAGATCTTTTCATCATCCCCGTGTGTCAAACTACTATTAAATCCATTTATTTATAGTATAATAATTTTGTTTTAAATAAACATATTTTACTTCTCTGTAAGAAAATTACATTCCAGAGGATCTTTTATAGTTGCTCTCGTTATTTGTTCACTCTTGTAATCGATAAATTTTCACACATTGTAACTCATAAAGTTATTCATCATATGAAGCTTTAAACGTTTGGTAACACTCTCAAATTATTTTCAAATGCTTCATTATGTTATAATATAACAAATTATATCAAAAATCAAGTATGGCATTTACCAACGAGACAGAATTTCTTGAAATAATCTATGTATGTCACTTTTTTCAAATAAAAATATGGTAAGATTTTATTTTCTTTGTACTTAATTTAACCGTTGATTACTAATGCACATTCATCAAACTAGAATTTGTGTCACGGGCACAAGGCCCTTTCATACTAGCTCCAATAATCACCCAATCTTTAGTATTTTGAAATGTTAATTGTACACGTGATTTTGCCATTCGTTTAATTAGACTTCGCAATAAAATTGTGGTGAAAAATTTACTCGAAGACTTGACGATGACGTGATTAATGGTAATAATATTTGTTATTAAGATTTTGTAATCTAATTTATTTATTTAACCTACTCAACTCTAACCTTAGACTGCGTTCATAAATTCGGGTAATTACATTAATTCTCATGTCTCATTAATTATACCTATCTAACACCAAAATCTATTATCGTTCTTTTTTTTGTAACATATCTTTTACGAAAAGTGGCAGTGGATGACATTCAACAACCAATCTTTGAGATTTTCTGACAAAATAAATACTCTCTGTGTATAAAATAAATTTAACAGTTTTAATTTTATTCGTATGTTAAGATTATTTTTTACTTTTTAGTTTGATTAAGTATAAAAGCGTGTTTTTTATTTTTTTAACTATTATTTGTTTTCAATTCCCAATTGGTACGACATGTTTTTATTAATTTAACGTCATCTTCCGGCATACGGAAAAGAAAGCATTAATCTTGATGATTCTGAAAAGGGCTATGGGACAAAATTATTAAATTTGTGTATTGCCAACGGGTCTTGATAAGTGTGCACAATATTGAATATTTTTGATCGTTCAAAGTGGGTAAAAATTGAATCCGAAAATTCCGTTATATAGTAGCTACATACAGGATAAGTTAATAAAAGTATGGAAAACGTAATACTTACTACTATAAATGGTATATTTGCTGGTTTAAGCTATCTGCCAACTTCCAACGTCTGGTGCTAAGGTCATATTAAAATTTGTTTTTATGTCTTATATACAACTAGCTGTGCCCGCGACTCCGTCCGCGTGGAATAGTGACCTTATCACTAAGGGGTATGAAAAATAGATGTTGGCCGATTCTCAGACCTACTCAATATGCTCACAAAATTTCATGAGAATCGGTCAAGCCGTTTCGGAGGAGTACGGGAACGAACACTGTGACACAAGAATTTTATATATAAGATAACCTATAAATTACATATTTTTAATCAACACAGTGAAAAAAATACACGTTTAGTGAAAAAAATAAAAAAATAACCGTAGAAACCTTCAAAACAGTAAAAAAATCTAAGTCTAAGTACGTGTAACCCGTGTTTAATTTTATTTAAAAAAAAATATTTTATTTTTGTAGTTGTAGCGAAAGTATTGCGATGAAACGGTTAGTGTAACCACTTGAGTGACCCTTTACGGTCGTGGGATCCTTACACAGTGTGTGTAAGGATTGAAATATTAATCTAGTGTGTACCTGTCGGGCAGATGTATATAAAAACAGCCTGTGATAATGTGACCCAAGTAGTAGTCCCAAAGTAACCGGAGCGCTTGTATTATAGTAACACAACTGATTTTCTTCCGGACTACGGTACAGTAAAAATACTAACTCCTGGAGCCAAACAAGCCTAGCCAGGTGATAGGGCCCCAAGCCCGTCTAGATGGCAACCACCTTGGTCTCTAAATATGCCGCCATAATAACCTTGTGTTGCGATCCGGCATCCGTGTTAGCGGTGCCCCTGGCGTCGCAACATCTATAAGTGACGTGACTGTCAGCCTGTCTGCTGTTCTGTAGCAATAAAAAAACTGATATGCTTTTCTTTTTTAAATATGTAATTACATAATTATAATAAACACTCAGACTCGGGAAGGGAAACGAACTCGTGGCCTCCACAGGCGATCTGAAGAGCGAAAGCTGTAACGCCACGGAGGTCGCCAAAGTGTGTCCAGAAACATTTTTAATAGAACTATTTATAAATATAACACTTAGGGACAGCAACGTGTTCGCGGTGCCCCTGGCGTCGGAACATCCATAGGCAACGGTTACTGCTTACTATTAACCTGTCTGCTGTTCCGCAGCAATTAAAAAAAAGAACATCTATATATCATGGGTTTTCATTCTCATGACCCAAGAATATTGGCTGATTGTGTACAAATAATAATATATTGGGACAATTCAGACAACGCCATATAGGCACAAAATAAATAGTACAACACTTATGTTATAGATACTAGACAACTAATATACTTCATATATACTTTTTTGTACTATGACACATTAACATTCAGACGCGGGGCGGGTATCGAACCTGAGACCGTTATGCGTTAGCCGTACGCTACGGATATCGTCAATAATATAATAATAACTATTAAATATAAATTTTAAGACTCAGATTTTGTCATTTTATAAATAGGCTGCCAGCTACGGCAAGAAGAACGGCATGTGGTATGGCAGTGGAACAGCGACGGCACCTTCAGGGAGCGGTTGGTCCAGGCCTGGGACCCGAAAGCAGTCGGTAGTAGAATCAGATGCTCCTCCACCCGGTGGTGGTAAACCAGCCAGTGGCAGGGTTATAAGGATTATTAATAATATGGACCATTCTATACAGGTATGATAAATATTAGCAAAACCTTTACAAAATAATTACACTCCACAAAATGCCTAAAGACCAATCAATGCGTCCGACTTTTAACGATCTGTGGAGCTGAAACGTGAACCAATTCATTGTCGCATACCGATATGGTAAAGACCATACTTGGAGTCTCAGGGATCACTCCTGCAATGAGGTGATTCACTAAGAAAGTTATTGACATGAGTTCTCGGATAAGCAATCTGAAGTGCGAGTGAGCTGCTGATATGAGAACTGATAACCGGAGTAAACGTGTTGGGACGTGGGAAGAAACGTAAGAGTGGAGACCACGTAATAGTAAATATAGAGTAGAAAATCCGAGACGTAACCTGCGAAATGCAAAAAGTCAAAGATCGGGCAAATAGGCGTTCTTTGGAAGAGGCATATACCTAGCCGTAGACTTTAGTAGGCTGATATATGATGATGTTAAAACGACTGGTTCTACAGCTGAATAAATGGACACTATAATTTTTTCACTGTCGTATTACATTTAGTCAGTTCATCATCTTTTTAATTTCATACAAAAACTAGCTAGATGAAACTTGTGTCACAGGGCTTTTTCACAAATACTCGTATACGTCGGACATTTACATATGAAATGAGGCCACTTAATTCGTTAAATAATTATACAGCTTTCGTTCTAGACAAAATTGAAAGAATATATTTACATAAAGTAAAGAAAAACCCATAAATTTCGAAACAATGGCGTTTATTGAGGTCGCGAACGTTGAATATCATTGTGGAAATTTCAGACGTAATGAGACATTTTCAATGCAATGTCCTTGGTGCTGACCGGCACGTATGACCTTGAGTGTTCTTGAAATTTGATTTCAATTATAGGTATTGTTCGAGGCTAAAAATCGTATCATCAGAGCAAAGAAGGAATTATTATGAGTAAGCAACTGTGGTAGATGAGTTCCGTTCCAATATTTGTCGTGATTGAAAATTTTTAATATAACAACAATTAATAGTTATATCTTTACTTTTCGCAACAGTAAATAGGAATTATATATATTTTTGTATATTTTGAATTGCTCTATTTTGGGGATAAATATGGAATACATTATACATATCTAAGATTTGCCTTAATTTGCTCTCCGTAAGAACCCCGAAAAGAACACCTTACGTCAGTGATTCGTCCACTGTTTCAGCATGTACACTTGGAATTGCAACTTACTTGTACTTAGTTGGTACATCTCGTATTATCCGACGACTTTATTCTACTCTTTAAATTTACAAGAAATGCATATGTTAGAAAAAAATAAACTTAACACTCTAAATATTATAATTTCTACGCATATAGACACCAACCATATAGCAAATTAATAAGTCAGAGTCTATCTATCAATCTACGTCTTCCCACAAGCAACAAGAAAAGCATAGCATACACATATACAATAAAACAATGACACTTTGTTACATTTGCTACAAAGTTGTAATACACATGTGGCTTTGTACTTCTCGTATCTGTGGATTTGATGCCCCCATAGGTCGATATATTTGCGTGACGTGCAAATATTCTGATTTGTGGGTTTAGTGTTTATAAAAAGAAGCATGGCGATGCAATAACATTAATTTCATAAAACACGGGTCACCTTTATTTCTAGTAAATATAGTGAATTTTAAGCATTCCTTTCACAGTGTCGTGTGTTGTTAAATTTACGCACAACGCAGCCTTTTGAGGAAGTTCTGGAAGATTTAGGACAAGTTCTCAAAATGAGTGGTGCAAAACGTATGTACACAAGCACTGGACAAGAGGTATTGTAATAATTTTTATTTATTAAAAATTGTAATATAACTTTATAGAATGACATTTACAATCGCCCGGTTGGATAGTAGCCATTTTCATTCTTACATAAAATTATGCTGCAAAACAATAAACAAGTACTCAAATTTTTTGGTCTAATAATACAATGCGCTTATTTATGAACAGTCCAATACTCTGTACAACTGCTAACTAATCCCATTAAAGTTTTGCTAACACAGAATTGAAGACGAAACCTTATAGACAGTTGTATATTGCACAAATTGAGTAGGAGAAATTCAAGATTTTGTTCTGTTTTACAATTCTGCTAAAAGCTTTATTTACAGCCAGTCATATATACCTATATATAAAGTCTATATGGGACTGAAAAGTATGATTTTTTTTTACATCGATTTGTATTTGGTTGGTTTGTACTCGAAAGACAAACGTTGCTATCCAAAAAAAGCGGTAATGCTGACAGCCAGTGCCGGATTAACCACATAGCAAGAGTAGCAATTGCTACGGGCCCCGCGCAAAAGGGGGCCCCGCATATTTAAACCCGCTAATCTTAGCCTGAGCGTAATTTTTTAAATGAAATTTATTAACACGTGGTAACATAATATATTGAATTTATTTGATGTCACAAAAAGGTGAAACGTTACATCTTTTCCTACTAACACAATCTACGTCATACAATCAGAAACCCTCATTATTTCCTTGGTGAAAATAAAACAGAATTTCATACGATAAAAGCGCATGTTACAAAAAGTAGCTTGTATAAATGTGAAGAATTTGAGTAGGTCCGATAATGAGCTAGAGCTCATTATCAGGCCGCGGACCGACTGAAATGTTCCTGTAGACTGGAGACACCACATCAGCAAAGTACCAACTGCAAGATCATATCTGGCGAGACTGTCACTGCACAACACCGTCTTCATGTTATGAACCTCTGCGTGAAGCCCAAAGACAAACTTGTTGCTTGCTAGCTCGCCTGAGCCATCGGCGACAAGTGCATTGGTGATGTAGTTTTTACGTTGGTGCTATAGTTTGAGATATGGAAGCACACTTGCGCCCAGGTGCGGGGTCCTTTGAAAAGATTTGCTACGGGCCCCACACTTGCTTAATCCGGCCCTGCTGACAGCGTATTATGAAATACTACCGAGTGTGATCTGAAAGTGATAGTTTATATATATTCTCAGTAATTGTTTAATTAATTAAATTTTTTCTTTTTTATTGCTGTGGAACAGCAGGCAGACTGACGGCCCACTTAACAGTAAGCAGTTACTATCGCCTATGGATGTTTGCAACACTAGGGGCACCGCGAACACGCTGCTGTCCCACAGAGTTACAGAAACCTCGATCACTAATACCGGAATAAAAAGTTATTATGGCGGCATACTTATAGATCATGGGTGGTAGCCATTCAGACGGGCTGGGTGCTCTACCACTAGCTAAGGTTGTTTTGTCGCCTTTTACGATAGTCCTAACCCGCCCGCAGACATTAGTATTCTTACTCCGCCTCTGCACGGAGAAATATAATCTATACATCTATACAAATAATTAAAATTGGAGGGTCTGTTTGTAATATTAAAACAACCGCTTTTTACTAAGTGCATTCGGACGTATACCCGGTACATATACCAAAACAACATTTTTTACAATTTTTGTCTGTCTGTCTATCTATCTGTTTGTTCCGGCTAATCTCTGAAACGGCTGGACCGATTTTGACGGGACTTTCACTGGCAGATAGCTGATGTAACAAGGAGTAACTTAGGCTACTTTAATTAAAAAAAATAGTTTTAGCTAAAAATGATCAGTTTCGAAAATTTAGGTTCAAATTTAACTTGACCTCCGATTTATAATGAAATAGGGTTCAGCTGGACTTTGTAGGTTTATATCATTAATCATATGAAATAGGGTTTAGCTTAGACTGGTTTTGTAGGTTCGAACACAGGTATTCTGGAGGCGCATGACGTACCTTACAGTTGCATTCGATAACATTGACTGCTTGCATAGGTATTTCATTTATATTTTAGGGTTTATAGGATTTCTAATCCAAAATAAACCAAAAGATATACCCAAAAAATGCTGCCCAAAGTCACTATTCCACGCGGACGGAGTCGCGGGCACAGCTAGTAATTAATAATAATAATTAATTGTAAAATATCTTAGTGAGTTTCAAATTATAATATATTTATAATCTCATATCAATTTAGGTACGAAGTTTTTCGCAACTGAGAAACGAATTTGCAGACGTGGAAACGTTTTACCTAGGATCTGTAGTAGTCGCCCCGGCTTTGAGTCCTGGCATCAGCGCCCCTTTGCCGGTGGAGTCACCTATCAGGAGGTACAGCATACAAACTCATAAAATGATTGCCTTTTTTATTTTATGTTTTTCGGCGATTTTTTTATGTTGCTTTAATACCTATTATATTTTGCATCAGTCTTTTTAATCTCGCTAATTTTAAATCTACCTAAATTTATATTTATTTCTCATTGTATTCATGATCTAAGTTGTGAGTTGTGATCTAAGATATATCATCATCATCTAAGTTTTTAATTCCGGTTACATCCAAAACTTGCATTTTCATCGTCCACTGTAGCATACAAGGCACTAGTCTGTTTGAGTCTCTTTTTTTCGATTATCGTATCGTATCGTATCGAAGATACAAGAATAAAGGTTTGAAAAATAGTAGCTAACTTTCGTTTTAAGAGAAGGAAAGGAAAGCCTCGAGAATTTAAAAAAGCCGGAAGAAAGAACCAAATATACGCACCGTTTGCTAATTGCAGCAAATTAAATGCAGTAATCGATTTGTCTTACAACTCCCTAGAAAGTTCTATTTACTTTTGCTGATTGAAATTATTGAATTCATCACATTCTAACAATTTCTCACACATCACATTAAATTATTTGTTACCTGGAAGAGTTCACTTTTAGCGATAAGGCCGCCCATTGTGCAATGTCCTTCACTATTGGTTGGTGTATACAATAAACTAATAATTATCAGGTCTCGATCGAGGGGCGCTGTAGCTGCTACACCAATCGCAGAAGATATGCGTGGCCGACGAGCCAGGAGCAAAAGTCGGCCAAGGGTGCTTTACGCTCCTGAAGGAGAAATAGTTCGCAATTCAGGTGAAAAATACATTCTATGCTATACTACATACTGCTATACTAAATATTTATGCTGAAGGAAACATTCTCGACCGATAGCTACGTTCGGACAAAGGTTCTGCGAAAAGCAATATAATATATTAAACGATAAAATTTGTCGAAGATTAGGCTAAATTATACTGTCTTGTCTAAGTGCTATATCTCGCAGAAATAAATATATCTGCTACATTAGCATGAGCATGCGCTCATGCTAATTTCGCCATTTCTATCTATTGATAGATTATCTTTCTATGAATAGATCCATATATCTATTGATAGAAAGACTAAATACTGCAATAGTATAAACACTATAACACTCGTAACAGGCATAATAATAGGCCTGCCGTAAAAGGCGACAAAATAACCCACTCCAGCTTCGTGGTAGGGCTTCGTGTTATAGTATACCTATATTCAGCAATCATAGTTAAGGTGCCAATTGGTGGTCTGACGGTATATATACATGATAAAAATGTGCCACGGGCGCATAATTTATGTCCGCATATTTATTCAAACCAAATTAACGATCTGCGAACGTATTATTATTACTCTCAGTATAAGGTATCAAGTTATAGTTGTTTTTAAGCGTTTTTATTGTTGAGGTAATTTTCCACAGATTACACACTTCTAGAAGTATTGAAAGAGGAGCCCATTCGTGTTACGATACGTGGACTCAGACGTACATTTTACCCGCCTATACACCACGCGCCAATTGACAATTCACCGCCCGAAAAGAAATTGCAGCTCGAGTGGGTGTAAGTACTCTCATTATTATTAGAAAATAAACAGAAATTAACTATATCTTAAGACTATTCTAAATACATATTTTTAGATATTAAAGATAGAACTGTAACTTTTAAGTTGTGGCGATCACAATAGTTCATTAAATTGGACGCAGTGATACTAGGTTAGAACAGACTAGCATAGCCACCTTTCGAAATAATAATAATAATAACTTTTAAGTTAATCATTATTATAAGTATGTAGTCATTTTCGAAAAAGCCTAAACTTCTTGCCTATGAGCTAGCGGTAACAGTAATCTATCTGATTCTTTATATTCTTATATTTTACTTATTGGCGCGGAGAAACCACCAAGGATCAAAATTAAACTATCAAATAAACCTTCGACACATTAAAATGGTTTTCTTTTCAAATGCTATCCAATTTATGCAAGATATTTATTATATACTTACGATATATTCTTGCATAATCTATTATATAATTTCTCATTATGTCTCACTGCTGGGTTTTAGCTTCCGTTTAGCGGGAATGGACAGTATAGGAGCCTGAATAAAGGGCGGAAAAACGATGGTTTTTCCTTAAAATTAATTGGAGCCAAAACTTGGTGAATTAAATTTATACAGTTTAATTTTTTTTTTCAACTATTCGATGTATACAGTTACGGTTATCGAGGCTCGGACTGTCGCCGCAATTTGTGGGTTCTCCCCACCGGTGAGCTACTCTACTACGTCGCTGCTGTCGCTGTTATGTACGATAGAGATGAAGAATCTCAGAGACACTACACAGGACACACTGAAGACATTCAATGGTAAAATTCTAATCTTCTGCACTTTTATTAGTAGTACTTATAAAATTTTGCTTAATTTGTTAAGCTCATCAAAATATTATTGAATTTAAAAATCATATACAATTTTCACAGCGCTACCTAGTCCTAAAGTAGCGCTAGGTAGAGCACTTGTGTTATGGTAATAGTTAGTTATTAGACAACTGATATATTACTGTACTCATATACTTTTTTTTTGTAAATAATTACGTATAAATAATCAAATACCCAGAGTATGAGGAATAGATGATTATTTCCACCAAGGAATTTACGAAGTTGGCGTACGGTTGGTGCCACATTTTGGTAGAGGCCGTTTACTTGCTTCAACCAACCCTGACTGCGCTTCCATAACCTCAATTGTAGCCTTATACGTTTTATTTTAAGATTTTAAATTTAACAGCATGGAACTTCATCCATCTCGCGAGCTGGTAGCGAGTGGGCAACGTGCGGGGCGCGGGAGACGCGCACAAGCCCACGTGCGCATTTGGAGCACCGACACACTGCAAACGCTGCACGTGTTTGGGATGGCTGAGTTCGAGACTGGAGTATCCGCAGTTTCCTTCTCCCAGCTGGTAATACTCTAATACTGTAAAACACGTTGCAAGTGAATTTATAACATTCTAGCTGTGCCCGCGACTCCGTCCGCGTGGAATAGTGTCTTTGGGCAGCATTTTTTGGATATATGAGGTCAACTTAAATCGGTTTTTAAAATTTCCGAAACTTATAATTTTTAACAAGAACTATTTTTTTTTTCTAAAATAAAAAATAGCCTAAGTTACTCCTTGTTACATCAGCTATCTGCCAGTGAAAGTCCCGTCAAAATCGGTTGCAGCCATTTCAGAGATTAGCCGGAACAAACAGACAGACAGACAAAAATTGTAAAAAATGTTGTTTTGGTATATGTACCGTGTATACATCCGAATGCACTTAATAAAAAGCGGTTATTTTAATATTACAAACAGACCCTCCAATTTTATTTACTTGTATAGATGGTAAAAGGGTTGAACAATATATTTTTTTGATTGCTGTAAGACAGCAGACAGGCTGACGGCTCATTTAGTAATTAGTAGTTACGTCGACTATGGATGTTTGCAACACTAGGGGCACCGTAAACACGCTGCTGTCCCATAGGGGTATAGAAACCTGGGTCACTAATGCCGGGACACAACATAAGGTTATTATGGCGGCATACTTATACACTAGGGGTGGTAGCCACACAGATGGGCTTGGGGCCCTACGCAGAGGTTAGTAGTCTTACTCCGCCCCTGCACGGAGAGTAAATATGGACCGTTTTACACAAATCAAGTTAATAATGTAGTTGACGATACGGCTGTTTGGTGGTTCAGCTCTTAGTTTCATCGTTCTTGCAGAATGGAGGCAGCTACGTCTTGGCAGTAGACGCGGGCCGTGAAAGTATCCTGTCTGTGTGGCAGTGGCAGTGGGGACATCTGTTGGGGAAAGTGGCTGTGAGTTACGTAATTTAATGCTTAGATTAATCCCAAAAGAATAACAAAAAGTTCAGTTTTTTGGTATTATCGCTGTCTAAGATAAGTTGAAGTGTATATGTCGTGAATTACTAGTATTTATGAGTCCTATTAGTATTCTTTTTCGATGCATGCACTTATATATTTTATGATAGTAACATTAAAATTACATTAGTTTTAAAATATATAAGTATAAAAAAGAATAATTTACAGTAAGCATTCACAGTCTACAGCACCACAAAAAAAGTAAAAAGTTGACACGGCTTACGTGAATCTTATCGCGGTACATTACAAGTACTCGATTCTTAAAAAAAGGAACCCTTTCGCTGCAGCGTGGAAATTAATCTTCATAATTGTCAAGCAGCGCCTTATCGGTCACGCGAGTGCCGCATGTTGTGGTCACTTGTACTGAGACGGTCATTGTTCTTGACTGCACTTATTCTAATTTATCGCTAGGATTCAAACATACACGTTGGAACCTTGTGAAGGTAATAAGAGATATTTTTCAAATAAGACTCCTGTAAAATCTAGTATAATAATTTCATCTCATATCTTATTATTAGGCTACAGAAAATGCTAGAGGATATCCTCTGGGTATATAATGAATGAATGAATGAATGAAAACTCTTTATTGCATACAGATACTTAAAAACTAACTTAAAATATGTATACAAAAATATAATGCTGTATGACAATGGGCGGCCTTATCGCTTAAAGCGATCTCTTTCAGGCAACCCGAATATATACCCAGTATTATTAACCAATGTGTGTTGCCAGTGATGACATACGGAACGCAGACGTGGTCGCTAACTATGAGAGGCCTTATGAGAAAGCTCATGGACGCTCAGAGGGCAATGGAGAGGGCTATGCTCGGAGTTTCCCTGCGAGATCGAATCAAAAATGAGGAGATTCGCAGGAGAACCAAAGTCACCGACATAGCCCGGATGATTGCAAAACTGAAGTGGCATTGGGCTGGGCACATAGCTCGAAGGACTGATGGCCGTTGGGGCTGAAAAGTCCTCGAATGGCGACTGCGTACCGGAAGATACAATGTAGGTAGGCCCCCCACAAGATGGACCAATGATCTGGTCAAGATCGCCGGAATAGGTTGGATGAGGGCAGCGCAGGACCGATCATCGTGGAGAACTTTGGGGAGGCCTTTGTCCAGCAGTGGGCGTCTTCCGGCTGAAATGATGATATACCCAGTATAAATACTAAGTACCCAGTATAAATATTAAGCGTGATGGGTATATACCAATCACACTCGCCCAAGGCGGATTAACGGGCTACAAACACCGGTTATCTCAGTGTGAAAGTTTCCTTGCAATCTCGTTCGTCGCCAGTTCAATATGCATGCCATAGTGTATTTCATTTTATACTATCCGTTCCCGCCCGCTTCACTGGTCGAATAACAGAAAAAAGTAAATATAAAAGTACGAATAAATTAATTTCGTTATTAATATAATACACTGCCAAAAAGAAAGCTTGATTTGAGTGAAACTACTCGGCGAAAGAAATATTCCTACCAAATTTCAATTCTCTACGCCTTATGGTTCCAGAGATAGGTGAAACCTCTTATATCTCCCCCCCCCCCCGCAACACCCCTTGTATGTGGAATTTCGTGAAATCCGTTCTTAACTGACCTCTATTCGGCGAAAGGAATATTCCTACCAAATTTCAAGACTCTATGCCTTATGGTTCTAGAGATAGGTGGAAATCTCTTATATACAAACATTTATATATAGATAATAATAATATATATAGATAAGGTTTCATTATAGCAATCAATAGCTGTATTTGTAAAATTAATTACGTATTTCAAATGTAATATAAGTAACTTACTGATGAAATGAAAGTATTTTTTAATTTGAAAACTAGCAAATATAATTATGATTATATCTATTATAATAATAACTGAGCTTATAAATTATAAATCAATATTTGAATTTGGTTATAAAATCAAATATCTTGATAATACTCTTAAAATGAAAAATATAATTTGATAAACATCCTACAAATAACTATTTATTATAAAATTGTTAAAATTAACCAGACACTGCAAGAAGAACTGACTGGAGCAGCGTTCCATCCACTCGACGACAATCTTCTAATAACTCATGGGAAAGGACACTTAGCTTTCTGGAATCGGAGGAAAGATGGTTTCTTTGAACGTACGGATATTATAAAACCGGTATGAATTTTTGTTCTTCTGCCACTAAACTTAAATTTATTGCTCAGTATAGTACACACAGTCGTAGATAAGTAAATATACAGAGACAATTGACAGCGCCATCTAGTCCCAAAATAGGCACCAGAGCGCTTGAGTTATGGGTACTAGACAACCGATATACTACTTTTTATAAATAATTATATATTACTAGTTGACTATGTCTTTCTCCAAGGTCCAATATACCGAAATGCATCAACATTGGTTCAGCGGTTTAGGCGTGAAAGCATAACAAATAAACAAACTCATTTTCGCATTTATAATATTAGTTAGGATACATAAACTACATACACTTAGGAGAAGTATTCATGACCTCTACAGACATTCCGACGAGTTAAAACCGCTGAAAGGTTCAAAATACATATAAAGTAACTACTAAATTAACTAATTTAGTCCAAGATATATACTTATACATATATTACTTACATGTACGCGAATGGCGGATTATTTCAGCCCTCCCGAACACATGTAACAGCGTTACAATTTGAACAAGACGGTGATGTGATCACTGCTGACAGTGATGGTTTCATCACCATCTACAGTGTAGACAGCGACGGTGCATACTTTGTGAGGATGGAATTCGAGGTACTGAATTGTTATAATATATTTATAATTTCGGAAATTTACTTACTAATTAACTTGTAAGAGTTTCCATCAAAAAGTCCTGGACTCAAATCAATTACACCTACAAGCTGGTGCAGTCATATAAACGGCGGAGGAATCTCGGATGTAAAATTATCGTTTCAAGGCTGGTGGGTCAAAAGTCAGTTACTCATACATCGCTAAATTAAATCTAATTTTTTTTGTAGTCTATGTCTATCTGATAGTTTTGGAACAAGAAAAGAAAGTGTCACGCAAGGCGTCATCAACAATAGCGTGCATTACGGTCGCTGGGTATTAGAGCGAGCGTACATTGAGTTACTGGAGGCGACCACATTAGAACGACTAGTGGCCGCCACAAGTTGAGGACGCGTTTCTCCATACATTTTGTTTAGCATCGGCGCACACCGAGCGTTTGAGTGGCCGCGTCCGAGCCACAAGCTGCGGGAGTCGGCCGCGCTCGCTACTTGTGGCCGCGTTTTGTCGTTCGACTCGCGCGCACACACGGCCACAGTCGCTGCAGTGTGTATTTTAATATTTGAGGTCTTCGTGCAGTACGCTAAATACTTGAAGAACTCATCTGGATGACTTTTTAATTCTTCAAAAAGCAATTTGTGCTGTCCATTTTTATTGCGTGAAGTTAAAATTGGATGAACCCAGTAACGCCGATGAATTGGACGTCGATAATTCTGAATTCTGCGACGTTTCTCTACGTCTTAGTATAATAAGTAACAATAACGAAATCATGAGTGCGTCCATCTTTGACAAATACATCCGCCTCTGAGTGTACTCGACACTTGAATAACTGCCGCAAGTGGCAGCCACTGAAGGCCGCATCCAGCCACCAGTGGCTGCCATTGGTGGCGGCGTGTAGTGGTCTGACTGAACCACTGGTGGTCGCGTTTAGTAGCGGCGACTGGTGGCCATAATGTGCGGGGGCTCTTCCTTAAATTCACAAGCTCCAGAATAAAAGCTTTGAATAGAACGACAAAGATTTCTAAATAGTAATTACATAATTCAAAGCAAGACTATAGTAATAATAATAAAATAATCGCTGAAGTTTCAGCTACTTTTATTGTTAATTGTAATTTTAGGCACACAACAAAGGGATTAGTTCTCTCATAATGCTCTCAGAAGGAACGTTGATTTCTGGAGGCGAAAAGGATAGGAAAGTTGCTGCGTGGGATTCTCTACAGAATTATAAAAGAATTACTGAAACTAAGGTATTAAACTAAGTTTTATAATAATAATATTTTTTAATTCAGAAACAAGTTCCAAACATTAGAGTTACATTGAAATTAGGTCATAATAAAAAAAAATTACAAATTTGGAAATATGATTAAAAATAATAATAATAAAATAACATTATCAAATAATAATTGGCTTCTTATTTGTTATTCAAGTTCATTAGGTTAAGTTTGAAAAGGCCGTCCTTCGAAGCGGCCTCCCTGCTGGCCGGATCCCCACCATGGGACCTCGAGGCTCGAGTCCTGGCGCTATTGTACCAGTGGCGCCGGGATGCGGCCGAGCGTGGCTCTCGCCCCGCGCCTCGCGAGGTGGAGGTAAAGCGGGCGGAGCTGCGCGATGAGATACTCATGGTGGAGTGGAAGGAGCGCCTCGCACACCCTAGCGCGGGCCTCGCCACCATCGAAGCGGTGAGGCCCGTCCTGGCCGAATGGGTGGAAAGGCGCCACGGCGCCCTGACCTTCCGCCTGACGCAGGTCCTCTCGGGGCACGGTTGCTTCGGGAGGTACCTGTGTCGCATAGGGCGGGAGATGACGTCAGGGTGCCACCACTGTGGCGCGGGCGACGAGGAGGACACGGTGAACCACACTGTCGCCGTGTGCCCTGCGTGGCGCGAGGAGCGCCGCGCCCTCGTCGCCCAAATCGGCGTGGACCTGTCGCTCCCGGCCCTGGTTCTGTCCATGGTCGGGGGCGATCCTGGATGGACGGCCGTCGCCTCCTTCTGCGAGGCAGTCATGTCCGCAAAGGAGGCGGCGGAGCGGGAGCGGGAGTCGATCACCACACTCCCCTCCCGCCAACGCAGGCCACGCCGGCGGCGCCGGAGGGCCAGTAACGACCTCCGGCCGCCGTAAAAAGCGGCCGCGGGCGGCCCCTCGGGGGAGGACCCGCCGCCCGCACTATTGCCGCGAGGGTGAGGGCTGCGTGCTGTTCCGCGGCCCCCCTCAACTCCTAGAGTTGTTAGGAGAGCGCCGGGGGGACGAAACCCTGACCCCCTGGCGCCAACACTTTAGAAGGGGCCCGCCTCGAGACAAAGGGCGGGCCGGCGCCGGCCCGGGCCACGAGATCGGCAGGCCATATATCCGTGGGCCCGGGCGTAGGCGATAGGAGAACAGCGGGGTTTTTTAGTGGGTAGTCGGATGGCCGAACATCTTTCCCGGAGTCCCACATATCCCTCGGTCCCCCCGGGCCGGGGGAACCCGTCAAGAGAGGTTTTTCCCCGAGACCAAAAAAAAAAAAAAAGTTTGAAAAGGCCGCGAGGGTGAGGGCCGCATACTGTTCCGCGACCCCCTCAAAGGAGTTGACTCCTTAGAGCTAATAAAGGAGAGCGCCGGGAAGACGAAACCCTGATCCTCAGGCGTTAAGTACATGGAAGAGGCCCGGCACGGAAAGGTCCGGTCGGTGCCGGTCCGGGCCACGAGATCGGCAGGCCACATATCCGTGGGCCCGGGCGTAAGCGATAGGAGAACAGCGGGGTTTTTAGTAGTTAGTCGGATGGCCGAACATCTTTCCCGGAGACCCACATATCACTCCCCCCCTCCCCCCCGGGCCGTGGGAACCCGTCAATAGAGGGTTATTGTCCGAGAATATGTCATGTGTTTTTATTTTTTAAGTATGTGAACTCATTTACCTAACAGTGAAGACTCCCATCTATCACAAAATATTCTGAGGATGTATGTATGTACTGGTGATTATTTACAGATTATTATTTCTTTAAGGACTCAAATAAATATTTCTTACAGTTGCCTGAAGCTTTTGGTGGGGTGCGTAGTATATATCCACAACGTCCAGGAAGGAATGACGGCAATTTGTATGTGGGTACTACTAAAAACAACATAGTCGAAGGATCGTTGCAAAGACGGTTCAATCAGGTATTCTAAAATTATAAACATTTTTGTCTCCTTTTTTGAATCGGTTTTATTCTAGTTAATTCAAGGTACATGTTAATTCCTTTTAATTTTAATTATTATTTTTTCTGTTGATTTTAGATTATATTTGGTCATCACAAGCAACTTATGGGCCTGGCAGTTCATCCTGATGATGAAATGTTTGCTACAGCTGGTAGCGATAAGAATGTTGCTTTGTGGAAAGGACATAAATTAGTATTTTCGACTCAGGTATATATTTTAATATGTCTTTTATAGATTACTGAAATTGATCAATGGAAAACTATATCAATTATCATCATAGTATTGAATCTATAATAAAGTCGCTTTAGCTATAATAATAGTCGCTTTCTGGCTTTGTGGTAGTCCACCACAATTTGCTCAAAAATTTGGTTTTGATGTATAATGATTTTTTTTTAATGTTGGTCACGGTAATAAATTTGTGTCCTACTTTTAATGTGTGTAATTAAAAGTAGTTTAATGTGAAACGAGAAAAATAATTTAAATAAAATGGATGACAGATTTTCCCCAAAAAGGGGTTCAGGCAGGCGGCCGGTTGTAAAAACTAGGTCACAACTATTAAAACATGTAACATGTTGTGCCAATCCCATATAATGTAGGATAAGGGCAGAAGGAAGAAGAAGGTCACGGTAAGAAACCATAATGCTATATAATTTTGTTGTCTAGGTTAGCTATGAATGTATATCCCTGGCGTGGCATCCAAGCGGCGGCGCCTTAGCTGCCGGAAGCACAGAGGGCCATTTGGTGATAATAAATGCTGACGCTGGTGCCCATGTTGCAACTCTTCGAGTTTGTGGCTCTCCATTGAGTTGTTTGCAGTATAATTCTGGTAATATATTGTCGTATTAAAAGTATATTTTCAGTATTACATAATAATAATATAAAAATATTTTGTGACAATTCACACAGCGCCATCTAGTCCCAAACTAAGTAGCATAGCACTTGTGTTATGGGTACTAGACAACTGATATACTACTTACATACTTTTTTTTTGTAAATATATACATATCATACATAAACACCCAGACGCGAGACGGGAATCGAACCCGTGACCTCCGCAAGCGTACCGAAGTGCGTTATCCGGTACGCCACCGAGGTCGACAAAACAATACATAACATAACTCAGACATTGTTCCAAACTAAATCTAGTATTGTAACAAAGTTTAATATTTTCCACGAACCAATTACCCTTACTTACAACTACTCATGGACGAATTCCCGGTGTCGATTCCTAGCGGGATTCATTCACAAATGCTCTTTCCAATATTTTTTCGTATCTAAATGTTCATTCATGTATAATTTTCTTTAGAGAAACTGAAAATGAGTCTCATATAAGTATTAGGTTATATACCTATTTGTATGTATGAAAGCCGTATATAAACGATGATAGTGAACCTAGTAACCATTTGTAAACCATAAAAATTAACAAGTTGTGGATATTGCGTTAATATGCGTCTACATTCATACGACATATATATGTAGGTGCAATGGAATTCAGTTTATATGACCAAATTTGATTTATACTGTGACGCATAAATGCGTCTGAATTATTATATTATATATGTAAGTATAAGTAATAAGCATAATTGCAGCCGGAGACACATTAGCAATAGGCTCTCAGAATGGGAGTATCTACCTGTTCCGCGTATCGCGCGATGGATTCTCTTACAAGAAATCCAATAAAATCCGAGGAGCACAACCCTTGGTGCAGTTGGACTGGAGCCTTGATGGGAACTACCTCCAAACAGTCACTGCCGATTACGATTTATCATTTTGTAAGTATTCTATTTATACAATAATATAATATTAAACAATGACATGAAGTAAGGTTTTAAGGGTTACATGTATGTTTATATTGACAGATGTTGACTTTTTACTATTAATTTTTTACTTTTAATTTGTTCTCCGTGCAGATGTGGAGTAAGAATACTGACCTCTGTGGCCGTCGGTCTGTCGTAAAAGGCGACAAAACAACGCCACCCTTGGTCTATAACAATGCCGCCATAATAACCTTGTGCTGTATTTCGGCATTAGTGACCCAGGTTCCTGTGGGACAGCAGCATGATCGTTTTGCCCTAGCAATGCAAACATCCATAGGCAACAGTAACTGTTTACTATTAAGTAGGCCGTCAGCCTATGGGGACATCCATTAATTACGTAAGCTATTTTTCGATCAGTTTAGACCCCCCCCCCCCCCCTTAGGTGAGATTTAGTGAGATTTGCCTGGACCCCCCCTCCCCTTACGTGAGATTGGTGCTAAAACATTTTAAACTAAAATTTATTTTACTATTCGGGAAAATAATAAACCATTCAGGTATACTATAGTTGAGTTATTTAAATTAAATAAAATTCAAAGTAAAAAAACACATAAGAACATATTTTTTAATATCTGTAATATTTTATATTTTTTGAAGGTGACGTGAGATTTTCGACTATCCCCCCCTCGGTTTAAATGAGATTTGGTGAGATTTCATTGGACCCCCCCCCCCATTCTGAGCTCACGTAATTAATGGATGTCCCCTATCTGCTGTTCCGGAGAAATAAGAAAAGTAGCCCTTTCTACAGAAAATTATCAGTGATCAAAAAAGGATGCGTTTAAAATCTATGAAACGGTTTAATAATGAATTAAATATGAAAAATCACACTAAATAATAATAATAACATGTATTTTAGAGATCAGTCCAATACATATTTTTGACATAGCACTAATTAACTATCAATTTGAACAAAATTAATTATGTAATTGTTTTCGGCGACCCAAGGACGCGTTGAAATCATAGTATCAAGAATGAAGTCGATGCATACGCACGGGATTTATAGGTTTTGTTTGTAAATTTCATTCGGATTTTGTGAAATTAAGATTCTTCGTGTTTCCTGCGAATAGACATCCGCACCTACAAACAGAAACAATAAACTACCATTTTTTATTGCTGTAGGACAGCAGACAGGCTGACGGACCGATTAGAATTTAGCAGTTACAGTCGCCTATGGGTGTTTGCAACGCCAGTGACATCGTGAACACGCTGCTGTCCCATAAGACTATAGAAACTTGGGTCACTAATACCGGAACACAACACACGGTTATTACGGCGGCATACTTAAGACCAAAGGTGGTCGCCATCCAGACGGGCTTTGAGGCCCTATCACGTAGCTAGGGTGAGTTGTTTTGTCGCCTTTTACGACAGACAGGCCGACCCCGGCTGCAGAGGTTAGTATTCTTTCTCCGGCCCTGCATAGATAAAAATCTTTCCGTTCAATCAAAATATGTTGTTACTTCTAGGGGATATCAAAGCACTGTCACCAGAGAAGAGTCCAATAGCTATGAAGGATGTCAAATGGTCCACTTACAACTCCACTGTTGGCTTCCTTGTGTCTGGTAAGATATCTCATACAATCTAATGTTACAAGTCTTGAAAATTAATAGATGAATTCAAGCTCCAGATTTGCTGCTTTCTAGTCGCATTTTATATTTTACTGTAACAAAACAGTCATTTGAATGTGCAGCGGATTTAGACCGACTCAGCCGCTAACTAACTTCCACCGTAGAGAGGGCCCACCTAAGCATCATATTTAATTTACACATGTTTTGTCTATGATCAAATAAGCTGTCTTGTATTCTCTATTACCTAAAGGTGCGTCTCCATGCTGCCAAGGCTCGACAAGCATCCACAAGCCCCAAGCGTCCACAAATCTCGCTTGACATTTGGAAGTCGTTTACACGTTTGTGAATGCGTCAGTGTGCTACGTACATCCAAACATGGCGGACACCGAACTTGTATCGGCTATTACGTTTGGTTTAACCTACTTTTATTTCAAATACAAGCAAAGTAAAACAAAAGCAACGAAAGCCCGAAGACCACGAAGATGGTGGATGATAAAGATTTATAGAAACTTTATCATTCATAGAAGCCACTCATTTTGACAGAACTAGACGTGCGTTCGTCGCGAGATCACTGCGGCTACCGGCTACTAAGCGCGCGCCAACGTGTGAACGCGTCGCAAGCGCTTGCCGCAAACGCCCTTTGATCTGTGTCCAAAAACCGACACTAGACCGGATCGAATACAAGCGTCCACAAGCTCACGCAAGCCAAGCCAAACACCCTCTTTAAACGCTTGTGCTTGTGGACGCTTGCCGAGCCTTGGCAAGCATGGAAACGCACCATAAGGTTAATCAGCTTGTCTCTGTATTTGAAAAGTATCGCTCAAAATTAAATTAAGGTGGCGCCACAATCACATCAGTTTCAATTTTAGAGAAAAATACCAAAAGTTATTAGTGGGATTGAAAATTTTTCAGTTAGCATAATTATTCATATCATCTATTCAATTAGTCACCTACATTAATAGCATACAATGTAGCTGCACTAGCGCCGCCCTCTGGCGATTTTTGAATTATAATTTACAGCGTACGTGTAGACATTTTTTCAACTACTCCCCTTATAAAGTAATTCTCCTCGCTTCATAAATTCTAGCTCTCCTCCATAAATAGCACTGAGTAATTTTATTATGGGAATATTAAAATTAATTATCAATTTCAGGAATGTGGAACAACCGATTCTACCCAATGACTACGTTGGTATCGACGTCGAGTAGGTCAGCGGCTCACGACCTTCTTATCAGTGGTGATTTAGATGGATATTTGAGGCTTTTTAGGTAATAATCAAATATTTTACACAAAAATACCTTGTTACCTAAAGCAAAATATTCAAGTTTGAAGTTAGTTCAATTATAATGAATTGGCAAGTAAGAACACTGATCTTGATATATTTGCAAATAGTTTTTTTAAATATTGTAAATTAGTAAAACATATTCTTAAATAATTTATATTGATCAGTTAATGATACATTAGATTTAATTAGATAGTAACTTACATATGTGTGTGAGCGTGTATGCGCGCTTGTGTGTGTGTGTGTCAGTGCATATGTGTTATGTGTGTATCAATATATACACAAGGTTTTTAGGCATCTGTTCAGTTGTTACAATTTTTCTGTATGCGCACCTTACCTGCTTTGAATTGCAATCCAGATTGTTATGTTAAATATTTAAACTTATAATTTCTTTGATTGTAATTTGTTTTGTACATCAATAAAAAAAAGGAGTCAGAGACGACCTCTCCGCTTTTTTGTTGCTGTTTCGATGCAGTCAGGCTGACGGTCTATTTAGTAGTAGGCAGTTACCACCTATGGATCTTTACGACGCCAGGAGCAACGCTAACACGCTGTTTATTTCGGGTAACTGGAACCTGGGTTACTTATGCTATAGAACAAAACACAAGATTATTATAGCGGCTGGTTTTAGAGCAACCTGTAAGAATTTTTTTGTTGTCGTTATGTTTGGTTGTTGTATTACGTGTAGCAGGTTGCCTTAAATACTTGATGGAAGCTCTATCATCACTTAAGATCTTCTGTTATTTTGTTCACAAAATAGGTTTATATAGCAATAAACTCTTTATTGTAGATACCCATGCGCAAGCCCGAAAGCAGAATACAACGAGATCAAAGTATACAGTGGGGCGATCCATTGTGCCCGATTCTTATTCAATGACAGATGTCTGATCAGTTCTGGTGGTCCCGACGCGGCGCTCATGCTGTGGGAGTTGGTGGATGATTAACATTACGGAGGGCTGCGGCCACCAGCGGTCGTCGTCGCACCACCAACGCCCTCCCCACCGCCTTACTCACACAAACAATCCACTTTTAAGGTTTTGGATTACGACGAATTTGATTAATGTCTTATAGCAATGACAATCTTTGCAGGATTGAAACTCTTTTTGTGCACGATCTTCGTGATTTGACATGTTGATACGTGATACACATTTTCGGGAAGTTGATTAGATTCAAAGATTGTTTTTTGATTTCGGTTCTGATTTGAGAACTTAAGAAATCTTAGAGCGCCATCTGTGTTAATTACAATATTCCATAAAAATTTCACATTCCACTACAAAAAACCGTAGATATGGTAAACTTAAAATGTGCCTCGCTCCCTACTGTAAGTCGGCATCTTACTCAAGTTTGTCATTGTCGATTTTTGGTGCTCAAAGTAACCTCCCAAGCCAGCTTAGCTACAAGCACTCAGAAGGGTGGCAGATTACGTTTTGTTTCATTGGGTGCTTACCTGAACTATAAAGAAAGTATTATCTCAAATTAACACAATAATTCTCAAAGTAATATAAACGAGTTTACAATGGATTTTAGTATCGTATAAAGGGGCTTCATGGTGAAACTTATCGAAGGTGAAAATAATATTAGATTGACAATGCCATACCAGGCAGCCTCATTTGATAACATTCCACGTAAAGCTATACAAGGGAAGCTGTTTAATGTCATCGGAGGAGACTCGCTTAGTCAGTATTCCCCTTACGGGATACTATTGCCATTCTGTAAGGGCAGACTCGCCTAACGTCTAAATTTGAATAATTGGGCTGTGCTTCGGCCTCCCCAGGAAACGGTCTGTATATCCGCCACGCTTGTCCAAGGCGGATGGGCGGGTTGCACCGGCGATCTCGGCATGCAAATTTCCTCACCGTGTTTTCCTTTACTTTCACATGTACATGGCAGTTATGCTATAATATGCCCATGAGATGAGAAAAACTGCCTAAACAGTGCATGCCACAGTGGGATTTGAACCCTGACCTCTAGATTAGTCACCGAGTGTAACCACTGAGCCTGGTACCTGGTTACCTAATTCAAAACCAACTGTAAAAGTTTGCATTTTCGTAAAAACTTTTGTATGTACTTTCATTTTAAACACAGATGGCGCTTTGATGAATATATGTAAAGAGTATGTTATATTGGAACAGATTCCAGTATTAAAATGATTATTAATGTTGATTACAAGATGCCGCGGTTTTGGTCGAGATTTGTAATGTTTTGATAAAAAATATGTTTACTTGATTAAGTACAAGTTACCGGTTTTATAATTAAAGTTAAGCAATAACTTAATAATTATCAATATCCAAAAAATTGGAACAGACTAGGTCTTTGTGTCTGCTATTTGTCTTTGTAAGATTCTTATAAAAGAATGACGTAATAATTTTTTATATGTGTACTAGTTGACTTCTTTCCCTTTTATATATTCTGATGATATTCAATGATTTATTAATAAAATTAATAATTAATAATATTCTTTCGTAGAGTACATTATTCACTGCCATTCTTAACTTGCATAAATTTAGGTAAGTTGTAGTTGCATAGAATTAACACGCTATAAGTCACCATTATTACTATATAATTAACGAACAATTAAAAACATAAAAATATACTAAAAAATTATTACTTGAGATCATGTATAAAAAATATTTAAATTTCGAATGAAAGAATGTAACGTATTGTATAATGATACTACTTATAATAAATGTATACACTCCTTTGCAAAAAAATGGACCCCTTACATTCATTGACTTTTCTATGGATAATGTTAATGTTTTTAGTATGTCATTAGTTTAGATGACTAGAAATTGCTTATTATCAATGAGAATATAGTTTTTAATACTTGAATCCAGGAATCGGTGTTTTAGACAATGTAAACAGAGAGCCATGACAAAATGGATATTTTATGGGTATAGTGAAATTAAGACTACGAGTATTTTTATAGTATTTTAATAAAAGAAGACGTTATAAATAAAAATTAATAACCCAAGGTCACACGTTTAAGCTCTCTGATGTTTTGTGGAGGTGGTTGGACCGATCGTATTAAAAATTTTAGGAGGTCCCAGACGTGCTCAATGGGGTTAAGGTCGGGGCTCGGCACAGCCCAATCCAACAGTCAGTGCGGGTTGCATGTTGACAAAATATTTATGTACCTTTGCGCATTTAGTGAGTATTTTCAATGAATACCATCTTCATACGATAGCTGGAAGTTACGCCCACCCAAAACATAAAAAACCCCCCATCATAAAGGGTGATATCTTCAAAACACTCATCGACGTCGGTCCTCACCATGAAAACAAATTCGATCCTCATCGGAGAAGAGTACGCAACTCCAATTACCTAGTGTCCAAGATAGGCAATTTCTAGTGAAGCTCAATCGAACAATCCGGTGTTCACGGAATAATTTGGGGCCCGCGCTGGCCGTCGACTGCGCATATCAGCCTCTAAAAGCCTCCTCCATACAGTCCATAGGCTAGCTTGTGCTCCTCATACCTCTTCAAGGTTTCTTTTGAGGTCTCTGTAACTGCATTTGCGGTTCCTCAGCACCTGAGGTACTAAAAAGCGGTCGTCTCGTGGTTGTGTGCAACATTTTCTCCCAGAATCTTGCCTTCTCTGGACGGAACCTGTCTCTTAGTATCGAGTCCAGGTTCTTTGGACAGTTAAACGAATCACCGCTGTGAGACGTAAAATTGGCTACACCACTCTTCCAGCAGGGCTATAATTTTACTATCTCTTATTGCTTTTTCGCCATTACAATAACACAAAGATATCTGTTTTACGTCACAATTTTCGAATTTGGAATTAACTTTTTTCTCATACACAGATTCTTTGTTATGTGCCAGTAACATAGTTTGGTTATAAAATTCTTTAGAACTGAATTATTACCAATAATGTAGAAAAATCAAAACCGCCGGGTATATTTTGCAAAGGAGTTTATATATATGTATAGATATGTGGCGTTCTGTGACTAATGGTCCCGTTGTTATAAGAGAATAATCGACTTATCCTTTTACAAGATGCTCTACTCGGCACCCATCGTCCTACGATTGACCCTAGAATCTCGTAAAAGGCAATAAACAAATGAATCCTGCTAACTTATAGATAGTAAAAGTTTATTATTACATTCCCACTAGGTTTTTATTCCCTTTTGCAAAAAAAAGCCACTGAGGAGATCGTCCCTTACACTTCCTTTGACGCAAAAAGGAACTTCTTTCTTGAAAATCCAAATATAGGATGTAGATGGAGTGAGCCCCTTGAAAAAGGAGTAAAACTGACATGGAGCCACTATGACATTTTATTATAAAATGGGAACTGAAAATGGACATGTCATAATAAATCCAGACGTATTGTTATTAATCATGCTGACAAATATATCATGTTCCACACATATCTATTAGATATCGATACATTTATATATTAAATCGTTTATTATAAAAGTTTATATGTTCTCTGTATGGACTTCCATGATGTGGCAGGCCACGAATTTTCTAGAATAAGCAATTTTACACAATTCGTAAGAAGACACACTATTTACAAATATTTGAAATATAAACAAGGCCACACCTTATATCTTTCACATGTTTAAAATATATACATTTTAATATTTATAAATGATATTATAAACTATAAAAACTAATATCCATTAATATTTATTTTATAATTATTATTGGAAAAGAGATATTTAAATTCTGTATTGATTAGAGTAAACGGATATATTGGAGCAACACATTTCAAATGGAGTACGTATCATTTGAAATGTACTGCTGTTATACCTACATAATTTTATTAGCATGTTGTTTGTAGTAATCTTAACATTTTACAATCCATATATTTTTGAAGTTCAAACTTCTTTAGCGGCGTTGTGCACTTTTTTGTGATAGGTAAAAAATGTTAAACTCGCGTCAGGTCACGTGTCCTGGTCGAAAAATCGTAAGACGTAAGAAGGGAGTTTTGCTCCAGTAATACCAACCTTATTTATAATGAGTTAAGGTTTATTTTATAATGTAACTTTTAAATTATTGCATTGCATTACTTATACATATCTATTCGAATTGTTCGAATTGCAACTTTATTACAATTAAATACAGTTTTTTTTTCTTTTTGTGATGGGTTAAAAATGTTAAACTCGCGGCAGGACACGTTACCTGATCGAAAATTCGTAAGACGTGCATTACTTAAACATATCTATTCGAATTGCGACTTTATTACAATGAAGTACAGTTGAGTTTTTTTTGAAGTGAAAAATTCTTTAGGCGTGTTGAGCACTTTTTGGGAGAACAATTTTTGATTTGTAAAGAAGTGTTAGTGACCAATTTAAACTTTAATCCTTGATATAAACTCTTCTTTATAAACCAAAGATAATAATCTAATAACTCGATACGATATTCAAATTACTTAGTTTTCACTTCTGTCGGCAGTCCCCAAAGACTGCCCCACATGTTTTTTTTATTATTAGCAAATTAGTTTCTGTGAGATTACAATTTTATTTATCATAATTTTGATCATTAACTTAAAACACATAGAATTTATAGAAGCAACTTTGAAAATAGATTTTTTCGTCAGAATGTGAACTAAAAAATATGTAATGATATACTATAAAATGGCTAATAAGTAACTTTTACATTTTGTATTTCAGGATGTGGTCAATAAATATTTGAAAATAAAAGTACTAGCTTTTAATTTTTTTTAACTAAGTAGTATGTTTTTGTTTGATCCTTGCCTCATGGTTAAACGCGTATGAGGTGTCGACATTCGACCTCCTTGAGGACTATATTTAGCGCCGTACTCAAATCAATGCGAACTACGAACGAAAACAAACTTTAAATCCTTGAATTATTGTTGGCCGTGTTAAGTCTGATAAGTGTTCAGAATTGTGAAGTGTAGTGCAAAAGTTCTACCCTACTGGTTTTAAAGAATTATTTTTGCCCGCTACAAGGTGTTGCACACATTTCCATCCTCTGCGTAAAATCTAAATTATAGTCCACTGTTCGCTCTCTCCCACCAAAATTATTTAATATAGTAGCCGGCGTCATTTAATTCTGGTTTTACATATTTTTTTATAAGTACCAGCGACAAGAATACGACTCCCAAAAACAGAAAATAACGAAAATACTGAAAAATAAAAGCAGGAATATGTCCTTAAAAATAATAAAAATAAGGTTTCTTGATAAAAAAAACTTAAGACATTTTATATCGTAACAGTAAAGCGACGCTGAAGAGTTGAAAGTCTCCGATAATTTAACAATTTCAACGTAATACAATGTACTTCTGTGTAAAGTTATTATCGAACTCTGGGTTTACCCATAATATTTGGGATTACTCCTTTACATGTAGTTTGTTTAGTTGTGTTTTTGTGTACGTATATTTTAAAAGAACAGCTGACTGCTAAACTATATGAATACTATGCCGCACTGAAAATACTTTTACTTGCCTGAAGAGCTAATGAATATTTTATATTAATTTTTCGCTTAACCGTTTACTTGTTGTATTATTGAACAAAATCATTCTTTTTAAATACGTCCGGACTTCGGATATTTATCACCCCCTTACATGGTTAGAAAAGTTTGGGGCCTATAACGAATGCTTTTTACTATGTTTTGTATTTATCGATATTATTTTTCAAGTAATTTTCAAACTGAACAGGCAAATTATATTAATAAATATAGTTTAAAAAAAAATACAAAACACGCTTTAATGATAAATCAAACTAAAAAGTGAAAAATAATTCATAATATAGGAATGAAATAATGAACGAAAAATATATTTTTGGACATCGTACCGATCGAATATTTTTGAGAACTGATTTATTTTTTCATATATTAAGAATTATGTTTTACTTTTTCGTTAAATTTATCACTAAAACATGTTTTTTTAAACATATTTGTTCTAATTAAACTTTGCTTTAAACATTTAAATCAGACTTATTATATAATATACGTCATCATTATTTAAATCCTGGTGATTCTAATCAGGATAATGAGTTAATCTTCTTCATTAAATTATATATTATATTGTCATCGGTTTTTGATCAGTCTTTATCGTTTAAATGAAATATCGCCGTTTAAAGTGGGTCAAAATCTAGTTCAAAGGAGTCGGTCACAAACAAACAAACATACAGGTGAAACTAATAAAAGCGTGTTAATAAAAAGTTGATGCTTAGCCCTAACATATCTTATAAAACGAGTAACTGGAATGTATATTTTCAAAATTCGTTTTCTTATTTTGACAGGAACACGAAATATTATGTTTCACTTTGCAGTTGTTTTCTAAGATACAACTGTCTTCAAAGTTACGTATGTACGAGGAGACTCTCTTTATTATTCGATATGCATACGTTAACTGTTATCATTGTGGGATTAAACTATCAATGAAAAAAATATGAACCGTGAAGTAAAAAAGATTCCCAACTAGCAATCTAACCACTATTGGGTTCAAGCCTTTTCCAAGAGAAAACGTAGAGTGGCCTGCTGCGCTTCCGTTTATGTTCTTGAAAAGTATTTGAAATATAAATTTGACAGATTGTAGATTTTTAATTGTTTTAATGGTCACCCTATTCTGTACTCATAATTTCGAATGTCAAATATCAACTGTCAATCAAGTTGTCAGTTTCATTGTCTGTCATCTGTCACGCTTTGCTTGCCGTGCGAGGTGTGATGTGATATTGCAAAATTGCAATGTTTATAGTAATATACAATATTATTTAATTCTAAAACCAGTGCAAAACTTTTACTTTAAGTATAATGACGAAACCGCGACCATGTGGATGCAAAGGCTGCAGGACTTGTTTAATTTGCGAAACGAAATATGGAGCTGAGAAATTAAGAATAGAACTGGATAAAACCAAAGGTTATGTTTACTGTCCTTTTTGTAACAAAGCGTGGAAAGGTTGGGATATGAATTCTTATAAAGAACACCCCAATCACTCTGGAGAACCTATAAACTATCCTGGTGTGTACATACAGCTGAATTTCATTAGTGAAGAGGAGGAAAGAATGCTGATGATAAATATTGATGAAGTACCCTGGGCCGTGTCTCAAAGCGGTAGAAGAAAACAAAACTATGGCCCGAAGACTAATTTTAAAAAGAAAAAAGTTGTTTGTGGCAATTTTGAAGGCTTTCCGGAGTTTTCGAGGTTCATACAAGAAAGGTTTAAAAGAATTGAATTGTTAAAATATTACCAAGTGATTGAGCAGTGTTCTTTAGAATATGATCCCAGAACAGGTGCGTCGATCGATCCTCATATAGACGACTGTTGGATTTGGGGGGAAAGAATAGCCACAGTCAATTGTCTATCTGATTCTGTGCTAACACTAACTCCCTTTAAAGGGGAGAAGAGTAAATACAATTTGTATTGTGCGGAGGAATACACACCTATAGTAGATGACGAAGGAAAGTTGTATACATACGATAACAAACCTGAAAAGTGTACACTAGTAGCTTGCAAGCCTGATTCTGATCTGGATGTAATAATCAGGATACCAATGCCAAGGTATATTTAATTTATACAATCTATTCAATAAATAAACAAGTTTTTTTTAATCTAAGTTGTATCTAAAGCATATACTTCAGAATCTAAGCTATTGTATTTTTTTTTGCTGTAGGACAGCAGACAGGCTAATGGCCCGCTTAGAATTCAGCAGTTACCGTCGCCTATGAATGTTTGCAATGCCAGTGGCATCGTGAACATGCTGCTGTCCCACAAGGGTACAGGAAGGTTATTATGGCGACATACTTAAGTCCAAAGGTGGTCACCACCCAGACGTGCTTGGGGCCCTACCACGTAGCTAGGGTTGTTTGGTCACCTTTTATGGAAGGATGACCCCGGCCGGCTGCACAATTAATGATGATCTGTGCACTTGTGTTGGTCAATAATAATAAAACATGTGACTGATATCTGATGTCAAAGTAAGGATCTTGCTATCTGTGATTTTTACATATTTCTCATCCCATTAATGTTAACTTTTTATTAACTTTGATTCATTTCAAACATGTCTAGATTCTTTAAGTCTCTTTAAACCTGTCACCTTTAAATCTTATTTGGACATTGACATAATCAACTCCGAAAGTGTCCAATCACAGAAGCTGAACTGAACCAGCATAATTTTTATTATTCAGAGGTATCCATTAGTAACCATTTTAATAGGGTAAAACAGTGTTAATTTTCATAGGCTTAAAATCACAAGATCATCACAAAACAGGCAAGCTAAGTAGCAGTTACCAAATTATGTCAAATTGTGAAGGAAAACATTGTGATGGAACATCAACTTTTTGTGAGCGTAACTCACAAGTTGATGAAAAAGCTTGGATTGCTGTCTATTTCATTATAGTGCACTTGCTTGTCCTAAGATGCACTATCTTCTCTATATAAATAAAATGATAGAGGTCTGAAATTGTATGCACATCTCAGCAAAACTACTGGATAGATTTTAATAAATTTTTCAAAGGTTTATTCCTTCGATACTTGATCCTTATTTAAAAAAAATTATTATGATATCTTCATTTAATATAAAGTTATTAAAGTTTTAAGAAACAAGATTTTTATAGGAAAAGTGTGGCAAGTGGTGTAGTGTGCATGCATACCAAAACTCCTGATATTTTTTCGATTTCCTTTTTTCTGTTAATCCACCAATAAAACGGGTGGGAACAGCTATTAGTTATTGTATATAGCAATCAACAATAGTACAATAATACATGAGGCATATTGTAAAAGTATATTACTATCTATGTATTTGGAATAGTGACAGCTGGCTTATTATTATTTTAAAAAGCTAATATCTAACTGTATTCATGATTTCTTACATTATATTCCAGGAGATCTCTACTCGTTATATACGGTGAGCCAAGGTACCACTGGGAGCACTTTGTACTGCGTGAAGATATATTATCAAGAAGAGTATGCATAGCGTATAGAGAATTTACACCACCATACATGCCCGGTGGTAATTATGAGAATATAGGCAATGAAATACGAAGAAAAGCCCAAAACTTTTGGGATCATTACCAAAGATATTGTAATGGACATAAGGAGATTGTAGATTGTTGAAATCGATTGATTAATTAAGTACTTATTCCAAAATTTACGTGATATTATTTATTACATTATACCAAGGGCTATGTATTAAATTTTCTAGAATAGGTTTTGTTGGTGGTTTTTTTTTCATATAAAACTGTCACTTGTTGAAAAATACAGAAAACGAAAAATTAACAAAAATATCAATCACACTTTGAATCTGTACAAAGCGCAATTTTGATGATAAAAATTCAACTCATTAACATTTTTTGTCCAAAATTTAATTCTTGACATTCATTGATCATTGATTTTTGAAAAAAACTTCATGAATTGCAAGATAAAATAATGTAAAAAATTACTTTCCTATGTTATTTAAATAGGAAAACTCAAGGTTCGGTGGAGGACCTCTCAAAATTAAAATTATGAGCTCTGCTGTGGACAGGTTATTTGTTTGGACATCTGTGGTATTTTGAGCCAAGAGTAAGATTCGGAGCGATATGCTTTCACGCCTCTTAGACTCAGGACGGGAATCTAAACCGAGACCGCCCCCCCCCCCCCCCGGCCTTCCGACGTGCGAAAATCGTTACGCTACAGATGTTGTCAAAGGAGACAAGGGTAACTGAATGGTTAAATACAATTTAGTTACACCTTTTGCATAATTTGCATCTATTGCTGATAAGTAATATGCTATTCTTCTCTGTGCAGGGGCGAAGTAAATATACTAATCTGCGTCTGGGGTCGGCTTGTCCTAAAAGGCGACAACATAACCCTAGTTACGTGGTAGGACCCGTCTGGATGACAACCACCCTTGGTCTATAAGTATGCCGCCATAATAACCTTGTGTTAGTGATCCAGTTTGTATGAAGAAAGAAAGAAAAATACATTTATTTACAGCTACAAATAAAACAAACTAAATATGAACAAAAAACTTAAAATTAACCCTAGAAAGGTTCTTCTGAGAAACGAGAAGGGTTAGCAAATCTACTTTGATCTCTCTGTACTGTTTGAAAACGCAGTCGTTAAAATATTCCATTCCAAATAATAAGGAAATAAACAATGAGTAATTGTTCTAGTAAATGAAAATAGGTTTTAAATTTGGTTCTAAAATCATATCAGAATGGACAAATTAACCTTAAATGTAATTATTAACCAACCAATTCGCATAATAATAATAATAAAGCCCTTTATTCAGACCCACTTAGTATCTATTTACAAAGTACTAAAACTAGAAACTATGTATATGCAAAAAGTATGGATATACAATTTTTTTTTATAGCTAAATTAATATATTCTATTCTAATAATTATTTTTTGTAGGTCTGTTTGCCAATCGGCAAAGGCCTCCTCCAACCTTTTCCATTCCTCTCTTTCTTGAGCCACTCTATTCCACGTTACTCCTGCTACTTGCCTAATGTCGTCATTCCACCTTTTCTGTGGTCTGCCCCTTTTCATTTTCCCTTCTCTAGGGTACCATCGTGTCACAATTTTGCTCCATTTCTCTTGGCCTCTTATCATGTGCCCTGCCCATTGCCATTTGAGTCTTCTGATTTTGGATGTTATGTCTGTGACCTTCGTCTTTTTTCTGATGACATAGTTTTTTACTCGGTCCGACCTTTTCACATTCAGCATACTTCTTTCCATTGCATGTTGGCAGATTTCTCGTGTTTTGTGTTAAAGCCCATGTTTGGCTGCCATACATTAAAACAGGTAGTACGCAGGTGTTAAAAAGTTTTTTCTTTACATTATTACCCCTTCGCATATTACACCGGTATTAAACGAGAAACGAGATTAATGCTAAGATAATAAAAAAATAACTAGGTAAACGATAAAATGGAAAAATGTTTTCGATACTTGCCTATTAAACTTGTAAATGGTTCGGTTTAACGTCATGTATTTCATGTTTATTTTCAGTCCAGTTAACAATATCAAAACGATAAAAACGTAATCAAATATGTATTATAAAATATAATTGTAGTGAATATAAAAATATGTCACTTTTTATAAATTCTTCACGGCTCATGACTGACAACCCTGCATTGCAAAATTGCTTTTATAGATAAATAAATTTCAACAGTGTTTCTTTTGAAATACGATATTATTATTGCCAACACATAGTAACTATTAGCTAATTGCACAAACATGAAAAGGGGATACCTACTTACTTCTCATTGTTCTGGCATATTCAATTTTACAGATTGTTAATAAAGTTAATGGGATGGTTAATTTAGCCGTGTAATTTATTAAATTTCTTAACTCAGCATGACTGATTAAAAAACCAGCGCTGATCTTCCGCTAGAACACGGCCGTAACGTCAAGTTAATTAAAATTAGTTTTAGAATAGTAAAAAAATCCGAGTTATTATAATAAGTTTGCAGAAACAATATGATCTAAATGGTATTTTTGGTCGTATCTATTTACTCGTATCACCACACCTAACAATTAATTATTACCTCACTCTCACTCAGACGTGGATCTCTACATCCAAATCTGGAAGTTCAACCATCTTGTTCGCTTGTTCTTCATCATTGATTATTTAATAGTTCTTAGATCCATGCTCATGATCTGTCATAAAAGATACATTATATACATGGTGATTGATTTAGGAGCCCGTGTTTCGAGGGCAGTCAATTATGATTTTTTTTTTCTTCTGTCCTACCTGTAACCAATGCTGCCCTACCTCAAATTCGACTCTAGCTACAGCCCTGCTTCAGGCACTCCGCAACTAGATGTTGGAATAATATTCCGCCACCCATAAGGAACTTACAATTTTTACATAGTTTTAAATTTAAGTTAAATATGTTCCTGTATGAGCACCAGCGAAAGTACAGACAGATCTAGTGCATTTTAATTTGTGCCACAAACGTATGTTTATTATATTAAACTCAGTATATATATATATATATATATATATATATATATATATATATATATATATATATATATATATATATATATAAAAGAGCTGAATTCTACGATTCGCCATGTTATTAAAAATGCGAAGAACGGAAAAGTTTAGATAACTATCACTATAATTTTTTTTATCTCAAACTATGAACAAAATTTAATTATAATAATTTATCTTAGTTTTTGGCATTTTTAAGGTAGGGCATTGTGATTTCAAGGTAGGGCATTGCCCCATAATGCCCCCCCCCCTAGCTACGGCCCTGGCCTGAAGCTACCTCGGAAAGCAGCTGAACGATGTCGTATTGTTTCCTGCCGGCAGATCTTTTAGAGCCCGCCCAAGAAAGCTTGTCGTGTAAGTACATGGGTGATTTAAATTTAATCACCCCAAATAGTAAGCAAGCGAGGTGAAGCTTACGGCCGTGCTTTATTTTCAGCATTGAGTAACCGTTCAAATATGGCGTCACATGACATTTAGACGGTATATCAAAGCAGTATCGAGCACAGGCATTTTGGACCCTCTGAATCAGTCCCTGCGTCCTTACCAAAAGACTCGGACCAAAGACTACGTTTGAATAATTGAGCTGTGATATATGCCTGTTTCCCCTTACTCTGGCGCACGAAGACGTCCTTTTTTGGTCCACGAAAATCTCCAGTTGCGTGTTTTGCATTCCTGGCGAGCCCTATGAAACAGCTATCTGTTTGTACGTGTCAATCTTTCGTTTATGTATATGTCATGGTGGGCCAGCTAGTTCCATGTCCGAGCTGCTGCGATTTCAACGCACACGCGCCGAATGTAAAACTCGTCACACAGGTGGAGACACGCTAATCTTACGATAACACTCCGGGGGCGCTCGCCTGTCTCACTCACTCCTGTTCATATTGTTCGAGCTGACACGTTCCGCGAAAACGATGTCACGTTCGTCAGTTTTAATACCTAGCTTTGTAAATAACATTGATATTATATGGAACAAATTTTCTCTGTTTGTTCTGGAAGACATCCTATGTCAATATCTGATAAAAGAGCATGTTGATCACGCTCATTAATTACCTACTCTTAGATCCAGTTGACAGCTCCCTCTGTTCTAAACTGTCTAGGCGATGCTCGACCACATCTAATCTTTCCTTACGGAATTCACGTAACTTAGACATGAATTCGGTGAACTCGTGTCTCAATATCTGTATAGCAAACCCTGCGTCGGTGGCAAGACATCATCGCAAATATTTTTAACAGGCGTTGAATTTTTTTTATTACACTTGGGGCATTGCCAAGATTTGGCTACCACCCCGTTTTCCTATGCATCTATGGGACAACAGCGTGCACGCGATACCCCTAGCGTTGCAAACATCTATAGGCGATAGTAACTGCTTACCGTTAAATAGGCCGCCAGCCTGTCTGCTGTTCTGCAGCAATAAAAAGAATAGAAAGTAAGAATAATTTATATATTTTATATATCGATGAAAATCTATTAAATTGATATATTTTCATTGAACAGAATAATTATTTATCATAATTTCAGCAATCATGATAAATAACAAGACCTCATTTTATGTTTAGATAACCAAGTTTGAAATAAGTGTATGTTGACTAATTGTTATCAAAGATAACTTTGATAACATCTGTGACAAATATGACTTACAAAGTAGGGCATGTCAATATAATATTTTTTTTTGTATTTTATGCAACTATAAATGTGATAAACAAATTAAATTTTCTCCATTGAATTGATATTAATTTTTCTAAAATATTATTTAATTCCTTTGTATTATTATGATAAAAAGAACAAAATTAAATTACCTTTTTCCGATTTTGCTAGCACCTAATATGGTTTAGTAGAGGAAAACAAGGCTATTATTATCTCATTTTTATTTAATTAACTATTTATAACATATCAACACTTGAAAGACAATCTTTAATAAGCAACATCGAGTGAACTTCCCAGGAAAGTGAACTTCAAATATTTAGAAAAAAAAATTACAACTCACCTAATTATTGGATTGAAATGATCCAACAGAAAATAAATAATCATTTCATGCAATAATTAGGTTTTTTTTAAATATTTAAAGTTCACTTTCCTGGAAATTCACTCAATGTCGCTTAGTGAGGGTTGCCTTTCAAGCGTCGATATATAAGACGAAGTTTTATGACAATATGTATTTAATATTCTTACAGTTGCATTATTAATTCATATTAAATTTAGTAAAATAATCCTCTTTTATCTAACAGAAAAACTTAATCAGTGAAAGAAATGCAGTAAAGAAATGTTAAAACACAATGCTTAGGATGTGTATAATACGAGTATATGTATTTTTTTGTATTAGGATGACAAAAAATTCATGCTTATATTTTGATAACTTATTAATGTTTCAAACAATATTTACGCGACACTAGTCGCTGAAGGATTAATATAAACACTTTGGCCCTCCGCTTTTTGGGCCTCCTCAACCTGTCTAGCCAAGATCATTTGCTCTTTGATCTTCCAGGCCAAATATGCTCTTTCGCTCTTCAATTTGCGAATACACCTGGCCAACAGGAGGGCGAATATTACTCCCAGTAACTAAAAGAAAACAATAGATAAAAGTATGTTGTATTTAACGGCTACCTGACTAAGCGGAATGCGGATGGCGATCAGGCCGGCCTGGCCGGCGATTGCTGCGAACTGAGGTCACCATCCTATGTGCTAAGAGTAGTAACTATGTCATAGACCCCGTATGGTGATTTGGGGAGACATACGTCTAATGGACGACAATTGGCACAATTAAACTGTTAAATTTAATCGTCATGTTTGGTTTATTTCAGTATTGTAATTATGGAAATATTTACTTAATCTAATCCTTGGTATAGTTTAAAAAAAACATTGGTATTATGAGCACGAAGACGTTTTGGTATACTATAAGTGCATATTATAGATATGTGGTCTCCAACAATAAGTAACCCATTATCTTAAGCTTGACCTCTTCACATATCATCTTACCGTAAAGACAGCTTCAAATGTAAACTTCATCTTATAAATGTTTTAAATGATTTAAGTATAAATAAAACGGTCTGAATGATTTTTACGAATTTAATATAGTTTTCGTCGTCAGCCAATAGTCGTCCTCTAGTGGACATAGGCATCTCCAAGTTTTCACCACAAATCTAGCTCCCTGGTTTTCCCTATCCAGTCCCTACCGGCAACCTTGCGCAGACAAGTTTGCCGAGCCGCTGTTTCCAGTAGAGAACTCCTTTGCTCCAACAGCTACGGGTTACGCAACCGACGTGACCGTCCTACTGCCGCTGGCTACCAAGCGGGCTGTGTTGGTTGTTTCTTATAGATAGAATCCAAAAGAACCAAAGCACAGATTACTGCACATGGAATATTGCTCACATTTATAGACTGGAGTACTAGACTGTCAGCTCAATACCCTGGACTCCATCCAACGGCACGCAGTACGTCTTGTCGACGATCATATACTCACAGATGGTCTAGACACGCTTGGCCTTCAGAGAGACTGCGTATTCAACCGTCAGTACAACGGAGAGTGTTCAGAGGAATTGTTTAGAATGGTGCCTTTGTCTTTCTAACACTGCACTCTCCGCCATCAGCTGAGTATTTATCTCCATTTATTGAAGTCTTCAATAGTTGTCAAGAATATATTACATACTCTCCGGATTCGGAATGAGCTTGCTGCTGAGGTTTTACCATCGCAGTACGGTACGGGGTTTTTCAAAAGCGTTATGAAGTCACTTCAAGCCCAGCAGCGCGTTGACAATACCTCTTGTCTTGCAAACGTCCATAGGCGGCGGTGACTATCATCTATACTCTATCCACTTTACCAAAAAATACAAACCAATGTTTCTCAAACAAAGCTAAAATAAAAACAACATGGCGGGTATAATCCGACCGTAATAATAAAACACTCCTTCCAATCGACAATAGTACGTTGAACAGTACACTTATAATTACCAGCATAATATAAAACCAGTAAGAGATTTAGAAACATTATCTTTTTAGGTTCTTTATAATGTAAGTTATTACAATTAATGTTATAAATGTGTAAATTTTATATTCATTCATAATTGTAAAAATAAAATTATTTTATGTTTTTTTCTAAAAGGAATAGTAATATAAAAAATAAGAATATAGGAGATATTTCTAATAAATAATTAAAGTTGCTATGATAATTTTTATATCATGTTGATTATTGTAAAATCGACATCCAAAAAACCCTTTTTACGATTTATTTATAATTTATTTTTTGGTAAAACGGATAAGGTATAGATTACAAATAATTTGACGACCTTCGTGGTGCAACGGGTTTCGCACGTCGGAACAGCTTAGTTACGGTTTCGATTACCGTTTCGAGCCTCTGTATAATAATAATATGTACCTATTTATCTACAAAATAAAAACATTAAAGTAGTTTAATATCACTTATCTAGTACCGGTAACACAACTGCTCTGTTGCTTACTTCGGAACTAGATGGCGCTGTGGTAGGTACTTAATTTAGTTTTATTAAATTTGCAAAATTTTGTATAATCTGAAAGTTGTACCTACCATGATAAACATTACTGATACGCCTAAAACGCCCAACACCGTTGCATTTTGGATCAGAACATTGACCAGAGCAGCTTTACAGCCATTAGAGTACATTCTAGTGCAGTAGTCATCTTGGCTGCTCACGCAGCATGAGCTTGGTATAACCATTGTGAGAAGAGCGCCACTGGTTTCTTTCGAGATCACTACAGTAGAGGTGTTTCCTTTCGAAAAGTCCATACCCATGTAATCTATGTACGAGTCGTAACCACAACATCCCAGCTATAAAGCAAAAATTCTATAATTATTAAGTAAATTCAAAACTAAAGCAGTTAAATATTAGGACATTACATAAATTTTGACGGTTATATTATAAATTTTACACAATTTATTCGTTCTAAGTTTTAAATCGTTGAGAACAAAATCCTCAGTGCGTATTAGAAAGGACACTCATTAAGATCTTGTCTTAACGTAGGGTCATCTGATAGTTGTGTGTATAATTGAATTCCCTAAGTTTGATTAGTTGGGACAAGTTACGGTTATTGCTGGAGATTCTGGTGTTTTGTATTTTGTATTAAACATATAAAAGATTTATTTAATAGCGCTTCATTATAAACGAAAACTAGGTTTATGGAAAACGATTTTACTGTCGCTATAATTATAAACATTATATCTAACACAATTATATAGGTTTATTAATAGTAAGTATTTATGTAAATAACACTATATACATTTTTTTCCGTGCAGGCGCTGAGTAAGAATACGAACCCCTACGGCCGGGGTCGGCCTGTTTTAAAAGGCGACACAACAACCCTAGCTACGTGGTAGGGCTCCAAAAATAAATTATAATTAAACAAAACTAAAAAAAACACGCTTTTATAGTTAATTAAACAAAAAGTCAATAATAATTCTTAACTTAAGAATAAAATTACTGACGAGAAAAATTAATGTCACTGTTCTAAAAAGCGCGGGGTGCTCGATATCAATCGTTATTAAAAATAATACTAGTTTCATTCCGAAATGTAGAGTTAGTTTAAAAATATTGTCCAAAGCATCGCACGCTTTTAGATCAGTGAGTGATATTAATTTTCTCGTCAGTAATTTTATTCTTATGTTAACAATTATTTTTTACTTTTTAATTTGATTTACTATAAAAGCGTGTTTTTTTAGTTTTTTTAACTATAATTTATTTGTTCTCAATTCCCAATCGGTAAATGTTTTTATTAATTTAACGCCATCTTCTAGTAGTGTTATTAATTAAATGCCGGATGGAGTTTCGACAGAAGGAAAAGAAAGTGTTAATCCTGATGATGCTGATAAATACTATGGGACAAAATTATTAAATTTGTGTATTGTCGTCAGGTTTTGACAAGTGAAGTTAATAAAAGCGTAGTACCGACTTCTTTGGAACATGAAATCATATTTATAACAGTGGATGGTAAGTACTTAATATTAATCATTGTCGTATTTTGTTCACAGCATGTGTTCGACAGGTTCGACTGAAATTGTTACGCAAAGTAAAAACGAGTCCTTGAATTTAAAGTAACAATAATTCTTCATAGTTTGAATCTTTTGACAAGGCATTCATGATAACCTCACCGACTACACTAGTATAACTATTGTATTCAGCAGTATTTTTCCTTCACGGTATCCTAATAAAAACCATAACATGTTTTTCAACTTATTATCGATTTGCACAGAGAAAAAGAAATAAGAAGATTAAGAAATTTAAAACTTACCAATCTTTGAAGATAATCGATTTCAGCTCGAATTTCCGCATCGAATACATAATCATGAATCGGGATGTACACGTATTTCGTAATAGTCTCCGCATTCATAGAGAAAGCCAAGATAACGACTATCAACTTCACGATCAATAGTAGAGATAAAATGAAGGCGTACTGCAATAAAATTCATTTATTTTTAATATCTCTATTCTCTCTACTCTATATTCTCTACGTGGTAGGGCCTCAAGCCCGTCTGGATGGCGACCACCTTTGGTCTTAAGTAGGCCGCCAAGCCGCCATAATAACCTTGTGTTGTGTTCCGGCATTAGTGACCCAAATTCCTGTACCCTTATGGGACAGCAGCGTGTTCGCAACACCACTGGCGTTGCAAAGACCTATAGGCGACGGTAACTGCTAAATCCTAAGCGGGTCGTCAGCCTGTCTGCTGTCCAACAGCAATAAAAAAACTATCATGAAGTAAAATAACCATTAACAAATAGGGTAAAAATGTTATTGGTTTTATATGAATAACCCATTAATAAAATTATAAAGTTGTTATGTTTTTTTTATAAAATAACAACATGAATAACCACATGAATTTGAGCAAATCTTTTTTTTGAGGTGGCAATAGCTAGGGCCTTTCCCGCCGTCCGTTCCCACGTGGTAGGATATGGGACTGCCCGTGCAATGCGCCCGTATATCCCCTTCTCTAGGTTGGGGGACATGCGTCACTGGTGTGCCTACTAAAACCACCCGGTGTTCCTTCGCACGCCTTATGTGCCGAGGCCGCAGGACGCGACTAACTAATCAGGCCACAGCCTGACTGGGATTTATGTAAAACAGCACTTTTTGGGTCTACCCCTTTTGCCAGGGCCCGGTGGAAGTGGAATCGCCAAATATTTGTTCCCCACGTAAGTAGCCGGTTGCCGAAAAATGTGGCCATACAGTCATCTTACGCCATTTGGCCCACGCAGCAGCAATGCGTGCTTTAACGTTGCAATCAATATCACCAGACGCATGAAATACAGATTTCGGGTATTTCCACTGATCCGTGCGCTCGACCATATCGCCGCTTAAATTAACGGGTGTGGGATCTGTGGGGTTGCAGGCCAAGTACTCGGTCTTCGCCTTCTTGAGCTTCAGATCGCCGTTCTCTAACGATTCTTTCCACGCCTTCACGCGTTGCATCAGCCTACTCTTGTCCGAATCTGCCAGCGCGATATCATCAGCATACATGAGCAACAACGGGGACTGCTCATGTGAGTTTCTGATGCTGTCTAACAGGACGTCTAACACCACGCTGAACAGAAACGGACTAAGGACGGATTTCTAATGTACTCCGACAGTGATGGGGAAGGATTTTGTGTGGTCAATAGCGGTTTGAACCACGGAATAGGAATTGTGGCACATGTCTCGGATGATGTCAATATAGGCCTCTGGAATCCCTTTGGACCGCAATGCACACCAGATTATCGCGCGAGGACTACAGTCGAAGGTCTTCTACATGTCCACAAACAGGCAATGCAGGGACGTATTCTTCGTCCTGTATTTTTTCGCGACAGTCCTTAGGGAAAAAACAGGATCCATGGTCCCGTGAACAGGGCGACACCCATGCTGACATTCGGAGACAATGCACTCCTGTCGAATTCGAGAGTCAATAACCTTTTTGAAGAGCTTCATAGTGTGGCACATGACCTTAATACTTCGGTAATTACCGCACTCCTGCACCGACTCCTTACCTTTGAAGACTGGAGTAATGATACTCAGTCTCCGTTGATCGTACCGGTGAGGAGTGTCCGGTTAAAAAGGTCCATTAAGATGCCCACAGCCACACCTCGAGAGCCCATCGTCTTCCAGGCTTCGATGGAGACGTTGTCTGATTTAACAGTTTTTCGATTCTTCGTGCTTCGAAGACAATTTTGGACTTCTGTAGGCGTTACCAGTGGCACTAGTCCTTGATTCGGAGAAAGATCTAGTGGCTGCACCTGTTTGTGCTGCTTGTTCAGAAGCTCGTAGTTACACGAACGCCATCTCTCCTTTACCGCGAAGTCCTCGCATAGCAGGTTGCCCAGAGGGTCTTTTACATAGCGGCACTTGGAAATGTTTTTGCCACTTTGACCCTGGATGAGCTTCACTTTACGATTCTAACTTATCGTAAAGTGGTTGTAAGTGGTCTCGTCTGGCTCTGGCAATAGCTTTATTAGTGGCGCGCTTTGACACCCGATATGCATCGCGATCTTCAGGAAATGTGGACACTTGCCACTTCTTAAAGAGGGTTTTCTTCGCTCTAGTCTCCCTTTGGACTGTGTCGTTCCACCACCATGTCTCCTTGTCACACTTGCGACCACCCTTAGAGACCCCAAACACCTTCTTCGCCGACCCAAGGATAGCCGCTTGAATCTTGTCCCAGTAAGCCTGAATTGGTTCGCCCACTGAGGCGAACTCCTGGGACGTGACTTCATCAAACAGCCACCACCTGATTCGCCGCTGAAAACGGTCGGTATGCGTGTCTTAAGGCCTAGCGCAGCGGTTCATGACAAAAAGATGATGTTGTGCAGTGAGACTCTCATCGGTTATGACCTTGCAGTTGGCCACTTTGCTGATATGGTGTCTCTTAGTGAGTAGGACGTCGATTTGGGTAGCATCCCGCTCTTGTAGGTAATAAGATGCTCGACTCTCTTTTTGAATTTATTGAGAATGTGAATGTCCTCACGTTCTGCGTTGCGGCTACCGTACCCAAATCCACCGTGAACACGCTCAAATTTCCATCTCTCACCCATATGACCTTTCAGATTACTCCCAAAACGATCCCTTGTGATAATGGGATTCCACGGAGCCCTTGTCCGAGTAGTTAAAGGAAATCAACAATGTTAACTTTTGCGTAATAGCGAATATGTGTATTTGCATAATTCTTCAAAAAAATTCAGTTTTATCACAGGAAATATATATTCGTAACAAACAGTTGAGTGGTTTAAAAGATTCATATCAAATTATATATTTTAAGTCTTACCAAGTTAACCATACAGGTGCTTTGCTTTAAGCTCCCAAAGAATCCAAAAGAGGAAACTATCAATAGGACCATCCCAAGAAACACGCTCAATACAGATGGAGTGAAGAATCTTCCATTGTTGGCACTCTCGTAAAAAGAGGTGAAGCTATGGTAATGCGAGTAAACCGATATGCCCAATACTATCATCAATGAGCCAATTACCTGTGAAAAAGTATTTAAAGTTATTATTACTCATATTTGTACTTTTTCTAGTTACCGTACTACGACATTGGGTATTTAAAAAATGACGTCATAAAATTTATCCGCGGACGCCAGCGTCTTTGAAGTGTCCGTGGTGTCGCAGACATCCTTAGGTGACGGTAACTGCTATTAAGTGGTTAGCCTGTCCGCTGATCCACGGCAATAAAAGTAAGTACAATTATCTAAACTTGACATAAAAATATTAACTTAAAATATTTTTGCTACACTAGTTACAAGTATCGTCTCCATAGTTGGTTCTGAAATCCCCGTTCCTTAAACTTTTAAATCACATAATATATAACTTGTAAGACACGGTTGATGACATATCAGTACCTATAGATGTTATGTATCTTAACATTATTATTAAAGCAATGATCAATAATTTTAATTTATCTATATATTATTTATTTACAACAAAACATCTGAAGTAATAAAGTTAAGGAAAGCATCTCATAACGCAGCACATTATCTAATACAGCATACCAATGACACATAAAACGAACATATTAATTACTAAATGTTTAAAAACAAAACTCAAATACACAAAATGCTCGAAAATCCTAATGACATTTATTTTAATGACTAATATTTAAAAATTCATCTTTAAATTGTCAAAAGGAATCAAATGGGCTCCAGCTTTAGAGTTGAATAGTTTTACTACAGTGTATCCATTGCTAATGCCATCAACATCAGAGCCTGTATATTATTTAGAATTTGTCTCGGAAAAAGATACACTGAAGCTAAAACCAAAGATGTGGTAACAAAAACAATGTATAACCACGTTGACGGCATTATCTATTTTAGACTACAATTTCTAATTATTCTGAGAATTTCTTGTCTTTTATTTATTTAATTTTTAATCTTTTTAACTTCTATTGCAACTTCTAAAGCAATTTGGGTGTTTCCGGCCATAGAATACCTAAAATTCTATGTATAACAAATACCAAAATTTCGTTGGCGAAAATTATCAATTTGCTATCTATACTTAACAATTAAGTGATTCAGCTTATTTTTAAATAGAATCAAACAATACAAAATTTTAATCACCAAATAATTACCGAATTAGAAATAACGTTCAATCCTTTCTTTCACAAAGTTGCATGTGAATGCAGCTAACGCCTTCTTGAGATAACAGGTCTAAATGTATAAATATTAATATTGCCAAACAATTATACATATATAATACATATATAACCGACTAATTTGATATACTTACAATAAACATCGCCGTGATTGTTAACAATAGAAATCTTATTGATTTCATATTGTACTCCGTCTCGGTCTTCGTGATCTTCATTTTTTGGTTGTTTGGAGCAGTTTGCACCACCATATTAATATTAATCACTTCTAGTCGTATCACAGTATTGTCTTTATCCTCGAACAAAGCCCTTCTGCCAGGTTATCAGCTGATAACGAACGTATAATCTGATAACAAATGTTTTTCTGTGTACTTTAGAATAGGAAAATTATGTAGAAGGAGCAACCGCAACTTTTTTTCGTGCAAGGGAGGAGTAAAAATACAGACCCCTGCGGCCAGGGTTGGCCTGTCGTAAAAAGCGACTAAACCACCCTAGCTAGGTAGAGTTAGTCTGTATGGCAACCAAACCTGGTCTACAAGTATGCCGCCATAATAATCTCTTGTTGTGTTCCGGCACTAGTGACCCAGGTTACAGTACCCCTATCCACATAACTGCGTGTTCGCGATGCCCCCAGCGTCGCAAACATCCATTGCCAACTGTAACTGCTTACTATTAAATGGTCCGTTAGTCTGTTTGCTGTCCCACAGTGATAAAAAAACCGCTGATGATTTTGAAATTTTAAGCAAGATAACACCAGTGTAACAAATAACAAGTTGAGCTAGTCACAAAAATTCGGAATATTAATAAAATTACTTACGTCCAGTAAATTAGTTTGTAGATTTATTATAACAGTTAAAAAGTTTAAATTTTCGTAACAGTTTAAAAACTCGATTGTTAATTCGTCTAATTTTATATTCTGTCTATAAACGCATGTTTACAGACTAATCGCTAAATAAAAGCAGCTTTATATTTAGCCTTTCTGAGACAGGTTGCAAAATACTTGCATGGTTTTATTATTTAATTGCCGCGTGACGGCAAAAGTGCATGCATAGTTACTTAGAAATAAAAATTAAACGCTAAACGTGCCATATTTCAATATATTATAGTTTTAAGAAGAGCGAGATTTAGAGCTCTTTAGAGCACGAGTCACGTATGTTCCATAACCTAAGTGTACCTCGAAAATAGCATATTGTAAATAAATTAATTGAATATATCTAATTTATTTTACATGTATTCTGTGTTTGTTATAATATATATACGTCGTGCATACATAATATTGGAGAATATTAACAAGTTGCGAGTCATGGCTTGACTAGTAGGTTTGTTTCTCAGCGTGTTAGTTCTGGAATACCTGGAGATTCCGGTAAATTTTATGATTAGCCTGGGTTTGGATATAACCTCCATGATTTCTCTTGTAAATTACACATAATTCGTATAAAATTTTCTTACCTTGAAACAATATTATCATAATTAGCAAGCAACGAAATATTCGCATGTTGCATTAAGACGATGTGGTTGGTTCAGTGGCTAAATATATTTGTTAAAAAAACCAGCGTACTTTTCACCTAGAACAGGAACAGTTTAAAAAACTTACACAGAACGGTTTCAAAGATATAGAATTAAATCCTCCTCATATCCGGTGTCATCCTATTTTATTGCTATCTTTATGTGCAAGAGTATCTCAGAGGAGTTTAGTTAGTTAATTTTAGATTTTCGGGAACATCTGCCGTTCTTCTTAAAAACGCTGTCCAGATCTTGCTAGGAGAAAATACTTGGTTCAACAGTGCTTGAATACTCTTATATATGTATACATAACACTTTTACACTGCATGTATGTACTTATTATTACGGAGAATTTATATTTATATAAAAACCTTAAATAGTTATATGACTATCTCACTGAACATTCAGTTTACAACTGTTATTATTATTTAACTGCAAAATGTTTCCTTTGAACATAATGTTTACAGACGAATGTTCTACTTACTTCTACTTTGTAAATTTGTTTAAGCATTTGTAAAATAAGTTTAAATTGCATGGCAGCTAAATATGGGAATTGAGACCGAACTCAGAGAATACGGATTTAATTCCTACCATTTACTGTGAAGAAAAAAAAAACATTTTGATTAATTCTGCATACCGATACAGCAATGGATGATTATCATCATCTTAATCATCTTAGCGTTAAATCTCGGTTGCAACTTAAACTTTCGCATCGGTGCCCTAGGTAAGCTTTCCGACTTTTTCTCCTCCATTTCGCACGATCTTCGGCATCCTTGGTGGTCAGCCCATGTACGACGTCAAGCCATCACTTTTTGGGTCTACCCCTCCTGCCAGGGCTCCCTGACATTTGTTCCCCACATAAGTAGCATATCCGTACAGGGGCGGAGAAAGAATACTCACCCTACCACAACCCACCCTAGCTGCGTGGTAGGACCCCAAGCTCGTCTGGATGGCGACCACGTTTGGCCTTTTAAGTATGCCGTCATAATAACTTTGTGTTGTGTTCCGGCAAGTTCCTGTACCCTTATGGGACAGCAGCGTATTCGCGATGCCACTGGCGTTGCACACACCCATAGGCGACGGTAACTGCTAAATTCTAAGCGGACCGAAAGCCTGTTTGCTGTCTTACAGAAATAAAAAAGTAGCTGGTTGCAATAAAACGTGGCCATACCAGCGTTGGCGGCATTCCTGCGGGAGTTCCTAATGCGGTCTTTCCACATCACTCATCCACTGCAGCATATTCATCTCCGTGACACGTTCCTGTTTATGCCACTCTAGCACCAGTCACTTTTCATGATTATCGATTATTATTTAAAAATAATATAAGAAATTTAGTTTTGTACTGAATCCTGGTTTAATTGTAAACATCTGAATTAGTTTTTGTTCTCCTCTCTGCAGCATCGGCATCTTTTGTACAAACTTATACTTGTGACCCAGGGGTCTACTACTGTGCATATCATAGGATAATATATTTCTGATTTGGCATCAGTACCCTACCATGAAACTTTGTCCAAATAATCATTTGGAGATTTTGAATTTATTGTGTGTGTAAGAAAATAGATGGAATTTGAATTAATTTTGTTTTTTTCCGACGCCTGCTGCCTGTTGACGGAAAAGGTCTTCAGGATACCTGATAAATCCATTGATACGAGATAGTACCAAAATCTTTGATTCACTAATAATGACCAGCAATATATTAACTGTACTATAGCTTCATAACAGTGACTCATAATCGCACGCATCCTAAATATTTAGTTTGGGGCTAGCAACTCCTTAACTCACGATGAATATTTTCAATATTTTATCCACATGCTATGTTCCACCGTGATTACTTTTCCTCTTATCATCGGTCGACCGATATGACTTAACTCCTTATCTGTTCGTCCATTTACATTTATATGGAAAATTCACGAGCGATCTACTAACTATATCATAGGTAAATAAACAATTAATTTTGTGGAATAAATACGGGATATCTTCGCGGTTGCTTCGGTGGATGTGTGAATAATCAGAGAAGGACCACGTTAGGAACTCCAGCATTCGCGGCAGCCGTCCTTAGGTCCGTTACGGCAACCATCTAATTTACGTGGCAATTAACTCACTACCAGCATGTCGAAGACCGTGAGAAGTAAAGGAGAAAAACTCAGAATGCAAGAGCAGAAATTTGGGTGGCAATCGGTATTTAACGCTAAGATGGACATGTTGCCATGTCGGTGTGGAATACAGGGTTTGTAGATCAACATACACAAGCCTTGAAGAGAAAAGCAGTTGAAGCGACTCGTCTACCTTACTGCAGATTATCAGGATTGGCAGCCCAGAGCATCCCACTGCTGGGCAACGGACAGAATACTCGCCACACTTTACAAGGCGGATTGGTGGGTTTAGCTACTGTACTGGTAGGTCGAGTTTTCGAGATGAAGTCTTGCACGGTCGTATCGTAGTTTTGCACAACTACTATAGACCAGGTGTGCTGCAATGGCTAGGAATCTCAATGAGGGTCTCATTGTGTGCAAGTGGGCATCAAACTTGGAACTCTTTCATTTTTTTTTTTTTTTTTTTTATTGCTTGAGTTCAGCAGACAGGCAAACGGCCCACCCTGGCAGGTGGTCACCGTCGCCTATGGACGTTTGCAGCACCAGAGGCACCACCAACGCGCTGCCGGTCTCGAAGAAATTTTATAACGCCTTTTTTGAAGAACCCCATATCATACCGCGCTGAGAAAACCTCAGCCGGAAGCTCATTCCAGATCCTGAGAGTACGCAACATGAACGTTCTGGAGAACCGTTTCGTACAGGAAGGAAGAGGCTCCAAGAAATGGGGATGAACACTCAGCCGATGGCGGGCAGTGCGGTGGTAGAAAGACGACGAGGGCATCATCCTAAATAGTTCTTCAGAACACTCCCCGTTGTACAGACGGTAGAATACGCAAAGAGATGCAAAGTCTCTCCGAAGTCCAAGCGTGTCTAAACCGTCTGTGAGCATGGGATCGCCGACAACACGAACTGCGCGCCGTTGGATCGAGTCTAGGGGATTGAGCTGACAGGCCGGTGCTCCAGCCCATAAATATGAGCAGTACTCCATATGCGGTCTGACCTGTGCTTTATATAGCACAAGCCGTTGCCTTGGACTGAAGTACTGCTTGGACCGGTTTAGCACACCTAGCTTTTTGGAGGCAAGCTTAGCTTTACCCTCCAATTGTCCCCTAAACTGCACATCATTCGTGATGTCGACACCAAGGATCCCAATACTACTTGCGATGGAAAGAGAGGTTCCTTGAAACTGTGGCGCAGGTGCGAACGGGGTTTTCTTGGCAGAGAATACGCAGACCTGCGTCTTCGAGGGGTTGAACTGGACAAGGTTTTGTCGTCCCCATTCAGAGACCCTCTCTAGAGAGTTCTCTACTTCAGACACAAGTCTGACCCGACTTTCTTCCAAAAACGCAGGAGAGAGACTTACACGACCAGTGTACCGTGCATCGCCGGTGCCATCATCCGCATAGCAATGAATGCCATCTATAGATAACATGTCATTGATATGCAGAATAAATAGCGTCGGCGACAGCACACAACCCTGGGGCACACCAGCATTGATAGGTTTCACACTGGAGCAGCAACCGTCAACAACGACCTTAATACTGCGCCCAGCGAGAAAGCTGGATAGCCAGGTGCAAAGACTCCCAGGTATCCCGTAAGATGGAAGCTTCGCAAGAAGAGCCCTATGCCAGACCCGATCGAAGGCCTTAGCGATGTCTAGGCTAACAGCCAGGGCTTCTCCCTTGCTCTCAACGGCTTCAGCCCAACGGTGGGTTAGGTAAACCAGGAGGTCCCCAGCGGACCGACCATGTCGAAAACCATATTGGCGATCATTAAGCAGCTGGGAATCCTCCAGGTAACCCAGGAGTTGTGCGTTGATGATCCGCTCCATCACCTTTGAGAGCAAAGAAGTTATCGCTATAGGCCTGTAGTTGGACGGGTCCGTTCGGTCACCCTTTTTGGGAATAGGGTGAACATGGGCCACCTTCCACGAAGCCGGGACACAACCGTTGCGGTAGGATAATGTAAAAAGTCGGGAAAGGACTGGAGACAGCTCAGCTGAGCACATTCGCAGCACAATAGCGGGGATACCGTCTGGCCCGGTGGACTTCTTGACGTCGAGGGATCGGAGGACACGTCTCACGGCTTTTTGGGAAAACCGTACCTCCGACATTGTGGAGTCTCCACATCTTCTAATAGAAGGTGGAGACTGTCCCCCGTCATCAAGAGTCGAATTGGCTGCAAAGATTTCACCCAGGAGATCGGCTTTATCCTTAGCAGCATGAGCCAGACGGTCGTCAGCTGCACGTAGTGGAGGAATGGACGCCCGACAAAAGTTTCCTTCGACGGCTTTAGCAAGCGACCAGAAAGCCCTAGTCCCAGAGGGATAGCTGGCGAGACGCTCGCCAATCCTGCCGATGTGCTCAAATTTTGCTCTCGCAATCCGTTTTTTGAGGGTCCTGGAGGCAACATTGTATTTTTTCCTCAAGTCGGAAGTGTTAGGATCCTGACAAGCCCTTGCTGTAGTCCAGGCTCGATAGGCCTTTTGCTTCAGCTTAACAGCCTCAGCACTAGGCCTATCGAACCATGGCTTTCCCGAACCACCAATGGGCACCACAGAGTTAGGAATGAAACATTCCATTCCCTGCAGCACCACATCGGCAATCGAGTTCGCACAAGCGTCAGGATCGTCCGAAGAAAAACACAGCGGCCCCCATGGGTAGGACGCATAGAATTCACGCAATCCATCCCAATCTGCTGACCGATAGCGCCACACTCTCCGCTTCACGGTGGGGCGAGCCCATTCGGGAATTGGAGGGCGCATCACGGAAGATATCAAGCAATGATCAGAGGTTCCTAATGGAGTCCCGATCGAGACCCGATAATCTTCCGGATGTGTGGTCAACAGAAGGTCCAACAAAGACGGCGCATGGTCCACTCTATCCGGTATGCGGGTAAACCCTTGAACCACCTGAGTGAAACCATGGGCAAGAGCAAAATTAAAGGCAGCAATCCCCGGCAGATCAGTTTTTGGAGAACCCAGCCACTCAATATGATGAGCATTGAAGTCTCCAAGAACGATCACCTCCGCGGCGGGATACTGCGTAAAAACTTTGTCGGTAGCGTCTTGAACACGCCCGAAAAAATGAGCTGTTTCAGTCCTTTCGCATTCTCTGCCATGGGACCGATACAGGCAGGAGTACACCCGGGTGGAACCACCGAAATCCACTCGCACCCATATGATGGAAAGGTCCCTGTCTTCGAGACCGTGAAGACGGCGGCAGCATATATCGTCCCGGACGTACAAGCATACCCCAGCTTTTGGGAGGAATAGATGTTCCAAATTGTAGCCGGGGTAGCAAAGGTACGATGAGTCGGCCGGGGCAGATATCTGCGTCTCCGTCAAAAACAGTAGAGCAGGCTTTGCCGTTTCAAGATGGTGGTGAACGGCATTAAGGTTTGAGTGTATACCTCTGATGTTGCAAAAATCCACTCTGAGTGTGGATTTGAGGTCCGCTGGGTTACGCTTACTATTTTTCATTTTCCGATCCATTTTATAGACATAAAGGGCGTTTTTTGGAAGTTCTAGAGTATCCACGAAAAAATGGAAAAAAATTGAGTGTTCTCTTCCCACCCAAACCCACAGGTTGTGTGATGAGTTAGTGCGGGGCACGGAAGGGCCCCCGATCCCTCCCGGAGAACATCGCCGGGTCCACGTCCGGTCTCCGCTCCGGCACGACGATACCCCCCAAAGATTTTGCACCAGTTGGCGGGACAGCCTCCCAGACTGGATAATCTGGGTTCGGGTCCCCTACTGACTGGCGGGCGGCCAGCGGACAGCCGTTTCATCGGGTCTCCCTGACCCCCGCCCCAATCCGTCACGCCTGTAGGGATGTGGTGGGATTTTGCACATCTCGAGTTCCAAATTTCGTGGGCACTCCAGAACTTCGGGTAAGGGAGGCTAGAACCTGGGTCACCCATGCCGGAACACAACACAAGGTTATTATGACGGCATACTTAAGACCAAGGGTGGTTGCCATCTAGACGGGCTTGAGGCCCTACCACGTAGCTAGGGTGGGTTGTTTTGTCGCCTTTTACGACAGGCCGACCCCGGCCACAGGGGTTAGTATTCTTTCTCCGCCCCTGCACGGATAAAAGCTTCATTTCGACTCAAATATCACCATTGGAAGTAAACACAGCGTTATATTTCCTCAAAAATATAATAAATTTATATTAATATATGAAGAATAATAAATTACAATTAATTTAATTGAGTCAAAATTAAATTATGCAGCTATTTTTATCTCATTTAAGGAAAATAAACAAACATTTATTAAATAAAAATCCTTTTAATAATACTCATTGTCCACAATGTTAAGTTATCTACAATGTTACTTATTATGAAATAAATTGACATAATTATTATTATACATTAATTAACCAAATAGAAACTTGTTAGAATCTGAATTTAGCCTTAACATATTACTAATTTTTAATCTATTATATTGTAACATGTAGTATTTTACACAATATTATAACATATACATCCACAAAGTTCTAATATCAATAAAAAATATAGAAATAGTGGAATGTTTAAAAGCAAATATACTTTTTTAAAAACATCAGAAAACCAAATTTTAAATATATTACAAACTGACAAATTGTTTGCCGAAAGTGTCGTTAATTAGCTTGATTAAAACAAGAAAATTCTAGAAACTTTCGTCGGGTTTTACAAATATTTAAACTTCTGTTAGACAGAGTCGTAAATACTGCTCATAATCATGTTAGATAATCCTTAAAGTAAAAAACTGAGCTGTTATTATATTCAAAAAATTTTAAAGTTAAAATATGTATACACAATCACTCATAGCTTGGAAGCAATAAGCGTCAATGAAGCAAACTTCAGCTCGTATTGACTAGGTATAAAGTTGAAAAGGAACTCACAGGTTGATCATGGAAGATCAGCATGATGGATGGACGGAAAATGCTCACCAAATGCTACTAATTACATGAATCTTATAGATTCCTCCTAATCTGTTAAATAGATTCTAGTGTCGTATACAGTACGATCTATATAATTTTATGACACTTATTAACAGAAACACAATGATAAAACCCGGAAACTATATAAAATATGGTCTTCCGGTATAGATTATGAGATATGAAACGGAATAATAAATATTAGTAAAACCAGATAGCGTCCAAACTGTCAGCAAATTAAAATTTTAGGCGGTAGTTTGTCCGTGGAATGGAACGTAAAGGACCGGTGCTTTCTTCTCCAAGTCTTTCTCGCTTGGGTTCAGAGAAGTGTATGCGTTGATCATACGCTCCTGGATCTCCCAACGCCTGCGCTCGCGCTCTGTTTTTGCTTTTCGGATGGAGCTAGCCAGAGAGAATGAGAACACTATGCCGATTATCTGAAAAAGATAATGATTTACATATTTCACGCAAGTTACGCATTTTCTTCAGGTGCTGAGTAAGATTACTGATCTCTGCGACTCCCTGCCGCCGTAAAGACCTTTCCTAAAAGCCGACCACACAACTCTAGCAAGGTGGTTGGGTTCCAAGCCCGTCTAGATGATAACCATCCCTGGTCTCTAATCTCTCTCTTCTCAGTCGAATACTCTTGACAGAGCAGTCGTGGTCACGCAAGACGCCCGGCAGCGCTTCACCACCGCGCGCCATTTGTCCCTAGCTGAAGCCTGTCTTGCGCAGTCGTTTAGGTATACACACACACGTGTCATCGACTTAATTTGGTCCGTCCATCGCAAAGGTGAACGCCCTCTCGATCTGCTGCCATTTAACCGGCCTTGCACAACGAGCCGCTCCACGGAGTCCCCCCCGCGTCGCGTCACATGTCCAAAGAACTGGAGTATTCGGACCACCGTTGACAGTCTCTAGCCGATGTTAAGCTCCTTCAAAATGGAGACATTGGTGCGGTGCTGTGTCCAGGAGATATTAAGCAGTCTCCTCCAACACCACATTTCCAAGGCGTCAATACGCTGCCGCTCTCTTTCCTTCACCGTCCATGTCTCGGCCCCGTACAGGAAAATCGGGAATACAAGCGCTCTTACGAGACGGGTCTTGGTGGTCTTGGTTATGCTTCGGTCTCGCCATACCTTCGAAAGTCTGCCCATGGCACTGATGACGGCGTGATGACCATGCGCCGCTTGATTTCGTCTTCAGAACCTCCTCTATTTGAAATCAAAGAGCCCAGGTAGACGTATGATTGGACGACTTGGCAATTCGCAATCTCAGTTATTTCCGGAGCATTGTTGCGACCACGGTCCACAATCATTAGTTTGGTCTTGGTTCTATTGAGCTTCAGTCCAAAGTCGAGACAAACGTCTCGGACTCTAATATGCCACCGTAATAACCTTGTGTTGTGTTTCGGCTAGTGATATAGATTCCAATTCCCCTAGTTAGATAACGGCGTGTTAGCGGTGCCCCTGACGTCGCAAACATCCATAGGCGACATTAACTATTAAGTGGGGCGTCAGCCTGTTTGCTGTTCCACAGTTATAAAAGAAAGAGATTAAAAGTATTTATTTGATAAGGAGAGAGGTAAGCGATTATACCTTTTACATCAAAAATATAATTTGCCTTATAATTCGAAACAGAATATTTATGCAAAAAGAAGTTAATGTTGAAATACAGTTGAAGTCTCTGTACTCGTATAAGTAGTTGAAACGTACCTGGATGAAAGCAATGGTCAAAGCACCAGCGCCAAGTAGACCAGCACTCTGGTATACGAGGTAGAACACTCTGGGTAGACATCCATTCGCGTACAATTTGGTGCATTCTTCAACTTCCATCTCATCCACGTAACGGGTTTCGGCGCAGCATGAATTGGGGACCGTGATGTTCGAGATGGAGATGCCAGGAGTGCCAGCTGGAGGTGTAACTTCGCCCCAGTCCATGTACGTGTCAACACCGCAGCATTTTAGCTGGAAAACCAACGAAATCGTAATTTAAGTTTTTTTTAATTTGAGTTTTTTTAGTTGAGTTTAAGTAATTTAATTTCTTTTATAACACCTTACGTCAAAAAGTGTGGTAATCTATGGACAATTACAATAAAGCAAAAATACTTATGTTTGATTTTATCAACCTTATTATGTAAAAAATAACAAATTGAAATGCACAGTGAAAAATAAATATACATTAATAATGTATAATACACTAACAACCTATTCGACTGCGCTCGTTTAGATAATACGATCTAATTAACACAAACGTATTAGTAGATTCGAACAAACAAATTATTATAAGTTTCCACTTAAAGGATATTTATTATAAAGTAAATTGTCGATAATGTTTTAACACGATTTTAACGATTGTCCATTTAAATAATAAAATTATTTGACGGTCTATAATTACATACCCTGCTCTGTATGAAGTCAAAGGCACCCTGCACCTCAAATTCATCGTAGTAGTAAGGCATGGTGGTCCTCAGATTCTCATTCAGCATACCGGCTACTTGGCTTCTGAGAGCGTACGCTGCGACTACTGCGGCGATCTCAAGTACGAATACAATGCTCAGGATTACTGCAAACTAAAATAATAAATTTAAATAAAAAAATCGGAAACAGGGTGGCTTTTGTAGAAAGTGTCAAAAGAATACCTAATTTAAAAAGTAAACGAGCGGTGTCTTGGTAATGAATATATCAGGTAGTTGAAAGGTAGCATCAGTGACAATGACAAACGAAAAATAACTAGTCTATGTAACAAGGAAAATGCTAGAAATAAATATCGATGAATACAGAAACAGGGACAGGCCAAAAAAAGTTACATGGATTGTCGAAAAGATGACGAATAAAGTGTGAATGATGAGATTATTGCTAACAGAGAAGAGTGGAAGAAGACATGCTGTATCGACCCCACCTAATGTGGAAGCAAGAAGAAAAAGAGCGGTGTCGTGAGTTTTTTAGGAATATTCTTTTAGAATCATGTTGATAAGTCGAGGGACAACTCGTGATAATAATTATCTTGGTAATGTAATAGAATATTCAGTAAACAACTCGGACTTTCAACACTGAAACTAAATTACAAATAAAATCTATTTTCATATAATATATATACTATACAGAAACATACTCGTAGGTTCGACTGTATAACAAATGCACACTATAATAATGATATCGATGAAATATCTCCGCAATTGTATTGGCAAAACAATATTTTAGAGGACGTTTTTAACTTGACATTCAGTTAAGTAAGGCTGACCCTAAAGTCCCGGACATCACCCTAGTGATGGTCAGGATCCAAGCATGATGAGACTTCATCATCGCTTTCTGTGAGACAGTTATGTCTGTGAAGGAGGCGGTGAAGAATCACCAAAGGTTGGCATCAGCCTCCGGCTGTCGTAGGGATGGGTCGCGGGTGAGATCTCCTGGGCTTTCACAGCCCACACACACACACACAGCTCACCCTTGCGTGAGGAAGAATATATGGTGGTTCGTCATCCCCCCCCCCCCCCAGTTTTGACGAGAGCAGTGAAAGTGCGCCGGCGACAGTCAGGGCCGCAGCCTGACTTGTTTGTCACGTCCCGCGGCCTCGACACTCAAGGCGTGTGAAGAAACACCGGGGTACTTTTAATAGGTCCATCTCAGAGAAGGGGATGAACGGGCGCATTGCACGGCAATTCCCACATTACCCCGTCGCCCGTTCCCACATGGCGGGGTGTGCGTCATGCACACCTCCTAAAAACCCGAAGATATTTAAAATTTCCATAATTTTGCTGAACTGTGTCAACTACATTATTATAATCAGCAGCAATTAACATCCTAACCTTAAATCCAAGTTGCACGATAGTCATGAAACCTTTGAATTTAGTACCACTCTACTATCCCCAATGTTCTAATAATTTTTTTATGATATGAACGGCAGACAGACTTATAGGTCACTTAATAGTTATCAATGGACAAGCGTCACAGTTATATTGTCCGTTATATTGTCTTTAAGGAGATTTTCTAACCCAGCTGTGGGATAATATTATATGTGGCTACTATAATATATTATAACATGGCGGAAATTTGTGTAAATGTTGTGTTGTGCCGACCTCATATAATGTGGGATAAGGGCACGAAGCAGAAGAAGAAGCTATTATATATTATACAAATGAAACTTACTATATTAACCAAACAGGTGCTTTCTTTCAGCGCACCGATGCATCCAAACAAAGATACGAACAGCATGATAACTCCAATAACGATGACGAAGGTAGCAGGAGAGAAGAAGTGGTCTTCCAAGAAGAAGGAGACATCGTGGTAAATCGCGTAGATTGTTGTACCCACTGAGATGATGAGCGCCGAAGTCAACTGAAAAGTTAAGAGAATTGCGTTTTATTTTACAATTATTGACCACACGGATCTTGTAAGACCTGAGTTAGGTCATCCATCTAAGTACTAATAAAATGACAGTGTAATTTTATAGTCCCAATTACCATAAAGAGCATATTGATTTAATTCACCTTTCTTCTTCACACAATTTACGCACTATATGCTATTCACTTTACCAAAAAATAAAATGTAAACAAATCGTAACAAGGTTTTTTGGATGTCGATTTTATAATAATCAACATGATATAAAAATTATCATAACAACTTTTAATTATTTATTAGAAATATGTCCTATATTCTAATTTTTTTTATTACTATTCCTTACTTTTTGTAAAAACAAAATAATTTTATTTTTACAATTATTATGAATGATAAATATTAATGCATATAAAATATACATATTTACTACATTAATTGTAATAACTAACTTACATTATAAAGAACAAAGACAATGTTTCCAAATCTCTTACTGGTTTTATATGCTGGTAATTATAAGTGTACTGTTCAACGTACTATTGTCGATTGAAAGGAGTGTTCTATTATTACGGTCGGATTATACCCGCCATGTTGTTTTATTCTAGCTTTGTTTGAGAAACATTGGTTTGTTTGTTTACAATTTATTTTTTGGTAAAGTGAATAGCATATAGTACATACCGCAAACTGAAGACACCAGCACACAATTCGTCTTTTTATGGTATTATCTTATTTTTCTTATTTTTGGGGCCGAGAAATATCTCGGACACTTCGACCCAATGGGATCTTTTGTGTTAATGGTATTAGTAACATTGTCTATGTCGCCTATGTGCTCGGAATCCCCATTAACTTCCTTTTAAATATACAACAATTACTTCTAATTATATTATTGCTAACCGCAGACAGGCTGATATCCCAGTTAATAGTAAGCCGTAGTTATAATAGTAATTCGACCCTAGGTGCACCGCCAGCACGCTGCTGTCCCATAGATGTAGGAACCTGGGTCACTAATTCCGGAACACAAAACAAGGTTTACCATATGTGAAATGTGTTTTATTCACGTTAATTTAAAAAAACACTTTCGGATGTACTTTAAAAATAACGACTGAACAATTGTTATCAAACACATGATAAAAATGTAACACATGTTTTAAAATTACATCGGTTAGTAAATAAATGTTTAAAATTAAATTTCTAACATCGCAAAGTTTTTTGACAAAGAAAGAGAAGTGTCATACAATTGGGTAAAGGCAGCCCGTGTTAGGTACGTCTTAACCTTACAATGACTGGGTCTAGTAGACAATATAACTTTTTTTATTGATATAGGACAGCATACAGGCTGATGACCCACTTAGAATTTAGCAGTTACCGTCGCCTAAGGGTGTTTGCAACGCCAGTGGCATCGCGAACACGCTGCTGTCCCATAAGGATACAGGAACTTGGGTCACTATCCGTGCAGGGGCGGAGAAAGAATACTAACCTCTGTGGCCGGGGTCAGCCTGTCGTAAAAGGCGACAAAACAACCCACCCTAGCTACGTGGTAGGGCCTCAAGCCCGTCTGGATGGCGACCACCTTTGGTCTTAAGTATGCCGCCATAATAACCTTGTGTTGTGTTCCGGCATTAGTTTTTTTTATTGCTGTTATTGCGGATATGTTTTTGCTGTTATTGCGGATATTATATGCTATATTGCGGAACACAACACAAGGTTATTGTGGCGGCATACTTAAGACCAAAGGTGGTCGCCATCCAGACGGGCTTGAGGCCCTACCACGTAGCTAGGGTGGGTTGTTTTGTAGCCTTTTACGACAGGCTGACCCCGGCCGCAGATATTAGTATTCTTTCTCTACACGGATAAACTTGATAACTTTGGCTTGTGTATTATTTAAATGGATTAATAATAGTAATTATCATTATATAGGTATATAGGAGATATCTCCTACGTTTTATTGCTATAATTATAGTCATGTCTGATTTGAGACGCATCGAGATTTTCAAAAGACGCATGTGAAAGAAAGACTATGTTAAAATGTGCACTAATATTTTGCTCTGCGTGAAAATTGACCCTACAGGCACAAATGTGTCGTTTTCCACTGAACTCATTATCGTATTTTAATAGGATATTGTCAACGATTATAAATCAACATTTATATTAAAATAACCAATACTGAAATAAGTCAGTAATTGTGTATGACCTAATACAATAAGTTTTTCTTTGTTTAAAATAACTCAGAATTCTTTATTATGGTTCCAGCTGTACATGGCCGCGCCAAGGCCACCGCGGTATTGTTTCTGACGTTTATCAAGTATTGATTTTCCTTTAATATTAAAACTAAACTACGTACTCATATCAATGAGCAAAGATTTATTTTCGAATTATAAACCGACGAAAGTGCTTGGAGGAGATTTTATTGGTGTGTAACAGAAGATATGCTAACGGCCCACTTACGCCAGAAGCACACTAACGCATAGCGAAATCTTGGTCACGTGTGCCGAAACAGAAGGTTATTATGGTAGCATATATGGAGTTTGGGGGTGATTGCAATCCAGACGGCCATCCAGCTAGTATTGTTTAGTCGCTTTTACAACAGGCCACCCCCTGCGCAAGGTTCTGTATTCATACTCCAACCTTACACGTAGCTTGTATAATAAGAAAATCTGTTTTCTTTAGGTAAACCTTATCTCATCACTAATACAATACTAAGTGAATTATATCTTTATTCTGTCTATCTGTCAATTAATCTGTCATATATTTTTTCTACTGTGAAAGAACATGAGAAGCCAATAGATGATTCAGAGAATAGTGAAATTTATGAGTCTTGATAACATCGACAGAGTTTAAGAATAATAACCATAATGCTAGAGATAAAGGCAGGAAGAAGAAGTATAGTCAACCATTGCGCTGGTCCCAATAAAGGGACCGCAGAAAGCCTCGCTTGTTCAAAGCGAGTAGGCAGATACATGAGTTATTTTGGTATTGGGACCTGCAGTTCCTCACGATGTTTGCTGTTTATACGTTGATTATGTTATATACATATTTATTCACCTACGCCACATAACTTTGTTGCATAATGGTGGCACAACCTTCAAAGTAATATGGATACGTATTCAAATCATTGTAATATCAAAGTCAAATGACCAGCTTATTTACCTGCTATCTTCTCCTATTTGCTCAGTTTTCGGGTACCCTCGTAAGGAAATGAAACTGCGTTTCCTAACTTCGCTTTTACTGGGGATCGGGAAAAGCTTTGAAATTTTATTCCTATGTATTATTATATTTTTTACATTACTTCATACTAATACACGCACAGAATATCTTTAATCAAGGGTTTGATTTGTTATTTCACAATGAACGTGCTTTTCTCCAAAATACTGATAAACTGGTATCAGATAGATTGTGATATTCTTATCACTAGTGACCATTACGTGATTACTTCACATATATATCTGTCTTCCATTCTTTTATTACACTAAAAAGAGATAGACTTATGTACATAATAAAAACATAAGTAAACAGTTTTAATACTGGCAATGAGTACGTTCCGTTAAAGTTATAATAGTTGTATGATATATGAGTTACGCGGAAAGCTTCCTTAAAAAACTAAATCTAGATACATCCAGGTTATTGTGGCTCTTCTTCAGGAAAAAAGTCACATACACAAGCAGTTGTGTAGGCGTAGGTCCCCTAGAACTGTGCGCGCGTAGCTGTAAATTGATAATACCTAATCGGCCTACGCATGTAGCTCGAGCTACGAAGTGCACGCTCCATTCACTAGATATTAATTGAATATGAATTTCAAGAAGAAAGTTCTGTTCTTTTTGCTTATTACTTATACATTAAAAGGGAACACAATTATAAAACTATCTTCTTAAACCGTTTTATGCTCCGTTCTGTACATATCTTCCATATATATAAGAAAAATGAGAGATAAATCACCCTAATTTCACGCTTTAAATTCTAAACATTGTATTAATAGAAATTGGTTTCTTACAATCGTGAGAAACATAGAGGTTAACAGCTGGTTGCTCAGACAAATTTTAAAACCGATATTTTTATAAAATCATGACACTTCAATTATTATATCCTAACTTTTTTTTAATCACAAATATTTAATGAAATAACAGGATTTAAGATTGCGAATAAATTTAAAATTAATTTGTAAACAGCTGTTAACACTTTACGTTCAAGGGAAATATTTTTATTCGCAATTTATGATCCAATTAATTACTTATTCGCTATTTTTTGTTGGATATCTTAAAATAACTTATGTCCAAAGCAATGTGTTCCTAAACGTTAAAGAAAAGAACTGTCAAATGTTCTTCGCGTTAAAATCAAAACATTTGCATACTTACGAGTATAATCTTGGATACCTTATGGTCTTGGAAAACATAACCTTCACGTAGAAAAACGATAACTGTATTAAAATGGTGTCTTATGACTGAAAGAATCCAATTGCCATTCCAAATTTGAAATTCGTTTGTGCAACCAGTTATAAGTAAATATGTACCATAGAGTTTAGGTAATGCAGTAAATATAGGTACTAACAGACTATTGACATGGCAGACATTTGACCCTGACCCTACATGACCTCATTGAGGTTACGAAGCGTAACGTCGTCATAAAATTACTTTTATCACAATAACTTATGTTTCTTGTTAATGATGGCTGACTATGCAGATCTCTTTGTTTGCTCTCCCATACAAATACTCTTATATTTTATGTAAAAAAATTTTTTTTACTAATATTGTCATCATTTGGCCTTTTAATCGATGGTATTCTAAAAGAGAACGTTTTAAAAAACAGGTACAAAGTGATTAAAAAAAAAGAAATAAATGTTTACGGTTAATTTGTCATATTCATATACAAAATTGCACAACCTTTTTGTATAAATTTAGTAGTGTTATTTAACTAACTCGTTTATGCAGCTTATAATCATTCCAATATCAAGTTAATATAAATTAATCAAAAGAATTTTCAATATTAAGCGATAGAAACAAGCCGTCGAAGAGATGTTCTTAAGAAAACGAAATAAACTTTTTTTATATTAAAAAATCTTTCAAAACAGATACATATTTCAACGGTTAGCTGAAAAAGCCTAAAAATTTGTGCGGTTTATCTATTATGTGAGTTAAATACATTATTCAAGAAGTACATTAAACGTTAGTATATTGGAGATGTCCCGCATAATTATTTCGTATCTAATCGCACCAAGGACAAAGTACTCGTAAGTACCTATTTAGTCATTTAACTAACTTATATTTTACTTATGTATGCTTTAAACTGTTTTTTATTCTCATTATTGTATATGAAAGAAATAAATTAGACTTAATTATTCACGAAAACATGGAAGATTGAAAATTATGTAATTAATAACGTAATAAGGGAATTATACAATAGATGCCGATTTCGTTGCAACCATCATTTATTTAATGATGACAAAATGATGAAACATTTAATAACTTTCCTTGTTGAATCAGTAATATGAAGGTATTTCCAAGTTAATTGGTACATTATTACACAATTATTCGTTGTTTTTTAATCTTTTATAGTGACGTTCCTTGGAGAATATGTTCCACCATCTTCGCCATGTGCTTAACATCTTGCTAAACAACGTGCTAGATCCTAGACTAACTTTTCCTTTCGAATTCGATATTGAATGTCGGATGGGAGTAAAAGAACGATTGTAATTTTTGATTGTTTTAATCACAAAGTACAATCGGTAATGGATTTGCAACAAACATCAAGACAATAGGAAACGATATGATAAAGTCACACCTACAGATGCTAAATTGACTAATTGATGACGTCAAAACTGTTAAGGTTATATGGTGTGAGGACCCATAACAACGGACTGTTAAATACAAGAAAAAAACTATGACTTTTTTAAACTAGGGCTCTTTATATCCTTGTTAATTCATATTTGTACGAACGTTAAGATCCCCTAAGATGTAATGTTTATAGATTTGGAGATAAAGTTTTAACTCCAAAACTCCGCGCTTAAGTAACTATTTCCAATAGTAGGATGTTTGCATGAAATTCCATAATCAAGCGGCCAACGTTATTTGCCATGATGAGGTGCCACGTAGCCTACCTACAGAAACCGATTCTAGTGTATCAAGATTACCGAGGACAAAGTCTGCTAATTGCAACTCTTACATGTACTTGAGAAAACAGAAAAAATCGCTTGAAATAGTAAACGACTGAAATATTATCATTGTTCTTCAGTAAATAAAAGTGTATTTTAGCCAAAAAAAAAAACAGCCAGCAACCGTCACTTCAGATAAAGCGACCGTATTATGTCGCAATAGCGCCAAAACCACAAACAACCTAAGAATACAGAAGTTCTTATTTACAGTTGTACTAAGGCTATAAAATTCGCTAATAAAAAGACGTTATGAGAGTTATATTTAAAATTAACTATCCATAGATGATAAAAATACAGTTTTTAATTATACTTTATTAATTTGTGAATTAAATTAGTGTTGTTATATTTTTGTTCTATTTTTACACCCAAGAAGCCATAAAATGCGTGTCTATCATTCAAATCGTTCCCAAATAATCTTTTTCATGATTCCCTAGGTATTTTTTTGTTTATTTGCCTTATGTTTTAGAGAACCGACTATATGGAGTTTTACTTCTGTATCTTAATGTTATTAAAAGGAAACTCACCACAAATATAGCAGTAACACACAACAGCATATACTTAATGCACTTCATTCCAAATTCTAGATCGTTCTGCGCCATTTTCGTACACTGTATGGACACCTATAAGTTAAATTCTACACAGTGACGTATGTAGAGCAATACTGATTTTTTTCGTGTAATTTTTATATCGCGATAAGATATCGCTCGCGTTAAGCTAGCGCTCGGTGGTTTGCCCCGTTTAGTACTGACGGAAAAATAAGTCGATTTTCTTTTAGCCAATTAGTACATGGAGCGAGTTACATTGTAATGCGTAATTTACCTGAAAATTATCTTTTAGTGTAATGTCGTACTCGTCATGTTACAATGAACAATTATTGAGTACTTTTGTTAACAATTAGTTTGTATATTATATACTAATGGATCTTCCGATTATTTCTTATTATTTATTTATTCTTTTTACATGAATGACACACATAAAAGTTAAAGATAAAGTACATATAAGTACATATATACAAACCTAACCTAACGTTGGAGAATGGAAAGAATAAACCCTGCTTGGGTTGTGTTTATATATTTTATTGTTGTAGGACAGCAGACAAGCTGACGGTCCACTTAGAACTAGTTACCGTCCCCTGTAGGTGTTTGCAACGCCAGTGGCATCGCAAACACGCTGCTGTCTCATAACGGTACAGAAACTTGGGTCACTAATGCCAGAACACAACACAAATTTATTATGGCGTACTTAATACCAAAGGTGGTCGCTATCCAGACGGGCTTGGGGTCCTATCAGCTATGACGGGCTAGGGTGGGTTGGTTTATCACTTTTGCGACAGACAAATTATACATACATACATATAATCACGCCTCTTTCCCGTAGGGGTAGGCAGAGACCACTTATTCCACTTGCTACGATCCTTACATACTTGTTTCGCTTCGTCCACTTTCATTATTCTCTTCATACATGCCCTTCGGTTTAGGGTACTCTTGACCTGGCCTTTTTTCAAGACGTCCCTGATCTGGTCTAGAAACGTCCGCCTAGGTCTACCCCTTCCAACACTTCCATTCACACTCACCTTATACACTTTTTTCGTCAATCATTCTTCATTCATTCTCTCAACATGGCCAAACCATCTCGGCATACCTTTCTCAATTTTTGTCACTACATCTTCTTTCAGACCACAACGTTTCCTTATCTCACTATTTCTTATCCTGTCACTCAGTTTAACTCCTATCATACTTCTTAACGCTCTCATCTCAACTGCATTTATTCTGCTTTCATGTTTCTTCTGCCATACCCAACTTTCACTTCCGTACATGAGTGTCGGAACCAACACCCCCTCATGCACAGCCAGACGAGCCTTGTTAGACACCTTCCGACTGTTCATAAAGGAGGGCAAAGCTTCATTCACCATGTTTCCTGCATTAACTCTTCTTTCAATATCACTCTCACACTTTCCATCTCTTGTAAACTTTGAACCCAGATACACAAACTCATTCACCTGTTCAGTTTCACAAATTATGACGAAACTAATTCAACATTAAATATAATATATAATAATATAAGTATATAAACACACACGCACAAATACATAAATAATATAGTAATATATAATTACATATATAGGTATATCAAAAAATTTAAGTTGTGATATGTTTGTAAGATATTTCTTGTTCTAGACTAAAAAAATTACAACGAGACCATGACCGGACTTGAAACTGAAGCAAGGTTTTCCTTTCAGGATTAGATGGTGAAATGGCAGTGTTAAATACAATTATCTTCACTATTTATTTATATATATATATATATATATATATATATATATATATATATATATATATATATATATATATATATATATATATATATATATATATATATATATATATATATATATATATATATATACCTAGTCAGGTCATAAATTCTGTCACATGTTTAATGTAAAATAATTGTAACAAGTTTATTCATTATGTAACCATTCATATACCAAAATGAACTTAACAAAACATAGATTCTTATGACATTAAAGTTTATTCAAAATGACCTCCGTGATTTCGAATACAGGCCTTCAATCTGCGCGGCCAGTCGTCTATCGCAGCACGAACGAGGTCCATGTCAATATCGGCGGCTGCCTTAATCAAGGATGTCTTGAGTGACTCCAAATTGGGATGAGGCTTTGAGCACGCCTTTTCCTCCAAGTGTTGCCATATCTTGTAATCTTACGGATTCAAATCTGGACTGGAGGAGGGCCAGTCTTCGTGCCGGATGAAGTCGATTTCACGCGCCGCCAGCCAGTCTTGTGTGCTCTTCGCTCTATGAGCTGGCGCCGAATCTTGTTGGAATACCCAGTGCCTGTTATTGAACATGGTATGAGAAACAGGTTCCACAAGGTTCGTCAGGACTGTATTTTGATACACAACAGCATTCGTTTTTACACCTTTCTCACAAAAATGTACCTCTGTTAAGCCCCAATAAGAAACTCCCAACCATACCATGAGCGAGGATGGAAAATGACCTCGTTGGACACGCGGAATACGGTTGCTCGCTTCTTCACTACTGTGTGCGTACACCTTATCATTTTGTTTGTTGTAGCTCTCTTCTACGGTAAACATTTTTTCATCCGAAAAAAGAATTTCCCGATATTTTTTTCCCGCGTACCGCTTCAACAAAGCGCGGCATCTCTTCAGTCTCAGGTCCATTAGACGAGCATTCAAACGATGTCCTGTTTTTCTTCGATATGCCCGAAGCCCTAAGTCTTCATTTAACACCCTTTTCACCGTGGTTCTGCTTAACCCCATCTGAAGGGCCAACAGTTTCTGCTTACGTTTGGGATTTCTTTGAATTCGTGCCTTCACAGCTTTTATCACTGCTGGAGTCCTAACAGACCGAGGGCGACCACTTCTTGACCTGTCATCTACACTAGAGTCTTCATTGTATCATTTGATGGTACGATAAACGAATCTTTTGGTTATATTCAAATTTTTCAGTATGTTAAAAATTTGAATTGGCGCGTAACTGTAACGATGCAACGCAATAACTGCAACATGGTCTTCTTTAAGCGTCCACTCCATATTTAAAAATGAGTAAAATTCTAAAAGTTATACATTTTTATTTTTATGAACAATTCGAAATTCGAATTCAATAAACTTTTTTGTGGCCAGCATTCTAAAAGAAAAGTTTTTACTGTGTGACAATACTTATGACCTGACTAGGTATATATATCTCGAGACTATGCACTTTTACTTTTTTATAATAACAAACCATAACGTCCTACTGTTAGGATCGGACCAACTCCAAGAAGGAACGGATTACCCGCCATGTTTGTTCAAGGTGAGCATGGTGATCTCGCCATGTAGCTTTCCTCGATGTTTTCCTTTACCACCGGTACGTAGCAAACATGCGCATGCGCATTAGACGAGGAAAATAGTGACTTTTTTGTCTATAACGTTCGTTCTAACAAATCCTTTTTGTACATTAATAAGACTTGTGTAGTAATAAACCTAAATACTTATATGTATTATGTATATATATTATTATTACAAATAAGAAATAAAATTTGTTAAATGTATTCATAATCTTTTCTTAGAACGACTGATGATTTTTTGGATGACATCATAGAATGCTTAACATGGAAAATTATCGAAATTGTCATTGTCAAACGAATAATAAGCATGCCTTACATGGTATTAAATAAAAAATATAAATAACACGAAAGGTATGTTAATTATAGCATTATAAATTTTAGCCGCCGTGTAGGCCTTATTTTGTCCTTGAGGTGGAAACTCCTCATGCACTCCGCACCGCTTGGAGGCTCGCGGCGGGCTATTGGATTTTTTTTTGTAGCTTGAGTTCAGCAGACAGGCAAACGGCCCACCCTGGCAGGTGGTCACCGTCGCCTATGGACGTTTGCAGCATACCTAGTTAGGTCATAAGTATTGTCACACAGTAAAAACTTTTCTTTTAGAATGCTGGCCACAAAAAAAGTTATTGAATTCGAATCTCGAATTGTTCATGAAAATAAAAATGTATACTTTTAGAATTTTACTCATTTTTTAACTATAGAGTGGACGCTTAAAGAAGACCGTGTTGCAGTTATTGCGTTGCATCGTTGCGGTTACGCGCCAATTCAAATTTTTAACATACTGAAAAATTTGAATATAACCAAAAGATTCATTTATCGTACCATCAAACGTCATAACATAACATCAAACCAGAGGCACCACCAACGCGCTGCCGGTCTCGAAGAAATTTTATAACGCCTTTTCCGTAAATTCAAATTCCGTAAAATGCACCCATGCGCACACTTGATGCACGTCACTGGTATTCCCACTAAAGCCGATGATCCTCTACTGTCCGAATCCTTCCGGGAGGTATAATTTATTATATATTTCGCGTGCACTTCCCGCCGCGCGGACCTTGGCTTGTAATGAGCACGAGAGCAGTGCCAACCAATTTCCTTTCAGAAGAGTATGAGGAGAGAAATGGATTACACTTACTTATAGACAGCAAACGAATGGTAACTTTGAACGACTTTTCTTTTCGGGTTTCGGGGTCGAGGGTTTCTGTAAAACATGAGAACCCCCTTTTTTTAAACTGGGAAAATCCTCAACGGATACCTTGCCGGGGTGTGGTTCGATGATGGTTAAGTATGGGTATACTTTGGCAGCTAGCGTCCTAAAAAGGGCCCTAGTGCAATGCTGGCAGAGTCTATCCACTAAAAACCTAAGACCAATCTACGCCATAGAAAGGTAGGAGGCATTGCAGGGCCAATGTTGAGACTATTCACTGTTATCCCCGTGGCGTTCACTCGCCTTATACTTAATTCCCCCTACAAGTCCAAGGAAGGTCATCGAAGTATGAAAATGCGTAGAATATAAGTTTGTCTTATGACAATACTCAAGAGTGTTTTTCGACCTCCTAATTGAAAGTTTGTTATGAAAGTAGGAAATGTTAAAACATGTTTAAAGGAATAATAAAATAAATATCCAATGCGCCCAAAACGCCATCTAGGCCCAAAATAAGCAGCAGAGCGCTTGTATCAAGGGTACTAGACAGCCGATATACAACTTATTAGTTTTATTTTGGAGCTCTTTCTGATATTTTATTATTAGTAGTCAAGTTATAAGAGCAAGTTTCGAGTCACTCGTGTTTTACTGGTTCCTGACTGGAAGGATATATTTGAAAATGATATTTCTAATATTTTTTTATAGTCTGGTATTTTTTTTTCGTAATGTAATTGAACGGATCTAGACAAACACGTTGCGGAAATTACTGAAAAAATTTTTGAGCCATAGAAGCCTCTCTGGTAATAAAAGGATGTTACATACTGCGGAGCTGCGAATGCTGAGATAGATGTGTGATGGATGATGTATCTTCTTCTTCTTCTGCTTTAAATAAGGAACTGTGAAAGTGCCAGTTATAGAAAAAATAAAACTAACACATTAGCGTTGCATGACCATTACAATGTGAAAAGAAGAATGTCATGTGAAAGAATACGCTAGAAATGAGAGTGGGTGAATACATAAGGAAGGGACGACAGAAAAAATAGATGGATTGCGTAAAAGATGACATGGCGAAAAAGGCTTGTTAACGTTGAGATGACAGCTAACAGAGGAGAATGGAAGGAGAGAACATGTTGTGCCGACCCCATATAATGTAGGATAGGGGAAGAAGAAGAATTGTCATAGATTTTTGTTTGTCTCAACGGGATTGCGGATTTACATACACGTAATCTAAAACTAGTCACTATTCCGACAACATTTAATATCTTATCTTATCTTTTTTATACCAGATAAGGCCAACATCAAACTCTCGCAAACAAAGACAATCGATGTAATCATTCTTTTATCACAGGGAACAGCGAAATATTATATTTTTTAATCCTGCCTTTATTTAAAGAATTCAATACAATTAACTTCGAATACTGCATATACCTAGTTAGGTCATAAGTATTGTCACACAGTAAAAACTTTTCTTTTAGAATGCTGGCCACAAAAAAAGTTATTGAATTCGAATCTCGAATTGTTCATGAAAATAAAAATGTATACTTTTAGAATTTTACTCATTTTTTAACTATAGAGTGGACGCTTAAAGAAGACCGTGTTGCAGTTATTGCGTTGCATCGTTGCGGTTACGCGCCAATTCAAATTTTTAACATACTGAAAAATTTGAATATAACCAAAAGATTCATTTATCGTACCATCAAACGATACAATGAAGACTCTAGTGTAGATGACAGGTCAAGAAGTGGTCGCCCTCGGTCTGTTAGGACTCCAGCAGTGATAAAAGCTGTGAAGGCACGAATTCAAAGAAATCCCAAACGTAAGCAGAAACTGTTGGCCCTTCAGATGGGGTTAAGCAGAACCACGGTGAAAAGGGTGTTAAATGAAGACTTAGGGCTTCGGGCATATCGAAGAAAAACAGGACATCGTTTGAATGCTCGTCTAATGGACCTGAGACTGAAGAGATGCCGCGCTTTGTTGAAGCGGTACGCGGGAAAAAAATATCGGGAAATTCTTTTTTCGGATGAAAAAATGTTTACCGTAGAAGAGAGCTACAACAAACAAAATGATAAGGTGTACGCACACAGTAGTGAAGAAGCGAGCAACCGTATTCCGCGTGTCCAACGAGGTCATTTTCCATCCTCGCTCATGGTATGGTTGGGAGTTTCTTATTGGGGCTTAACAGAGGTACATTTTTGTGAGAAAGGTGTAAAAACGAATGCTGTTGTGTATCAAAATACAGTCCTGACGAACCTTGTGGAACCTGTTTCTCATACCATGTTCAATAACAGGCACTGGGTATTCCAACAAGATTCGGCGCCAGCTCATAGAGCGAAGAGCACACAAGACTGGCTGGCGGCGCGTGAAATCGACTTCATCCGGCACGAAGACTGGCCCTCCTCCAGTCCAGATTTGAATCCGTAAGATTACAAGATATGGGAACACTTGGAGGAAAAGGCGTGCTCAAAGCCTCATCCCAATTTGGAGTCACTCAAGACATCCTTGATTAAGGCAGCCGCCGATATTGACATGGACCTCGTTCGTGCTGCGATAGACAACTGGCCGCGCAGATTGAAGGCTTGTATTCAAAATCACGGAGGTCATTTTGAATAAACTTTAATGTCATAAGAATCTATGTTTTGTTAAGTTCATTTTGGTATATGAATGGTTACATAATTAATAAACTTGTTACAATTATTTTACATTAAACATGTGACAGAATTTATGACCTGACTAGGTACAAAGGTCATTCGGACCAGAAACATTTATTAATAATAAATAGTTTTTACTTTTAATGAGCAAATAAGGATTATTTATTAGACTAACAGCCAATTGCACAAAGGAATTCTAAATTTTGATGACAACCTCAAATCCAATTTTCCATTAAATCGTTGTGATAATGATAAAGAACAGCCGCAATCAACGTTAATATAAATATATACTGGGACAATACACACAGCGCCATCTATTATTTCTTTTCTCAATAAATACATATTACACATGAACTAGATACCCGGAAGCGGACGGAAATCGAATCTGTGATCTAAACAGGCGTTCCAATATGCGTAAGCTTGCGTTACGCCACGGAGGTGGTCAAAAAATATCAAAATTAAAGTTGTCATAAAAGTTTATAATGTTAAATAATTATTTCTAATGCCATTATCTACTTTACCTTTCCTTTTTTATTCTAGTAAGCCGACATTTTTCCAGGGAAGTGTTCCACTGTTGGTACAATTAAATTTAATTATTGTTTTCAATTCAATCTCACCATAATGCCCGTGAAACCGTTAATTCCGCGTTTATCTGTATTTTTTCTATTCTATTTTCTGCTTCAATAACTTTGTAAACATAGTTAAATGGAATAGGGGCCTCGGAGATTAATGTCATCGAATTTTCTCCAAGTATATTAACATGCGTTAAAATGGTGTACTGTTTTTTATAGCTGAAGTTTAGCAGACAAGCAAACGGCCCACCAGATAACAAGTGGTCACCGTCGCCTATGGACTGTTGGGATCCCATATCGATACTGCGATGAGAAAACTTCAACCAGGAGCTCATTCCAAATCCAGTGGGTACATAACATGAACGTTCTTGTTAACCGTTTCGTATAAGAAAAAAGTAGCTCTAGAAAATGGGGATGAGCGCACAGAAAAATAGCCGTTTCAAAATATTTACATTTGCTTTGTAAATTTTGGTAATATGTCTTAGTTTTATTTTTATTCCTAAGAATTTAGATTTTTTAGCGCAGGAACGATACAATAAACGATGCTGCCAAACAAACTGTGCTGTTTTATTAAATAAATAAAATAAATGAATAAATATATTGAGACATTTCACACAACGTCGCCTTTTTTTTTTATACCGAGGAAAACTGTTACAGTTTCCACCGGCCTCCGGGGGAAGGCCGGTGGGGTATGTGGGATTACCTCCCGAGGGGGCTGCCTACTCCCCTCGGGCGGACCGGGGGCCAAGGCCGCCGGTCCTACCCACTAAAAACCCCGGTCGTCACTCTTGGCCTTAGAGGGGGCTTCGCAGGATCGTTTTTTGGCATTACTCTGCTAGGCCCCCAGTCACACAACGTCACCTAGTCCAAACTAAGTTGCATAGCCCATGTGTTATGGGTACTAGACAACTGATATACTACATATATACTTTTCTTTTGTGAATAAATACGCACTATAATAGATAAATACCCAGACGCTAGACGGAAATCGAACCCATGCCCCCGTAAGCGTACCGACGTGCGTTAACCGTTATACCAGGAGGTCGTCATTCATCTCCTTATGTTTATTTAGGCCTTCTGACACAAGTATTTCATATTTAAAAGGAAGCCCCAATACCATAAATTATTATAAAACTATTCTGAAACTAACAATATAAATACTAAACTAAAAATATTATTCTTATTAAAAAATTTACTTGCCATACTAGCATGGGCTATTGGAACCAGATTTCTAGTAAAAGCGGAAGATTTCCAATTTAACGTAAGATTACTAGCATATAGGCCCTCAACATCACGCCTGATTTGTCTTCAACTACGTAGAATGATGATAAGGGTGATGTAAATTTAAGTAAATTGCAAAAACAATGTGACAATTTCACTTAAAATTAATAATACTCGTGGTTCTAGTTGGTAAAAAAAATACTTTATAAATATTTAATAACATTTATTAATAACAAACACAACCATATAACAATGCAATAAATATTTTACAAATAACTTAAATTAATCAAGTTTGATTCAAATGATGGAATTACATGCACAGGAATCTTATAATGATAAATTATGACTTAAGCACTCGTCTGAGTCCGACACTGTACATACAAGGTATGTAGCTAAGGGAACATATAATAGGTGACCCTAGGAAACATATAACAGGTATGTATGTACTTTTGGAATCATGCGCAAAGCGCTTTTTTAAAATTTCTATTTGCAAAATATGATTGAAAGCCGTATTTATGATTTACTACTTGAAAACTAAAGGGTCTACTCTTATACTACGGATGGTCATCCAAGAAAGAGGGCGGAAAATTGATAAAAATAGGTCACATAGTGTGGGTACATTCCATAACATACACAAACTAATTTTACTCTGTAATTAAAATCAGTCGGACATAATGCAGCGTTAAGAGGCCATGTTGAATCCGAAACCAACTGTCATCCACACATTTTTCATAGTTCAAAACGCTATGAGAGCGTTTTTGCTAAGAAAAAATCTAACCAGACTATGGGCTCAGTTGTGAGACTTTTCAAACATTTTCACACGCTTCGCAGTATACGTTCGGTACAATTTTAAAATAACCGTCACCGTAACTTTGTTGATCTGTATAGTTATTAAAATTGCATTCCGTTAATGGAGTGATTAATTTTTTTTTCTGTTGGACAGCAGTCAGGCTGACGGCCCGCTTAGAATTTAGCAGTTACCATCGTCTATGGGTGTTTGTAACGCCAGTGGTATCGCAAACACGCTGCTGGTCGCCCCGGTCGCAGAGGTCTGTATTCTTTCTCCGCCCCTGCACGGATGAAAATAATCAAATCCACTTTATATAGGGTGCTTAAAATTGTTCATGTAAATGGGAGAACTTGTATACATAATTTCGAATAACTTATAGGCATTAACATCATCTGAAACAGCTTAATAAGCGAAACATTTCACAGTGATGTAAACTGAAATAAATATTTTGACATTATAAATTGTATGTATATTGAAAATTTTCTTTTTACTAACCTATGTAATCGACTCAACGAGAAGACTGAGAAGAATCGGAAAAGACGAAATCACTCTAGCCCATAGCTGAAGCAAAAGAAAGATAAGCAGAAGAAGGACACCATTCAATGTATCTTTCGTGGAGCAAACGTATTCCTCATAAAATTAAAACTCTTATTCAACCGACTTCTAAAAGAAATTTCCATCATTATTAAAAATTGAATCCAATGATGGAATCAAGAGAAATTAATTAATTAATTGATTGAAGAGAATGAATTTAATTTCTGTGGAAAAATATTTTGGAAGTAGAACTACTTTCAATACCATGTAAGTACACTAGAACTTTTAAATGTTAAAATATTTCAAAGTATTAGGAGTCGGGGTTATAATACCCGCTGACCTTCCCAGAGACTTTCGGGGAGTTCATTAAAATAGATAGATAGATAGCGCTTTACTTATCACCAAAATTACAATTTACAGCACAAGTATGTAATAAATTGACGGTAAAAAATCGGCGGCCTTATCGCTTACAGCGATCTTTTCCAGGCAACCGTACTCATAAGGAATTTGAATAAAATATCTGGCGAGAAGATGGCGCTATAAATTTAGGAATATAGATATAAATGCTAGGCTAGTTGGACAGCCTGCACTGTAAAGGACTTATCATAAATTGATGAACGGTGTCCTAAATTTTAAAATACATCAGAAATTAGTGATTAAACTTAAGAGCTGTCTTTGGACATTTTCTTTCGTCATGAGATACAATTTCTACGACCTCCGATGCGTAAGGGCTAACGCACGCTGGAACAGCAACAATGTCAAGGGATTCCTGGCCCGCGCCTGTAGGTTTATGTATCATATATATTTATTTACAAAAGGAAAGTATATAAGTATAGTTTGGGACTAGATGGCGCTGTAATGATCCTATTATTGACGACCTCTGTGTATAACGCAGTTCAGTACACTTGCAGAGGTCAGTCTCGCATCTGGGAGTTTATGTATAATATGTATTTATATACAAAAATAATATATATATGTAGTTTATCAATTATCTAGTACCCATAACACAAGTGCTATGCTACTTAGTTTGGGACTAGATGGCGCTGTGTGAATTGTAACAAAAATATTTATTTATTACATTATTTATTTTCATTCGCTATATACATATTCACCTTCTTGTTAAGGAAAGTTTTGTTTAAGAGCAATTGAAATTATAGTATACAATTAAAAAAAGACAATCAAAAAGTACTAAACCTCTTAAACGCGATTACTTTGTGTACATGCCATTTGCATTGCTATTGTTACTTTTGAATGTGCTATCAATGTTCAGCTTCATTAAATATTTTTTTTTTAAATTATATTAATTAATAACAATATAAAATTTAAATCCTAATTTCATTAAATCTACCTAAATATATTGGACACTATTCTACAATGTTATTAGGACGAGGAAATAAAAATGTAATAATTAAATATCGAACAATGTAATATTTATATTACAACTGATATTACAGGAACTATTAAAATTACATTTCTGATCAATTTAACAGAATAATCGAATAACATTGTCTAACCAAGTTACACTCCTTAATAACTTTCAATATGATAATTCTAAGATACCGCACAACAATTTGATCCTAATACGACAACAACAAACAAAAATACCAAATGTTTTATCTTAATCTATGACTTATCGACATTGTAAATTATCGTACAATTGTTTAGCTAAACAATACGCTTTTAACATGTCATTGAATTATTTTCTATTGTTCTACGGATATACTCCACGCTCTTCTTTTGACATCTTGGCCATCCACAACGCCCCTCCTACTGCAACGCCCTGGAAATACATTTTGTCACGTTAGGGCGCGTTCCCACTTTGTCGTGACGACAGATAATCGTGTAGTTTTAAGTGTCGTGGCTTATATATTTAAATGGAAGTGTTCACATATAGAACGACACGATTTACTGTCGTCTACGACATTTTTTGCAGTGACGACAGATTGTCATGACAGTGGGAACGGCTAACACGACAGTCGTAAAACGGTAAAAAATCGTTACGACTAAATCGTGACGGCAAATCTATCGTAGCCACGATAAAAATATCGTCTCGTCGTTTACACGTAGAGGTGACTGTAGATTTGTAACTTGCTAATGATGTGTAAACGACAAAGCGACTGCTGTGAAACGATCCAATGGGAACAGCTAGAGACGACAGTCGTCCAACGATAAATTAATCGTTACGACATAGTGGGAACGCGCCCTTATGATACATATGTTTTGCTCCATGCGGGGCGGAGTAAGAATACTGATCCCTGCGGCCTGTCGTAAAAAGCGACAAAACAACCCTAGCTAGGTTAGGGCCCCAAGCCCGTCTGGATGGCGACTACCGTGGTCTATATGTACGCCGCCATAATAACCTTGTGTTGTATTCCGGCATTAGTGACCCAGGTACACCTAATGCGGACAGCAGTAACTGCTTCTTAACATTAAATGGGCCGTCAATTTGTCAGCTTTTCCTCAGTGATACATTGTATTATTCTACAGATACAGCATGTTCTGTAGGATTTTTTACAGGTTTACAAAATGATTTTAATATGTCAGAAATACCATATAAGAAAGAAAGAAATATTTTATTTGGTATATAATAACTCTTATAACTATAACGCGATATTTAAATCCATTTAACGTCTCCTATATGCTCAAATGTGCTAGAAGTAGGATAGAAGGTGCAGCGGTGTAGCGTAGGTGACGGCAATTTTGCCGCCCTTTATTTAGATATTTCAATTTAATGCATACTATATCTTACTAATATTTTATAGAGGTAAAGTTTGTGTGTTTGTGACGTTGTATGGGGTAACATTTCAAGCACAAAATAAAGTATGGGGAATCCCCGCAAGTCAGAATAGATGGTGTTGCCAGCAGGTCGCTATAAAATATCGTTCAAAGAACGGGACTCCACTGAATTCGTCACAAAATAAGTAATGAAAAATTCCGTGCTCTTTTCAATCGGTCCGAATTTGTAATTGCCATAAAAATATGAAATGGTTTAAATATTTATATTATTTATTGTGAAATTTTGCCGCCCCCTAAAAAGTGCTGCCCGGGGCGGGCCGCCTCTGCCGCCTCCACTACGCTACGTAACTGAGTAGGTGCTATTTTACACTAATAATACCGTCTTCGACACAAGCCCAACCTCGTCTATATAACAGTCCCGTCTATCACCTCCCATCCCCGAGTAGGAACAAGCCTGTCTACGCTAATATCCTATAGAATACTTATATTATATGCGAAATCAATTTAAATACATTTATTAATAATTATAAAAGCAACAAGAAGACTTATCTCTATGCACTAGAAACCAATACAGGGCCTTGTATACATTCAAACCTTGAGTGAATGGATGTAACCGGCGTTAGCTTACCTGCATAATTACTAGGAAAATTCCGGCAAGACCAATAGCCGCAGCATGGCCTTGAACCCACTCTCCGAACGCATCCCCACAGCCGATGCCAAAAGCTTGAGTAGTCGTGCAGTTGAAGACCGCGATTGTTCCATAAATATGGTTGCAGCAGCTCACTGGCAGTCCCAGGGTGTCTTGGGTGCCGAGGGGCGACAGCCAGTCACTAGCGTTTGTTACCCCACAACATGAGAACTGTAATACAGGACGAATCACATAACTATCGTAGTTGTTATGTAGACAAGGTATAATAGTGGTTAATATTACTACATTGCTGGTAAAGTTTGGTATACTTTTTTTCTCGGTCTCTTGACCTTCACAATATAAAGTACTACGAAAGTATTTACGGGTATATATTGTACAATATTGTCGTTGAAATAATAGTTTGTATTGGCATACTGCCATAGTTTGCTATGAGAATGTTTTGTTTGAAAATAGGGCATGGCAAACAATATTTATGTGTGTACATACAAACTAACTAGAAATTCACTAGTAGCATATTGTGTCATTATTGTAAACTAAATTAGTCGAGAAAAGTGATCTCCAAGAAAGTTTGATTAAAATCACTTGTTGATGTTTAAGTAGTAAAAAGCATTTTTAATGCTGTAGGACAGCAGGCAGGCTGACGGCCCGCTTAGAATTTAGCAGTTACCGTCGCCTATGGGTGTTCCCAACGCCAGTGGCATCGCGAACACACTGCTGTCCCATAAGGGTACAGGAACTTGGGTCACTAATGCCGGAACACAACACAAGGTTATTATGGCGGCATACTTAAGACTAAAGGTGGTCGCCATCCAGACAGGCTTGAGGCCCTACCACGTAGCTAGAGTGGGTTGTTTTGTCGCCTTTTACGAGAGGCCGACCCCGGCTGCGGAGGTTAGTATTCTTTCTCCGCCCCTGCATGGAGAAAAAGCATATGGAGATACGAGGTATACCGGAAAGTTATTACCGGTTTTTTCGGGAAGAAACCACGTAATTATCAAGAAAATGGAAAAACTTATTTATTCGCAGTATTGGCCATTTAATTCTATACATCTTTCCCATCTTTCAGGCAATTTATGGATTCCACCCCAAAAAAACTGTTTGTCCTTTGAGCAAAACCATTGAGCCATTGACCTTCTTCGAAATTGGCGGAGTGTTGCTCTGCAAGCGCGGTTTGCGCGGTAATAAAAGGAAGTGTCCTTTCCTATAGGAAGTGTCCATAATATTATACAAAACCATTTGGGTATGAAAAAAGTGTCAGCGCGCTGGGTGCCCAGAATGTTTTCTGACGTGCAGAAACAAACGAAACTGAGAATTTCACAAAGCTGTTTGGATTTGTTACAACAAGACCTTAATGGATTTTTGGCTCGATTCATAACTATGAACGAAACATGGCTTCACCATTATGAGCCGGAAACAAAAAAAAAACAGTACATGACTTGGAAGAGACCGTCATCTCCAACTCCGAAGTAATTTAAGGCTGCTTTTTCTGGGACAGCCAAGGGATGTTAATGATCAAATACCTTAATTATAGAGCCTTATTACGGGGACTTTGTACGCAGGACAAATAACAAAGTTGCGTGAGGAAATACGCAAGCAGCGGCGTGGAAAACTCGCTAAAGTTGTTTTGTTTCACCAAGATAAAGCCCCCGCGCTCAAGTGCGAATTGCGATGGCTGCCATTCAAGAAATTGGCTTGGGATTGATGAAACATGCTCCATATTCTGCGGTTAAAGGAACGTCTCAGGGGCCATAAATTTGAAAAAGATGTTGCAGTAGTCGCAGCGGTACACGACTTTTTAAGGGATCAGGAAGAAGATTTTTTTAAAAATGGAATTTTAGCTTCAGAAAAGTGTATAAACCTTAAAGGTGACTACGTCGAAAAATAAAATAACATTTAATAAAAGATAATTGCGTCATACTTATTATCACTTTTTATTGAACTACCCTAGTAGATATATGTATTATCTCAGTCCAAGGGCGGAGTGAGAATACTGACTCCTGCGCCCGAGGGCGGCCTGTCGTAACTAGGTGGTAAGGTTCCAAGCCCGACTGGATGACAACCACCTCTGGTTTTAAAATATGCCGCTATGACTTTGTATTATGTCCCAGTGCTAATAAACCAGGCGTCAGTCCCTTTTAGAGGCGGTAGCGCATTGTCAATGTGTCTGGTACTAAAAACGTCTACAGGCTACTGTGATCACCATAGGGTGGGCCGCTTGTCTGTCTCCTGATCTCAGCTATGATAAAAAGGTCGTACCGTTAAATTAGGGTTAGTTTTAGGATCTCCGAAACCGTTATGACGGTTTTGTTTGAAGATTTTAGGTCGCCTGATTTATCCTATATCAGTGATTCCCAAAGTGTGCACCACGTTTCCCCGGGGCGCCGCAGTGTCGTCATAAGGGCGCCGCAATATTGATTTAAACAATTCACCACAACAAAAACTGTTTGTGAATTTAAAATTTGTGTTTAATTTATTTTTCAACTAACCTAACCACATGATGGTTGTCCAGTCTCAATATGGATATTACAGAAACAGTTGAAATTAGACATTTTATTACATATTATCCCGAGGAAAATAGTAAGTATGTTTCTATTTTTTGCTGTTAAATGGGTAATCGCTTTTAAAAAGGATAGCGTTTAAATTTTTCAAGAAATTCAATAATTTAGGAGCAAATCTTATGTATTAAGGGCGCCGCGGATAAAATCCGATTATTTAGGGAGCCTAAGACTGAAAAAGATTGGGAACCTCGGTCCTATATGCTTTATTCTTAGATTTAAGAGATTTTCCTGTGCTCCAATAATAAAGAGGAGCTTTGTTTATTTAACAATCGTTGAGACAAAAATTACTAATTCAAATCATAACCAAACAAATACTTACATCTTCTTGCACCTCATCCCAGAGTTTGGTAACTTCAAACGATGGTCCATATAACTCCATGGTCGATCTGAGCTGCTGCTGCACCAGCGCCACGGTATTCCCTTTCAACGAGTATCCTGCTATGCATCCCGATATTTGGAATACAAACATCAACAACATTGCGCCAACAAACTGAAATGATGAATAAGATGCGTGTTGTTTAAATGTTTATCTGCCTTGTTAGACATAGCCTTCTTCAGTGCAGTTGTTATCTGCTCTTGTTAAAAGAAAAAACCGCGTCTACTATAGATTTATATCCCTACTATATCCTTAGTCGAGATGAATTGATATACAAAAAGTATTAAAGGGGCTGGAAACGTCTGTGAATGTATCCAACCTTGAACCTCGGGTCTCCTCAGTTGGATGGTGATGATTACTGTCATGTTAAACTAATGAACTCTGAGTTAGCCAAAGTTTGGGTCGCAGCTGTGATAGAAAGCTAAAAGGAAGGAATGGCTTGAAAATATCTGATGAAATGTAATAAATAAGTAAATTTTATATGATACAACGATATTATTAAAACTAAAACTTTCATGGAAAAAAGTAGTTTTCATAATGAATAACACCCATGAAAACGTAAAAAACTGTATACTAACTATAAGTATAATATACCAGTATTTTATTATTGTATTATATATTGTATTATTTAAGTAAATTTTCAGACAGACGGAGATCAGCAGACGGCCCACCCTGGCAGGTGGTCACCGTCGCCTATGGACGTGTGCAGCACCCGAGGCATTACCAACGCGCTGCCGGCCTCGAAGAAATTTTATAACAGATTTAACATAAATAAAATAAAACATCAGTTGACACAGATTTCGGTGAGATTAGATAAAATAATAATATTTATTTTAAGAAACTATGTTAATACTTGATTTGTATTAAAATTGTTGCAAAATTCTAGACTGAGCGGTACTATCATTACACGTAACACACAGGTACGTTAAGGCATAGCCATATGGGATCATACGGCATTTTGAAAATGGTATGTCTGGTTTCATATAGTACGATTTACTTTTTTCTCCGTGCATTGTAAGAAAGACAACAAATAAACCCCAGATAGGTGGTAGTGTTCCAAGTCTGGATATAACCACCCAATGATGACAATAATAACCTTGTGTTTCGTCGTAAGTGACCCTGTTTCGAATTTCAATACTCTGACGGCAGCGTGTTAGCGGTGCCACTAGCGTTGGAAACAAACAGTTACTACTTACTAATAAATGGATCGTCAGACTGTCGACTGTTCCAATAAAAGCAATAAAAAATCTCAATCAGTAATGATTTTCTAATGATTATCCGTGCAGGGGCGGAGAAAGAATACTAGCCTCTGCGGCCGGGGTCGGACTGTCGTAAAAGACGATAAAATAACCCACCCTAACTACGTGATAGGGCCTAAGCCCGTCTGGATGGCGACCACCTTTGATCATAAGTATGCCACCATAATAACTTTGTGTTGTGTGTGGGACAGCAGCGTGTTCGCGGTGCCTCTAGCGTCGCAAGCATCATAGGCGACGGTAACTGCTAAATTTTAAGCGGGTCGTCAGCCTGTCTGCTGTCTTACAACAATAAAAAAATTGATTTTATTTAAATGGCCTTTTCAAATCACGTATGAGAATTTTTAATCAATATATCTGTTAATTCTCTTTCGTTGTATATTTATCTGAGTAATTATCATGTTATTGAATGTGACTTGTTCTGTATTAGTTATATCTCGTGTTGTGTTTAATTGATTCCTAGTATATCAATAATAGAGAATTTCTTATTTGAAAATAAATTAAATTTTTTGTGAAGATCTTGTAATCTACATGTATAATTTCTTTATGCACTCTAAATAGCAATGTAAGCAACAATCCGTCTTGATCATCTTTGGATAAATCTTCGATTTGAAGCCCACGGAAGGTCTCCATTATTTTTGAAGTGCGCCTTATTGGTGATTGTGTGATTCTTCTTTCTATACCGAGATGGTTCGCATAAGCAAATGATGGAACAGTTTTAGATATTGATTTTTACAGGGGTGACTGCTTAAGACTATCTTACGCCTAAATCTCATCAGTTATCTGGAAAAGTACTGCTCTACATGAGCTCAAAACACTCACTTTGAGGCGTATTACCTTCAAAACTTATCTTGCTGTTTACTTGACTTGCGAATAAAACTCAAGCTTAATAGCTCAGGGGTAAAAACTACATTTAACAGGCAACTGATGCAGCTTTGGCTAAGTTTAACAAGAGTTTAAGTAGAACAAAACGAACTAATAAACTACATAAAAATCAAGTGAAGCACAAATTAACATCAAAACGGAAATTTGTTACTTCACCAATCTCGGATGGAATAAGATTTCCAGTTTCAGATTAGTAGCAGATATAGTTAGAAGAATTGTTACTACTAAATGCGCATTAGAAATAAATTATCAATTTTTATTGTATTTATGATTCACTATTTTGGCGATAATGACTTACAAATAAAACATAGATATATGCTGTCGGACTTTTTTGCAGGACCATTTAAGATAAACATTATATTGCGTGTAACTCTAGCAATTTTTGCAGCGCATACAATCTTTCATGTTTATAATATTAGTAAGAATAATAATGAGATGAGGGTGAAGTATGGACCATGTTGCTCAACAAATAAATTATTATTATTGGTTGTTAGCAATCTGCATGATATTTTATTACTTACTAGCAGCCCGTCCCAGCTTCGCACGGGTATTTAACAAAAAATTAAACCCTTCTATTTTTTTTCGGTCTCGGGGAAAAACCTCTCTTGACGGGTTCCCCCGGCCCGGGGGGACCGAGGGATATAAGGGACTCCGGAAAAGATGTTCGACCATCCGACTACCCACTAAAAAACCCCGCTGTTCTCCTATCGCCTACGCCCGGGCCCACGGATATATGGCCTGCCGATCTCGTGGCCCGGGCCGGCGCCGGCCCACGCTTTGTCTTAAAGCGGGCCCCTTCTAAAGTGCTGGCGCCAGGGGGTCAGGGTTTCGTCCCCCCGGCGCTCTCTTGTAACAACTCTATGAGTTGAGGGGGGGCTGCGGAACAGCACGCGGCCTTTTCCCTCACGGCAATAGTGCGGGCGGCGGATCCTCCCCCGAGGGGCCGCCCGCGGCCGCTTTCTACGGCGGCCGGAGATCGTTGCCCGCCCTCCGGCGCCCACGACGCGGCCAACGTTGGCGGGAGGGGAGTGCGGTAGCGGACTCCCGCTCCCGTTCCGCCGCCTCCCTTGCAGACACTACTGCCTCGCAAAAGGAGGCGACGGCCGTCCATCCAGGATCGTCCCCGACCATGGACAGAACCAGGGCCGGGAGCGACAGGTCCGCGGCCAATTCCGGACGGGACTCGCATCCCCGTCGCGTGCTAGTCAGGCGTGTGTACGACTACCAGACGACACTCCAGAAAAAGCAGAGTCGCCTGACGTCGTAGCCGGCCCAGCAAGACCAACCGACAGCGAGGATGCAATTCCCGCCCCGGGAACACTCTCTGTGCAGGCGCAGTCGAAATAGGCATGGTTTTGACTACCAAATCAGGTCCCAGGGTAGAACCCCCGACCCCAATCAGTATTCGCAACCATCCCATCGGGGACCATGCCACGAACAGAGAGCTAAGTTGGAAAGGATGTAAGAGGTAGACGGTAAGAAAGGTAGGACTCTGTCGCCTCGAACGGAGAGGGGAGTGAAGCGACGGATGCTCGGGCACCTCGGGTACGCACACCCGTGCACTCCTCGGACAGAGGAGCGCCCCTGGGGGCAAACCCTTCTATTTGCGTCAGGTTACTAAAAAAATAAAATTATAAAGAAAGTTTGAATATTATTATTTCTATGAGCTTTTATTTTAATGATTTTTTTTGCTATTACTTTTTATTTATTTTTCGTTATTTTTAATAAGTATTCTAATTTTTGTAAAAACCCCAGTGACGCACGCCTACATTGCATAAGGTGCTGCCCTAGCTAGCCGAACAGGGTGAGCGGCTACCACGCAACATTTTTCTAATACTTACATTTTTAAACTCGTGATATCTTTCGAATGGAATATCCGAATTGAATAATTCAAAAAGTTATATAAAGGTATTGAAACAGTTTTGAATATGAAGTAATTTATTTTGATAAGGATTAATACCAAGATCCAAATAAAGAGCCTTTTCTAGGGGCGGCATTTCAATTAATTTTTTAAAATAAAAGAACACTTATTGTGGCATAACTATAATAGTTAGACATATGCTGTCGCGACACTTTTTGTAAATAATGATGTGTTCTACAAAGTTGTAGTACATTATTTTATTCTATCATCAATAGTTTTCGCAACGCACGCGATTTAAATAATATTTTAGGTAATTTTTTTACACTTTGGGTTACATTATTAGAGTTTTAGTAAGGATCCCTAATTTTTTTGAAAATATAATATAGCCTATGTCGCCCGGGGATAGTGTAGCTTCCCAACAATGAAAGAATTTTTTAAATCGGGTCAGTAGTTTCGGAGCCTATTCAAAGCAAACAAACAAACAAACAAACAAACAATCAAATCTTTCCTCTTTAGTAATAGTAGTATAGATATAGATATAGATTATTATTTCTTTTTTTAATACGCTGATACCTAGTTCTATTGCTAAGTACGTTGACGCTTCGAACTGACAATCGACGAACGAACGATAACAGGTAATTATTTTTAAGTATTTTTAAATATTTCCTAATTTAGTTTAATTTTCAAACAATAGAGTACGGTCGATAACTTTAGTTTAACACTGAAAGAACCGCGATACATAAAATTATTTTTCAAAGGTGATACGCCAAAGTTAATGGCAATAGATTGCGAACTATTAAACAAATTACAAAGAGGTCAATAAACTTTAGTCTGTCTTTTATTTATCATTGCATTTATTGTTTCTTTCATTGTGGTTTTCTATCAACATTGTAAATACATATGTAACTCAGGAGCTTGGTGACCACTGTCATTTGCGATGGTCATCAGAGACTTTTCATAAATAATAAGCACAAGATAGAAGAGATTTGTCTCAATTTGGTTTTTGTTTGCTAAGCTGAAATAGATAGTAAGGAATGGTATTGTATGAAGAATTGGTATTTCAAGTGACGTTTGCCATTTGACCTTCTAATTACAAAATATCACAAAATGTCAGACTCTCTTTTTCAGAGCAATAGAAAGGTTAAATAATATCAGCAAAACAGAGCCATCTCAGCCTGTTTTTAGTATTTTTATTGCTATTATTCCAGATATATACTAGGAGTTGTTGCCATCCATTCAGGCTTGCACCACTTAGCTAGGATTGTTTTGTCGCCTTTAACGTCAGACCACCCCAAGTTGCAGGGTTTAGTATTCTCACGCACCCTTGTACGGAGAATAACGTAATAAGCGGCATATGGATATGCTTTTGCTATCTCACGAATAACAAAGGGAGAACACTATTAATCATTATCATTCTCACTCATCGCAAAGTAATACCAGAGCTTCAGAACTTTCACGAGGAATCAGGTGGCAATCGGGCTTTTCGTGGGTATGCCGCAGCGACCAATACTGGTTCTTATTTGCTAACCTGCTGAGTGGCCGCAGTGGGGAAATGAAGCGGTGACCCTACATCCCCACATTGGTTTTCCTCCCCAAGTTTATCTCGGGATAAAAAAGGGACAACAATATTCGGTTTCTTTTCAGACTTTCAGGTCAGAGAGTGGTCTCTTTTGTGTAGAATAACAGCATATAAAAGTTTGATTATATGCGACATTTTCTTGAGCTTTTATGGTAGAAGTGACGAGTAGACAGGCTGCGGTCCGCTTAATAGTAAGCAGTTACCGTCGCCTATGGATGTTTGCGATGGGCACCGTTATCACGCAGTTTCACGTAAGACTACTAGAACCTGGGTTAATTGTGCTAGAGCAAAACACAAGGTTATTATGGCCGCATATTTTAGAGGTCATAGTTAGTGCTTTTTTGTCGAACAGACCGCCCTCTGCCGCAGTAGTCAGTATGCATAAATTATGGACCCAACCCAATATATATAATAACCTAGTATTGCGCATTGTAGCTTTAAAAAACGAACATATACACTCAGATCAGAGCAAACTATTTGCATCATATAGATATTTTTTACCCCGTAGGAATCGAACCCAATAATACAACCAATTGCTTAGCCATTTAGCCAGTCGAGTTGTAAGTTTGAACTATGGATTAAAGCGCTTAAAAGGCTAATACGAGTACATATACTATTGTTAGTATTAGAATGTTTTTCTAAATATTTGAAACTTTTATAAACTATATTGTTCATTAATATCACGTTATTTAAACTAGTTTAGAAAGTCCTTGAGTTTACAGCTGCTCGTAAATATGCAAACTTGTATTTTATCGTGAGTTTTGCTAAGAATAATATCCATTTTTACGTAGTTATTATACGCTGGGGCCATGACTGCTATGAAGGCTGCTTGACTGGTCCTCCTCGATTTGTCTTGAGATTAAGATATTGAGAATGCCTTGATTATGACAAGCTTCTATACCCATTTATTAGCTTATACTTCTGATTCTAGGGCACGTTGATGAGTATTATTACTAGATAAAATTTCCCTTTTACTGACTGATGAAGACTGCGAGTGGACTGAGATCTGACTGCTTAATACCAAAAAGAGTAACCAAATGCTGCTCAGCCATTGTTTCTAAGACATTAAAAGGTATAATCGCCTATTACGACTCCCTAGGCTTAGTGGTGAGGAAGTATTTTCCAATTTACGGCTGTGACCACAGGATTTGCATTTCATTACAAATAAAGCAATATTTATATTCCAGCAATTTTAATTGTAAAATTGAAATCTCGTATAACTTTTGACTTACCACCATATTCATCACGTAGTTTTCCATAAAAGCGCCATAAAATCCAAAGAACGATATGAGAAATATAATAATCCCCGTTGCGATACAAAACGACGGCAACGAGAAGAACCTTTCGGAAAGGAAGTGATGGTATCCATTGTACGCCGCCTGCACCGAGCTACCCACAGCTAATACAATTATTCCAGTTATCTGCAATCACATGAAACTAGAGCACTTGTGACACTGTTATGAAATTTACAAACTTACGACTACTCGCGCCAAAACTTACCAAGAACAAAGAATTAATCGTCACTAATGTGTATTTCACTGTTGTGAATATTTTAGACAACATTTTGAATTGATTTTCACTAACTTGTGGGACACTTTTTGTTTTAAAATGTCTGAACGCGACTGCGCGCTAGCGGCATTCAGCGATGTGTATTAGTTGGGGTATTTTTATCACTATACGTAGGTATTAATCTTGATAAGAAAAACAAGCGGATTTATCTATAGCCTGTTCTGATATTTATCCTTCATACATTCGCGACACATTAACGAACTTTCCTGTTACCCAAATCAAACATTTTCTTATTCTACTTTTACTGGATCATTAAATCAATTTTCATTCTCCATTCCAGATTACTATTCGTTTGAGTTTTTCACTCTTCTATGTAATTTATTCACATCTTCTGATATTGTAATCACACGAGAGATAATCTAAAGGTCTTAGGTACGATTTTTCTAGGACATATCCTAGGTTTTTCTCATCTAAGGTATGTCATAAAGATGTTAACAGATTGATTATCGGTGTGTTACATGCTAATACGCCTCAAAAAATCGTGATAGATATAATTAGACGTAATATTATTTAGATAGACAGCAGACAGGCTGACGGGCCGCTTAGAATTTAGCAGTTACCGTCGCCCATGGATGTTTGCACCGCCAGTGGCATCGGAAACAGGCTGTTGTCCCATAATGGTAAAAGAACTTGGGTCACTAATGCCGGAACACAGCACAAAGTTATTATGGCGGCATACTTATGACCAAAGTCGGTCGCCATCCAGACGGGCTTCGGGCCCTACCACGTAGGTGGGGTCGTTTTGTCGCCTTTTACGCCAGGCTGATCCCGGCCGCATAGGTCTGTATTCTCTCTCTGCCTCTGCACGGATACAAAGATTATTTAATTTTTAATATATTGTATTAGTTTGATATTTTTTTCATATCAGCATGCATTAATCAATAAATATGAAATACAATTGTTACCTCTTGCTTAACATAGAATTTTTGAGAATACACTTTATTTAGCTATTACGTTTGCTACCTGTAATGTAGAGTACGCTACATAATTGATCTCTACAAGTGTTAACTATCACCGTCAGCTGCTAAACTTGAGGAATGCAAATTTACAAATGATAAGAACAACACGTTTTCACACTCGGTTTTCGTTTTTATATGAATTGGTGTATGTACTTCAGAATAATTAACAGAAATACTGCAATGGGCATGACGACATATTTCGTCATGAAAATTTGGAATATCATACTACGAAATAATTATTTAAATTCGTGCAATAATAATTCGAAATAATTATTTAAATCTTTAAACGAGCAATTCTTGTATATATATATATATATATACCTAGTCAGATCATAAGTATTGTCACACAGTAAAAACTTTTCTTTTAGAATGCTGGCCACAAAAAAGTTTATTGAATTCGAATCTCGAATTGTTCATGAAAATAAAAATGTATACTTTTAGAATTTTACTCATTTTTTAAATATGGAGTGGACGTTTAAAGAAGACCGTGTTGCAGTTATTGCGTTGCATCGTTGCGGTTACGCGCCAATTCAAATTTTTAACATACTGAAAAATTTGAATATAACCAAAAGATTCATTTATCGTACCATCAAACGATACAATGAAGACTCTAGTGTAGATGACAGGTCAAGAAGTGGTCGCCCTCGGTCTGTTAGGACTCCAGCAGTGATAAAAGCTGTGAAGGCACGAATTCAAAGAAATCCCAAACGTAAGCAGAAACTGTTGGCCCTTCAGATGGGGTTAAGCAGAACCACGGTGAAAAGGGTGTTAAATGAAGACTTAGGGCTTCAGGCATATCGAAAAAAAACAGGACATCGTTTGAATGCTCGTCTAATGGACCTGAGACTGAAGAGATGCCGCGCTTTGTTGAAGCGGTACGCGGGAAAAAAATATCGGGAAATTCTTTTTTCGGATGAAAAAATGTTTACCGTAGAAGAGAGCTACAACAAACAAAATGATAAGGTGTACGCACACAGTAGTGAAGAAGCGAGCAACCGTATTCCGCGTGTCCAACGAGGTCATTTTCCATCCTCGCTCATGGTATGGTTGGGAGTTTCTTATTGGGGCTTAACAGAGGTACATTTTTGTGAGAAAGGTGTAAAAACGAATGCTGTTGTGTATCAAAATACAGTCCTGACGAACCTTGTGGAACCTGTTTCTCATACCATGTTCAATAACAGGCACTGGGTATTCCAACAAGATTCGGCGCCAGCTCATAGAGCGAAGAGCACACAAGATTGGCTGGCGGCGCGTGAAATCGACTTCATCCGGCACGAAGACTGGCCCTCCTCCAGTCCAGATTTGAATCCGTTAGATTACAAGATATGGCAACACTTGGAGGAAAAGGCGTGCTCAAAGCCTCATCCCAATTTGGAGTCACTCAAGACATCCTTGATTAAGGCAGCCGCCGATATTGACATGGACCTCGTTCGTGCTGTGATAGACGACTGGCCGCGCAGATTGAAGGCCTGTATTCAAAATCACGGAGGTCATTTTGAATAAACTTTAATGTCATAAGAATCTATGTTTTGTTAAGTTCATTTTGGTATATGAATGGTTACATAATGAATAAACTTGTTACAATTATTTTACATTAAACATGTGACAGAATTTATGACCTGACTAGGTATATATATATATATATATATATATATATATATATATATATATATAATTGGAATCTCGGAATCAGCTCCAACAATTTTCATGAAATTTAATATACGGGGGGTTTCGGGGGCGATAAATCGATCTAGCTAAGAATCATTTCTTGAAAATGTCATTTTATTCGCTTTTTTTTATTGGAAGAAAAATAACAAAAAGGTGACTTCCTGACATCTATCGGCGAATAATAATACTATTTTTTTTTAAATTGCTATAACGACACAACAACACTAAAGCTATTCCAGCAGATGTTAAGTAACACGAAGTCAATGAGTGTTTGCTTTGAGGTTAGACTAAGAAAATCAATTGTTAATTTCCAAAAAACACAATTTATTAAAATAGAAATACCGAGCAAAGCTCGGTCATCCAGCTGGTTTATATATTATAAAATATTATGTCGAAATAAATAAAATCAATAAGACCGTTTCCTTTTGTTACTTGTGGTGTGATATTCCTTATAATTAATTATGTAGAAAAAACTCCCCATTGAAGAAAAGTTTATTCCCTGGGTAACTGGTTAGTTTTACATCTATCTTCTTAAGAGTCTCTTAAATAATTATTTTCTTTCATTCTATACCCATCACAGACCAAGGTGACTTAGCGGCGCTGGCTTTTTTTGTCTCGGGGAAAATCCTCTGTTGACGGGTTCCCCCGGCCCGAGGGGACCGAAGGATATGTGGGACTCCGGAAAAGATGCTCGGCCATCCGACTACTCACTAAAAACCCCGCTGTTCTCCTATCGCCTACGCCCGGGCCTACGGATATGTGGCCTACCGATCTCGTGGCCCGGACCGGCGTCGGCCCGCCGTTTATGACAAAGCGGGCCTCTTCTAGGCTAGCGGCGCTGACTACATTAGCTAGATACAAATGGATAGCATTTATACTGAAAGATACAACATTCGGCTTTTAATGCAATACAGTAGAGTTATAATTTATTTATAGTTTTCATTTATCCAAAAGCTAGTGAGTAAGTTGTATCTTCTTTATCTCTGTTATGATACACACAAACATTAAACACTTATGTGTTATGAACTATATGTATTTACTTATTAAGTTATCTTTTTCTGATGGTAGTTTTTGTAATTTTATTTTCCACTCACAAAATTCAGTTTCAAATGACGGCTCAAATGGTAAAATTGATGGAAAAATTCTAGATCATGCGAAAAACCTCATATATAGTAGATACTACCAAACAACCTCTGAACGGAAAATTATTTTCTGACTTGAGCTGTCATTAAAAACTAGAATTTGAAGAAGAAGAGAATGTGAAGAAGAATAAGGTATGAGTCTCCCGGAGTAGGGACATCTTTGGCATTGGACCTCCTATGGTGGTGATAACATTTTAAATAAATCATAAATCGTTATTTAATCCATTATTTTATTGTTTTATCATATTATTCATACATTCAATTTAAAAATAAATAACAAATTAATAGAATAAGGCCAAAGAGTTAACGACTTTTTAAAGAGGACTGCAATAATAAGTCAAGAATCAAATTTATTTAAATTGTATTTTTAACACATCTCATTAATTTCTCATTTCTACTACTAAACCTCAGGAACATTAATTTAAATAGTTTTTTAATTATGATTCGAGTTCAACTTCTTCGAATTTTGATCTCCAAGCCAGCCATCCACTCACCGAAGTTATTATTATCTGTAAACAAGAAAATATAATGAGTTTTTTAAGCTTCTTTTTGTCGTATATCTAAGTACTACTAGGGACATATACGACCTCAAAATGATGCATGTCCTTTTATACGGTAGAACGTGGCTGACGTTGTGATATAAGCTGAAGGCAAATTTCATCTATTATTCAGCCAGACATTGTAGTTTTCACTCGTTGAGACCCATTAACTTGGGTTTCAGGCGAATTTTAATCAGCTTCCGATTCTATGTAGGCAGGTTTTACTCGATCGATGGAGACTGTCACTGGTCCTCTGTTCATTTCCACAGTGATGGTCTTGTCAGTCTTGCTAATAACGCGATAAGGTGTTAAGTAAAGTGTTTCCAAAGGTGCGCGTAATCTATCAAGAACATCAGGAGTGCGCTCCGGTTACCTATTGTGGAAAATGTAGAACAATTTTGTACCGTGTAGCTGTCGCCATGAAAAGTAATGCAATATGCTAACTTGTCGTTGTAGAGGTTGTATAAATGTCAATCAATCAATATAACTATAAGAGATGCTGAAAACCATCTCAAGTACAGCAGACAAAGTACTGAAGCTATCCCTGGACACCGAAACGGAACATCGTGATGTAACCGGGATCAACTCCAAGATGGTATTTATTTTACAATATATAATTTCCTCAAAATTAAAATTTCATAATATTATAAGTCATATTTGTCTTCTCTTTCTCCTGCCCTTATCCCACATTATGAGGTCGGCACAACATTTTTTTTTGGTCTCGGGGAAAAACCTCTCTTGACGGGTTCCCCTGGCCCGGGGGCACCGAGGGATATGTGGGACTCCGGGAAAGATGTTTGGCCATCCGACTACCCACTAAAAAACCCCGCTGTTCTCCTATCGCCTACGCTCGGGGCCACGGATATATGGCCTGCCGATCTCGTAGCCCGGGCCGGCGCCGGCCCGCCCTTTGTCTTGAGGCGGGCCCCTTCTAAAGTGTTGGCGCCAGGGGGTTTTGTCCCCCCGGCGCTCTCCTAACAACTCTAGGAGTTGAGGGGGGCTGCGGAACAGCACGCAGCCCTCACCCTCGCGGCAATAGTGCGGGCAGCGGATCCTCCCCCGAGGAGCTGCCCGCGGTCGCTTTTACGGCGGCCAGAGGTCGTTATTTGACCTCCGGCGCCGCCGACGTGGCCTGCGTTGGCGGGAGGGGAGTGTGGATAATAACAATATGTTCTCTCCTCTGTTAACCGTCATCCGAACATTCACACCCTTTTTTGCCATATCATCTTTTACGCAATCCATCCACTTTTTTTGGTCTACTTCTACTCCTGTATCTATTCACTCTCATTTCTGTCATTTTCTTCGCGTTTTATTTTTATATTTCCTTGTTATATGTCATTCTTCCCTGCGCATTACATGGCCAAACCACGCTAGTCTATTACTTTTAAGTTTTTCAATAACTGGCGCTACTATCACACTTCCTCTATGATGGGGCTGAAGGACTGTAAACTATACGGGGGTCGCGGAACCATAAAAGGAATAGTGTGGCTTAGGCCTCGAAAGAAGGCAGCCGCGGTGCGGAAAACAAAGGGCTCGATAATTATACGTGGAAAGGAAAGGAGATGGTAATACCCAGCAAGTCAGAAAGAGCGGCAACTCACCTGAGATTCTCCGATCTGCTACCCTCCACGACTGGTTCTGCGGTTTGACATTATAGTCAGTGGTTCACTGGTATAATAACACAACAACACACATATAAAAACTCGTGCGGGTTCAATTAAGACTCGACGGAACGTGTCGTCGGCGCGGGCGCTCGCGCTAAGCAGAGAGAGGGGGGCGTGGCGGTGGTCGAGTAGTTTTATCGAAAACCACCGTCAGGCGCCGCAGCATCTAAACTAACTTGCGGGTAGTCAGGGAAAAAGGATAGGATGAGGCACCTAACCACTCTAATATACTCATTTCTAATTTATAATTAAATTAATTATTTAAAATAACTTCCGACACTAATTATCTTTATAAATAATTGAATCATTATATAATGGAGTATAATTGCCTTGCAAGATATTATATATAATTTCTATTTTACTTTATGATGTAAACGTAAAAATGTACAGGTTTGTATAAATATAGAAAGTAATGTAGTACTAGATAACCCGGCAGATAATATGCAGCACCGGCTACCTGATCTAATGATTATCATCAATGAAAATTATCATGAGACACACACTAATGCATATACATTAAAAAGTATTTAATTACATATATTAATATTAGTAACAATATTAGTGTACGTAATTTTGGGTCTTCGATAGAAGTTGAATTCCAGATAATTTTACGAGTATTATTTATCAGGTATGTATGTCTCATAAATATTTAAACTATTCATGGAGCTGTACCTGTATGATTCATCGACAGCTCATTGATCACTTATCTATGTAACTGATATTGAACTAAATAGCGTCCTCAAGCGATATTAGTCACAAGATTGAGGTGTGACAGGAATATCTAATGGCCATTTTTCCTCACAGGGCCACAGCAACTGCGTGTGGAACTCATGGGTGTATCAGATGACCACTAAATTCCTTCCCCAGGCTCCTCTCTATCGCTGATAGATGCCGGGAAATGGCGCGAGCCGACTACCGCCAACCTGAACCGCTCTCCAATAAGGGGAGACAAAATCCTCCGACCCCAGGGAGTAATTAAATTCCTAAGGTCTTTTCTGCATACGTAAAGTGAGCGACCGTGCGGAGCCCTAACACGCATCGTCTTAAAGGCCTTAATGCAGGCGGCTTACCTTCGAGTATCTAAGGGCCATCATCTAAGCTAAATTTGTTATTTTTGGGAGAAATTCTTTTCGCACACTTCGATTCACACTGTTATGTGAATTCTCATGCAAGATATCCATATATCCTCACAGATATCCCCCATATCTTCCTTGAGCACGCATGTCGCTGGTATACCCACCGCAACCACCCTGGTCTTCCTTGCTATGTCCTGAGCAAACAGAACGTTACCTTGTCTGAATGCGACCCAGACTTAGCGGTCCGCTTTCACGGACCTCATCAAACTTTGGAGTCTAAGACCAACTCTTTCACACAAGGTGAAAAAGTACACATGGTTTGCGTCGATGACCATTTGTAATGCTTTTTTCTTATAATAAACTAAATAAAATACGCCTTTATTGCTGTATCTAATCCTAAATATATCAAAAAGTTTAAATTACATTCATATAAATCTAATTTAAAATTAATTCTAACTTTCCATTTGGTCCTGTCTTTGGCAGTGTGTATCCATTCCGACCCTGCCATCCTTTTCATGTCATCTTCCTAACGTTTAAACTGTCTTTTATATAGGTTTTATTTTCATATTATTAAGGAATGATTGCCGTCTGACCCATAATACTGTAAATGAGGCAAGGATTCTAGTCGGCATGCCGTTACGGCTAGCACAAAGGCGTCACCTTAGTCTTATAAGCCTAGTCCCACACCCTTGATAAATACACAAATATTAAAACTGAACTTTCTCGTATTAAAAAATAATACTTCGTGTTCATAGCTTATCACAGCCGGTCATTATTCAAAGATAAGAAGTTAGCGAACACACAGTTCTAATCTAAATAATGTATCCAGTCTATTAACGTAGTAGATTATCTATAATATAATAAGCTAATCGGTGGACAGATCTTGTAATGGAATCACTCGGTATTGGAAAATCATGTAATTTTAAGCAAAATCTTTAAAAATATTAAACTTTATGTGATAGATATTACATGGAGATTAAATGTTTATGTACAAATACAAATACGAGGGCAGTTTGATAAGTCCGTGACTATTTGAATTAAAAAAATGTTTTTCGGAAAATAAGCGTTTTATTTTTCAACATACAGTAAAAGCTCCTTATTCGCGCTTCATTCATTCGCGGTTTCACTACTCGCGGATTAAAAAAATGCGACCCAATTATATAATAAAAATAACTATACTCGCGGCTAAAGATTTCTTTATTCGCGGGTGTTATCGGTGAATCGGTACATACATATTAATAAAAAATTGTGCGATCGGGGAACCCCCGTCAGGAACGAAGTTCCTTACGTTTTAAAAAAAGAAAACAGAAATAGAAAAAAAATCTTCCTGGATGACAACCATCTAAATATGCCTGTTTAATAACCTTGTGTTTTGGCATAAGTAACCCAGATTCCAGACGCCTTTGAAACCGGTGAGTTAGAATTGCATCTGGTGATACAAACATCGATAGGCAACGGTAGATGCTTTCTGTTAAGTGGGCTGTCAGTCTTTTTGTACAAAAGCTATAAAAAAGTATGTGTGTACCTACTTATGTACGCACGTAAGAAGTTTGGTGTAACAAGATAAAATCTTTCTAAAAATTTTATCTTTAAAAAAAATTTTTAGTTTATGATGTAAATAAATAAATATACACCGTCAATTAATCTCAAATTCTACAAACGTACTCAAAGTAAAATGTAAAAACCACTTTATCACTTATAATCTAAACTGATTTTTTTATACATATACTCGTATTTGTGTTTTATTTTGTCACCTAGGAAGGTATCCCCTATATCTCGTATAAATTACCATTCCATATTCACGGTTTTCGTACTCGCGGTATATTTACGGAATGTATACTCCGCGAATAAAGAAATTTTATTGTAATTTCTTTATAGATCAATACATTTAGAGTCGACCACCACACTCCCCTCCCGCCAACACAGGCCACGCCGGCGGCGCCGGAAGGCCAGTAACGACCTTCGGCCGCCGTAAAAAGCGGCCGCGGGCGGCCCCTCGCGGGTGGACGCGCCGCCCGCACTATTGCCGCGAGGGAGAGGGCCGCGTGCTGTTCTGCGGCCCCCCTCAACTGTTGATCCAGGAGAGCGCCGGGGGACGAAATCCTGACCCCCGGCGCCAACAATTTAGAAGGGGCCCGCCTTAAGACAAAGGGCGGGCCGGCGCCGGCCCGGGCCACGAGATCGGCAGGCTATATATCCGTGGGCCCGGGCGTAGGCGATAGGAAAACAGCGGGGTTTTTTAGTGGGTAGTCGGATGGTCGAACATCTTTCCCGGAGTCCCACATATCCCTCGGTCCCCCCGGGCCGGGGGAACCCGTCAAGCGAGGTTTTCCCCGAGACCATAAAAATATATATATTGAATATATAAAGTGAGGCTATAAAAATTTAAAAATCTATCCCAGTTTCCGAAGCGATGAAGTTTTAATTAAATAATGATATAACACTAATTTAATAGTTGTACTAAGCCTGCAAAAACCGAGAATTTTTTCATTTTTCATATTTCTCACACTTTTAGAATAATACTCAATCGATAAATAAAAAAATGACGATGTCGAACTAACCTGTAAACAAGTGATAATTAGTGCAACCAGCGCAATAACATAGGCGTAATAACTGAGCCATTCGCCGAGAACAGTTGAACATCCGTCAGGGTACGCATTCAGGGTGCCGCATTCAAACGGAGAGATGGTCCCGTAGTCTATGTGGCAGCAGCTGACCGGTATTTGGTTGGAAACGTAGTCGAAGCGTCCCGCTACGCCGCAGCATTCGAACTGTGGACAAATATATATTATTTATACACGCCATAACGGATATGCCGATAATTGACCGCTTTTGAATTACTTAGTTAAATTCTGAAGTTCATAGTTTAAATAATGTGACCTTGATTATAGTAAAAACAACTTTAAATAACGTACATTCCATTCGAAGTCCCATTGCGCTTGAATAATGTAAAAGTAAACTAATAACTCGATAGTTATATTTTCTGTCTCGGAATTAAACCATGCAGGGTTAGGCTTGCAACGATATATCGAAAAACCAATAAATATCGATATATCGACCCCCTAAATTATCGATATCGACGATGCACCAGTATCGATATCGACGATACGCCGATATTTCGATATTTTTGAAAATTTTGCATCCGTAAACATAATCGCTAAACGTTTGATTTGGATTTCTATAAACTTTTAAAAAAGATGAAAATATTAATAAAACATCGTTATATCAGCCTACTAGACCGACATATCAACATTTCAATAGATATCGATATTTTTAAAATATTTTCATCCATAACCAAAATCGCTAAACATATGATATAACTAAAATTACATTGGATTTCTACGAGAGGTACTATTTATATTTCAGGAATAGCAAATAATAACAAAAAAATTTAAATGAAAAAGGCTTTATTATTTTTCGAAATATTTCCCTTGATGATCAATACTTACTAATAAATCACTTGCATTCGTTATAAATAATAAATAAAATTGTTTATTGACATATATAAAAATCTATAACAATTAAATCATTGGTCCCCAAACTAGGTTGACCTGTATCTTGGGGACCCGATTCCGATTCGTTCAAACCATTTGTCATAGTAGTTTTTCCATTCCTCTTGAGACACCTCCAAAACATGGTTTTTGAACGCTTCCACTGTTTCTTCAGCGCTCGTAAATCGTTGACCACGCAGTTTACCTTTGATCGGCAAACAAATGTACCACTCAGAATTGACTGTTCTACGTTGCTCAAGCGGAACAGTGGCCACATGACCCATTCGGCCGAAGAAACAAGTGACCATTTGCTTCGCTGTGCTTCTTCCACGAACATTTTTTGTTGGATTTAGCTTGTCTTGGAATACCCACACGGTCAATTGCTGTTTTGTTTCCGGCTCTTAAGTATATATCCAAGATTCGTCACCTGTCACGATTTTATACACTTGTTTTGAAGCACCACAGTCGAACTATTTAATCATTTCCTTACACCACTTAACGCGAGCCTTTTTTGAGCGATTGGTTAATTATGGGGTATCCCGAAATATAAATAGTAGCCCTCGTATATGCTTTTAAAAAATAAGAAATATTGTTAGAATGTCGATATATCGGCCTACTAGATCGACATATCAATATCGACTTATTTCGATATATATCGAAATTTAAAATAAATTTCATTCCTAAATATAATCGCTAAACGTTTGATATAACTAAAATTACATTGGATTTCTATAAAGCCTGGAATACACATGCTACTAAAAAGCATGCTTCTTTGCTACTAGATAGCATGCTCATTTATAGCATGCTCTCCAAGTGTATACATTTGCTCATGAGAGCACATACCTCAGAAGCATACTAATTGCTAGCATGCTTCTTTTAGCACGTGTGAGATACACATGCTCATATTCAGCATTCAAAATGGATGTTTCTTTGCGGAATTAATTAAATTCAGTTATATTATTACTTTTATAAATATATACTTGAGCGTACATTCCATAAACACTCATAATTTCGGTAATGAAATATAAAATTTAAAGTTTTGTCATCGAGCCATCGTGACTACGCAAATAAATTAATTAATCAAGTAGCATGCTCGCAAAGAATACACGTTCAGACTTGCTTTGAAGCCGCCCCTTTCTACCCCGCGCCTCATACCGTGTGCTAACTAGCACCAAAAATAGACCGGCTTGCGATTTAGTAGCGTGCTTGTTCACAAGCATGCTCTTTTCGTATACACGTGCTAATTGTATGCTATTAAGTAGCATCTGCTCGAAGCTAGCATGCTTATGTGCTACTACGTAGCATGTGTATTCCAGGCTTAATCATTTTAAAATGACAAAAATTATAAATATCGATAATTGATATATCGGCTTACTAAACCGATATATCGATATATCAATATCGACTTTTGTAAAAATCTAGCATATCTATTCAGGGTCTAAGGTGGACCTTGAACGTGTCTATTAACTCTTCTATGAAGTTCTATGTTATTTGATGATATCGAATGACAGATAACGATAACTAATAGTAATTTAAAAACTACATATCTGATTCAGCAAATTATACTTTGTTACAAAATCGTACAATGCCATCTCTTGGTGACAAAGTAAAAGTCTCAAACAGTAATTCTACACGACCGTTTTATATGACATGAAAGTTTGGTTGTGTGGTCTTTTCCTACTATTACTACTATTTCCTACTATTTACTACATAAATTCCTGAAGGTTGACATTGTTCATTCGCTAACAGATAATGGGCATCATTGCATACTTCGGAATTGGAATTTGTCTAAAATTAGTTAAATTCTTTGTACTAATACTATAGATATAATTCAAAGTTATAACTTTGAATTAATCGCCACAGAGGTCGTCAACCAAGGTGATTAATGTGCATACTACATCATAACAACGGTGTAGAAAAAAAAACTTACAATACCGAGATCACCGGGATGTATATCAACCCGCCTTGGACGAGCGTGGCGGGTAATTGTCAGTTCTCTCCAGGGGAGGATCGAGCCCATTAGTGGGACGCTTTGGACTGATATTACACAACTAATTAAGATATTCTATGTATTATATAATTTTATCCGTGCAGGGTCGGAGAAAGAATATCGAACCTTGCGGCCGGGGTCGGCCTGTCGTAAAAGGCGAAAAAACAACCCACACTAGCTACGTGGTAGGGCCCCAAGCCCGTCTGGTAGCGACCACCTTTGGTCTCAAGTATACCGACATAATAACCTTGTGTTGTGTTTCGGCATTAGTGACCCAAGTTCAGGAACTTGGGTCACTAATGCCGGAACACAACCTGTCTGCCTGTCCCTTAAGGGTACAGGTACCCTTAAGGGACAGCAGTGTGTTCGCGATTCACTGACGTTGCAAACACCCATAGACGACGGTAACTGCTAAATTTTAAGTGGGCCGTCAGCCTGTCTGCTCTCTTAGAGCAATAAAAAAAATTGAGGTAAGTATAAACTTACATTCATTTGAAGGTCATCCCATATCTTAGTGATGTCGAGCCTAGACGAGTATAGTTGAAGACTCTGTAACATGGTGCTTCTGATCTCCGTCGCCGCGTCGTTCCTCAACCCGTAGCAAAGGATTACGATAATTATTTCGAAGACCAGCACAACTAATAGTAGCAGAACATACTGGAATATTCAGTACACAAATATTATAATTAATATACATACCATACTAATTATAGCGAGTGAGAAAGTAGCGCCTATTGTTAAAAAACTTAAAATACATAGTAGTATGTAATACATAATACGAGTATATTGTGACTATTTACACAGCGCCATCTAGTCGCAAAGTAAGTAAGTACTTGTGTTATACATATATTTTTCATTTGCAAATAAATACATATTATACAAAAATGGGACCCGTAATCCTTGCCGCCTTCGTAAGATGGCTGTTGCACCCTGGAGTATGTTTTTTCATTAAAATATAATCATAATCATCTTCAAATAAATTATACTTGCGTTCAAAAATTATAGATCAGACTAACTAACCCGACAAACGTTGCTCTGCCAAAAAACAAAAAAAATTTCGCCACAAAAAGTATCTATCCTTCTCCAAGACCCAATCTTTCTATAAGCCGAAATTCATAAAAATTGGTTGAGCGCTTTAGATATAAAAATATAACAGACAGAGTTACATTTATAACATTAGTATGGATATCAGCATTTGAACCCGAAGTCTGGAAGTCGTAGTGGCTCAGAATAAACCAAGCGACCAAAAAGGTAGTCAATGCAAGTAATATATAAAAAATCTTATTTAAACAATACGTACCCCGGCAATAAAATAAAACTGTTCCGATATAGCCCCATAGAATCCAAGAACTGAATTCAGGAGTACGATGACAGCTGTAGCGATCACGAAACTTGGTATGTTGAAGAACCTCTGCGTGACCAGCTCCTCATATTTGGTGTATTGGATTAACACAATTATCCCCACTACTAAGAGTATGACGCCAGTGACCTGAAAAATAAGGATTTAGTAGATAACAAATATTGTATAACCGTAGAGCGTGCCATGAATAAAAATATATAATTCACATTATAATAATAAATCTGTTATATGAGCAAAAACTCCAGCAGATTTAATTTATTACTTTTCATTATATTCCGGTTTGCAGTTATTCTTAAAATAATATATAATCATGCAAGAACGCTATGACACCTTTTTACCTATTTTTCGCCAAGAGATGTCCTAGTAGCCGTGAAGTATTTCTCTGGGTGTTGAACAATTGCAGGGTTGACAATACCCCATGCGCGAGCTCCTTGTTACAATTTTAATATTATTTGACTTAGGTGTCACACGCGTGTGTCACAAGATACAACGGTGGACAACGGCAGTGAGGGAAGAAACCCTCGAGTTCGGTGAGTTCCATCTGTTTCCGTCCTCTCTTAATTTTAATCTCCCGAACCAGCACCTTCAAAATAGTGGACTACCACTCGTTAGTTATTTATTTTAGAAGTAGAAACCGAATATGATCTAATAAACACTATTTGAAAGTTCCAAGTTCACATACTTACGCAAATATTGTATAATTAGTTAGATAATAGATTAGTCATCAAATAAATGATAACATACTGTGACAATCGCCATCTAATGTTTTTTTATTGGCGCTAGACAACTATTTATATGCTTTACCTTAGTAAATAAATACATATATAAACATAAACATCCAGACTCAAAAATATCGGAATCAAAAATATGACCTCCGCATTAAGAAAGCCGTTGTCCTACTGAGGTGTTACTATATTTCAGACTAGCAGCCCGTCCCAGCTTCGCATGGGTATTTAACAAAAAATTAAACCCTTCTATTTTTTTCGGTCTCGGGGAAAAACCTCTCTTGACGGGTTCCCCCGGCCCGGGGGGACCGAGGGATATAAGGGACTCCGGAAAAGATGTTCGACCATCCGACTACCCACTAAAAAACCCCGCTGTTCTCCTATCGCCTACGCCCGGGCCCACGGATATATGGCCTGCCGATCTCGTGGCCCGGGCCGACGCCGGCCCACGCTTTGTCTTAAAGCGGGCCCCTTCTAAAGTGCTGGCGCCAGGGGGTCAGGCTTTCGTCCCCCCGGCGCTCTCTTGTAACAACTCTATGAGTTGAGGGGGGCTGCGGAACAACACGCGGCCTTTTCCCTCACGGCAATAGTGCGGGCGGCGGATTCTCCCCCGAGGGGCCGCCCGCGGCCGCTTTCTACGGCGGCCGGAGATCGTTGCCCGCCCTCCGGCGCCGACGACGCGGCCTACGTTGGCGGGAGGGGAGTGCGGTGGCGGACTTCCGCTCCCGTTCCGCCGCCTCCCTTGCAGACACTACTGCCTCGCAAAAGGAGGCGACGGCCGTCCATCCAGGATCGCCCCCGACCATGGACAGAACCAGGGCCGGGAGCGACAGGTCCGCGGCCAATTCCGGACGGGACTCGCATCCCCGTCGCGTGCTAGTCAGGCGTGGGTACGACTACCAGACGACACTCCAGAAAAAGCAGAGTCGCCTGACGTCGTAGCCGGCCCAGCAAGACCAACCGACAGCGAGGATGCAATTCCCGCCCCGGGAACACTCTCTGTGCAGGCGCAGTCGAAATAGGCACGATTTCGACTACCAAATCAGGTCCCAGGGACCCCAATCAGTATTCGCAACCATCCCACCGGGGACCACGCCACGAACAGAGAGCTAAGTTGGAAAGGATGTAGGAGGTAGACGGGAAGAAAGATAGGACTCTGTCGCCTCGAACGGAGAGGGGAGTGAGGCGACGGATGCTCGGGCACCTCGGGTATGCACACCCGTGCACTCCTCGGACAGAGGAGCGCCCCTGAGGGCAAACCCTTCTATTTGCGTCAGGTTACTAAAAAAATAAAATTATAAAGAAAGTTTGAATATTATTATTTCTTTGAGCTTTTATTTTAATGATTTTTTTTGTTATTACTTTTTATTTATTTTTCGTTAGTTTTTAATAAGTATTCTATTTTTTGTAAAAACCCCAGTGACGCACGCCTACATTGCTTAAGGTGCTGCCTAGCTAGCCGAACAGGGTGAGCGGCTACCACGCAACATTTTTCTAATACTTACATTTTTAAACTCGTGATATCTTTCGAATGGAATATCCGAATTGAATAATTCAAAAAGTTATATAAAGGTATTGAAACAGTTTTGAATATGAAGTAATTTATTTTGATAAGGATTAATACCAAGATCCAAATAAAGAGCCTTTTCTAGGGGCGGCATTTCAATTAAATTTTTAAAATAAAAGAACACTTATTGTGGCATAACTATAATAGTTAGACATATGCTGTCGCGACACTTTTTGTAAATAATGATGTGTTCTGCAAAGTTGTAGTACATTATTTTATTCTATCATCAATAGTTTTCGCAACGCACGCGATTTAAATAATATTTTAGGTAATTTTTTTACACTTTGGGTTACATTATTAGAGTTTTAGTAAGGATCCCTAATTTTTTTGAAAATATAATATAGCCTATGTCACCCGGGGATAATGTAGCTTCCCAACAACGAAAGAATTTTTTAAATCGGGTCAGTAGTTTCGGAGCCTATTCAAAGCAAACAAACAAACAAACAAACAAACAAACAAACAAACAAACAAACAATCAAATCTTTCCTCTTTATAATAGTAGTATAGATTTCTACGCTTATATAAATTATTCGTGTCATAAAATTAATACATAATTGTACAATAAGCATTTTGCTATCAAATAAGTGTAGGGGCTTAATTTAACCATGCTAACAAGGAGATATGGGCAATCCCATATCGTTTCTAGGGAGTGAAGAGATTATTAGTGCACAGATAAGAAAGAAACGGCGCCATTTCTTATTAATAAATAATAATAAATATACTGGGACAAATCACACACCGCCATCTAGTCCCAAGCTAAGTAGCATAGCACTTGTGTTATGGGTACTAGACAACATAACTAATACACTACATATTTACTTTTGTTTTTTTTTTAATAAATACATATTATACTTAAACACCCAGACGCGAGACGGGAATCGAACCCGTGACCTCTGCAAGCGTACTGATACGTGGGTATGTTATCCATTACGCCACAGGGGTCGTCCTTCTTTAGAAGATGTTCAGGTGGCAATAGTCCCTGTAAAAATTTTCTTCTATATCTTTGAGTTATAATGGAAAGCTTTGTGAACGGTCATACACATTGGGCTCCGAATTAATAACTACGGATTTATAAATAACTTCGCAATTAATTCTAAATAATACGCTTTTAAGGAGAAATTGGCACCTAAATAACATATAATGGTAATACAAATATACATGATTTAGTTCTTAATATCTTAAATATCAAATTTGGCATTAATAAATTCGAGTTTAATAAATTTATTCAATTATTAACAAATTAAATATTTTATGTGTACTCGTATTTAACTAGGAATACATTTTAATAACCATTTATTCTGATGACAAAGTTACATTTCGTAATGATATTATTTTTATCATTATTCCTGGAAAACAATGTCAATATAACTTCTGTACAAGTATTTAAACATATGTATGTACGAGCGAAGCGATACCAAAATAGTATTACGCTTTTATTTAGCATGTTAAGAAAGAATGAATTTCTATGCTAAATGCCACGTAATGTAAATGCCACTGCAAGTGCTTTATTGTATGTTCTATAATCTATAGTGAAGGCAAAAATATTGACAGAACACCACATACACTAATTACCAGTGTAAGTAAACCCCCAATCCTTAGACTTAGACCTGTTTATTATCCGTACTCTTCTTCTTCTTCATTTTATTTGTGGCTCCAATGCTTTAGGCACTGATTTTGCCAATGTCAGGGTATCCGTACTCTTTAGGAGGCCTGACCGCCTGATCCGAGTAGTGGGATAGACTATATATTTTGTCGATGACAATACAAATTATTTGTTTTCAATATTTATGATTTTCAAATCACGATCGAAATTGGCTTTGAGCCAGTTGATATTGCGAATGAATATACATCTTAGACTAATTATATGTAATTATTCTAAGATATACATAGTATCTACTGAACATTAACAGAATTTCCTGAAGCAAAATTTTAATTAAGCTGCTGAGTCTTCTGTCATGCAAAATAAGGTTAATAACCCCGTACAGTATTTAAAGATTCCGTTAGCGATGTGACGTAAGTAAAATGTCAATGGTACAGAAGTAAATATTTATATCAAATTAACTACTTCGATTCTACTGGATCAGTACATGATTTCTCAAGTTATTAAATATGCCTATTTTAAAATATACCTACATTAAGAAAACTATATATTATAGAATAGTATATTTAAATTGCATAATCACATTAAAAAAAGTAAACAAGGTCAACAGTAGTCAATCATCACAAAAACTGCGCAAACGTACCTTTTATAAGTTTGCATAGAACTTACCAAAAACAAGCCATTTACAGCCGCTAATGTATACCTAACAGATTTTAAAAACTTAGGAACTTTTGGTTTTGGAACATTGAATTTAAAATTCATGGCCATTATTACTAATACACTCCCAAATAACCGTTTGTATCTACTGGAAAAGATAAGTTAACTGAAAACTGAGATGATGCTCATTTATCAATCATAAACAAGTCCTATATCTAAGATATCTTGACACTATCCATCTAATCTCCAAATAAAAAAATTCAAATACATAATCTTGAGATGTATATTAAAAATTTAATCTTTATCATTATTAGGAACGCAGAGTTAGTTTAGTTCTTAAAATTAACAAATATTCTAATGATCTTAATATTGAATTAAATATATTGGTCCAAAAGCAAATATCAGTTTATTAATAGTTAAAATTTATAAAGATACAAGTATGAACAGCAATTTTCTACTAACAGCTTATTACCAATATTCCATTATAGCGCACACAATAGCAACATTACATATATTTTCTTTTAAGTAGAAATTATGACATTGCTACTAGCAACATTGTTAGTTTGTTTTTACGTGCAATAAGCCGTGCGCGGTAATATTGCAACACGAACAATTTGAATATTTTCTGGGTAAGATTAATATTATTTGCTTGAAATAATCTAAATTTGTTTATTATTTACTCTTGAATTATATTTATGTTGATTTATCATAGTATAACGAATGCCAGTCAACAAGCACCTGCTTGAGTGAACAACGCAAAATCGATGTTTACCCCGCTGGGCCCCTTTTTCTACAAGGGATGTTACCCTTAATCTTAATATTTTTTTTTGTTACAGGTTAGATTTATTTAGAAAAAGTACTGAAACTCAAAAATGGCTCTTGGTGGTGGAATGTCTTGTGTGAAATACCTGCTTTTTTGCTTCAACCTATTGTTCGCGGTAAGTACTTAATTTATTCAAGAACGTTCAAATTAAACCTTATGGTAAAAAATACATTCATTGTGTTTATATATTTTTGTGTTTAATCTGAGGTGATGTGTTGGCGGTAAGTCGCACACAAAAAAATGGATATTGATCGATTAATTAATTGCATTTGTTTGTCATTGTTTTGATGTTGAGTGGGCGTATTAAAGCTTTGTTATTACTTGTATATCAAAATTAAGAAGAAATATACTAGTGACATAAATATGAAACAGAAGAAATATTCTTATTAAGTGCATTCAGCATAATAATCTCGTTTTATGTTGAAATGTACACTTTTGGCTGTTTTTCTTGTTACAAATATGTTTTAACCCTTTTAGTGCCGGAAAAAAATGATGCTCAAAGATAACGCTAATTGTGCGATTTTCCTAAGGCTTTGGAAAAGGGCTCATAAAAACCAAACGAAAAGAATTATTAATAATAATAAAAATAGTATATTATGGACAAAATAGAGAATAGAACAGAATATATAATTTTTATATATTTATTTGAAAATTAGGTTTGGGCTTAATAACGGTACTAGCTTATTACAAGGTAATCCAGATTTTTCAAGAAAATAATAAAAAATTTCTAACCATAATCACATAAAAAGTGAAAACGAAACAATAACGTGTGTGATTAACATCTAAATCAGTGTTAGTATTTATTGTCTGTGGTGTAAAATGAATAGTTGTGACGGGACGTATAAAAAATTACGCCATTAGCTAGGGATGGGCCGGATGGGGATATTGGAAGTGAAATAAAATATCGATATATCAATGTTTATAATTTATAGTTACTTTTTCCGTTCGTTCCTATCTTTTACGGTTTTGTATTCTAGTGATTTTAGTTCGATAAATAAAAAAAAACATATCGTTTTTGATACAATTTTCGATATTGGATATTTTGTATCAATGTATCGGATCAAAATATATTTGCTAAAAATTAAGATATACTTAATTATTATTAGAAAGATAGATAGAAAGAAAAGATATTGAATTAAGTTACTTTTTTATAGAAGTGGTGCTCTGTTTTAAAACTTAATTGCACATAGGATAAGTATTTTAGAAGTCGTATGTTGCTAAGAGATAATATAACCCAAAAAAATATTAAAGCCTCACTTAAAAAATACTTTTTAGAGAAATTGTAATCTAAATTTACTCAGTCATTTGAACGTGCGTAGACTTAAGTTTCGATGGCATTGTACAAACCTTAGTGGTTTTTTTGTGCTATTAATTTATTAAGCCAATGTAATAACTGTGAATTTGATAAATAAATAAAAAAAAAATTATATGTTTATTATAAAAACTTCAAACTGAATCATGGATGTGGATAACAACGGCAATGATTGTTAATACAAGTTCCAAAGGTGCCGCGAACAAGGCCCCTTGTTGTAATCGCTCACGTATATTATATACTAACAGTCCAAAAGTTAAACATACCAATTGTTTATTTTAAATACTCTTAATAATAATAATAATAATAATTGGTAAAGTATTTATTATACATTTGTTTGGAGACAGAGATATTTCGTAATGCAAATAGTAAAGCGCAACAAAGTGCAAGCCGATTTATCGGCTGTGGCACTTTCCACCAGTGGACCGCGGGCTGTTATATCGGCTCCCGGCACTAAAAGGATTAACACGTTCCGCCCGGATGCCTGGGCCGACCTCTTCTATTCCAGCCGGGGCGTTAGACACTTGCTGGAGCATTAGATATAGATTAAACAGACCCAGATATCCCCATCTAGCTATTTGTGAACTAGCGAAAAGAGTAATCTACTTGACGCTTTTTACGATACCTTACGAAAGTGGGGGTAGTTTTAGTCTTATTTCTGGGATCATACGGTCACCATACCATATGTTATATTGTCTTAAAAACATATTATTACACTGTCTATTTCAGTAAAGTATACATGAAAACACTTAAATTTACTTGAGGCCGACAGCGCATTGAGATCGTGATTTTGGGGTTGCAAACGTCTATAGATGACGGTGACGGTGATATTGGTCTGCTGAACTGCAGGAACTGCATTTTAAGGATAATTATTTATTACTTAATGGGGGAGGGGGTCGATTCGAATCTCATCTAATCTTACTTTGAGGAGAGGGGGTCTCGGCAAATATCACGATGATGATATAGAACAAAAATGCTAAGTATTTGTGGTATCTACTTTGCATCTATAACAAAAGCTGCAGAGCACAAACGTGTGGCCCACAATGCACTAGCTGCGCAAGCGCGCACATTGCGCAAAGTCCGACTCTCGCGGATTCTCACAAGACGAACTACTGAGTTGTTGTGCGCAAGATTTGATACTAGCTGACCTGGCAAACATTGTTCTGTCATATAATTTAAAAAAGGAGCCTATGCCCTTCTCCAAGTTTCAAGGCAGGGATGTAAGGGTGTTGAGGAGATGCGAATGCTGAGGTGGATGTGTGGATTGACGAAAATGAATAAAATTAGAAATGAGTATATTAGAGGAAGTGTTAAAGTGGTTGTGGAAAAACCACACCACTAAACCACCAGTGGTTGAAAAACTTAAAAGTAACAGACTAGCGTGGTTTGGCCATGTAATGCGTAGGGAATAATGCCAAAAGGAGCGTTCAAGTATTACGTAACGAATTTGGGGGGGGGGGTGTCTTGTAAAACGTTACGATGCGTTACAGGGGCGGGAGGGGGGTATTTGAACTACGTGCTACGTATGTTTTTTAACCCTTCAGAACGGTCACGTAGAGAGATTCTCTCACCCATTTTTTAAAACGTTTTTTTCTCAAAATTTCAAATGGAATGATCACTTTAAATTTTTTTTACCTTCACAAAGAGTAATAAAGGTATTTTAAAAGTGAGAGTGGATGGATACAGGAGAGGTAGACCAAAGAAAGATGGGTGGATTGCGTAAAAGATGATACCTATAGTGAAATAGGTGTGTGTGTTGGGATGACGGCTAACAGAGGAGAGTGGAAGGAGAGAACATGTACCGACCCCATATAATGTGGGATAAGGGCAGGAAGAAGAATATGAACGTACGGCGATTTTTAATAAAACGCTTAGCTTCGGAAACTGCTATTAAATCTATAATAATTTCTTTATCGTTCTACATAAGCTCGAGATATTTCTACAAAGTAATAAGGTGATATTACATCATCAGCGTATAATAGTAATCGAGTTGTCAGCAATTCTTAAATATATTTTGCCCCAAATTTTAAAAATAAACCACTGACTCAACAACGATTATTGTCCTAAATATTCCTCTTAACTGCTATAATTTACACTCACTATGGCGATCTCCAGATCGCATGTTTTTGGACAATAACAATGAATAGAAAAACTGCTTTATAATGCTGCTTTAGTACTTCGCGGGGATATGGAAATCTTCGCCTTACTATTGCGGCCTTAGCTGGCTAGCAAATAATAGCCAGCTGTGGTCGCGCCGGTATACCCAATAAAAATTTCGTTCGTCACCTGAGCACTCCTGAGAATAATCTGTCGTAGGACAGATTGTTATCAAGAATAGGTCCCACTCTATCCAAAACAGTCGTAAAAGATGAGATGACTCAAAAGCTTCACACAGACTACAAATACTATTTATTGAACTTACTGTAATGTTCCTTGAACTTTTGTTTATTACTACTTAAACAAGCGCTGTAAATACTAATTGTAAGAGCTTATATTAATACAACCTTAAGTAAAATATTAACATGACAAATTACAATAATATAATTTTGCACTATTACAGGAAACTTTATCTAATGATATATAACTTGCTAATGCAAGCGCGGCCGCCGCGGCCCCTCGGGGGAGGATCCGCCCCACCCGCACTATTGCCGCGAGGGTGAGGGCTGCGTTCTGTTCCGCGGCCCCCCTCAACTCCTAGAGTTGTTAAGAGAGCGCCGGGGGGACGAAACCCTGACCCCCTGGCGCCAACACTTTAGAAGGGGACCGCCTCAAGACAAAGGGCGGGCCGGCGCCGGCCCGGGCCACGAGATCGGCAGGCCATATATCCGTGGGCCCAGGCGTAGGCGATAGAACAGCGGGGTTTTTTAGTGGGTAGTCGAATGGCCAAACATCTTTCCCGGAGTCCCACATATCCCTCGGTCCCCCCGGGCCGGGAGAACCCGTCTAGAGAGGTTTTACCCCGAGACCAAAAAAAAAACTTTGAAATGCACCTAACTGGTATATAATGATGTGCATTATCACGAATATTATTTATGTATGTTAAATATACGCAAAGTGTGTAACCATACAATAGCTTGCTTTAATTATTATTGTAACATTCAAGTTTTCATTTAAAAGCCTGAGGGTTTTGTAGGCGACATTCTTTTAGTAATGATTTTCAAATAAAAGCGAACGCCTTCGAACCCCGAAAGGATACCTATGACGACTTTTTTGTACTCTGTGTGCTAGCAAAAGTAACCCATTTGTATTATTAAGGCAGAGGTAACCTTTTTTTAATCGAATATCCGACATGATAATTAGTATTGATATAATGCGAAGAAAATACAGTCGCCATGTGACAAAGAAAATGCTAGAAATTGAGATGGATGGATAAAGAAGGGGTAGATCAAAGAAAGGATAAGTGGATTGTGTAAAATAAAATGTGATTTGGCAAAAAAGGTGTGAATGTTAAGATTATTGACGATTAATAAAGGAGAGAACATTTTTTTTTATTGCTGTAGGACAGCAGACAGGCTGACGGTCCGCTTAGAATTTAGCAGTTACCGTCACCTATAGGTGTTTGCAACACCAGTGGCATCGCGAGCACGCTGCTGTCGCATAAGTGTACAGGAACTTGGGGTCACTAAAGCCGGAACACAACACAAGGTTATTATGGCGGAATACTTAAGACCAAAGGTGGTCGCCATCCAGACGGAGTTGAGGCCCTACCACGTAGAACATGTTGTGCAAACCCCATATACTTTAGTACCACTTTTTTTTTTGTCTCGGGGAAAAACCATTCTTGACGGGTTCCCCGGCCCGGGGGGACCGAGGGATATGTGGGACTCCGGGAAAGATGTTCGAACATCCGACTACCCACTAAAAATCCCCGCTGTTCTCCTATCGCCTATGCCCGGGTCTACGGATATATGGCCTGCCGATCTCGTGGCCCGGGCCGGCGCCGGCCCGCCCTTTGTCTTCAGGCGGGCCTCTTCTTAAGTGTTGGCGCCAGGGGGTCAGGCTTTCGTCCCCCTGGCGCTCTCCTGTAATAACTCGAGTTGAGGAGGGCCGCGAAACAGCACGCAGCCCTCACCCTTGCGGCAATAGTGCGGGCGGCGGGTCCTCTCCCGAGGGGCCGCCCGCGGCCGCTTTTTACGGCGGCCGGAGGTCGTTAGTTGCCCTCCGGCGCCGCCGACGTGGCATACTTTAGTACCACGTAGAACATGTTCTGCAAACCCCATATACTTTAGGATAAGGGCAGGAAGAAGGAAATACTTAACATTCAGAGATCTGCAATTTTTGTAATTTCGTTCTTTTATCATTTGTCCCCAGGTGACAGGCCTGATAATATTAATAGTGGGTGTAAAAGCCCTCGTCAGTTCATCACCGTACATCGACCTGACTGATGAGAACTTCTACACTTCGGGGCCGATCGCGTTCATCATCGTGGGCATCATAGTCTTCATTGTCGCCTTCTTCGGATGCTGCGGTGCTGTGAAGGAGAACCACTGCATGATTGTTACCGTGAGTATCATTAAGTAGTTATTTGTAGTCATTGGTCTATAAATCTCCTTATTTGGTTTTGGGTTTGGTGTTTTGGAAGAACCAAAGTGATCGATATAGCTCGCAGGATATCCAACCTGAGGTGGCAGGGAGTCGGTCACGTCTGTCGCAGCATCGTTCAACAATGGAGCAAATGAGTCCTGTAGAGTAGAGACCATATCTTGGTCAACAAGCCCGGTAGACTGACGACTGTCACAAAGTTGTCAGTCGGAACAAGATGGTAAAAGCACGGCACCGGAGTTATGTGGCGGTCTACTTCCAGCTGCGGGCGATGATTGCAACATCTGACAACAACAGTTAATATTTAGTCGTAATCAAAATTTAAGTACTCGTACCTCGAAACACTTTGTACTCGATCTACTACCGTGCTGCTCGCTACCTGCTACGTATACATAATGTTTTTTCTTTATTTTTCACCTTTACGCAACGTTTCTTTATAAATATTATTTTGCTTATGTTTCTAAAGTTAGCTTCCCTTTGTGTTTGATCGACAATACAATAAGTTTATCCGTGCAGGGGCGGAGAAAGAATACTAACCTCTGTGACCGGGGTCGGCCTGTCGTAAAAGGCGACAAAACAACCCACCCTAGCTACGTGGTAGGGCCTCAAGCCCGTCTGGATGGCGACCACCTTTGGTCTTAAGTATGCCGCCATAATAACCTTGTGTTGTGTTCCGGCATTAGTGACCCAAGTTCGCGATGCCACTGGCATTGCAAACACCTATAGGCGACGGTAACTGCTAAATCCTAAGCGGGCGCCGTCAGCCTGTCTGCTGTCCTAGCCAAAAAAAAAAAAAGTGGTTTTTAGAAGAAAAACCGTTTTAACAAATCTTTTGGTATGTGTTAGCATTTGCAGTTTTTCTACGTGTCATAAACGTCTATTTCTTTGGTGACCACTTGAGACATTTACCTGTAACACTTCAGAAAAAAAACCACACATCTGATAAAATTAAGATTTAAAAGTTTGTTTCTAACATGAGACATACAAGCCACAATGTCGTTAGATGAAAAAGTAGTATACATCCGGTTGTCATGCTCATCGAAGATACATTTAGTAAAAATTATGTCCTACTTTAAAAGTATATTTTCTTGTCAGTTATCGTATACCGCACCGCTTATCTGTTAACAGATACTATGGTGTATGCATCCTTAACTAAATAAAAAACCAAACTCTTCATAGTGATGTACGAGTAGGTACTACTACTTACTTAATATTTTCGTTTACTCAATTTTTATTTGTAGATATTTTGTATTGTAAATGATAAAAAAATTTAAATATAAGTATTAAATTTTAAATATATATATATATATATATATATATATATATATATATATATATATATATATATATATATATATATATATATATATATATATATATATATATATATATATATATATATATATATATAAATTGAGTGGAAGTTTCCAGTCGGCTGGATCGAATAAATTCATTTAAGTACTAGAAATATTGTATTATAATAATTTAAAACAATAATATATTATTTGGAATATCGACTACAGGCAATTTATAATCGACTGTTATATAGATTTACATATAAATATACAATATTTCTAGTACTCAAATGAATTTATTCGATCCAGCCGACTGGAAACTTCCACTCAATTTATCCAGTATTACATTTGTGAAAGTAAATAACCTACGTATTACGTAGTTACTGACACAGACAAACCATTTGCATAATATTTATAAAGATACCGTTATCCGTAACAACTATATTGTAGTAATTAGATTGGACAAATATTCATTGATAATATCGAATTTCGAAGGTCTTACGATCGACACTTGTAGAAACTATTTTAACAAGGTAACGCTGTGAGACAACTTTGTCGGTCGTATATCTGATGGCCAATGTTCATATACGAGTATATGACAAGTGCTTTTTATGGTGGCCATATCGGTGATACCGCTATTTGTAACCTAGAAATCCGGTTCGAATCTACGGCGTCAAACTTTTCAGTTTTTTGAGCAATGTGCACAACAATCACTACGTACTGATTATTAAGGAAAACCTTGATAAGGAAAATCTGCTCATCATTACGGTGTGTTTCATTGGCGCTAATCTGCCTTCGATGATCGAGAGCTCTGGAAATGTAATGTTATAATAATAAAATAATAATAGCCCATAGTCCCACTGCTGGTCTCGGGCCTCCTCTAGAGGGAAGGGACAGTAGGTATACCCGCCACGCTTGTCCATACCGGGGGATCTCGGTATACAGCTAATTTCCTCACGATACTTCCTTAACCATTATACTACCGGCACGCTATGATGGCCGTTTTGACGTTTGTCCACTCATGAAGTTTCGTATTAATTAGTAATTATATTTGCAAGAGCAAATTGCTGTTCTTTATTTAATTTGCTCCTTCAAATGTAATTACTAATTAATACGAAACTTCATGGAGTGGACAAACGTCAAAACGGCCATTATAGCGTGCCGGTAGTATAGTTCATGGCAATTATTCTATAATATACACATTAGGCGAGAAACTGTGTAAGTGGTGCATGCCACCATGGAATTCGAACCGAACCGAAGAGGTCCCGCCTCTAGATTGGTCTCCGAGTTTATTACCACTGAGCTAATGTTTATTATTATTATAAAATTATAAAAACAAACATGTTAGATAAGAACAAAGTACTCGCAGACGAAATAAATATATTTTAATAAAATAAGTGCTCTTAATTATGTGCATAAACGACGTATCTGTGCTCAATTATAAGGTCATACAACGCGGCAAGCACGTGATATCTGTTAAGAAAATGCACAAGGTTATTTATTGGACAACATTCTCCTCGAAAGATTGTATTGAGGCTACGGTTCTTTCTGTTCAATAAATCCACGTATTTGTCAATATCTCACGTCTTCGCATTTAATTTGGAAACGTGGAGTTTAGGGTAGCTTCAGGATTTATTGATATATTTTTGTAATATTTGCCAGTTGTTCGATTCTCAGTGCATTTACATGTAATTTCAGTTATTTTGCTTTTGGATCCAGATTCTCAGTTGGATATTAAATATGCTACTAAGCAGACGTCTGGTTTTCATTCGCTCCAAAACAAATATACACTTATACAGTCCATTTGTGAAGTGAACCCTATTGTACCCATCATTAGTGGTTTAAAACAATTGTTCGTTTTTTTATGTTATGTCGTCACTACATGGCCTTGATGACACATACATACTAGCAAAACAGCAGGCATTGTTAAAATTGTCAGATCACTATCGTATATCCGATAAACACATCTGATACAACCTATCATTATCATTGCTAGAAAATACTAATTGAAGGGAAGATTGTAAGGACTCCCACTAAGATCTTCCGTGCAAGTCAAGCTCCGCCACTTGCCAGCTGGTGTATTATGCTAAATGATGGATTAAGTTTTGGCGTATGGTTTCCTTTTCAGCGTTTGGGAGTATACGAAATCTTTTTATTCGTGCAAAGGCGGAGAAAGAATACTGACCTTTGCGGCCGAGCTCGGCCGGTCGTAAAAGGCGACAAAACAACCCACCTACAGCATACAGCTACATGGTAGGGCCCCAAGCCCGTCTGGATGGCGAACTTTGGTGTTAAGTATGCCGCCATAATAACCTTGTGTTGTGTTCCAGCATTAGTGACCCAAGTGCCTGTACCCTTATACGACAGCAGCGTATTCGCGATACCACTGGCGTTGCAAACACCCATAGGCAACGGTAACTGCTAAATTCTAAGCGGGCCGTCAGCCTGTCTGCTGTCCTACAGTAATAAAAAAATCTAATAAATTGTCTAGTAAATATTCTATTCGAAATATTTAGGTAGATATTTCTTAGGAAATGCTACTGATTGCCTTCAAACTCTGTTTTTTTAAAATACCTACTTGTTTTTCCTATCTTCGTTTATTCGACAAGACTGTTTATAATGCCCAAAGTGGCACGATAAACTCTGACAAGGGGATGACCCGTAATAAAGGAAGAATTATTCACATTGAATAGCACAAATTATCCTTCAAAAGCGTTTCCTGACGTGACATGACGACAATAGTGTGTCGTTATTATGGGTTCGATCTTCATTATGACATTTTTACTATTTACAAATATTGTTTTGGTTGGGCACACATGTCCGTCATTTGTGTTTGTGAACCTTTCCCTCTTCTAAATAGAGAATCGTCGTGCGGATTAGTTCTAGTAACAAATGTATTTATATGTATGGAAAATTGAGAATACATACATACATACATTAATTATAATCACGCCTCTTTCCCGTAGGGGTAGGCAGAGACCACTTCTTTCCACTTGCTACGATCCTTACATACTTGTTTCGCTTCGTCCACTTTCATTATTCCCTTCATACATGCCCTTCGATTTAGGGTACTCTTGACCTGGCCTTTTTTTCAAGACGTCCCTGATCTCGTCTCGAAACGTCCGCCTTAGTCTACCCTTTCCAACACTTCCATTCACACTCGCCTTATACACTTTTTTCGTCAATCGTTCTTCATTCATGCTCTCGACATGGAGAAAATTGAGAATAAATGGAATATATTAGTGGAAGTATAGAGCGACAAAGTATCTCGAACATTGGTAATTGGCGCTGTTGGAACCTGGCCGACCTTTGACACGAGACGTCTCATCCAGTTAATAGGCACATCCTTTCGACATTAAGTAAACGAACTATTAAAATCCCGACCTAAATACGGTTTTATATACTATCTCTACTTCTTCCTGCCCTTTGCCCAAATTATTTGGGGTTGGCATACCACGTTCTTACACTCTCCTACATTAGTGTGACGATTAGTCGTCATCTCAAAATTTACACCTTTTGTCACAGTTTTATATGTATGTATATTATTATATGTTTATAATCGCATACACTTTTGTTCTCCTGAGATATTTTTTTTATTGCTGGATACAACATACAGGCTGACGACCTTAATAGTAAGCAGTTACCGTCTCCTACGGTGGTTACCATCCAGACTAAAATGGAGCACTTCCACGGCTGCATTGGTTCAAAAAATTCAATAGATATAATATTTGTTTCATTAACCTGCATGATATGTAAAATCCCATTCACGAAATACATATCGAACCCCCTGATACTTGGTATTATTCTTCTTTTCCATGTTCATTTTGTGTCGGCGCAAAAAACATCAATGGATTATTTTAATAGATAATAGATGAAGGGACTGGTTGGTCTTATTCATTATTATACCGGTCCCTGTACGGCTGTGAAACGTAGCCGTTGTTAGAGGGACACGAGCAAGTATGTTACGGAAATGGTGACTGATGTGTAGTCGCTTTTGCTGGTATGGCCAGGTTTTACGGGAACTGGGTTCTTTCTTCTTCTTCTTAGTCGTTTCACTCTTTACAGAGCGGTCGTGATCAACTGGTAGTACTGTTAGAGGCAGATATTGTTCGCTGTATGATTTTACGGGTTCTTTACTGGAGATAAATATCTAGTCATGCTGTCTCCAGCGAGCCTAGACACGGGGGGCACTAAGGAAATGTCCAGAAAGTGCTAGGGTGTTATCAGTGCCAATGTATTTATAGGCATGGATACCGAAAGCGAGATGGAAAAAATGTCGCAAAGAGGATCCCGAGTACCAAAACAAATATTTAGATTGTATCTGGGATTTAACTGTATAAGAATTAAATAAACACTTAATATTGACTCCTGACTTTATTTTACTTTGTAGCTAAGTAGCAAGTAAAATTATACTGCAACAGTAATAAACTGCCCGCGTGTAAAATGCCACCCTCGATGTGCCATCGTTTGTATTGATTTTTGTGACATACATACTCAAAACCCTACCTATTGTATATTGCGTTAGAGAATGTAACGTTCGTTGTTAACGTACTTATCGTCGACACGTATTACATATTTAACGGGACAAACCATGCATCATACGTTGATACAGATTAATCTGTACCAAATTTAATTCATATCGGTCATTCAAATATATAATAATAATATGATTGTATATATTTAGCTTTTTATTTAGATTGTGAACGATTACATACAGCCCAGTAGTAATTACAAAAACAGTTAAAAAACAAAACATGTAACTCATCGCAACGTACATCTTTAAAGTGGAATTCCGTTTCGTAATACAATGACTATAATTAGGAACTTGGTTGACGGAAAGGCTATTTAACGCAATCACAAATGATTAAGGTGGTTACAGTCTACGAAACGTGTTCATACTTTTTATGCATCGACAGGTTTAGTACCGTCGCGGTGAAGATTATATACCACACTGAAACCGCGTTCATCTTGATAATTGCATGAATTAATCCGGTCTTTGTATATTAATTATTTTATCATACAATTCGCAGAATAAAAAATATAGGTTCGCAATTAAATATTTGAGTTCTCTCCCTCCTTGCTATAATAACTTTTTTGACTCCTATTTTTCGTTCATACCGACCTGCTTTTGAGCCTTGCATATTTTTGTGGAGTGATCCCATTTGCAGCCCCTTCTAACTGTAAATATCATTGGGGCTGCCTCTGCTTACTTTTATTCGGACTTTTTAATACCAACATTATAATTATATCATGCTGTCTTGATGACATTCAATTAACAATTTCATAATTTGCATTTAGGTACACCTGAAATAACGGTATGCATTAGAGAATGCATTCATAGTTTTAAATATGCATGAAAATATATTGTATTCTCGGCACGCAATTACCGTTAACATTTGCAAAGCAAATATATGTGAAGACCCTCAGTATCAGTCAATTTGTTTCACGATAGTAGACAAATCATCGTGAAAGCTTTCTGTTGGACACAATCCAATTAACAGGCAAGCGATGTTTTATCTATATGAGTCAGAGTGTTATACAAAAATACATCGTAATAAATACATCCCACTACATTGTTATTTTTCGTATAACAAAGCAACTTTTACGTTTATTAATAGATTCTATTTTGCAATATTCAAGCAAATGTTGCACTTGATCAATGGATGAACTCTAAGAGGCTAGAACATATTTTCAATTTCAAGTTCAATTGAACGGTTTTGAGCGTCAACAAGAGCGCGTCTGTTTTCATTTTCATGATCGATATAATTATAAAACTACTAGCTGACCCGGCAAACGTTGTTCTGCCATATAAATAATAAAATGTCAAAAAATTAAAAAAAAAATTTAGGGGTGGACTACCTCTAACATTTAGGGGGATGAAAAATAGATGTTGGCCGATTCTCATAGATACCGGATAAGCACAAAAAATTTCATCAAAATCGGTCAAGCCGTTTCGATATTAGATTTATTTGTCTCTTTAAAGCCCTATAGCAGGTTAGCCGTTTTTATCAGTATAATGAATAATGATATTAGGAATTACGATTTCATTTATAATACCAAATTCTAGTTATTTCGGACATTATTTATGAATTTACTTTATTCTCTCTATTTTAGTACATGGGTGTAAATATATTAAATTACCAGAGCAGTCCTGCGGATTATATTACCCTCCCCGGATTCAAAGATAAGGGTTCCAAAATCTGATATGTAATTTCATGAATCTTGATATCCCTTAACGACAAGTAACGAAGACTCCTCTCCCTCGACGAAAGTAGCTCGCCTAATATTCTTTTTTATTTAAAAATGCTCTCATACGATATTTAACCGTTATAATTGTTTAAAGTTAGTGTTATTGTTTAATTGTTTATATATAAGTAACGTTATTATATAGTAAAAAGTGGTAATCATGTAGTATCTCGGCAATCACCCTAGAAGTCACGGATTGGATTCCAAATTCTTTCCCTCTAGTGAGAAGTCCGAGCCCAGGTGTGGGACTGCACTGTTGTGAGATCTAAATTTTGTAACTGACATATACATTTTACATATATACATCCACACATACATACATACACATTGCCATACATAATATAAATCCATACACATATAATAAGTATATAAAGATTTATCAATGATCGCAGTCTATTGGATTTTTTAAATGTTTTCCTTGCCTTTAAACTACAGTAGGTGGGATAATATGTATTCATTCGTTTCGCAGCGGAATTAGCTGTTGTGACCTTTCCAACCTAGGTATGGGATATCAGCACATACATTATGGTATGTCACCTACGACCTTCAATCAACAATAGTATAACTATAACTTACTATTGTTGATCGATATTATACGACTATGTCCGCCTGCCCTGACGTTGGAGGCGCCTTGGTTATGCGTAATTTGTTCCCACGTTTCTAAATGTTTGTCTTAACACGTTTATTATTTAATATATAATAAACCCATTAAACGAACCTCGACAGGGTGACAAACAACCTTCAAAGCGATTTTGCGTTAAGCACCGTGAATCCGTTCTTAAGGATTTTCCGCGTGACTAAACATCAAAGCGTGATTAAATTCACAGTTAGTAGACACTCTTAAAAGCTGTATAGTAGGACATACAACGTGGACGATTTTTTCATACAAGCAAAATAGTTATATATTACATTTTTTGTAAGTAAATAATGAAATTAGTGACGAATGTGTTTAACTAAAGTTGTAAGTAGACATTTTTGGGTAGGTGTTTGAAGGTGTTTAAAATTCGTCAGATACCTCTCCCATAATATCTTAATACAAAAATGCAGACTCGGCTAGAGGGTAGCGGTCATTTAACAACCCCTATATATCCCTACATAACCCCTATATATATTATTAAACATATAAACAATTTTGTTGCAAAAACATCTTTGAGGCAACTTGTAATTTTTTTAATGTAAACATACATATTGAAAAATTAAGAAAATAAACAAACCAGGCCATTTGCGAGGGATTTTAACCGTGCAAGGTGCTTGCAAAACTATTTTGCAAATAAATACAAAAAATATGTTTGAGATAAGTTGAAATTATCGCAGGTACTGTTAACATCAATCGTCATTTCTATAGAATCATTATTTACAACATATGACTAATATGAATCATAATTTAATTTTATGTATGAACTACCAATAAAAAGCACCATCTCATTATTAGACCTATGTTCAACTAAAAATTTTACAAAACCGCTTAAATTTAATTTTTTAATTTCTTGGCAAAGTCTGTTGGCCGCGTTTGGCTTGGATCAATAATATTCAAATCAATTGTTCTTGATTCATTTCTCCGTGCCCGTTCATAATCTTTCACTGATGGAGACTAATTTTCATTTCATTAATTAGTGCGGATAATGAAGATGTCGCCGTTTGGTCCCTGTTGTTTATACATCGCTGAAGATTTCACATATATCTCTTACATTACGTATAATATTATTACATATATGCATCTTCTAATACTTTATGTATATGTTTATTCTATTTATTATCTTTTGCCTTTTTGTACAAGGACAGTGAGTGTCAGGAAAAGGTACCGACGTAAAATAAGCGTAGTGTTAGTTTGGTGCTATCCACTTATCCCTCGGTATTCATAAATGAATTTATTTGGCGTAACGAACGAGTGGTTTAAAAGGAACAAAACCTTCCTAAACACTTGATTTTATGAATTTACATAAATATTCCAAATGTATCGCTTATCTCTATTGACATTTCTACCCAATGACAACTTACCAATCTTAACATGTTTAACGAGTTTCTACATTTTATAAAATTAATATATTGCTATGAATCAACTTCTGATTCATTAAGCATGAATAACTAAAGACTGTGACGTCATGGTCATCAGCGTAATTCAAAAACTAGTTTTTATCGTTAAAAATAATATATTGCTTCATAATTTTACAATGTAATCACAAGATTATATAGATACACTAGCGTCAGACCTCGTGTTTTTTTATATTTTTTTTATCTTCTCTCTAATATATATTTCTAATAATATTGATAAAGTATATTAAATATCTTATTCTTAATTTACTTATATAACAACGACAACAGACCCCGGGCACTGGGGCGGAAGTTTGAGTTACAACTAGGATATAACGATAGGCGGATTTTTTAGACACATTTTGAAATCATTTTCGAATTTTAATATAGAAAATAATCGTTTGAGCTTGATATACTTATTCTTAGAATCAAATGTTTACCAGTTTTCCTCTAAAATTTAAGGTTAAGTTAATTTTATCCTTTCGCGGTGAACGGTACAAATATTCGGTAAAAATTGGTTAATTAATTAAGATATGTATAGTATTTACTTTATTATAGTAGTTACCTTAGGGTATATAAGAGTATATAGGGTATATGTATTTAATATGTCTCCGTGCTGGGGCACATTGGAGTAAAAATACTAACCTCTGTGGCCGGGGTCAGGCTGTCGTAAAAGACAAACAACCCTAGCTACGCAGTAGGGCGTCTTGATAGCAATCACCCTTGGTCTATAAGTATTCCGCCATAATAACTTTGTGTTCCGTCATTAGTGACCCTGTACCCCTATGTGACATGGCGTAAACATCTATAGCTGGCGGTAACTGTTTACCATCAGCCTGTCTGTTGTTCCTCAGTTATTTTTTAATTCAAATTTACGCCTTCTGCATCGATATCCAAATAAAAGGCAAATGGTCAAGAAGGTAGCAAGCAGATTCTTTCGACGTAATAGTTCACGTAATACGAAAATAGTGTCGTATATGGCTAATCTCAGGATCAATATACTATATCAGTATACTATTATAGCACTATCACTACAATAGGGTGGATACGTTCGTGATATCCTGTGAGTGCTATTTGTGTGCTCATTTGTATGTATGTTAAATGTGAATACTGATTTATAATAAATGTCAATTAGGAAATCGGTAAACGTAACGTAAATGTTTAGGTTTATGCTAGTACACACCATATTTAATTTATTATAATGGAATTTATGCGTTCATAATTCGATAGTAATATTTATTGATAAATAAATAGGCAAGTTTATTAAAAATCATAGTCTTTCTTAATATACATTTAAAATACCATGAATTTGGTAAAAGATTTTGTACCAAGACTTCGTCAGTTGAGGTTTGACAAGAGCTAGGAGATCACAAAAACACATTGTCAATACTTTAATGGAACGTACATTGTGAACAGAATAATAAAATCGATAATTTATTGGACAATGTCAAAAGCCCACATCCCGTGTACATCGACACTAGCTTATCTTAATCACTTTGTTGTTTGTGCACTCTATGTTTAAACCGATTGTTATTGAACTCATCAATTTCACAATAAGTATAATAAGTACATCAATCTCTACCCAAAGCATACAAAATCTGCGCTAAATAAAATTGGTTTTTGCATCCGTCATCTGCAGAATAAAATCACGAAAAATATAGACATTAATTTTAAGTAACAATATTTTAATAATAGTAATTAAATATTACAATTTCAAGTAAATAAATATTACTTATTTTTAAATTAAACATTAATATTAACACTGAAATATTGACTGAAAAATACACCAACGTCATTTTACCGACTGATTCATTTCATATCCAAAATACATATAATTTTTTCTTTAGTGTAGCAATAATATTAATACTGTCTTGTATTCTCAATAATGGTAAACAGTGAAATTCGTATTTTTTTCTAAACCGACTTTATTCTACGATCATGACAATTTATTCAAGTTTTCACGGCTACTTTTCAATTCGAAACTGTAGATTAGATGCACAAATTTTGAACATGCCATTTTGAAGGCGTTTGTAGTAAACTACACATTAAACCAATATATTTTATGTGATATAATATTATAAGAGTATTTTGCCAGTTTTCATTAATTACATAACTTTATTCGTTAAAATATTCTCAGATATTTGAAAGCACTTTATTTCAACTTATCAAACAGGACAACGGCTTTGTTCTCGGCATCTGCTCAAATGTATTGTTGAAATTTGTGGTGATTCCCTGAACTGAAGATCTATCAAATCGATTTGCATACCGATAACACTGAATAGGTTTTAATTATTTGATGCTAAAAAGTAATTTTCCTTGTATTGTGATATTTTTATACAATGCACGCATTAACGTCACAGTGTGATAGGCGTGACTCATCGCTGTCGCCTCAAACAGTTTTATGACTGGCTGTTCCCGGGGCTTCACCTGTCCCATATGTACCTGTTTACTGAGAAATGACGTCATCATTCTAATGTAAATTAATTATAGTCATGTTATGCATGCACCTTTCCATTAGTGGCGAGCAGTATCAAAGCTTATTTATTTTCTATGAAAGGTGTGCTTGATATAATAATATCTGGTTAGGCAAATTTGTTTGTATTTAAGTTTTAAATTTATGAAATGATTAATTGTTGATGATGGGTAGGTATGTGGTTCCGGTATATGATAAGGATACATACATCCACTCGATCTCTTTACTTAGTAATTGACACATGAATTCCACGTTCTACCGGCTCACAGGCATTGGCACCATTGGGTTATTCCGCCGCGATTGGGTCAGAATCCCATCTAGCGTAGTAAGATGTAAAAAGAATAAGATACTGCTTAACAAATAAAATTACAAATATAGTTGTAATAAACAAAAGAAATTGTAATATAAAATAAGAAAAATAGAACTGTATTATTGGAATTAAATAAAAAGAAAAGAAGTAAAAAAAAGACGTCGAAAAATTTTCGCCAGACAATATGCATAGCGAAAAATACTGGCCATGCCAGTAAAAAAAGTAATATTAATTATTTAAAAAAACTGTAGAGGTCAAAGTTCTATTTATTTTGTGAGGTGAAGTCTAGGTGTTCTTGAAATGAAGTCTTAGTATGTAGTTACAAGAACGTATGCAGAAGATATGGTCGGTCATTTTCAGCAACCGGCTCTGGACTCTAAAGTAGAAATGATGCAACTGTGGTGAAATGGTTGAAAGAAAAAATGTATATATATATATATATATATATCATCATCATCATCATCATCATCCTAGCGTTAGTCCCGGTTGCCACCCAAACTTTCGTTTCGGTGCCCGGGGTCCGCTTTCCGACTTTTTCTACTCCACTTCGCGCGATCTTCAGCATCCCTGGTAGTGAGCCCATTGGCACGCATATCACCCTTTATGACGTCAAGCCAGCACTTTTTGGGTCTACCCCTCCTGCCGGGGCCCGGCGGAGGAGGCATGGCCAGACATTTGTTTCCCACGTAAGCATCCGGTTGCCGTAAAACATGGCCATACCAACGGAGCCGACACTCCTGCAATTTATCTGCAATGTCACGGACACGAAGACTACCGCGAATGCGGGAGTTCCTAACGCGGTCCTTCCGCGTCACTCCACACATCCACCGCAGCATATTCATCTCCGTGACACGCAGTTCCTGCTTGTGTCGCTCTAACACCGGCCACGCTTCACAGCCGTATAAAAGGACAGGCCTAATGATGGTCTTATAGACCTGTCCCTTCAACTTTACCGGCATCTTGGGGTCACAAATGACACCAGTTACCTCACGCCATTTGGCCCACGCGGCAGCAATGCGTGCCTTGACGTCGCAATCGATGTCACCAGACGCATGAAACACAGATCCCAGGTATTTCACATGGTCCGTGCGCTCGACCGTGTTGCCGTCTATGCGTACGGGTGTGGGATCTGTGGAGTTACAGGCCAAGTACTCGGTCTTCGCCACATTGAGCTTCAGACCACCGTTCTCAAGCGACTCCTTCCACACCTTCACACGTCGCACCAGCCTACCCCTGTCCGAATCTGCCAGCGCGATATCATCAGCATACATGAGCAGCCACGGGGGCTGCTCATGTGAGTTTCTGATGCTGTTCGACAATACGTCTAATACCACGCTAAACAGAAACGGACTAAGGACGGATCCTTGGTGCACACCGACGGTGATGGGGAAAGGTTTTGTGTCGCCAACAGCGGTCCGAACTACGGAATCGGAATCACGGTACATGTCTCGGATGATCCCAATATAGGCCTCTGGAATCCCTTTGGACCGCAATGCCCACCAGATTATCGCGCGAGGAACACAGTCGAAGGCCTTCTGCAAGTCAAGAAACAGACAATGCAGAGGCGTATTCTTCGCCCTGTATTTCTCCGCGACAGTCCTTAGGGCAAAAATAGGGTCCATTGTCCCGTGACCAGGGCGAAACCCATATTGACATTCCGAGACAGTGCACTCCTGTCGAATCCGAGAGTCGATAACCCTCTCGAAGAGCTTCATGGTGTGGGACATGACCTTTATACCGCGGTAGTTACCGCACTCCTGCACCGATCCCTTGCCTTTGAAGACTGGAGTAATGATACTCAGCCTCCATTGGTTCGGGATCGTACCGGTGAGGAGTGTCCGGTTGAAAAGGTCGGTTAAAGTGCCCACACCACGAGAGCCCATCGCCTTCCAGGCTTCGATGGGGACTCCATCGGATCCAACAGCTTTCCGATTCTTCATGCGGCGAAGACAATTCTGGACCTCTGCAGGCGTTATCAGTGGCACTAGTCCTTGGTTCGGAGGAAGATCTGGCGGCTGCACCTCTTTATGCTGCTTGTTCAGCAGCTCGTGGAAATATGAGCGCCATCTCTCCTTCACCGCGAGGTCCTCGCATAACAAGTTGCCCCCGGGGTCTTTTACACAGCGGCACTTGGAGATATCCTGTGCCGCTTTGACCCTGGAGCGCGCCAACTTATATATGAGCTTCTGCCCCTCAGACGAGTCCAACTTATCGTAAAGTGGTTGTAAGTGGTCTCGTCTGGCTCTGGCTACAGCTTTCTTGGTGGCGCGTTTGGCATCTTTGTATGCGTCGCGATCTTCAGGAGATCTGGACGCTTGCCACTTCTTAAAGAGGGCTTTTTTCGCCCTGGTCTCCCTCTGGACTGAGTCGTTCCACCACCAAGTCTCCTTGTCACATTTGCGTCCGCCCTTAGACACGCCAAGCACCTCTCTCGCCGACCCAAGGATAGCCGCCTGAATCCTGTCCCAGTAAGCTTGAACCGGTTCGCCCTCACCACCAGCGCACTTGTCGCCGATGGCAGAGGCGAACTCCTGGGACTTGACTTCATCAAGCAACCACCACCTGATTCGGCGTTGAAGGCGGTCGACACATTTGCCTTTGGGCTTTACGCAGAGGTCCATGACAAGAAGACGGTGTTGTGCAGTGAGACTCTCACCGGGTATGACCTTGCAGTTGGCCACTTTGCTGATGTGGTGTCTCCTAGTGAGTAGGAAGTCGATTTGGGTAGCATTCCTCCCGCTCTTGTAGGTGATGAGATGCTCGGGTCTCTTTTTGAAATATGTGTTCACGATGGCAAGGTCGGCAGCCGCACACGTATTGAGGATGTCCTCCCCTTCCGCGTTGCGGCTACCGTACCCAAATCCACCGTGAACACGCTCAAATTCCCCACATTCATTACCCACATGACCGTTCAGATCACCCCCCAAAACGATCCCCTGTGATAATGGGATTCCACGGAGCACTTCTCCGAGTTGATTCCAAAACGCTATTTTATCGGCGTCGTCACAACCGGCCTGTGGCGCATAGGCACTTATCAAGTGGGTAACTACCCCATCGATAAGCACCCTAACGACCATAAGCCGGTCGCTATGACGTTTCACTTCCAAAATGTCGTTCTGGAACTCCTCCGAGAGCACTACGGCAACCCCATCCTCCCCACCAGGTGCACCTGTGTAGATCAGCTTGTAGCCATTCCCAATGAACCGGGATCTGCTGGCCTTCCACCGAGTCTCCTGCAGGAACGCCACGGCCACCCTCCGCCTGGAGAGCACATCGGCCAACTCTCTCGCGCGTCCGGTTAGCGTGCCAATATTCCACGTTGCGAAGCGGAGTTTCCTTTTGGATGGGGCTAGTGTCTTTAGCCGTGCTCGCCCACGGCACGGCAGCCCTAGTCCACTTGTCACAGGAGTCGGGCGAAGTTCCTGCGCGTCGTTTTGCGGCGACGCCCTATCCGTGACAATACCTTTCCGTGTCCGTACCATTTTTGTTTGGCTTGTTTTGGTTTTTACGGGAGCGACTGCCGTCCGACCTCCCAACCTCTAAAGGGAAACCTAGAGGTGTCCTTCCCTCGCCGCATGCAAGCTGGCAGAGGGAGTGACCCCATCAGTCGGCTTTTACGACTCCCTTGGGATGATTTGGGGTGGCCCTATTCTTTCTTCGGCCGGGACCACACGGCACACGGCATATATATATATATATATATATATATATATATATATATATATATATATATATATACATACCTATATAATATTTCAATTGATAAAAATTTTCTTCCCCACTTCGCACGGTCTCCGGCATACCCTGTGGGCAGTCCATTGGCAAGCATATCACGCTTTACGACATCAAACCAGTACTTATTGGGTATACCCCTAATATATTCCAAATACTGCAATAAAATCATCAACTATAGTTGGTATGTGTTTATTTCCACTGCTGTTATTCTGTATTTTCATATATTCTTATAAAATCGTATAATTTGTAGAAACAAATAAAACAATTTTTTAAATTCGTTCTGATAAAATACTTTTTGTTCAGTTTTCAGTGTTCCTCTTACTGATCTTCGTGGCTGAGTTGGCAGTGGGCATCGCTGGGTACATGAAGCACCAGGAGCTGGAGGACTCCATCCTGCGCCACCTCAACTCCACCATCAAGGACTACCCCACCAACCCTGATGTTGCCAAGAACTTCGATATCATCCAAACTGACGTGAGTAGAGTGTCTTAAGTTATTTTATGGTTTTTTTCTTCTTCCTACCTAAGGGCAGGAGTCGGCTCAACATATTCTCTTTTTCCACTGTGCTCCATTTGTCGTAATCTCAACACTTATAAATCCATCCATCTTTTCTATTGTTATTTAGTTGCGTTATAGTTATATTTTTTTTTCATTTTATACCATTTTATAGAAACATCAATAATATCAAATAAAGAACAATGTTTTAACCTTAAAATAGGTACAATAGGTACACATATACATCAAAGTACAGTAATGTACAAATACATCAAGCTATTATGGAAAAATTTCAAATCTAATGCTCTGAAATCACACCAACAAAAATCCTTACCAGCCCATTTTTCTAATCCCCCGATAATATTAGTAAAGCATTTTTAGAAGTACCTGTGAATAACAGTTAATTAGGAACAATCAAATTATTATTATCACAATAGACATGAAATAAAGACATTAATGTTTTGCAAAGTGAACTTTTGAACGCAAAGTGTACTTTGCAAACTGTTACTTGAGATCAAATATTTAAAATCTTAATGTCTCAAATCGTCTGCCACAGGAATAGATAAAATTAACAATGAAATGATTAAATTTACTTTACCTAACTCATTAAATTCTATAACACAAACAATTAATAAATTAATAGAATTTTGGTGACCGGGGTCAGTATTTCAGTGGGTCACCATTTGGGTTATAAATGAAACAACACCAGTGATGGTTAACTGAATCAATACGGAAGCCGTATTGAGTACTGAATGATTTATTTCAATATTTGTGCTCTTTATATATGAATTGGCTGGGGATCGTCGACCAATCAGAAGCGTCAAAAAGTAAACAAATGCAGATATTTTTACCCGAGACTAATTCTTGGAAATTAAATATTTCAACTATGGCTTGACAACAGGATTATCATTTCTTCGAAATTTGGTTGAGTCGTCCCGCACTGCCGCCTCCGCAGGCGATGTGAATACGCGCGTTCGCAGAGTTCTCCTCTCCCGTCATTCCTGGCTGAGGCGTTGCGCAGTGAGCGTGTGGTCGCGTTGTCGATTTAATATGTACGTTGTTATTATTATCGCCCGAAGTCTCTTCCGAGAAATGTAATGCATTTGAGGGCGATGCTTCGTGGATAGTACATATGCGACGTGGCCGACGGTGATGTATGATGACTTTTCAGATCTTCCCTGTTCTTTATAGTCTAAGAGCCGGTGGGAGATCGACCTTCACCCATCGGATAACCAGATGAGACATATTTTTTATCAAATATGATTTATTAACAAACATGCCTATGATAGCTTGGCTATCGAAAAGTGTTCATAGCTATTTTTAATTGAATTAATTTTAATCAATTTTTGTCCATCACCTTTACACTTTTGATAACCGAATGAATTTCATTTCAACTGATAGTTTTTAATACACAATATGCCTACGTAGGCTTGTCTGTTTATTTCTGTGCATGACTACCTGCCAAGCAGATGTAAACAGGTAAGTCAATATAGACAACTGTAGCGTTCTGATAACCAATCGAAATTGGTATCATAGTATATATAGTATGTATTTTATATGATTTGTAATAAACACTTTTAATAGCATAAATGTACTAAATTTTCTTTTTCTATATTGATGAATTTTCTTATTTATTATAATAAAATATTATAAGTAACACTTATTCTTTCCCGCTTTACATGCGCACTCGGATACATTCAACGGTCAGGTAGCGTGCAGCTGCTATGTTGTGTCTTCTATCACACGGACCTCGGCCGCTCTACTTTCTCTCTCGCACCTATCAAATAGCTCCAATTTTAAAATTTTATAGCCTGACAATAATATTTCATGAAAGATTTTTTGCAGATAAGACTATACGATTGGTTTTGTAATTAAAATATCTTACTTATGATACCAATTTCGATTGGTTATCAGAACGCTACAGTTGTCTATATTGACTTACCTGTTTACATCTGCTTGGCAGGTAGTCATGCATAGAAATAAATAGACAAGCCTACGTAGGCATATTCTGTGTATTAAAAACTATCAGTTGAAATGAAATTCATTCGGTTATCAAAAGTGTAAAGGTGATGGACAAAAATTGATTAAAATTAATTCAATTAAAAATAGCTATGAACACTTTTCGATAGCCAAGCTATCATAGGCATGTTTGTTAATAAATTATATTTGATAAAAAATATGTCTCATCTGGTTATCCGATGGGTGAAGGTCGATCTCCCACGTCTCCTCTACTATTATTAATATTATACGGTGGCTACAGAATCAAAAATATTCCCTGATGTGTGGAGGCGGGCCATTATCAGACCTACACCGTAAAATAAATAATCACACGTGTAATCAAGATTCGCGTCCGGTGAGTATACTTCCTTTTCTTTTCAAAGTTTTGGAAAAGGTTGTATATTCAGAAGTAATAAAGTATATAATAAACAACATCTTCCCTGATTTCGAATCGGGATTTAGAAAATGTTTTGGCACTGCACCCAACTTTGTGTGATGCTGTAGGGAATATTATGGAAGCTCGGGAAGATGGAAAAGTTACAATATTGGTTTTGTTGGATGGATTGTTCGCGGGCATTTAATGTCATAAATATAAAATTGTTACTGTCTAAGCTTATTTATTATGGTTTTGATGAGGATATTGTAAAATGGTTTTATAGCTACCTAAACGGTAGACAACAGTAAGTAGAAGTACAAAAACCTGATGGAACAATATTAAGATTCAGGCCTCTGAACCTTGTGAGAGGAGTTCCACAGGGGTCTATTCTAGGACCATTATTATATATTATCTATACTGCTGATGTAGTTTAGGCTATAAAATGGCAATCTTGGAGCAATTGTCAGATGATCGGAATAGAATTCCCTACAAAAATCGAAGTTCATTTTAATTGGGAACCGCCAAACCCTTGTAATAAAACACGAACCTATTGAGGCATGCAGTCTGGCCTCCTTACCATCTAGCTAGGGTTGTTTTGTTGCCTTGTACGACAGGCGGACCTCGGCAGCAGGAATTAGTATTCTTACTCAGCCCCTGCACGGTGAGTAAAAAAGTCCAGATATACAGGTTTTTATCTAGTGTCTTTATTTTTATATCTCAGATTAGTTGCTATATTTTTGGGATTGTAACATTAGAATTGGCAAAGCGTTGGGTCGACCTTGGCCCAGCATCCCGTACTCACTCTTATCTCACATACAACATATTAAATACGTTAATTAACTATTATTGAACATAAATTATTGTTGTTTATTCCACATTATATCGAAATTTTATACATAGATCAATTTGTAAAAGGAAATAAAATTAAAATAATCCATACGACTACATAGCGTATTTGGCTATGTTCGGGATGGTAAACGGTTTCGATCCTAATGTCTATTTCGAGGCTTCGGTGCGAGTTTGAAGTGTAAATAAAGAAAATGTGATCGGAATAGTTAATGAAAAAAACGAGCGGTGTTAGCTAGCATAATTGCAACCAGTGTTGAGAGCCCACAAAATTGTCTAGTTTCTAAAATAATGAAGAGTAACAATGCACTATTTTCTCAGGGCACCCGTCAAGGTTTATCGTCCGTACCTTGGTTAGTTGGTTGTCCAAGATGGATTGCACATATTTGGGACCCTATCTTGGTATCCTCGCAATGTTTTCCTTCAACATCCGTGTTATTTTCTCCGTGCAGGGGCGGAGCAAGAGCGAACCTCTGCGGCCGGGGTCGGCCTGTCGTAGAAGGCGACAAAACTACCCACCCTAGCTACGTGGTAAGGTCCCAAACCGATCTGAATGGCGACTACCTTTGGTCTTAAGTATGCCGCCATAATAAATAACCTTGTGTTGTGTTCAGGCATTAGTGACCCAAGTTCCTGTACCCTTATGGGACAGCAGCGTGTTCGCGATGCCACTGGCGTTGCAAATACCCATAGGCGACGGGAACTGCTAAATTCTAAGCGGGTCAGCCTGTCTGCTGTCCCACAGCAATAAAAAAAGACTGCGTCTTCTACGTACATGAAATGTGATAAAATTTGGTTATCCCAACTCGACTGGAAAGCAACCATCCCTGGTATATAACTATGGTGTCATAATAACCTTGTATTGTGTTCGGCATTGGTAAACACACGTTTCAGGTCGTGCCTATGCGGATAGCAGCGTATTTGAGAGTCATAAACGCCCTTTGCGCCATAAACGTACATAGGCGACGGTAACTGCTTATAAGTGGGCCGTCAGCCTGTCTAATGTTCCTCAACAGAAGCAAGAAAAACCAAAACACATGAATGTTAGTGTTTTTTTGTCATTATTGATCGTGTTGGTGTAATTTCAGTTGAAATGCTGCGGCATCACCAGCCCCGACGACTGGGCCAAGAACGGCCTCCTTATCCCCAGCTCGTGCTGCTCGGCACAGGCCGTGAATGCCGGCGCCACTAACCCATGCACACCCGCCTCCACCTACTTCCACGCTGTCGGGTGTCTCGATAAACTGGTCACTTACATGAAGGACATCGCGTACGTTCTAGGTGGAGTCGGCCTGGGCATTGCTATCGTACAGGTAATGACACATTTGTTTATAATTAAAACGTAAAGGTGTATGAAGCACCACCAAGACCTTCGAAGCCCAAGGCAAACTTCTTCAAGCCGTTACCGTCGCCAATGGATGTTTGCGACACTAGGGGCACCACAAATCAATATTCTTTCTTCGCCCCTGGACAAAAAGGATTTTCTTATGCGTTTCAGCATAATTAAATTGAGTGAAGCTGTCTTTGCATGTACTATTTAAAGTTTGTTAATTTAAAACAATCTTATTTGTTTAAGTTAAGAAATATTTTATTCTTGGTATTCATGAGTTCCATCCAACTCTCAATTTTTGATTCTTAATCTTCATTGATTCTTAATGTGTTCATATGTATAGTTATCAAAATTAATTATTTTGGCGGCTTAACGGGTCACAGGTTTCGATTTTTTTTTTTTTTTTTTTTTTATTGCTTGAGTTCAGCAGACAGGCAAACGGCCCACCCTGGCAGGTGGTCACCGTCGCCTATGGACGTTTGCAGCACCAGAGGCACCACCAACGCGCTGCCGGTCTCGAAGAAATTTTATAACGCCTTTTTTGAAGAACCCCATATCATACCGCGCTGAGAAAACCTCAGCCGGAAGCTCATTCCAGATCCTGAGAGTACGCAACATGAACGTTCTGGAGAACCGTTTCGTACAGGAAGGAAGAGGCTCCAAGAAATGGGGATGAACACCCAGCCGATGGCGGGCAGTGCGGTGGTAGAAAGACGACGAGGGCATCATCCTAAATAGTTCTTCAGAACACTCCCCGTTGTACAGACGGTAGAATACGCAAAGAAATGCAAAGTCTCTCCGAAGTCCAAGCGTGTCTAAACCGTCTGTGAGCATGGGATCGCCGACAACACGAACTGCGCGCCGTTGGATCGAGTCTAGGGGATTGAGCTGACAGGCCGGTGCTCCAGCCCATAAATATGAGCAGTACTCCATATGCGGTCTGACCTGTGCTTTATATAGCACAAGCCGTTGCCTTGGACTGAAGTACTGCTTGGACCGGTTTAGCACACCTAGCTTTTTGGAGGCAAGCTTAGCTTTACCCTCCAATTGTCCCCTAAACTGCACATCATTCGTGATGTCGACACCAAGGATCCCAATACTACTTGCGATGGAAAGAGAGGTTCCTTGAAACTGTGGCGCAGGTGCGAACGGGGTTTTCTTGGCAGAGAATACGCAGACCTGCGTCTTCGAGGGGTTGAACTGGACAAGGTTTTGTCGTCCCCATTCAGAGACCCTCTCTAGAGAGTTCTCTACTTCAGACACAAGTCTGACCCGACTTTCTTCCAAAAACGCAGGAGAGAGACTTACACGACCAGTGTACCGTGCATCGCCGGTGCCATCATCCGCATAGCAATGAATGCCATCTATAGATAACATGTCATTGATATGCAGAATAAATAGCGTCGGCGACAGCACACAACCCTGGGGCACACCAGCATTGATAGGTTTCACACTGGAGCAGCAACCGTCAACAACGACCTTAATACTGCGCCCAGCGAGAAAGCTGGATAGCCAGGTGCAAAGACTCCCAGGTATCCCGTAAGATGGAAGCTTCGCAAGAAGAGCCCTATGCCAGACCCGATCGAAGGCCTTAGCGATGTCTAGGCTAACAGCCAGGGCTTCTCCCTTGCTCTCAACGGCTTCAGCCCAACGGTGGGTTAGGTAAACCAGGAGATCCCCAGCAGACCGACCATGTCGAAAACCATATTGGCGATCATTAAGCAGCTGGGAATCCTCCAGGTAACCCAGGAGTTGTGCGTTGATGATCCGCTCCATCACCTTTGAGAGCAAAGAAGTTATCGCTATAGGCCTGTAGTTGGACGGGTCCGTTCGGTCACCCTTTTTGGGAATAGGGTGAACATGGGCCACCTTCCACGAAGCCGGGACACAACCATTGCGGTAGGATAATGTAAAAAGTCGGGAAAGGACTGGAGACAGCTCAGCTGAGCACATTCGCAGCACAATAGCGGGGATACCGTCTGGCCCGGTGGACTTCTTGACGTCGAGGGATCGGAGGACACGTCTCACGGCTTTTTGGGAAAACCGTACCTCCGACATTGTGGAGTCTCCACATCTTCTAATAGAAGGTGGAGACTGTCCCCCGTCATCAAGAGTCGAATTGGCTGCAAAGATTTCACCCAGGAGATCGGCTTTATCCTTAGCAGCATGAGCCAGACGGTCGTCAGCTGCACGTAGTGGAGGAATGGACGCCCGACAAAAGTTTCCTTCGACGGCTTTAGCAAGCGACCAGAAAGCCCTAGTCCCAGAGGGATAGCTAGCGAGACACTCGCCAATCCTGCCGATGTGCTCAAATTTTGCTCTCGCAATCCGTTTTTTGAGGGTCCTGGAGGCAACATTGTATTTTTTCTTCAAGTCGGAAGTGTTAGGATCCTGACAAGCCCTTGCTGTAGTCCAGGCTCGATAGGCCTTTTGCTTCAGCTTAACAGCCTCAGCACTAGGCCTATCGAACCATGGCTTTCCCGAACCACCAATGGGCACCACAGAGTTAGGAATGAAACATTCCATTCCCTGCAGCACCACATCGGCAATCGAGTTCGCACAGGCGTTAGGATCGTCCGAAGAAAAACACAGCGGCCCCCATGGGTAGGACGCATAGAATTCACGCAATCCATCCCAATCTGCTGACCGATAGCGCCACACTCTCCGCTTCACGGTGGGGCGAGCCCATTCGGGAATTGGAGGGCGCATCACGGAAGATATCAAGCAATGATCAGAGGTTCCTAATGGAGTCCCGATCGAGACCTGATAATCTTCCGGATGTGTGGTCAACAGAAGGTCCAACAAAGACGGCGCATGGTCCACTCTATCCGGTATGCGGGTAAACCCTTGAACCACCTGAGTAAAACCATGGGCAAGAGCAAAATTAAAGGCAGCAATCCCCGGCAGATCAGTTTTTGGAGAACCCAGCCACTCAGTATGATGAGCATTGAAGTCTCCAAGAACGATCACCTCCGCGGCGGGATACTGCGTAAAAACTTTGTCGGTAGCGTCTTGAACACGCCCGAAAAAATGAGCTGTTTCAGTCCTTTCGCATTCTCTGCCATGGGACCGATACAGGCAGGAGTACACCCGGGTGGAACCACCGAAATCCACTCGCACCCATATGATGGAAAGGTCCCTGTCTTCGAGACCGTGAAGACGGCGGCAGCATATATCGTCCCGGACGTACAAGCATACCCCAGCTTTTGGGAGGAATAGATGTTCCAAATTGTAGCCGGGGTAGCAAAGGTACGATGAGTCGGCCGGGGCAGATATCTGCGTCTCCGTCAAAAACAGTAGAGCAGGCTTTGCCGTTTCAAGATGGTGGTGAACGGCATTAAGGTTTGAGTGTATACCTCTGATGTTGCAAAAATCCACTCTGAGTGTGGATTTGAGGTCCGCTGGGTTACGCTTACTATTTTTCATTTTCCGATCCATTTTATAGACATAAAGGGCGTTTTTTGGAAGTTCTAGAGTATCCACGAAAAAATGGAAAAAATTGAGTGTTCTCTTCCCACCCAAACCCACAGGTTGTGTGATGAGTTAGTGCGGGGCACGGAAGGGCCCCCGATCCCTCCCGGAGAACATCGCCGGGTCCACGTCCGGTCTCCGCTCCGGCACGACGATACCCCCCAAAGATTTTGCACCAGTTGGCGGGACAGCCTCCCAGACTGGATAATCTGGGTTCGGGTCCCCTACTGACTGGCGGGCGGCCAGCGGACAGCCGTTTCATCGGGTCTCCCTGACCCCCGCCCCAATCCGTCACGCCTGTAGGGATGTGGTGGGATTTTGCACATCTCGAGTTCCAAATTTCGTGGGCACTCCAGAACTTCGGGTCAGGGAGGCTAGAACCTGGGTCACCCATGCCGGAACACAACACAAGGTTATTATGACGGCATACTTAAGACCAAGGGTGGTTGCCATCTAGACGGGCTTGAGGCCCTACCACGTAGCTAGGGTGGGTTGTTTTGTCGCCTTTTACGACAGGCCGACCCCGGCCACAGGGGTTAGTATTCTTTCTCCGCCCCTGCACGGATAATTCGATTCCCGTCCCAAGTCTTGGTGTTTATGCGATGTGCAATTATCAAAAGTATTTAAATAGTATACCAAATATGGTCATAACACATGCGCTCTGCTACTTACTTTGAGATGGCGCTGTATAAATTATCATCATCATCATCTAAGCGTAGCATCCCGGTTGCAACCTAAACTTCCATTTCGGTGTCCGCTTTCCGACTTTTTCTACTCCACTTCCCACGGTCTTCAGCATCCCTGGTAGTGAGCCCATTGAGTCGCATATCACCCTTTACGTCAAGCCAGCACTTTTTGGGTCTACCCCTCCTGCAGGGGTCCGGCGGCGCTATATAAATTATCTCAATGTTTAAGTATATTTTTTAATCTGATTTCAATCAGTTGGTTCAGAGAGCGTTATGAACGAATGTCGTAAAATGCTGTTTTTTTTTATTACTGAAGAACAGTAGACAGGCTGACGGCCCACTTAATATTAAGCATTTACTGTCGCCTATGGATGTTTGCAACGCTAGGGGCACCGCGAACGCCCTGCTGTCCCGTAGGGGTACAGGAACCTTGGTCACTAATGCCAGAACACAATACAAGGGTGGTCGCCATCCAAACAGGCTTGACTTGACCACGTAGGGTAGGTTGTTTTGTCGCCGGTTAATGATAGGCTGACCCCGGCCGCTTAAAGATAAATTTCGAGGAAACTTTTAATATTTATGCTTATTACGATTCTGCAATATTTTGTTTTCAGTTGTTGGGAGTGATCTTCGCCTGCTGTTTGGCTCGTTCGATCCGCAGCCAGTACGAGACAGTCTAAAAACAGACCAAATATTCAAAAATACCTATTTTAACAAGTACATACTAGTTCTTAAACCTTACTAATTTTTATTATAATTTTAAACAAATACGAAATGACTAGTTAATAATTTATAAACTATTAAAATATATAATCGAAAAGATAAAATTCTATAAAAAAAGAACGTGTTTAAAATATTGTTAAAGTAGTCTATACTCAGACATATTTTTCTATGACAAGATCATTTAAAACTGCTCTTAATTATTAACCTCCGTTTTATTATTACCAATTTCAAAAGGTGCCTATCTGTATATTTTGAATAATTTATATTTGTTACTTTTATATGTTTTAAGTATAGTTAAGTATAATTTTGATATTTTCAATTTTAAGTTAATTTTGATAATTTTTAAGTATAATATAATGGTTTCAAAGTGACATTAATACCACAAATTGGACATTAAACTGATGCACTCAGAGTCAAAATTGTCATTTAATTTTAAAAAGAAGAATTGAAATTAATTTTTAATATTTTTCTTATATATATTTCAGGCAATGACTTATAAAACTAACGTTAGTGTTTGATGTGTATTTTCTATGTCTATTTCTATGTGTATTATTAGAAAAAAAAGCACAATTCACTATTCCCCCTAAAGTTCTGATTAGCTCGTGAAAATCGGTTATCTGATAAATAAATACTGAAATGTAAACAAACATTTTACATCCAACTTCTACGGAATATTTGAATAATAAACACAAATCTGAAATATATTTACATTCAAGATACGATATACAATTATTAGATACATTTAAACTGAAGTTTAGTTCTCGAGAAATACGCAAGCCCTTATAGTACTTTAGAAATTCGCAAGTTTTTGGTACTTCGGAAATTCGCGAGCTAATACGAATCGGTACCATCAGTGTGCTCAGCCTAGAAGACTGATTTTTCGAATATACTTGTAGCCATGTTACGGCGCTCTCTTGTTACGACGTAACAGCCAATTGCCAAATTCATTCCACCTCCCACTTGAAACCTATTTGTAATGTTTCATATATTATCTTAGTGTTTAGCAATTCACATTTTAGAACTCCTACGTCAAATGCCTACACTGTCTTCAAAATTTTGTTTACTGATATATCTTTTTATCCATTGTTACATTTAAAAAACTCCATGCTTTAACGAAGATTTGGCGAATTATATAAATATTATACTGACTTATTGAAAATATACATACAGATGCCTAACAGCCAAAAAGGGATAAGCGAAATTTTTTTTGGGATATTGAATTTGATTGATCCAAACGATGCAGAAAAAAAAAGACGATTCTACCTATGTATATAACTCAATATCCCAAAAAATTTCGCTTATCCCTTTTTGGCTGTTAGGCATCGATACATTTACATTACGCATCTTGGCCTTGCTGCTTATTCAAGATATGTCCACCATTTCTTAGATTTACTCAGTCTCAAACAGTTTTAAATCGATATATTAGAAAATGTATTTGAAACACAAATTGCATATGACGTAGGCGTTGTTAGATTGTATTTTGTGCAACTTGTAATGGATCTCAATAAAATTATATATTGAGATTGCAATTATTGTAACGTCAATCTTTCGATGTTTTAAAGTGTCGTAACCGCTGGATTGCCCCGACCGTTAAAAAATTGACGTCACATTGCCCCGACATGGCCCCGACCATTGTTTACACTTCCGCCGCGGCGGTCCCTTTCACAAAACTATTAATTGTGCCTCAAGTGGCTCTTGAAACACAAACATGTGTTATGTTTTTATGTTTCTTATGAATGGAGCTATTTATTTAAGTGTTTTGTTTATAATTATTCAACTATGGTATAGAATTACGATACGCTGAACACAGAGGTAGCGCGTATTTGAGCACCACTTGTGTTTATACGCTCATAATTCAAAAATTAAATCGATGACATAGGGTTTTTTATTGTTTATTACAAAGATTATTATATATACATTAGGATAAAAAATAAAACAGTACAACTCTTCATACAAAATAATTTATTTAATTTTTTACACAAAATGGCGACGCGAGCCGTAATTCTAGAAAAACTTTACATGTCCCAGATGCGCAAATACTACAGTTAGGCCTACAATTATAGTAATACAATACATATGTAGACTAATATTCTCACAAAATAAGCAAAAATCATAGCTATATCATTTACTATTACTGAGAAAAGTAAACATTATTGCAACAGTTCTCATTCACACAGTGAAATCACTTTCGTTTTACACATTTTGTTTTTTGTTTCACTTAACATACAAAACATTACTATTAACATAGTATTTTTAAAGCCCTTTCTATAAAGGTATCACACTTGTATATTGGATCGTAAATTAACAATACTAAAAACCAAAACAAAGCCGCTCACAACAATCATTCAACAATGTCCGAACTTCAACTTCAAAATTTTTTCTCATTTTATTTTTGTATGGCATGGCTATAACATTTTGACATAATTGGATGAAAATTTGACAGTTAAATATAATCGTTATTTCCTAGGGAACAACTGTCAAGTTTTTTTCTTAAATTTTTAGGGAGAGACCCAAAGCCACTGTGCTTGGCTCGGGCAATTTGGCGTTCGAAATTTGAGCCACTGTACTTGGCTCGGGCAATTCAACGGTATATTAGAATTGTATCGATATTTATAATAAAGATGATTGCATTACATTAGTGTTTTTCTACCCACTTAGTTAATTACTCGTCCTTTATGTTTCCAAAATATTACGCGACCAATTTAAGTTGGAATGGCCCCATAAACAATTTAAGAGCTTGTGTACAATATAGATGCAAACTTATTACTGCATGGATGATTCAAGTCATGCATTTTCTATTTTTGGAATGTAAAATCTCGAATTAAAATCAGTGACAGACTGCAATATTGTGATTGGAGATGAACAAATTGAACAAGTGAATGAGTTTGTGTATCTGGGTTCAAAGTTTACAAGAGATGGAAAGTGTGAGAGTGATATTGAAAGAAGGGTGAATGGAGCTTTGCACTACTTTATGAACAGTCGGAAGGTGTCTAACAAGGCTCGTCTGGCTGTGCATGAGGGGGTGTTGGTTCCGACACTCATGTACGGAAGTGAAAGTTGGGTATGGCAGAAGAAACATGAAAGCAGAATAAATGCAGTTGAGATGAGACCGTTAAGGAGTTAAACTGAGTGACAGGGTAAGAAATAGTGAGATAAGGAAACGTTGTGGTCTGAAAGAAGATGTAGTGACAAAAATTGAGAAAGGTATGCTGAGATGGTTTGGCGATGTTGAGAGAATGAATGAAGAACGATTGACGAAAAAAGTGAATAAGGCGAGTGTAATTGGAAGTGTTGGAAGGGGTAGACCTAGGCGGACGTTTCGAGACCAGATCAGGGACGTCTTGAAAAAAAGCCAGGTCAAGAGTACCCTAAACCGAAGGGCATGTATGAAGGGAATAATGAAAGTGTACGAAGCGAAACAAGTATGTAAGGATCGCAGCAAGTGGAAAGAAGTGGTCTCTGCCTACCCCTACGGGAAAGGCTTGATTATATGTATGTAAAATCTCGATTATGCCTCAAGTTATATCGAATTAAGACAAAGCAGGACGATGGTTTACTACTTGTACACCTATATGTTAAAAGAAGGAAAGGAAGGCGTACAAAATTTGAAGCAGGTATAAATGCGTACAGCGGCGATACTAAAACATCATTGATTACTGTGAAAAGAATTGTGATGGAAGCAAATAGTTCCGAGTTACTACCAATTTTTCGCACACCCGTACCCGGGTAAAAATCCGTGCAGAGGCGGAGAAAGAATACTAACCTCTGCGGCCGGGGTCGGCCTGTCGTAAAAGGCGACTAAACAACCCACCCTAGCTACGTGGTAGGGCTTCAAGCCCGTCTGGATGGCGACCACCTTTGGTCCTAATTATGCCGCCATAATAACCTTGTGTTGTGTTCCGGCATTGGTGACCTAAGTTCCAGTACCTTTATGGGACAGCAGCGTGTTCGCGATGCCACTGATGTTGCAAACATCCATAGGCGATGGTAACTGGTAAATTCTAAGCGGGCCGTCAGCCTGTCTGCTGTCCTACAGCAATAAAAAAAAAGTCAAAACCGAAACAAGAAGCAGTTTTATATGTATTTGACAAAGGAGTGAAGTAAAAAAAGTAGAACATGTGACTTGGACAATCTGCCATTTTTAACTTAAAATTATTAATGTTAAAAATGTTAATAATATTACTACTACCTTTATACCTAATTCCAAATGTCATTGCAAAATCCTTGAATTAATATACAAATAATAATTCGTACACGATTGTACCTGCGCAAGCATCCCACTACTGACGGTCGCCAAGCCTCATCTTTCGTGGCGCGTTATACTTACCGGAATATGCATAAATATCTATGGGACAGACTTACTAGGACTTCGTGAGACTACCCACTAAAAATAGCTTGGGACGACGAAAAATTTGGGTTAAGCAGTGTCTCAGAGCTATTATTTCTCACATCTAAAATAGGTTCAAGAGTCCACAGTAAAACAACAGTATACTAGTTTACACACAATTTATTTTGCTATATTTATACCGTAATATAAATCGTAACGAAGGTTGGTTATTAATAGGCTCAGAATACGAACGTCGATAAGAGGAACATCAGTCGCCTTTACTACAGTTGTCCGCAACACATCAAGTACCAGTACAAAATAAGTTAAAAAATCACAACGACAAAATATATCCAGTCGAGAATACGCGTTTAGTATTCGTTAAAACTAGTGTATGTCGCATGTATTTGATTCTCACAGCACCAGTTTCACCACAACCGAAATCCCCATTCATTATTAAAAAAAAAAAAAAAACTATTTCTGCCACAAAAATCAAGACGATACTCATGGCGATCCGTTTTAACTATTTTTGGACATCCAACACGAGGGTATTACAAATAATTTAATGGACATTATAAAATTTAAGTAGTAAATTATTTAAAACAGCGACAAGATGGTTGCATCGTCATCGTACACAATCTATTTATTACACATTGTTTTTGACTTCCGCAAATATTGAACTCATTAATAAATCACAAGCTGGAGCGTAGAGCACTGTTGGATGACCCCCCCCCCCCCCCCCCCGTTCACACCGGCCAAATTTCCACTATACGCGCGACATACATTTCGCTAAAAATAATTACCATACTATTCTAATTAGTTACTAAGGTTAAGACATACTTAGACAATAAAATAACTTACGACTATAAATTGTTTACATTCTAAACGGAATATTTTAGACGAATTTCGAGAAGTCGAAGCGGACGCGCGGCGTTTGCATGGCGAACATCAATGGCCGCATTACAACTACGCAGGGAGAAGTTAAAAATGGAAGTTTTGCAGTATTGCGTCACAATATTCGCAAATAGACGAAAAGACAGCAAATACTGTCTTCGGTTGACTTGAAAAATCGGAGGGTTTCCTGGCTCACGATGTAGATTTTTAAATGGTTTTGTTCTATGTAGACTACATGGGACAGGATAACACGAAACACTGTATCCACGTTTACATTATGCCTTTATCGTACAGTATCTGCTCACCTTTCATTTAATGAGTATAATTTTTTTTCGGAATTCAAGACTTTCCAAACTACCGACATATTAAGATAATATAACAAAATGTTAAAAATGCTGAGTCTTGCAAAAACATCTATAATAACACTAGGGCTATATAATGTTTTCCGAGAATAAAAAAAAAAATGGTTCCTTCCCTTTCTTGTACTCCAGAGTAAACAAAACCCAATAATTAATACTGCAACTCGCTATTTGGTAAATACCAGCAATTTCTTCTATTAACATGTTCTTGCTCCGTCACATAAACGAAAATATTTTCAATTATCATAATTATATTGAATAATACGTTTAAGCAAAAAGAATATAATATTAATTGCATTGCACAATAATAAAAAAAAAATAATTGAAATAATTTCCCTATCTAAATCATATACACAAAAAACTATCTAAACTCGTTTGTCGAAAAAGTTAATACACATTTTTTTCGATATCGGCGGTTATAACACACACGTCACACTGAATTATCTGGAAATTACTAGATATACTTAAAATGTATTATGCTGTTAAGTGATTAATTAATAATAATAATAATCCGAAGTGCATGGTTTAGATGCAACCGAGATACACGAAGAATATCTAATGAAAAGTTTAATATATGAGCTACATCGAATTACTTAAAATATTAATATTAGAATATGAGGATATATTTAATACAACCATTTCAAATTAAGTTAAATTGAAATGAATCAAATTTTATTGGAATACTATGAAGGAATTTAAAAAAAATTACCACGTAATACTTGTAAATCGATTAAAAAAATCAAGCTGTAATTTCTTTAAATGAAAATAATTAAATACAAAACATTTATGATCATTTTTTTGCAAGAAATACATTGACTGCAGTAAATCGAGTTAAATTAAAGTATTATATTTCATCACTTAGAATTTACTTTATGGACTAACAAATGACAGAAGCTATCAACAGAAAAACATTTATGCAACACATTCAATGCAATTTATTCAAATCCATGTAATTACCATTCCACATATGATGAATGTAGAAACAGTTTGAGATCATCGCTAAGTAGCGGCAGTAAAATTGACTTTCACCATAATCATAACTATAATACCAGAGGGAGTTCGAAAACAGAGTCAATAATAACTCAAGTGCATTGTTTCTCTTTCTTTCAAATGGAGAAAGTGAGACGCCTTGATTATATGTTCCACTAATAAATCGTTTACTGGATCAGATATAAAATTGGGTACCATAAACAGTAAATCAAAAAAACCTGTTTCGTCTAAAAATATAGTACTGTCATTTTAGGCAAATTGCCTGTTCTTTTTCTTATTGATGAACTTTTCATGTTCCTTTGTGCATGTAGCTCGAGAGTTAGTGCATACAAGCTAGACTGGAGCGATTTAAGTAAAGTACAGTTGTTTTAACATGGGGAGAAAATGTTGACCTAGGTGAAAAAAAAATCTTCACTTAGTTCACCTTCAGACTATATTATGTTAATATGGCTATCACTGTGGTTGGTGATCTATTATCATGATAGTGGATTTGACCCAAAACAATTAATTAAAAAGTGTCTACAGTTTTGCACCTGGAAGATGCTGTTAACCCATCCAAAAAGCAAGGTTCATTTGGGTCGATGTAAAATGCATCACACAAAGTTGCTTAATTTTAAAATACTGAAGTAGTTAGTACTTGAGTAAAATAATACAATGAGTTATTTAAATCCTATATAATGAAAAGAACAGGCAGAATTCGCACAACCTATAGCCATTTACAATTCTCAGGTTGAGTTATTACTTCAAAAAATATATTACATATATCTTTAATACTATAAAGGAAGCATATTACCGAAAAGGAGAAAGAACATTGCATATGAAGTACATATTTTCTTCACATCATTAATCCAAATATTAATTTAATTTGACTTTATTTAATTACATTTTGACTGGGAACATTAATGAATACATAAACAGAGACAGGAAAATAATCATACTTAACCACATCTCGCTGTTGTTAGATATAATTAATGATTACTAATTGTAGACCAAAATATTTATAATTATTTCACATTTCAAAACTATATTCAAACTGAAAATCAACTATTAGCTTTTTAAAATAATTCAGATATATGTAACATGAAATCAACTATGTTTGTTCATTAAAAATGTAGAAAAAAAAAGGAAGAATACTCTACAACAAACAATATTATGTCACAATACAAAGGGACATCTGCACAATAAAAGAAATACGAAAAATCCTACTGTTATCTCCGAGAAAGCAACAGAACATTACAATCAAGCTTTACATATAAACCAGGATGGACTTAAAATTATGAGTACGAATGGTTTAGACGGGGGCTTGTTCGATCATGTGGCGTAACGCTTGGTCCAGAGGCGCGCGATACGGTCGTGCTCCTCCCTGTTCTGCAGGTATTGCGTTGCGATACTACCCACCAGCGGATCGGCTGGAATACCATAACAACTATGTGAAATAACTTGGCTTGTATGTATTTTTATATTTTGGCCAGAACCGCACAATAACCTCCATATGAGTTTTTGTGTAGTGTAAATTATTTACAAAAGTAGTATTTGAATTGTCTAGTACCCCCCATTAGGCAAGTACTTGACTTATCTTGGTAATAGCTAATTCTAATAATTACAGCAATGTGTAAATTATCCCAAGAAAATATTAACACAACATACAAATGACTGATGACTCCATTTTCAGAGGCAACAAAAGAGAGCCATTGTTCCATTATCTCTTGGTGTTGGGAGAGAAGAGGGCTTTTGGAGATGTATCACCTTAGTTAGCCATAACCAAATTTGTCTATAAATTAGTAAAATCAATCAATTTGTTCTCTCCTACAACTCCCTAGTGAAATAACAGGGTACTGTTTCTATTTTTGTCTGCATGTCATCACATTGAAACTATTTAAAAAAAAAATCTTGATTTTCAACTTATTTTTTTACAGCTAGATCTCAGCAGACAAACGGTCCATCTGGTGATAACTTTGCCTAAGGATTTTTATAACACCAGAGGTATCGCCAACGCACTGCCGGCCTCGAAGAAATTCTGTTTTTTTAAACCACAAAATTTTACTGTGATGGGAAAATTTTAACCAGAAATTAATTCCTAATCCAGACAGTAGGTGTGGTATAAAACAATTTCAATGAAGAATTAATAAAACACAAAATAAAAAAAACATCAAACTAATACAAAAATGTTTACCTGGATTGCAATCAGTGAGCAAGGAGCATATTGAGAGGAGGACCTTGGATATTGTGAGGGCGGGAGACCAGTTGTCCTTCAAAATATCTAGACATATCACCCCCTGGCTGTTGATATTGCAGTGGTATATTCTAGTACGGAATGTCACCTGTAACAATATATGACAACACATTCCAGAGATAGTCAGTATACCAGTTAGGGTTTTTTTAACAAAATCAATGTAGAAAGACGACGAATGCACCATTCTACATAGCTTCTCAGAACATTCCTCCTAATACAGATGGTAGAATATGTATTAACATGTTGACTGTCCAAGCAAAATTTACTTCATACCATGAGATATCTGGATTTATTTATTTGATATTTTGTTTGGATATAATTTACAATGGCAAAAATCACGAAACACATAATAAAATTTCATGAAGTTTCCCAAAATTTCATGTGTGCATTATATATAATGCATGGACATTATAGCTGGCCATTTGTGCATTACTAGATAATGCACCCATATTAGTGGTAAATGTCATGGAGAATTGTTTGCTGAAGATTCCGATTTGTGGACCGTTTTAAGTAAAATGTTGGATGATGAAATTGTCCAGTATATGGTTGGTGAAACAAATCGTTATGCACAACAGAAACTAGCAACCCCCAATCTTCAAAACAATAGTCGCATAAAGAGATGGAAGAGGAATTACTTCAGAAGAGATGAAAAGATTTATTGGTTTGTATCTGTTGATAGGATTGCAAAAAAGTTATTGGAAAAAAGACAAATTTTATTATTATCCTCTTCTGCATGAAGTCAATGTCATATAATCGATTCACGTTGATAGTAAAATGTTGGCACTTTATCAATAAAGAAGAACATGGTGATGGAAACAGAGATAGATTGTACAAAATTCAACTAGTGATTGATAAAACACCCGGAGAAATCACAGCAAGTTGATGAATCTATGATAGGGTTTCTAGGTCGTGCATTTCGCATGTACAACCCTCAAAAAAGCAACAAATACGGTATCAAAGTTAACAAGCTGTGTGCTGCCAATGGTTATACTTGGAGTTATCATATTTATGCAGGACAGGATCAACAAATGAGAGAACTAGATAAACATGGATGTGTTGTGATCTATTCAGATTTGTTAAATGAAGGAAATTCCATTAGCAAAATATTTAAAACAAAGGAAAACTGACTTATGCGGAACTTTACGGAGAAACCGATGAGAACTTGTATATTATACATAGGATACTATTTATATTCCGGGAACTGGCAACACTAATGTCAATAGCTAAAATCTGGTAAAACCATAATAAAGTTTGACATTTTTCGCATAAACGTGGATTATCTCAACAACAATGTGTCGATGAATTGAGTTTTTTGTATGGCGATAAAGCACCATCAAAAACCACAGTATATCGGTGGTATAGTGAATTCAATCGTGGTCATAGTTCAGTTGCCGAATAGCCGCTATCTGTCCCATATAATGTGGGATAAGGGCAGGAAGAAGATGATAGTTTTTAAGACATTATGGTTTTTATTCTCTGGCCACAGAAAGAATTTTTTTATATCTTACAATACCTTTATAAATTCCCTAAGACTTAGGATAAACCTGTTACAAAGTAAATGTCTGTCACCAGTAACTCATAAAATATGTAACCTGTATGTGTGATTACTAAAAAGACAACACAGACAATACTAAAAAGAATTTCTTAAAGATGGATGACGGGCACATGCAATATTGCATAATGCTGTGAGAATGATCTAGATAGCAAACCTAATCAAATACTTGTAATTTCTTTCTTCTTTCTGCTGATTTCACCACATGGTCAGATCAGTTTTTGAAGGTGGGATTAGGCTAATGAAAAATATAAAAGTGACAAGTTTAATAGCGAAAAAAGGGGTTCAAACTCAGTTCGGAAGGTTATTCTGAGGACACCACATAGTCTCCAAGACTTGACATAATCATGTCTAAGTCTTTCAATTATTGATTGATATAATTTACAGTATTCATTAACAGCTTGTCAATAATCAGTAAGGAAAATAAAAGCCAGTATATGTTTTAAATACTTCACACGCACGCACACATACACATGGGAAATGTATGAATATTCAAGTTTATTTTTAGGCTTTGTTATTTTAATTATGATACTGTAGTGATGACACCAAAGGTAGTATGTATGTATGTATTTTAAATCAGTGTTTAGTTTTCCAGCATGTTGACATATTGTATGTACTAAAATAATAAGGTTCCTAGATAATGGATGTTCTCACTCATTATTTCACATATAAAGATATAAGAATACTATTTCAAATATAGTACATAAAAGCATTTCATTTAGGTTTATTAAGCGATAATACAAATGATTAAAGATATCAAAATGATCAGAAAGCCTGCTACAATTAGTATTTTCTAGGTATTAAGAAGATAAAAACAATAATATATAAAAAATATATTTTAGACCTAAAAGTAAAATATAAAAGTGAAATATTCAGGAACTTACCTTGGGAGGTTTGAATGGATATTCAGGTGAGAAGTGGATATCCAGGAAGAAAACACCACCTTCATAAACTGAACCAGGCGGTCCCAGGATAGTAGAAACCCACTCATATAGGTTGTCCCCTTTAGGACCTGCACTGCAGTTTGGTGGTGGGTCCAGTGTAATCTCCGCCAACTCCTTTTGGATCCGCTTTGCAGAAGTGCCAAGTGCTTTTGACATTTTAGGATTTGGTTTATTCTCTTTTGTTTCCGGCTTGTTGTCAACCACTGAGCCACTTGAGCCAGCACTACCTCGTCCTCGTCCTGTACCGCTCCCTGATGAACCAGATGCACCAGACATTATCTAAAATGCACCAAACAACTCATTCCGCTAAAACAAACCAGCTGTGTTAAAAGCATGAAAGATTAATATGATATCTACATGATGATGAATGATTATTAGTCAATTTTGCTGTGTTAAATCAGCATGCATAATGTAAATGACTAATGTATATTATTACAACAGAAAAATAACAATGGTGAAAAATATTTGAACACTCGAGAGTAAACCAGTTTTGATTCATGACATTGCTGAATAAATAAATAAAAAAAAAAACAAAGTGCAATGACATGGGGCTGCATATGCATATGCTACATCAAATGCTCATTATAAGGGCCGACTTATCAAGTCAGCTCGACGAATTGTGAGGAAATGTATTTACACAAAATGTGAATTTTTTTTAGTTTCTACTAGAGAACAAAGACTCTCACGATGGCTCTAAATGGAGTCGCTATACAGCTTTGAAACAATATTTAAACAGAATATTGTCTAATAACTCTAAATTGAAAACATAAACTCTTAACAAACACGTGATAATGAAATGAAAAAGGTTTATTTGTACCTTACGAATAACAGTCGGCCATCTTGTGGGCTGGCGTTATCCGATAATTTACAATTTTTTGATTCACCGGTGACCCAATTCAATAAAACGAATGCTTCCCGAAACTCAACGATAACAACACAAAGACATTCATCCACAATATGTAATAAATAATTGAAGTGTTATCAAAGAGATCTCCCTGTTACGATGCTCCGCACTGCAAAGCGCAAATAGGCACCCTGTTACATTCCCATCAATCGAAGATACATAAAAGCCAATACAAAAAGACAATTACAAATAAATCATACCTTTCTGTAAGATAATATGTACTTCCTGGTATGCAACAGTTTACATGAACTTCAATAACTGCTACCACATTTCAATACATTTGTCCGTCACCCTTACCAACACAAACAACCGCTGAAATTATTTATAATGCACACCAATTCAAATGCCTAAAAAATACGACTTTTATGTAAATATTTTCATAAAAATTACTTACAGATCAAATACAAAATTAATCTAAGTAACTAAATTACATAAAAGCTACTTTGTTAGTAAAATTATGATTTAAATAAAACTACACGACAAAGCACTTGCACTATCCGACATATTTTTTTACTTCAAATTAAGGTTGCCATTAATGCACTTTAATCGTTAACTGAAATATTAATTAAAAAAACAATATCTGTGTTTAAGTGTGTTGTATATTTATTTACAAACGACGTTACGCACCATTATTAAAAATATTTTTATTTTACTCATATAATTTAGTAGGTATGTATAAAATTTATTATATTAAATTCAGATTCAAGGTTGAAATAAGACAATTCTAACTGTAACTGTCAACAATGACAATTTCATAAATACTGTCATTTATGTGCCAGTCTGTCAGTGTCATGGCACAACATCTAAAAAACAACAATAATATCTTCTATATTTAATTGTTTACGTTTATTCTTATTATTTCTTATAATTATTACATATTTTTTGGCTAGTAATCTAATTAAAGGTGCAAAATGGGTAAACGCCAGCATCAAAAGGATAAAATGTGATATTTTCTACATATATTTACTTTTTCCAACCTATATGATTTCTAAATTGAATTTAAATCAATCTTTTACAGGTACCTTACCTACACGGAATGGACTACTCTTTATGGAGGCAAGAGATCTGGGACAGCTGTTGAAGAAGACACCACTTTTAAAAGACTCCCCTTCGATCATTGTTGTTTGTGTCTTCAGCCGTTTGATGACCCCTATTGTGATTCAGACGGGAATATATTCGAATTGCAAGCTATACTAGAGTTTGTGAAGAAATTCAAGGTCAATCCTGTAACTGGAAAAGTAAGTTAAAGTAATATTTTCGTCAGATCTTACCTTAAACATTAATTGGAAATCTAGTGTAAAATTTAGACTATTGTCCTCATAACTAAGCCAATGTTAGCTTCAGAAGGTCGTACTGCTAGTATTATTCTTTATGCCGTAATATTATAGTGTTAACTTCGACTAGCCTTCGAATTTCTTAAGCATGAGTTTCATAAAGAGCCCTGGGAGTTTTTAGTCTGTCTTAACAAGATCACCTGTACCTAAGAGTTGTATGGATATAATAATGGGTGTGGCTTGTCAAATAGCCACTGAAGTGGCTTGTTATAATCAATATAATGTTGCTTTATAAAAACACTAGAGTCCCGTGTAGTGTGGTGACAGTATGAGTAAATGGTTCAGTCTGCTGGACTAACAAATTTAAATCCTTTTTTAAAATCATTCATTTAATAAATTACTGACATCAATGTTAAGTTTTGATGTTTACATGTTACACAGAATATTCTGTGAACTAAAACATATTGACAACCTCCTTGGCGTCAACAAACACATCTCAAACAGCCTGCAGAGGCTATGAATTCAATTGCAAACCAGTCTGTGTGTTTATGCATAATATTTATTTATTTACAAAAGAAAAGTATATCAGTTATTTAGTATCCATAACACAAGTGCTATTCTACTTACTTTGGTACTAGATGGTGTTGTGTAAATTGTCTTAATTTATTATTATTTACTTGAGATTTATATTGAAGACATCTTTAACACATTCAATGCCAAGCATTTCAACAAGTTTTTGTCATTGCAAGCTTAGATATTAAAATAGTCTGTTATGTATAGATAAATATTTGTATTAGTTTAATAGTTTTAAAGATAATAATATGTTCTTTTATCTGCCACAAAAAAAAACTTTCCTTTTTTTATAAAATGCCCATTATTAAGTGTAAATAACCATAAAGTGTCACTGGACATGGGTCAAATGGGTTAATGCTCTTCTAAAATTTTAATACTAAATATACATTAGAGGAATAACTAAAACACTCTTATTGACCACAATATAATTATTATCTTTCCAGAAACTTGATATCAAGTCACTAACAAAACTTAATTTTATTAAAAATGCTCAAGAAGATTACCACTGTCCTGTACTATTCAAGCCTTTCACAAAAAATTCTCACATTGTCGCAATCAAGACAAGTGGCAATGTGTTCTCCTATGAAGCAGTGGAACAACTTAATATCAAAGGGAAGAACTGGAAAGATCTTATCAATGATACTCCATTTGCCAGAACTGATATTATAACAATACAGGATCCAAATAACTTGAACAAGTTTAATATATCAAATTTTCATCATATTAAAAACAATTTGAGAGTGGAAACAGAAGGTAAGTTTTAGTGTGTTTACAAAATTGAGCGTTGCTTGAGCTGGAGCCTTTTTTATTGCTGAGAAACAGCAAACAGCAACATTATTATCCATGCAGGGTCGGAGAAAGAATACTAACCTCTGCAGCTGGGGTCGGCCTGTCATAAAAGGCGACAAAAAAACCCACCTTAGCTACGTGTACCTTTGGTCTTAAGTATGATGACCGCCATAATGACCTTGTGTTGTGTTCCGGCATTAGTGACCCAAGTTCCTGTTACCTTTATGAGACAGCAGTGTGTTCGCTATGCCACTGGAGTTGCAAACACCCATAGGCGATGGTAATTGCAAAACTCTAAGCGAGCCTCTAAGCTGTCCTAAAGCACTAAAAAAAACAGGCTGATGGTCTACTTAATAGTAAGCAGTTACGGTCGCCTATGGATATTTGCAATGCTAGGAGCACTGTGAACGTGTTGCTGTCCCATTGGGTTATAGGAACTTGGGTCACCAATGCCAAAACACAACTCAAAGTTATTATGGCGGCATACTTATTGACTGCCATACAGACAGGCTTGAGGCCCTATCACAGCTAGGGCGGTTTTGTCACCTTTTACGTCAGGCCGACCCCAGCCGCAGAGGTTAATATTCTTACTCCGCCTTTGCATGAAGAAAAAGTGATTGAGCTTATAGGATCAATCCCCTACACTCCATCCAACAGTGTTTGACTTATTTATCCCATATACACAGAGAGTCTAACCACTTGATTTTCACAGAGACTGAGTATGGATATTTTTTTTATTGCTGTAGAACAGCAGACAGGCTGATGGCCCTCTTAGAATTTAGCAGTTACCATCACCTATTGGTGTTTGCAATGCCAGTGGCATAGCGAACATGCTGGTATGGTACACGTATGGAGACAAAAACTTGTGTCACTAATGCAGAAACAACACAAAGCTATTATGGTGACATACTTACGACCAAAGGTGGTCGCCATCCAGACGGGCTTCGGGCCCTACGTCATAGCTAGGGCCCCAATATAGGGATGGGTTGTTTTAATGCCTTTTATGACAAGCCAACCCTGGCCGCAGAGGTCAGTATTCTTTCTCTGCCCCTGCACAGATATGTTGTAAGATGGGGAGCGTTCTGAGAAGCTGTTTAGAATGGTGTCTTCATTGTCTCTACCATCGCATACATGTTGTTCATCCCTATTTTGCTTTTATTCTATAAATTCTTAAGAATTTTTATGTTATGGACTCTTTGGTTTTATCATCCAGGTGGATATGGGATTTTTAATACAGGTCATAAAAAATTTCTTCTATGGCTGGCAACATATTGGGAAGGTCCCTGGTTTTGAAAACATCTAGAGCTGGGGGTGACCATCTGTAATCAAGTGGACCTTTTGTAAAATTAATAATATAAGGCCTCTAATTTAAAAAGTTTGATTTGTTTTTTATTTTGGCTTTATTTTTTAGTAATCATCATTAGCCTAATAGAGAAGCTGTAAACTAAGGTTATCCGAATTTTTAAAGTCCTTGATTTAACATCGCATTTTACAATTTTCAGAGGAAATCGCATTGAAAAAAGATCCACATGCAAGATTAAAGTGTGTATCAGCTGAAACAAAAGATATATTACAGGAATTAGAAAAAGAATACGTTGCTCCGGAAAAGAAAGATGTCAAAAAAGAAGTACGTGTTTATTTATTTATGGTTAAATAAAATTTAAGACTATAAAATATATTAGTATAAATTTTCATTTCATACAGTTTGCCTTAAAAACAAATTGGCACTGTAGTCCTAGACTACAGGAAGAATTTTTAATGACCAAATCATATCATTAAAGGTAACAAATATTTTATTAGGTTATATGGCAGTGAAATTACTCTGAAAAACATAAATATAGAGGTCAAACTGGTTCGAACCCCACAATTATGTGCTCTGCTTAAGCAATTCCTCTAGAATAATCTGCATATTTTATAATTATCAAATACCAGGTGGGTATTTAAGAATAAACATTGTGCGAAAACTTGCATACTGAGATCCCCAGTATGTGTAACCTACCAATCCACCTTGGACATACATGATGGGTATACTTTCCCATACCATCGATACGTGACAATTATGCTATAATATGCAGATTGGATAGGTTGCTCGTGTACTACTGGCGGGATGGATCTGAGGTGCGGACTAAGAAGACAGGTCTGGGACCGCTCTGCACGGTATTCTAGGCGGAGCTTCATACGATCTATCAAGCTACAGAACTGAATCGTCGCAGTAGCTTTTGCGGGGTTGCTGTGTTTAGCGACTCCAGATCCTCTTTGGATTTGGTCTGTAATCCGGATACGCTTCATCCCCTCGCTACCCATATTCGGAAGAATATCATGGAAATGAAGGGGGTGGGACTTGAGGTCCGGCTATTTTGGGTTAGGGCTCATGTCGGTATGCCTGGAAACGAACACGCCGACGCGCTGACCAGGCAGGCAGCAGAGAATACTAAAGTCGCTCCAGAGTATAATTTTGTACCGCTATCCTGTGTAAAACGTGAGATTAGAAAGTCTTGAAATGAAAGTTACCGAAACGGTCATACCGTCGAGGTAACTAAACTTTTCTTCCTTACCGTCCAGGCGGCAAAACGACCTCTAATAATAATGGATATAATACCAATGATGACTGGTCATGGCTTCTCGGCTTTAAACTTAAAAATAGTCCTGATCATATGCAATAGCGAGACGATACAGCATCTCCTGCTAGAATATCCAGTGTATGACTACCTCAGAAGTGAACTTGAGGCACTATTAAAAATGAAACTCACTGAGCAACCTATCTGAAATATTGGCAAATAAAAAGAGCAGGCCGCACCTGGAGCGGTACCTCAGCTGGGTGAATACCAAGCAAAAGTAAATGAAGAAAAAAAATGAGAAAGGGTCGATTGAATCCAAATAATAATACCGCGTCGAATGGTAGTATTCCCATCCCGATATGTTCAATAGTTTTGTTGTGATGACGCATCAAAGGAACCTCATTTTCCTTATATATGTATAGATATGCAGATTAAAAAATGGTTAAGTAGTCCACCAAAAATTTTAAAATACTTAAAATCTATGATTCACAAAAATGGAACAATCGGCGGTCTTATTGCTAATAAGTGATCTCTTCCAGATAACCTAACTAATAATAATAAAAAAGCGTTTTATTTCTAAACCACATTATACAATATAAATTTTATAAAGTTAGTACACATAAATGTTTAATTTTCATTTTGTAATTTAGATCCCATCCGGGTAAACGCCTACACCATCTCCTTCCAAATGTCTCTATTTTTTGCCTTTTGAGGCCAGTCTCTTCCTGCCACTAACTCAATGTCATCTTTCCATCTTTTTCTTGGTCTGCCTATTTTCCTCTTTCCTGTTGGGCCATTCCAAGTTGTGGATTTTAATGTCCATCTTGGATCAGAACGTCTAGCAACATGGCCTGCCCATGTAACCTAACTAGGAATATATAATGGCAGTGCATATTAATTTTTTTTTTTGTTTTATCTGCGATCAGTCCCACAACTATAAGCAGATGTGTTTTGAGTAGTGTTGTCATGCAGGAGCAGTACTCCACTGAGTGTCTCTCCTTTCTTTATTTTACTTTCATTCTCTTTGTGCTAGGTCCATTATATGCTGACGTTTCAGTCTTTTAGGGTAATTTACACTGGTCAATTGTGCTGCCAGGTGGTTAGGATGTTTATTAAGGCGGTTCTTGTACTTGGCTGAATATTGCTTTATAGCCTCTTTAACCGTGTCCATTTTAAGTTCATGGTGTAGTTCAGAAGTTTTCAGGAACCACAGTGCATTTGACAGGTTTCTTAGTATGCCATTTTGTGCTCTTTGAATGATTTCAATGCTGGAGTCACACGCCGATCCCCACAGCTGTACGCCGTATGTCCAGACTGGTTTCAGGACGAGTGCATATTAATAATATAATAATGTATACAATAGAAATAAAATAAAAAAATAAGTAATGAAAAATAGTAAAACTATATTAGTACATACACATAATAGTAATAAAGCCTTTTATTCTTTACTGATACACATACTTTTTCTAAACATTTAAATCACAATATTATTATCAAGTAAGGCTCCTTTTTGGGTATAGGGGTCCTCCAACTTCATCCAATCGGTCCTGTCCTTCGCTTTGTATATCCAGCACGGAGCTGGCTGTCTGAATTATTTCATCATACCACCGTTTCGAGGGCATTCTTCTCCTTTTGCCTGTCGGTCCTGTCTAAACGATAGTCCTCAATGTCCACCTGCTATCGGCTGCACGCGCTACATGACCCGCCCATTTTCACTTAAGACGTCGGGCGTGTTGGAGAGCTTCTCGATTAACATTAGTTTTTTTTCGTATACAAGTATTTCTTATTATTTCCTTTAATTTGACCCCTAGCATACTTATTTCCAAACCAAGTACATACACATGCAACAAAACAATTTATGGATTGAAGTAATGTTATAATGAGAATCGAATCTTTGAACTCCAGGGGGCAATAACACTTGACTACCATGTATTTAATAAATTTACCCATGTCTATTCCATTTATTTGTCATTATTTTGAATCTCCCTTAACAAATCTGTTGGGAATGGATTGTAAATTATTATTTGCTCTATTAAAGGTTGCAGATAAATTTAATGCAGCCCACTACTCGACCGGTATGGTGGCAGCCAGTTTCACATCGACTGCAATGGTTCCAGAAACCATACATGAGGCAGCCATTATTTGCGAAGATGAAGTTAAATATGAAAGAGTTAAGAAGAAGGGCTACGTTAGGCTGGTCACCAATATGGGTCCTCTGAATCTGGAATTGTATTGTGATGTGGTGCCAAAGGCTTGTGATAATTTTATTAAACATTGTCATAATGGGTATTACAATGGAACCAAGTTTCATCGATCTATTAAGAATTTTATGGTAAGTTTAACATGCTTTATTTGCTCCTTAAATATCCATTTTCTGCGCTTTATCTTCAGATTTATGTCTTACAATCTGCTTTTTCATTGCTGTGGGAGACAGCAGGCAAGCTGACACCCATGACATCGCATATGGTTTTTTGCGACACTAGGGGCATTGCTAACATGCTGCTGTACAAGGGGTAGTGGAACCTTATTATCCGCTAGACTGGCACAGCCATCTTGCGCAAAATGCCACAACTGGCAGCATAATGGCGACGGGCGTGAGCGCTATTCACCAATTGCCATTAAAATGCTTTTATCTCGAAAATTTGCAATCGGAACTTCTTTTAACGCACATAATTTTAATGTTTGTAGATTTAATCTACTATAATTATTTAATGAGAATAAATCATTTTAAATACCTACTATAAATCTGGTTCAAAATTAGGGTAAATTTATTTTTACAGGTTTTTTGGTTAAACATCATATAAAAAATGCATTTCATCCTATTTACATTAAATAATAGTGTAACATTACAAAAACACTTGTAAACAATATAAAACACACTATAAAGACAATAATAGTCCACCACCGAGAAGTGACCTGACTGACCGCCAAAATGTCGACTCGACTCGAATGTAAAAGAAATTTCTATGAAATAGTGTTTGTTTTAAAGTGTTTTACGGTTGATAATCCTATCCTTTTCTATACTCCATTTGATTCTTATAAGTTAAAAAAAGATGGATATAGATTTTTATTCAACTTTAAAAGCATCTGGTTAGGCAACAGATACTGGCGGGCTGCCAGTTGCTCAATTAATATACAAACCAGAATCTGGTGGCACGCCAGTCTAGCGATTATAGCGGCATATTTAGAGTCCAGGGGTGGTTACTATTCAGACGGGCTTGGAGCCCTACCGCCTTATACGACAGGCCGAGCCTGGCAGCGGTCATTCTCTATATTCTCTTTAATTCTTATTCTGCCCCAGCTTTCTGATTCTACAATAATTGAAAGTAATTATAAAATAAATAAAAATATGTTTATTGACATTTGACACTACATTGTTTCACAAGTTAGCCTTAAACTAAGACATTTCGATACTAACACCTAAACTAGGCTGCGCCTGTAACGACTTTAATTAAATTGACATTTAACTTAATTGTTCTGGTAGCGGATGGACAATGTTATTACAAACTACCTTCATACAGACAAAATGACAAGGACTAAAAAGTTTGCACTTGTATTGTGCGGACTTAGGTCATTTCTTGTACAATATTTTTTTTTAATTTATAAATAATTAAATTAAACATGTAATTAAAAGATAATTTTTAATTTCGACCATGCTTTTCACGGAATTTAAGGGTAAAATGGTGATTAAATGAGATAGAAAGTAATCTATAATATGGATGAATATTATTTTATAGATACAAGGTGGAGATCCGACAGGAACAGGCTTGGGTGGGGAGTCAATATGGAAGAAGCCATTTGAGGATGAAATCAGGCCAAATCTGCACCACACAGGTCGAGGTGTACTCTCCATGGCTAATTCTGGACCCAACACTAACGGATCGCAATTGTATGTAAAATATAGTTAAACTTGCCTGAAAGAAAAAAAAAACTAGCTTCACTGTTACATTTATTAGTTACTACATCAAAATATTGTATCCAATAGATGTTGATTAATTCTAATGAACACAGATTATAAAAAGAAAAATTGAACTTTTATACAATTTTGTATAACATCTATATTACACACAAACTAAACGAAGTTCGTGATTGTGGTTTTGTATATTATCTTTGGGGTAGTCAAATATAATACCTTGGTCGAGAATGGTTTTTTTATTGCTGAGGAACAACAGCGGGAGGTAGAAGTGACAAGGGACTGGAGCTGGATTAGCATAAACCCCATATCAGAGTAAATATGAGTTTACTATCTTTCATACGTCCTACAGCTCAAGGCTCAAGTGACTCGAACAAACCAGGTCTCTCAACCAGAGAGTAAAATAGTTCTAAATTCAAAAAGACCTTTAAAATGGTCTTGCCAACATTATCATTTTGAGATTTTATTAACACCAGACGTAAAAAACAGCATTTAAATACTTCAGCTAGATTGTTAAGTGTATTTAGATATTAAATGACTTTATAATTTTTTTATTAAATTATAAATAAGTAATTAAATACTAGTATACTTAATTTTAAATAACTAAATTTATTTTCAGTTTCATAACATTCCGCTCATGCAGACAACTGGATGGGAAGCACACGATATTCGGTAAACTTGTTGGTGGAATGGATACATTGACCACTATGGAGCAAGTGGAAGTGGACAACAAGGACAGGCCGATCTACGATATTGTCATTGATGTTGCTCAAGTGTTTGTTGATCCATTCGCAGAAACGGAAGAGCAGGTATGGAATACAAACCAATTATTTTAGCTCACTCTTCAGAAAATAAGGTATTTATATTTATTTTTCTTGCTAAATGCTATACCACTGTCCAAGCTCAATATCTCTCCGTGCAAGGGCGGAGAATACTAATTCTGTGGCCTGAGTCGACCTGCCATAAAAGGCGACATTACAACCCTAGTTGGTGGTAGGGCAATCCTGTCTAGATGGCAACTACTCTTGATCTATAAGTATGTCGCCATAATAACCTTGTGTTGTGTTCTGGCATTAGTGACCCCCGGTTCCAGTAAATCTATAGGACAGCAGCGTGTTCGCGGTACCCCTAGCGTCTCAAACATCCGTAGACGACGTAAACTACTTACTTTCTTACGTCTGCTGTCCTACAGCAATAAAAAAGCTACGATGATAATAAAGGATAATGTTTTTTACCCACCCAACGTCCAAAGGAAAAATACTAGAGTTTGTGTCATAGTTTAGCAGGGTATGCTAGCTGGCAGCTAAGGTTGACTTGACCTCCGTAGAGCATAATGAGACCCCTTAAACCTTTTAAATTTATATCTTTATACTATAGTCGAATATCATCGAAAAATATCGGATTCATGTCGAATCGAATTGTACAGTATTTTTAATATTTTCCGTGTTGTTCGATTATCAACGAGTATAATAGACCGTGCAGATCAATTTTGTGATTGTAGTAATTAATTTTGAATGGGAGCGATTAATTGTTGATAGAGGAAAATAAAGTGGAGGATGTACATATAACTGTTATTGATTGGCTGATGTGTTTATTATACAACGGTGTGTTTTCATGGATTTCCGTATGTCCGTTGAATAGGCTTGTGGGGCTGGAATTGTTGTGTAAAATCAGATGTGAGAGACTATATAAGGGTGGATAGATATAGCCCGCGGAATGTCAGCATACATCGAAAGATAGACAGGCTGGCAGTTCACTTTATAGTTAGAAGTGAGCGTCGCCTATGGCTAGCAGTAGCTAACACGCTGCCGTCCGAGAGTAACTGGAGCCTGGGTCACTTACGCCGGAACACGGTACACCTGTTTAACATGATACACCTACTAGCAAATGTAGCAGCTAGCTTAAGCCTGACTGATGACCATGTTTAAGTAGAAACGTATTAGATTAGGCTTTATATAATAACGATCGAGTTCTTAAAAGCTAATTGGAAAATATATTTATTCACAGCTAATAAAAGAAAGAGCAGAGGAATTAAAAAGGCAAGCCGAAGAGAAAGGACCGGGAGTCAAACCCAAAAAGGCAACGAAGCAACCGCTGAAAGTATTTAGAGAAGGTGTAGGTAAATACTTAAACTTGCAAGAGGTGGCACCAAAAACAAGTAAAACACAGGAAGTACCTGCCAAAAAGATAAAAAAGGACGGAAAATATAGTTTTGGTAGTTTCGAGTCATGGTAACAATTGTATTTGTGTATGTAAAATAAATTATATATATATAGATAATAAAGTTTAATTTCCAATATTTGCCCCAATCACTTATTTAGATTACATTTGAATGTATACATACCGTAACGAGTTTTGAGCGCTGGCCTTGAATCCGTAGTTATTATTTTTTGGGTCTGTTTGGCGAGGGGAACGGAGTGTGACGGGTGAGACGGCCAGCGCCGGCGCCGTATTGGTTTATCAGTCGCTTGCCGCTCCCGCGTACCGATCGCACGTTTGCGTCGTAATAATTATGAGCGCTAGTATACATGCGCAAGTCTCCCCACTACTTTCGACGAGCGCTCAAAACTCGTGACGGTATGAATACCAGTTATTTAATTAACTATTGTTACTTTTGAAGTTTGTGCCAAAGATAATAAAACCTATTAATATAACACATTTACAAAAATACTTTGAAAATTGGAAACTTGGAGATAGCATGAAATGTTAACTTACAATATTAGTCTAAGTAAAGTGGATTTTATGACAATGGGACCAAACCAAAGTATATCTTTAGACAAATAATTTTTTGTAATTACTGTAAAGAATACTATCAGATTTTAGAAATAAATAAAATTATGGTGATGAAGTATTGAAATTGCCACCAACATAACACTAGCAAAGGTTGAGCTTATGGAAGACAAAACCTTTTTTATTGCTGTAGCAAATATAATTTAGCAGTTACCGTCGCCTATGGGTGTTTACAACGCCAGGGACGTCGCTAACACGCTACTATCCGCGTAGTAGTACTGGAACATGATCACTTATGTCGGCACACACTTATTATGGCGGTATAATTAAAAATATTTTTGATAGTAACAATGCACACCACAGTGGGTTTCAATGTTCATGACTAGCACAACAGATGCATGTCTCATATTGCAGAACCTGCAAACTACTATTCCTGATTACTATAATTTAATGCTATGATACAAAGTAAAATTTTTTTAATGCTGTAGGACAGCCGACAGACTGACGACCCGCTTTGAATTTAGCAGTTACCATCGCCTATGGGTGTTTGCAATGCCAGTGGCATCGCGAACACGCTGTTGTCCCATAAGTGTACAGGAACTTGGGTCACTAATGCCGGAACACAACACAAGGTTATTATGGTGGCATACTTAAGACCAAAGGTGGTCACCATCCAGACGGGCTTGAGGCCCTACCACGTAGCTAGGGTGGGTTGTTTTATCGCCTTTTACGACAGGCCGACCCTGGCTGCAGATTAGTATTCTTTCTCTGCCCCTGCACGGATAAACTTAGATAAAGGATCTAAAAATTATAGAAATGAGAATGGATGTATAGAGGAGTGGTAGTTAGATTAAATAAATTATGGATGTATTAGAAAAAGGGTATATGAATGTTGAGATACTGGTTAACAGAAGACAGTGGAAGAAGAGAACGTGCCGACCCCATATAATGTGGAATAAGTGTGCAGGAGAAAGTATTGATATATAGATAAATATGTTGAGACATTTCACACAACACCATTTAGTCCCAAACTAAAGTGTAGCACTTGTGTTATGGGTACTAAACAACTGATATATTACATACTAACCATTCCCGTCTGCTTTGCTAGTTGAATAACAGAAAAAAGTAAATTGAAAAAATATGAGTTTTCATATGCATGTAAACTACAGACATGCTTGCTCGCCTTGGTAGGAAAACACACATCACTGAACACAGAGTGCATATAAAAATCATTGTTTCTTAAAACTTCTCTATAGTTTAGAAAATAAAACATAAAATTTAATTGAAATCTATCCAGTAGTTTTGCTGTAATGCTTGCACAACTGCAGACTTCTAACATTTTATTTAACCCCAGAAAATCCAGATGTTGGACAGGGAATCGAACCCGTGACCTCTGCAAGTGTACTGACATTTTTTTTTTTTTTTTTACGGGGTGGGGAAATCCTCATGAACTACCTCCGCCTGGGGAAAGGCGGAGGGGCATGCCGGACTCCTACCGGCTAAAACCACCACCCCGGTGTCTCCTCACACGTGCGCGCGGGGCCGCGGGAATCCAGATTCTTCCGCAGCCCCACACTAGTGCTGGCCCGGTCTGTCCGGGCCTCGTCTCCTGCACGGGGGTAGTGAGGTGTTTAACTACCCCGTGCATCGCCTCAGAGGCGCGCGCCGACACCCGCACGCGCCTCCGCCTCGGGTCCATCGAATAGGGGGCGGGGACTTCCCCAAGTCCCTCGCCCCTGGACCCATTCATGGGGGCCGGAAAAGGGCGTTATCCGCCCTTCCCCTGCGCCCGGTGCGCCTTCTGCAGCCGGGGAAGGGAGTCGAGATCTCCCTCTCCCGTTCCGCAGTTTCCTTCTGCGACATCACGTCCTCGCAGAAGGACACCACTGCGTCCCACGACTCTGCGCTACCGACCATCCTCCGCACTACGGCCGGCAGCGACAGATCTCCTCCTACTTCATTTGTGAGGACACGGCGCTGCTCCTCCCAAGCTACACACTCGGCGAGTGTGTGTTGCGCCGTGTCCTCCCCGCCGTGGACGCAGTGATGGCACCGAGCGTCCGGCTCCCTGTCTATGCGGCACAGGTACTTGCCGAAGCAGCCGTGCCTCGACAGCACCTGCGTCACCCTAAACGACAGGGAAAGTGTACTGACATGTGTTAACCGCTACACCAGGAGGTCGTCAATACAAACTTATGCTTTTGTTTTTAAGGTTATACAGTCACTTTAGTAGTAATAAGACAAACAAGAGCAATAAAATTAATTTATTTGGAATAAATTGTCAATAATCAACAGTGCTCATAAATATACTTATCTTAAACAATAAAATTGTACAATTGCATTTAAATATACCTAGGGATAATAGTTAAAGATTAATACTTTAAATTGAATTTATTAATCAATTAAATTTAGCTATAAATATACAGTTGATATTGATACTAAAAGTATTGACATATGATGATGTATTACAAATGATGTCACATTATTTTGTATTGAAAACAAGCTTCCTATAATATCCTAAAATAAAGTTAATGTTCAAAATAACACCTGAGCGAATTTTAACAATAGTCTATTAAAATTAATATCCTTATTTGATCTAAAATTTTCATGATCGACCAAAATAAAACAATATTGTTACTGGTAGTCATCTAGTTGTAATTTTGTCTCCTTCTACCAGTTCTCTGCTTATCAAACCTCATTTCCATCTCTTCAAGAACCTTTGGAGTATATCTGACAACCAGTTTCACAGACCCAACTGCTTGTTTTAACAGTTCAACAGCTTTCTCATGGTTTTCACCCTCAACTGAGACCCCATTCACTGACAACAGTTGATCACCTCTCTTTAAACCTCCATGACGATCTGCTACACCACCAGGAATGATTCGAGATATGTATATAGGAGAATTTTGCTCTTTCCCACCCATCACGTTGAAACCGAGACCTTCCTCAGTCTTCGGAAGCTCAACAACCCGTGGGTGAGCATGACCTTCTGCAGCAGCAAATGCTGCTACCGTAGCCTTAGCTGTCGCTGAGGCACGTATGTCAGCTGATCCCTGGATGTCCACGGTTTCATAAACATGCTCGTACACCTCCCTGACAGCGTTCAAGAAGTCACTCTGCAAAACTTTCTGTAGAGCTGCGAGCTTTGTTGCTGGCACTTCACCACTTTGTTGTAGTTTTTCTAACAATTCTATAGCTCGTTTTATATCCCTAGCTAGAGTCAATTGCTCCCCAGAACCACTCATTTTCTCTAAGTTACAATTATTAATTTTAACTGACTAAAGAAAAAGAAAACTGGGCGTAAAACAAGCACAGCAATAATTATTGAATCGATTGAATGAAGTGAATGAACTACAATACTATGAATAGCGTTCAAGAATTTGTGTATGTTCGATACTAATTTTATTATTTTAGTATTCTGTTGTTTTAATATAAAATCATACAAATTAAGACACTATCATAATTATTATTTTTGCTTAGAACTAACCTGATTTTCAATAGAGTAGCATTAAATACTAATACAAATTCTAATAATTACTGAACGTACCCAACCCAAATTCAAATGTCAAATTACTTTTGAAACATTTTAGAAAATGTCAAATGTCCACTTTTTTTGAAGATTTTACGGCCTTGTTCAAATGTCGACAGTTATTTGAGCATAATAATTTATTGCCAGGTCAAATAATTAAAGCAGACGATCCTACATGAATACATGACCTAATGACATCTAACTCCAATCGTCTTTCATCCGTATATGTCAAAAATTGTCAATTCTGTGTCATTCTCCAATCTCCATTCAATATTTGGGTTTTAAATTGAACAATAATTTGCAGTATTATTTTCTTCATATATAGTTTTAATATCTTAACGTTAAGTTCAAGTGGTGCCATAGTTACTAACTTTTATAGTGATATATAATTAAGTGTCAAGTAATAAGTTTCTTAGGGAAATATGGATGATTTAGGTAAGTTTCATATAACCTGTTTTGTTGCTCTTTAACTCACAGTACAGATAATATGACGTGTTTTACGAAAATATCTTTTTATTTGCATAAGTGACGTACTTATGCGACACACTAGATTAGTATAATAATATTTGGGATACTTTGTTTATTTTTATTTACTTGCTCAAGTTGTTATCTTACTTTTGGTTGGCAACGGTAGAGGAAATTTCCAGTTGTATGCATTTACTATACTATTTTTTTATTTGTTGTCTTTATTTTTACATGTACAAAGTACAGGAAGTGTACAATTTTTATAATTTCTTATATTAATATATTATGTGCACTGAAACACCTACAATACACGTACATTGAAACCAATATGTTACTACAAATTATGAGCATACAACTGCTATATTTTTATATACTTGACTTCAATGATTGAATTAAATTTTAATTCTTACCAAAATATTTTTGGGGGTGACTGAAATTGTTCTGTCACAAATTATTTTTACATGCTTTATGATTGTTTGTATGCTGTAAGTAGAGAGCAGATAGGAAGTCTTACTAAATTTGCCAAAAGATTAAAGTTGGTTTTGTAGATTTTTTTTATAAACTACCAAATTAAATGCTGTTCTTGCATTATATTTAAGTGTCTCATGTCAATACAAGTATGATAAACTTTAAATATGTATTATCTAAGTGTATTTATATTATGAATCTTTATGTAAGTACACTCGGTCACACAGTGGGGTCTATACAGGTGTATATAGGGAAAGAAATAAAGATTGGTTGAAGAAAAAGAAGGTGATTGTAAAAATTACATGAGGACAAAATGGGTATGTATACCAGAATAGAAACTATCTGAGGTCACTTATGTCATACTGAAGATTGATTCATAAAAAGGGAAATGTCAATTGTATGACTAATATTTATTTAAATAATACAATTAAGGAAAATAAATTAAACACTGTATGATAATTAGTATTCTTTATAATAGAAGGTATTATAAATATATAATTTTATATTTAAATAAATCTAGTGGAAATTTATTTATTATGATATAAAATTTACAAAAGAAAATGAAGAAAATGAAATGATGAATCTAAATAAAAATGGTGTGCTTTTACCCTGAAGACTGCGAGCAATTTGCAGTGTGTCCGATGTTAGTGGCCCGTTGTCCAACAATGTGCTGTGAAGATCCACCTATGTGCTATCCCTGCTTGCCACAATGTCCTTCACTGAAGGTTATGTATTGTTGTAACTTGCCAAGAGGAAAATTGCTGTGAGTCACTACCAAAATATATGAAGATGGATCCATTGTGCACAAGCTACATTCAAGCACAACGGAATGCAGGAGCAAGAGCATTCAAAGATGCTCGGCATTGCGAATTTCCTATTTAGATGCCCTCATGACATATTTGTTGAATGTGAATTGTGTATGGACCCCGTAAAAGTCGGCGACCCGGCAAAAGTGCCACCCTGCACACCTAAATCAACACTAAGATGTTGTTTACTCAGAAGAAACTAATAAAAGTGTCCCTTGAAGATATATTAGATAATTGATAATGAAATTTTGTGTCCTACTTTCAATGTAAAATGAGAAAAATAATTTAAATAAAAAGTACAGATTTTTCCCTAAAAAGGGGGGTTAATGTCAGGCAGGAGGCCGGTTGTAAAAACTAAGCCACAACTATTACAACATGTAACATGTTGTGCCGACCCCATATAATGTGGAATAAGGGCAGGAGGAGGAAGAAGAAGAAGATTTAAATTTTAAATATAAATATTAATCAAATAATTATATTTGATGCATCATATAAATATATTATTATGATCGTTAAAAAATTGTAGGAATCTTACCTTGGAAAGACATTGTTCCTTCTCTCATACAACCCTTTTGAGTATATTTGTATAATCCTGGAAATAAAGAAGCTAAATTGAGTACTATGCTTGTTTCTATAATATAAGTTAATTTATTAAGTCTTATAGATCCACCTAAAAGACTTTAGTTAGTTTGGGGATAAGATGGTAGTAACCCCTCTAAATACCGAATTAAGTGGATGTGCTATCTTAGTACAAAGACCTGTCGCAGATGACCACAGATGCCAAGCATACAATAACTTGTTTCACCTTATGATAGTAGTTAATGGCTGATTCTATTTTGAAAAAGGAAATACAACTGGGACGAACTAGTGGGATGATAATGTGTATAACTCAAAATACTTTTATATTGAACATTACTGCTTCGCACCCTACGTGGTCATCAGTATTGAGAAAAAATAAAACTAAAATATTGTTTGGGCGATCTCAAATATTGTTTTAATAAATTATAACCACACCATATATCCAAAAGATTGAAGTTGGAGCTTAAGCAAGATATGCAAATAACCTATCTTTGAAATTACTAGACTTGGATTTGTGTTAGTATATTTTCCATTGGTTAAATAAATCATTAAGTCATTATAAGGGGTGATAATGGGCTAATCCCTTCATTTTAAAATTATAAATAGATATTATTAGTCTCTAAACTTATGGATACACTATTTATCCGTGCAGAGGCAGAGAAAGAATACTAACCTCCGTGGCCGGGGTCGACCTGCCGTAAAAGACGAAAAACAATCTACCCTAGCTACATGGTAGGGCCCCAAGCCCATCTGGATGGCAACCACCTTTGGTCTTAAGTATGCCGCCATAATAACCTTGTGTTGTGTTTCGACATTAGTAACACAAGTTCCTGTACCCTTATGTGACAGCAGCGTTTTCGCGATGCCACTGGCGTTGCAAACACCCATAGGCGACGGTAACTACTAAATTCTGAGTGGGCCCTTAGCCTGTCGGCTGTACTACAGCAATAAAAAAAAATCTATAATTTAATATGGTATTGTAAGAAATTTAGGCTATTAAGAAACAATTTCCGCAAGCAAGTACTCTAATGTATTAATGTACTTTAGCAAATAGCCCTTAATGGTGGGCACCGCCCTGTTTTGATATAATGATAAATGATCGCTCTGGAGATCATACACACTTAGAGAGATTATATTCTATATATAAAATTCAGTATACAGAGGATCTATATTATTGAGATAACAATTCTTGTGAAAGGGGTGTAAGGGGCCCTACCAACATCTTCGGGGCCCAAGTCAACCTCACCTGCAAGTCGGCGCACCCTGCTGAATAACGGACGAGGCTCTGACGACGGCTTTCCTTTTGGGGTTAGGGGGTCAGACGGCAGTCGCCCCCGTAAAAGCCAAAATCAGCCAAATCATAATGGAGAGACAAAGAATGCGAGATCGTGTAAGGGCTAGGGCGCCGCCGCATAACGGCGCGCAAGAGCTTCGCCCGGCTCTTGTGAGAAATGGACAAGGGCTACCGTGTCATGGGCGGGCACGGCTAACGACGTTAGCCCCAACTCACGCAGCCCAAACATCTCGAAAGATCCGCTTCGCAACATGGAACATAGGCACGCTAACCGGACGCGCGAGAGAGTTGGCCGATGTGCTCTCCAGGCGGAGGGTGGCCGTGGCGTTCCTGCAGGAGACTCGGTGGAAGGCCAGCAGATCCCGGTTCATTGGGAATGGCTACAAGCTGATCTACACAGGTGCACCTGGTGGGGAGAATGGGGTTGCCATAGTGCTCTCGGAGGAGTTCCAGAACGACATTTTGGAAGTGAAACGTCATAGCGACCGGCTTATGGTCGTTAGGGTACTTGTCGATGGGGTAGTTACCCACTTGATAAGTGCCTATGCGCCACAGGCCGGTTGTGACGACGCCGATAAAATAGCGTTTTGGAATTTACTCGGAGAAGTGCTCCGTGGAATCCCATTATCACAGGGGATCGTTTTGGGGGGTGATCTGAACGGTCATGTGGGGAATGTGGATGAATGTGGGGAATTTGAGCGTGTTCACGGGGGATTTGGGTACGGTAGCCGCAACGCGGAAGGGGAGGACATCCTCAATACGTGTGCGGCTGCCGACCTTGCCATCGTGAACACGTATTTCAAAAAGAGACCCGAGCATCTCATCACCTACAGGAGCGGGAGGAATGCTACCCAAATCGACTTCCTACTCACTAGGAGACACCACATCAGCAAAGTGGCCAACTGCAAGGTCATACCCGGTGAGAGTCTCACTGCACAACATCGCCTTCTTGTCATGGACCTCTGCGCTAAGCCTAAAGACACGCATACCGAGCGCGTTCAGCGCCGAATCCGGTGGTGGCTGCTCGATGAAGTCACATCCCAGGAGTTCGCCTTAGCCGTCGGTGACAAGTGCGCCGGTGGTATGGGCGAACCAGTTCAGGCTTACTGGGACAAGATTCAGGCGGCTATCCTTGGGTCGGCGAAGGAGGTGCTTGGGGTGTCTAAGGGTGGTCGCAAGTATGACAAGGAGACATGGTGGTGGAACGACACAGTCCAGAGGGAGACTAGAGCGAAGAAAGCCCTCTTTAAGAAGTGGCAAGCGTCCAGATCTCCTGAAGATCGCGACTCATACCGGGTGGCAAAGCGCGCCACTAAGAGAGCTGTTGCCAGAGCCAGACGAGACCACTTACAACCACTTTACGACAAGTTGGAATCGTCTGAGGGGCAGAAGCTCATCTATAAGTTGGCGCGCTCCAGGGTCAAAGCGGCACAGGACATTTCCAAGTGCCGCTGTGTAAAAGACCCTGTGGGCAACCTGCTATGCGAGGACCTCGCGGTGAAGGAGAGATGGCGCTCGTATTTCCACGAACTGCTGAACATGCAGCATAAAGGGGTGCAGCCGCCAGATCTCCCTCCGAATCAAGGACTAGTGCCACTGGTAACGCCTGCAGAAGTCCAGAATTGTCTTCGCCGCATGAAGAATCGGAAAGCTGTTGGATCCGATGGAGTCCCCATCGAAGCCTGGAAGGCGATGGGCTCTCGTGGTGTGGGCGTCTTAACCGACCTCTTCAACCGGGCGCTCCTCACCGGTACGATCCCGAGCCAATGGAGACTGAGTATCATTACTCCAGTCTTCAAAGGCAAGGGGTCGGTGCAGGAGTGCGGTAGCTACAGAGGGGTTAAGGTTATGTCCCACACCATGAAGCTCTTCGAAAGCCCCCGTGGTTGCTCATGTATGCTGATGATATCGCGCTGGCAGATTCGGACAGGGGTAGGCTGGTGCAACGCGTGAAGGCGTGGAAGGAGTCGCTTGAGAACGGTGGTCTGAAGATCAACGTGGCGAAGACCGAGTACTTGGCCTGAAACTCCACAGATCCCACACCCGTACGCATAGGTGGCGACACGATCGAGCGCACGGACCAAGTGAAATACCTGGGATCTGTGTTCCATGCGTCTGGTGATATCGATTGCGACGTCAAGGCACGCATTCCTGCCGCGTGGGCCAAATGGCGTGAGGTAACTGGTGTCATTTGTGACCCCAAGATGCCGTTAAAGTTGAAGGGACAGGTCTATAAGACCATCATTAGGCCTGTCCTTTTATACGGCTGTGAAGCGTGGCCGGTGTTAGAGCGACACAAGCAAGAGCTGCGTGTCACGGAGATGAATATGCTGCGGTGGATGTGTGGAGTGACGCGGAAGGACCGCGTTAGGAACTCCCGCATTCGCGGCAGTCTTCATGTCCGTGACATTGCGGATAAATTACAAGAGTGTCGGCTCCGTTGGTACGGCCACGTTTTACGGCAACCGGATGCTTACGTGGGTAACAAATGTCTGGCCATGCCGCCTCCGCCGGGCCCCGGCAGGAGGGGTAGACCCAAAAAGTGCTGGCTTGACGTTGTAAGGGGTGATATGCGTGCCAATGGGCTCACTACCAGGGATGCTGAAGATCGTGCGAAGTGGAGAAGAAAAAGTCGGAAAGCGGACCCCGGGCGCCGAAGCGAGAGTTTGGGCTGCAACCGGGATACAACGCAAAGATGATGATGATGATGAACAATTCTTGTGAAAAATTCATATGTTTATCGAAGTACTAAAAACTATATTACAGAATGCTGTAGAATACAGTTTCAGCCTCTAATAATCCTGACAAGAATCTTTAGTCAAAAAATTATAATTTATAAATTACTTCTTGGAATTAGTTTAAATATTTTACCTATAAATGTATGTGTTATCTTCATCAACCAGTTTTAATTAATTTGTGAGATGTGCATCTTAAGTTTTGGCATTGAACTTGATATACCCATATCTACTTCATATACATAGAGCTCTCCTTTCAAAGCTTCCATATAGAATATCTGAAGTACTTTTCATTTGGCTACCTAGATTACTTCTTGGTGGCAGTATTGTTGTTGTCGACGGTTCATGCTTTACTATTATAATACTGAACTGCCTCAGGGATGTGTACTGTTGCCAATGCTGTTCATCCTGTATATTCATGATATGTTGCCTATCGATAACTTTTATTGCTAAGCGGATGACGATACTGGTCATTAGCAATACTCTGTAAACCTCCCTTAGGTAATTATAGAAGAAAGCCAGAATAGACTTGTCTCTGAAGTTTAGAATTTGCTTACAACTGTTTACTATTAAATGGGCCGTCAGCCTGTTCCATGCCAAATAATGAAAAATCCTTGTATACTCCTGTAAGCCGTATTCTGGGAGTCATTGCTCTGCCCTGTTACATTTGCTGACCATGTAAGTTTGGTCACGTTTTTCATAGAAGAATATTCAATCATATACCTGAGCCCAATATATGCGGTGTTAAATCTAAAATCATGTGCTGGTAGTTTATTTAAGAAACAGTATTTCCATTCTTCCATTTGATCAAATTCAGTCTCATATTGGCTTTTGACATATGAGGGGCGGCTGATAAGTTCGGGGCCTAAGGTACTTAATGATGACTTATTATATCGTTACTCATATCATTAATTGTGGGACTCAGTGGTAGTATAAAAACAACCCGTAATCAAATTTTAGGTCATAATTGAATTATCTGTCGAACAACGAACATCACCATGTCAGCCGAATCCGAAAATTCATGGAATTTTGAACACCGCGCCGTGATAAACTACCTCGTAAAGAATGGAAATACGCCGAAAATCGTTTTTGAAGAAATGTCAACGGTTCTTAAAAATTCTTCGCATTCATGTATGTATAATGAAAAAAAGGTAAAATGAGCCCACATATTTCAACAAGGACGAGAGAGATGCGAATATGATCCCCACGCGGGCTGCCCTGTTACGGTAGTGACCGAAGCAAATGTACAAAAAGTAGAAAAATTAGTACTTGCCGACAAAAGCATTAAATTGTGGCAGATAGCTGCAGAACTTCAGATTAGCAAAGAGTGAGTTGGAGAAATTTTACATCAAAGTGTACACATGAATTAAATTTGTATGCGCTGGGTACCGAGAATGCATGCTCACACCGCTCGACAAGCAACGACGACTCGAGAGCTGCAAGGATTTTTTGGCGCCAGCTGACAATAAAATAGTCAAAATTTGTGATCGGATCGGTTCGTGATGAAACGTGAATTTGCCAGTATGATCCGGAGTCCAAACAAGAGTCGATACAACAGTGGATTGAAAAAGGAGAAAGGCTGCCGAAGAAATTCAAGGTGGAATAGTCGGCGTCTAAGCTAATGGCGACTATCTTCTGGGATAGCTTCTACATGGTAGGGCCTCAAGCCCGTCTGGATGGCGACCACCTTTGGTCTTAAGTATGCCGCCATAATAACCTTGTGTTGTGTGCCGGCATTAGTGACCCAAGTTCCTGTACCCTTATGGGACAGCAGCGTGTTCGCGATGCCACTGGCGTTGCATACGCCTATAGGCGACGGTAACTGCTAAATCCTAAGCGGGCCGTCAGCCTGTCTGCTGTTCTACAGCAATAAAAAAAAATAGCGAGGGAATTTTATTAATAAATTACCTACCGAAAAAGAGTACAATGAACGGTCAATATTATGCCAATTTAGTGAGTCAGGCTTGTGAGGCTGTTATGCAGAAATGACGTGGAAAGCTAGCGTGCGGAGTGTTGTTTTTACAAGACAATGCGCCCGTTATCACCGCGCATGTTACGAAGCAGGCCTTGAAAGACACGGGGATTTCAGAAATTAACCCACCGAACAGTCCAGATCTGGCACCTAGAGTTTTTCTCCTGTATTCCAAATTAAAAAGAACTTACCAGGCCGGAGATTTTTGGATGACAATAAAATGAAAGCTGCCGTAGATCGTCATTTTGAAGACAAAGGCAAAAAAAATTTTTTTTATGGTTTAAAGACACGCCAGATGTGAGAAGTGTATTTCACTTGAAGGAGAATTTCACCTGAGACTATATTGAAAAATAAGAAATGTATATCTCAATTTTTCTTTCATTAAGTACCTTAGGCAGCTAACTTATCAGCCGCCCCTCATACATTATTATTCTAGTATTTCTTTAGAAAAATCTAGAAAAACAGAAAAGTATGGCTATTGACTATACTGGTAAGCGATGACCTCATGATTCGGTGTCGTTATTAATTGCAGTTTAACAGTTTTACGAGGATTTACATTTCGCATTCGACATGCGACGACTGCTACTACATATACATTACCTTGGCATTGAGATCCGCTGTCATAGTCGCTGGCCTTGATCTAGAAAATACTGTTTCTTACTATGGAACTATTACCATAAAAGAGTGGAGAGCATAGAAGTGAAACTCTATTTCATTCTTCATACTTGTGCTCGACAGTTGCGATATGGATGACGATTCCGGCAAAAGCATCTTGATAGCACTGGTTGAATTGCTTGTTTGCTTTATTAATGTACTAGCTGCTGTGCCCGCGACTCCGTCCGCGTGGAATAGTGACTGGGCAGCATTTTTTGGATAAATCTTATGGTTTATTTTGGATTACAAACCCTATAAACCCTAAAATATAAATAATTGAAATATGCAAACAGTGTTATCGAATGCAACTGTTACGCCATGCGCCTCCGGAATACGTGCGTTCGAACCTACAAAGTCCAGCCTAAGCTAAACCCTATTTCATATGATTGATGATATAAATCTGAGGTCAACTTAAATTAGAAATAAAACCTACAAGTCCAGCCTAAGCTGAACCCTATTTCATATGATTGTTGATATAAATCTGAGGTCAACTTAAATTGAAATATAAAATTTTCAAAACATCATTTTTAACAAAAACTATTTTTTTCCTAAAATAAAAATAGCTTAAGTTACTCCTTGTTACATCAGCTATTTGCCAGTGAAAGTCCCGTCAGAATCGGTGTAACCATTTCAGAGCCGTTAGCCGGAACAAACATACAGACAGACAAAAATTGTAAAAAATGTTGTTTTGGTATATACATATATGTGTCGTGTATACGTCCGAATGCACTTTGTAAATAGCGGTTATTTTAATATTACAAACAGATACTCCAATTTTATTTATTTGTATAGATATGCAGTCTAATTTTTATTTTTACTTAGGTAAATCCAAGTTCTTGTTAATACTAGGGATAATAGAATATTCAAACAATATAAAGGATAAATGTTGATTCGAAATGCTTACAATGAATTATAGCCATTGTAAGCGCTAACATACATACATATAATCACGCCTCTTTCCCGTAGGGGTACGCAGAGACCACTTCTTTTCACTTGCTACGATCCTTACATACTTGTTTTGCTTCGTCCGCTTTCATTATTCCCTTCATACATGCCCTTCGGTTTAGGGTACTCTTGACCTGGCCTTTTTTCAAGACGTCCCTGATCTGGTCTCGAAACATTCGCCTAGGTTTACCTCTTCCAACACTTCCATTGACACTCGCCTTATACACTTTTTTCATCAATCATTCTTCATTCATTCTCTCGACATGGCCAAACCATCTCAGCATACCTATCTCAATTTTTGTCACTACATCTTCTTTCAGATCACAACGTTTCCTTATCTCACTATTTCTTATCCTGTCACTCAGTTTAACACCTATCATACTTCTTAACGCTCTCATCTCAACTGCATTTATTTTGTTTTCATGTTTCTTCTGCCATACCCAACTTTGATTTCCGTACATGAGTGTCGGAACCAATACCCCTCATGCACAGCCGGACGAGCCTTGTTAGACACCTTCCGACTGTTCATAAAGGAGTGCAAAGCTCCATTCACCATGATTCCTGCATTCACTCTTCTTTCAATATCACTCTCACACTTTCCATCTCTTGTAAACTTTGAACCCAGATACATAAACTCATTCACCTGTTCAATAATTTATAATTGAATATTTATAAGCGCTAACCCGTATAAGAAATATGTATTCGCCTTATCAGAGTATTCAGAAGCTTCAAACAAAGCTTATGTACAGACTGTGTCTTGGAAATAATGAGTTTCCCTAGGTTTTTCTTCGTGCAGAGTATACTTACCCTTGCGGCCAGGGCAGCCTCTCGTAAAAGTTTACAAAACAACCCAGCTAGGTGGTAGGCTTTGAGCCCCGGCTGATTGACAAACAACCCTGTTCTCTAAATACGCCGTCATTGTGTTGTATTCCGATATCAGTGATCCAGGTTCCGATCCCCCTATGCCGACAGCAGCGTTTTAGCGGTGTCAATGGTGTCGCAAACATCCATAGGATATTTAACTGCTCAATATTAAGTGGGCCATCAGTCTATCTGCTGTCCCACAGGAATAAAAAAGGTGTAAGACGCCTTTGGGTATACCAGCGACGTACGCCACCCTTTTCAATCTTAGGTGGCATATGGGATGCATTGCATGGGAGACCCGTACTACCCCACCCCGAGCCCGCAAACGGTGAGGTTATGCATCAAGCATATCAACCTTAAGAACACGAAAGTGCCGGATGCTCCACAGCTCGATCGGCCGACGACCTACGTAATTGCCAGGGTTAGATGAAAAAGACTGAGGATCGAAGAAGAAAGACATTTGTGAGATAAAATTGTATATACGTCATGCAATGGGCGATAATGGGTCGATAATTTTTTTAAATAATCTTATTCTTTAGTACAAAAAAAGGGTCTGAATTTTTTGGGAGTTACAGGACACGTCTTGGGGACACCCAAAAAAACTGTGACGTTTTTCGGAAATAGTAGCGTATCTCCATGAGCGTTTAGTTTATAAATTAATCGTGATTTTAGGCCGCAATTGATTTGAGAAATGAGGGTGTAAATCATATTTAATTTCATCATATTTAAAATAGGGAGGACTTCACAAGGATGAATTAATTTTAATGAATTACAGATAAGTACATAGTAGAGAACAATCTATAATATTAGATTATTTTTTTAAGTGTGTAGGGAATGAATCGACAGATTAATGTAACATGATTTTATAAAAAAATTTTGAGGGGATAAAGTTTTGTTATCATCAACTTTGTATTATAGAATCTCTGTTACATTCCAAATCTGTTTCGAGATCGGTATCCATACGCTTTTTAATAATCCGGATTACAAATCATAGATTGAGACAAAATTATTTTACAATCATCGCTTAAATAAATGACATCATCGACAACGACCAAAATAATGTTGAATATGTCAACTTATAATAATCAAATCTCGTTTATTTGGAAAATCTTTTAAATTTTCAAATGTGGCGTATTTATCACAATATATATCACGGCATTAGTCCCCACACTGCTTTCGTTAATATCCCTTCCACTCCATTAGGGTTAATTAACTTAATTATGTCCGTCGTGGATCGTTAGTACACGTTTCGTAACATAATAGCCGGCACACCTATCTGATTTTGTATCTAACGCACTGTTGACGTAATTTCGATATATTTCTTTTCCAATCTAGTATTTGTAATTTATAAATTAATATAATAAGTCTTAAAATTGTAAATAGTTCACCAGATCTCTAAAATAACAATACGTGTCAAAATAAAACATCGTCTGCAAATTCGTAATTTTCGGAGAAATTATCATAAAAAATAACAACTAAAAATGCTCAAAATAAGAAGAAGAAAAGATAATAACACAATAAGTATTTCATTGAAAATTTTTGGTGGTAACCCAAAAACATGCGTAACTTAATGCAAAATTAGACGCGCCACATTCGACACTAATGTCATGAATATTATATACCTCAATATCAACAATGCAAACAGTCTGGTAACTCCTGTTGTTTAAATATGCAGCCAGGATAACCTTGTTTTGTGTTCCGCATAAGTAACCAGTTTCCAATTGTCCTACGAGGACGGTAACGTGTGGCGTCGCAAACATTTATAGGCAAGGAATTACTGCTTGCTATTATTTTGCAGTTCTACAGCAATAAAAATAGCTGAAGCTTCAATTTACAGCTTCAGCGTATTGTTATTTACGTCTTTATTCATGCTTGCTAATTAGAAAAATCTCAAGGAAATTATTTTCAGTTCCCCGTCTGAATGTTTCTTTCGATTACCTTTTCCGCACTCGAACCGTATATAATAAATTGTTCATTTCGTTATGGCTGAAAAGCGTGGAGTGACGTCACCTTACGTCATGGGAGTACGATGGTGCGTTACGCACCCTATCATTGTCAGTTGCCCGCGTGGTCCTGTTATAAACGTGCCGGCAGGCCTTTTTAACGTCTTTATTCGATAATTGCCTAATATTTTGCTTTTGATAGTGTTTTGTCAATTCATTCCGTATTTTTTCAAATTTTTTTAATGTGATTAACAGTAATAAAACTAAACTAAATTATACATAATTTTGTGATGTATTTTCCAGTAGTTTTCTTTTTGATTTATATTTCGTGAAAATGTGGCAAGTTTCTTCGATCGCCGATACGGAATTATCCGTGAATATTAATTGTGTTCGAGAGTTGATTGTTTATGAAAGCTTGTCGTGTAGTCTTTTCGTTTTCATTGTATAATTTTACCCTTGGCAATTCATCTGTTTTGTTTTTGGCAAAATGTCAACGTCTATGAAACTAGAGAAGTTACGCTAAACTATATATCTTTTGAACCTAAGGGTATTTAGTACTTTATTTTATTATCAATTATAGGAATATTGTTTCTGTGTAATAAATTATAAAATTTTAAAACCAAAACTTTCATAATTAGATACTGTTTTTGTTGGAAATCTCGGCCAATGTTTTCGTATAATATATCAATTTCGTGTTCTATAATTATGTTTATATATACTTCATATTATAATAATATATGTTTGTACAAAATACATCCATGGAGTTTCTTGTCTGTTCTTCTCCATAGGATTCACTTTTGGAACAGACATCTAGCTTTTGACATTTTAAAAGTGCTTGTTACTCAGGCTTATTTAAAATAAAAAATTTTGACTTTGACTTTGACGATTACAACGAGAAATTTAAAAGATTATATGCATATATACCATCTAGCGTTAAAAAGTTTAATTATTTAAACTACAAAAGTGCACTACTTATTTATATCTAGAAACAATTTTCATAGATTATGTTTATATAAAAATAATAATTGCGCACGTAGCCACGCTTACTTTTAACTTATACCTATCTATATACATAACAACCACAATAATAGAAGTCATACCTCGCCAATTATTATTAATTTTTATAAGAAAACTGCTCTTTGTGGAAGGAATAATATTATTAAATGTTTTAGCATACAGTGTGTAGCGGTCTTATTCGAAACAATGGAATTAAAGTAGTAAAGTTGCTGAGAAACTCATTGTAAAGCCAATTTTATCTAGTGGCATACCCTCACGTTGACCACGCAACTGGGTTTGAGTTAGCACCACGGTTCCGCGAGACCCACTCAAATATTTACTTCCATATTAGAGTTAGCTCAGGAACAATGGCACAGTTAGTACGATCAAATAGAACGGACACGCTGTGAACTGAATTATGTGGTTAAATGACGTTGTTTCTATTGCTAGAGTTCGTTTCACGTACGTGGTGATTGTGGAATTTCTTCATCAACTTCGACATATATGTATATTATAATAATTGTGTAAATTTTTTAAGCTACTTGATTAATTAAAAGTAATTCGAAACTTAGATTTAATATAAAACGTTCGCGTCTATTATTAAGTTTTCATATGTAGAATATCATAATTTTAAAATAAGTCAAGTGGTGAGCCAAAAGTTTTAAGTCCTATGATACTCGTACGTATCGCCACCGGATGTGGTTGGGCGGAGTATGATTGTGCGGGAACCGAGAACAAAATTAGAATTTTTCCGTCCGAGATTCCATGATTGATTGCTCTTCCTAGCGCAGTGTCACCTCTTGCTTGTCTCGGGAGAATTTAAAGTATTCCCTGAGAGACCGATTGCTTTATTATGGTCGTTCATTGGACACATTTATTCCTTTGATCTAATTCACGTGTTTAATCAGCTCGTTACGAAACAAAAATAAACTACGTCTGGTTTTCGAATCTCTGTGATTGGTTTTACACCTAAATTTAGAGGGTTAATATTATTAATTACTATCACGTTTTGTTTATGTGTTCATTATGTTAATTTTTATTAATTTCTCTGACAATAACTATAGTGAGGAGCGCTCGTGATTATTACCATAGCGTATAAATAATCTGGTGTCGGTGAGGCTGAAGCGTGCGCCAGCGACGCACCACAAGGCTTCAGTTGTGACTGGGTCGCGTTAACGAATACTCACTCGGAGACTATCTAGAAGCGCAGACGCCCCCGCGAATGCCTTATCACTTAACAGTGTACTTATCGATAACGTAAATTCATCGATATGCTAACCGATATCTATCGAACGTAGCCTTGATTTGAATCAGTCGCCCTACGTCCTTGAGGTAGACCTATCTAGAATATAAACAAGTTGATTATTTTATAATTAACATTGTATTATTAGTGCACAAGTGTTTACACATTTTCTCGTAGCGTAGGACTAGATATTGCTCGGCTATCGTGTAGGTTGTGATTATGGTGCGCTAAGCCCTGTGGGTGTTTATTAAAAAAAAAAACAGCTCTGTGATTGGTTCAGCATGGATAGAACAATGTATGGAAAGGTGCTGCCTGGCACTTATTACCCGTTTCGCTGCGCGATGAAGGAGAACGGCATATCACCTGGCTGTGAGTATTATTTGATTTATTTATGTATTATATTTTATAAGTAGAATATAACGTCATCATCATCATCATCATCCTAGCGTTAGTCCCGGTTGCCACCCAAACCTTCGCTTCGGTGCCCGGGGTCCGCTTTCCGACTTTTTCTACTCCACTTCGCGCGATCTTCAGCATCCCTGGTAGTGAGCCCATTGGCACGCATATCACCCCTTACGACGTCAAGCCAGCACTTTTTGGGTCTACCCCTCCTGCCGGGGCCCGGCGGAGGCGGCATGGCCAGACATTTGTTTCCCACGTAGTAGAATATAACGTAACCTTGTTGATTTCTGTCTCGACCCCAACACATGTCTCATTACACAATGCGCGTACAGCTGTTCCGCTTACCCGTCCGCTACAATTTGTTTTGATAAGGTGCGCTCGAGTGCATCAAAGTGTTCTTGCTCACATTGCACTGTTTATTTACTTCTGGATTACGTGAGGCGTGAGTAGACTCGCCGGCGGTCTTTAGCAATTATTGCGAGAGATGCCGGGTTCGTTATTTTCGTAATGTAAATTTATGAGTGTTTTACGTATCAACGACTTAACCGTTTTAATAATTGGGTGATCTATTTGAACAACCATGAGCTTGGAAGCGATCCTTGAACTGTTTTCATGTCATAATGAGTTCGAATAGACGCTCCTTTATTATGGTGTTGTTGATGAAGTCATCGCAATTGTCTAATGTTGCTTTAATTCAGTTCCATTAGCATCACTCCTATTGGTTTGCGGTTTTGTTTAGTGACTTTTATGACACCAGGTCTATTCTCGGAAGACCCTGTGGGTGTAGTCTATAACTGTTTTTACTGTCCCATCAACAGTTTTTATCGCTTTTGTCAAGCTGTTTGTAAAATATTTACCTTTACCTCGTTTTTGATAGAATTCTCTTTACCATGGTGCATGTTTTATAGTTTACACTTGCTTTTATGATTTTATATATTCTGTTGTATCTTGTACACGTGTCTTTTATAATATGAAAGTTTTCGTAAATTTGTAAACATCTCTGGAAAAATTAGCTTCTTTAACTTTTCCCTTTTTTTTATTTAAATCACATTTGGCCTGCTTGTCTCCATGCAAAATTTTCCTTGAAAATAGTTAGTATGATTGTATTTTGCACGTTTTTCAGTTGTATTATTACGTTATCAGTTAGCGTTTTTCTGTTAATTAATATATTTAGTCATATTAGGAATGTTGTATGACAACAATGTTTGGAGGTCACACAGGATTATGCGGATTACGCCTCCTAATAAAACTTACTTGGAATTTTAAATAAAAATTGTCTTAGTATTATTGCCCGTTTCATTATATTATAAAACAATGTCGCTTCCTGCTGTCTGTCTGTCCCTATGTATGCTTAGATTTTTAAAACTACGCAACGGATTGAAGCGGTTTTTTAATAGATAGAGTGATTCAAGAGGAAGGTTTATACATAATACATATATATTATGGTATAGAAATTCATAAATTTGTAATGTGACGTCGTAACAAACATATTTTTGTGCGCTTAAATCGCAAACGCTGGCTATACCTTACGAGATAGATCAAATTAATATACTACGGTAAGTATATCTTAAAATGATCGATAAAAAAGTCCTCGATGGCTGAACCTTCAATTTTGATGAACTTCGCTATAGAGGTAGAGTGAACCTTGAAGAAGGACATATGCTTACTATACTTTTATTATTGTTTTTTTTTATAAATTTATATAGAAGAACGTTTGTCAGCCGGGTCAGCTAGTTAATAACAATTTTGAAATCTTGCACAATTATCTTCATTTTCTTTCAATAAGCTGCAGTTGGTGGGATGACTACTTATTTGCGGTTTAAACACTCACGTGTCAATACTGAGATTCTTATTTCCACGAAAGAAGTGAGATCATAATGTTTTAAAGGCAACAATTACAAATATAAGCCACCTTGTACGAAAAATTCTCAGTAGTGTTCAATAACGTCTACCATTCGCATATAACCCGTTATAATATCATTGAATGTGTCGGGTTTATTATTATATAGTTGACGTAAATAAACTTGTCATCTGTTAAATGCGACCTTTACAAGGCCGAATGACTTCATTATGGCGTCCATAGATGAATAAGTTACTCTCAATAGAAATAATGAATGAAAACGAATGCGACAAGTCTGTTATTCGTGCGAAATTGAAGATATATCTGACATTCTATCCGTGGAGGGGCGGAGAAAGAATACTAACCTCTGTGGCCGGGGTCGGCCTGTCGTAAAAGGCGATAAAACAACCCATCCTTCATCCTAGCTACGTGGTAGGGCCTCAAGCCCGTCTGGATGGCGACCACCTTTGGTCATAAGTATGCCGCCATAATAACCTTGTGTTGTGTTCCGGCATTAGTGACTCAAGTTCCTGTAACCCTTATGGGACAGCAGCGCGTTCGCGATGCCACTGGCGTTGCAATCACCCATAGGCGACGCTAGCTGCTAAATTCTAAGCGGGCCGTCAGCCTGTCTGCTGTCCTACAGCAATAAAAAAACAAACATCACGACGAAATATATTTTAGGTATTTTACCGTAGTTGCTTTTGCCACAGCTTCGGTAACTTACATGTCTTGAGTGACAGTGACTTCCAACTGGCATTTGTATTGAGTACATGTCCGTCTGTCGACACATTTACATATATCAAATAGTTTATTGGTTACAAGTAACTTATTGTTGATGCAAACAACATAGTCATCTACATTAGTAGCAGCGTTAAAGGAGATCACTCCGGATGATGTTTATTATCATATTTGTCTTTATGCTAATTTATTACTCTAATCCATACTAATATTATAAATGCAAAAGTAACTCTGTCTGTCTGTCTGTCTGTCTGTCTGTTCCTCTTTCACGCCTAAACGGCAGAACGGATTTTGATGAAATTTGGTATGGTGATAGATGATAACCTAGAAATGGTCATAGGCTATAAATAATCACGCCATCGTTCTTAGGGGGTAGGCAGTAGGCAGATAACTAAATTGAGTTAGTGATTTTTTGTGCTTATCCGGTATCTATGAGAATCGGCCAACATCTATTTTTCATCCCCCTAAATGTTAGGGTGACCCACCCCCAAAAATTTTTTTTTAATTTTTTGACATTTTATTTTATTTTATTTTATGGCAGAACAACGTTTGCCGGGTCAGCTAGTTATTTATAATACTTTGCCGTGCAGGGGCGGAGTTATATTTTATTCAATATAATTATATTAACCCCTACGGTAGGAAACGGTCTGTCTTAAAGGCCGGCAAATCAACCCCAACCCCAGCTAGGCGGTAGAGCTTCAAGCCTGTCTGAATAGCAAACACCTCTGATTTCTAAATATTTTTTATTGCTTTAGGACAGCAGACAGGCTGACGGCTCGCTTAGAGTTTAGCAGTTACCGTCGCCTATGGGTGTTTGCAACGCCATTTGGTATCGCCAACACGCCGCTTATGTCACTAATGCCGGAACACGACACTAGGTTATTATGGCGACATACTTAAGATCAAGGGTGAAAACCTACCACGTAGCTAGGGTTGTTTTGTCGCCTTTTACGACAGGCCGACCCCGGCCGCAGAGGTCAGTATTCTATCTCCGCTCCTGCACGGATAATATGTCGCCATAATAACCACAAAGAGGTTTTTCTTCCACTGTTACGTAAGTAATTATACTGGGGATCTTCGTAAATATTTATATTTTGTGAATATATTTTAACAATAAATAAGGACAAAGTTAACACACAGTACAGAAGTCCTGTATGTCATTTCGTTATCGAAAATTCAAATAATTAAATAAATACCAATTTCTCCAGCATTCGTATATTGTAAATAAATGTGCACATATCATCTTTGTAACACGATTTTTTTATTTCCTTAAATTAACAAGTGTTGTCTTTATATTGATTAAACGTATTAAATACACCGGTTTTTTTGGGAGGTGGAAAAGCCTTGCCACACCTTGCCGCGTGGGATCGAACGGTACAATGCGCCCTTATGTCTCACTGAGCTGGGAGACGCATGTATGTATATCCACTAAAACCATATATATATATATATATCTCTTACACCTACCGCAAAGGGCCTATTTAAATCGAAAAGTTGTAAATAAATACACTACGTGAATACATTGAATATGATTTTTCCTTTTAAGTACGCGAGTAGTAAAATGCCTCGAGTGACTCAGTTTTTATACGGAAGGTCGAACATGCACGTCGCCTTTTCCATAAAAGGTATACGATTTAAAAACGTAGTCAGTTTGTATATGCAATACCTTGATGTCAAGGAAGAGAGATTTATGTATACCAATACTAGCGGCAAACCATATACATTGAAAAATCGCGGTTTAGGCGCGAAAACGTACCAGACATACAGAATTACTTTTACATGTATAATATTATTATTTGTGGATTATAAAGTTTGACGAGAGCGGCTTTACATTTATAGAAAGTATAGCACAAACTGCACTATTGTATTGCTTTAATTCAGTTACATATCAATCTGATAGTTAGGCAATGACATTAGTTATAAACGCGGAATAAGACGCGGAAGGACCGCGTTTGGAACTCCCGCATTCGCGGCAGTCTTTTTACAGCAACTGGGTGATTACGTGGGAAACAAATGTCTGGCCATGCCGCCTCCGCCGGGCCCCGGCAGGAGGGGTAGACCCAAAAAGTGCTGGCTTGACGTCGTAAAGGGTGATATGCGTGCCAATGGGCTCACTACCAGGGATGCTGAAGACCGTGCGAAGTGGAGTAGAAAGAATCGGAAAGCGGACCCCGGGTACCGAAACGTTAGTTTAGGTTGCAACCAGGACACTACGCTTAGATGATGATGATGATTAGTTATAAAGTTGAAAGGGAAATGAACCTAAAGTTCTCTTAAAAATAATTGTTATAATATATTGGTCTACGTATAAGGCTAGATTGTAATTTCAAATGAGTTACCAAAAGGTAGATCATTTTCAAGAAAAAAAAAATATTGGTATTATTTATAACAATTTTAATTAAATAGTAATTAACGCTCGAAATTATTCACAATATGTTTCTTCATATTCTTTTACAATATTTAGATACATCATCTCTTGGTTTATGTAAAATATAAGATTTATTTTATGCGCCAAATAAATAGATGACACAGTGAGTCGCTAATATGGATTGAACTTAATGTATGCTTATATCATAAAAGTAGTCTCGCTAGATGCTCTACACTTTATGGGCAACATCTGTTGCTGTTTTGACATGAGGCATGACTCATTTTTTTTTTAAAAGATTCATAATCTTTATTCATCTTTGTTTGACTAATTTTAACCTATATTATGACCGAGCCTATATAGGCAAACACAAATATTACTTATTATTATACAAATATTTGCATTGCGTTCATTTAGTGATGAGACGCATGACAATTCAATTATGTATTATTGAATTAAACATTTATGCATAAAATGATCACCGGAAAGTTAATTTGCTTTAAACTTGCTCCGTGCTGTCGGAGTTGGCGTGTCGTAAAAGGCGACAAAATAACCCTAGCTATGTACGTGATAACCCGACGGGATGGCAACCACCCTTGGTCTTAAGTATGCTGCCATAGTAACCTTATTGTGTTCCGGCATTAGTGACCCAGGTTGTTGTATCCCTTGGGACAGCGGCGTGTTCACGCTGTCCATTTTAGGCCGGCAACCTGTTTGCTGTTTGTCAGCAATAAAAAAATATATTAATGAATTTAATGAACTCCTTCCTCGCTAATCAGGTTTCGATTGTGTTAATTAACATTATATTTCTTATATGCAAATAGGTAACGTTAATTTATTGTATTAACAGGATCATGATTCGTTCTACCATCTGGGTTAAATGCCTCTCACAAAGCTAGTCATTGAAGATGCTAATTAGCACGTTTCACTTGTAGGAATTTGAACTCGATGAGTTTGTGAGATATGAGTAGATACACCAAGCCGTTTATTTAAAGTGGAAATGCTTGATTTTAAAGTTAATTTTTTTGATAATTTCATTCGTATATCACGATAATTTAGGAATATGGCTAGTACTGATGTGTCGTGAATTGATTAAGCTCTTTTATAGTTTGACACTTTGATATTGGTCACATTGCATTTTTTTGTTAGGAGGTGCTAATGCCTTTTTTATTACTGTGGGATAGCAGACAGGTTGACGACAGCTCAGTATACAATTAGTTAACAGTTACTGTCGCCTATAGATGTTTCCGATGCCAGGGTCGTCGTTGACTCGCTGCCGTCTGCGTAAGGGTACTTGAATCCGATCACTTATACCGGAACATAACACAGGGTTATTTATGGGGGCATATTTAGAAATTAGGGTTAGTTGCCATCCAGACGGGCTTGGAGCTCTACCACCTAGCTAGCTAGGTGGCTAGCAACCCTAGGGTTGTTAAGTCGCCTGTTACAACAGTCTGACACCGGCCTCGCGCGCAGCATAACGGATCTGTACCAAGATTGGCGTCTGTTGCTACTCTGGGACAAAGATTTCCTTTCAGGTGGACGGGTTAGATTGCTGACGACTATTAAGTCGTTCTAGTCAATTTAGCCACACCTGCATCTTTGTTTCTTTTGTAAAAAAAAATTATCACAGAAGGACAAAAAAGTCAGATAGACTTTTGTCTTACAAGACGTGCATATTCTTACAAGAATACCAGTGTACAGTAGCAGAAGTACTAAGTCTTCTGTCGATAGTTAAAAATTTAGGAATGTCTATTTTTTTTATTGCTGTAGGACAGCAGATAGGCTGACGGCCCGCTTAGGATTTAGCAGTTACCGTCGCCTATAGGTGTTTGCAACGCCAGTGGCATCGCGAACTCGCTGCTGTCCCATAAAGGTACAGGAACTTGGGTCACTAATGCCAGAACACAACACAAGGTTATTATGGCGGCATACTTAAGACTAAAGGTGGTGCCATCCAGACGGGCTTGAGGACCTACCTCGTAGCTAGGGTAGGTTGTTTTGTCGCTTTTTACGACAGGCCGACCCCGGCCACAGAGGTTAGTATTCTTTCTCCGCCCCTGCACGGATAGTATATATATATCTATATAAAAGGAGTGAAATAAATGAGTTCGAAAATAAAATATGTCTGTCCCAGTTTTTGCGTCCGTTTGACTTGTCCAGAAAAAAACACGCTGCATAAATTGTTTTTAAACGCCAGTTTCAACAAATTTACTGTATCATTAATCGGGTTTATTGGTGTTGTTGTGTCACTATGAGCAGTCTCTACGTCAAATCCCCTAAAAGATTAATCCGATCAGGTTACATTTGGGACATGAAAATCTGTAATTGGACTATATAATTATATAATTATTTATAATTACAATGAGATTTGAAAGATTATGTTATTTATGAAAGTAAAGATTAGAAGGGGAGTTGGTGTAATAATGTGATTAAGAAGTACGTGGAAGCCAAGTGGTATCTTCGAATTCTTACCCACGTGTTTGGATTCCACGTTAGCATCCCTCTTAGGCTGTTTTGCTCGTTTGATGAGCATATTGTAACATAGTTTTCTCCGTGCAGGCGGAGTGAGAATACTAACTAGGCCAGGGTCGGCCTGTCTTGATGGCAACCACCGTTGGTCTACAAGTATCTCGCCATAATAACCTTGTGTTGTGTACACTAAACGTCCGTAGACGGCGGTAACTGCTTACTGTTAAGTGACCGTTGTCTCTAGGTGAGCGCCAAGCCCAGCTGTGGGACGTTGCGGGTGGCTTTAAGTGCACCAGATTAAGGGCTTTTTCACACGTACCACGACCACACCACGTGGCCGGGTGTATATTTCGTATTGAAAATGAATAGGACTATTCACACATACCACATTTTGCAATCGTTATCGACCGAGTGTGTGAAACCGACCACATCGCAAACACAACGTTGCGTCGACGCAACGACAGTGCGCGCACGCCGCCCGCACTTTTCCCCTCGCCCGGTTCATTCATTTCATTCATACAACGCAACCATATCGACATTTTGTCAGTACCACAACGCAACTACAAAAAGCTGCAGCGACACTATTCACACGTAACCACTGCTTGACAGCATTTTGTCGTTGAGACGTGGTGTGGTCGTGGTACGTGTGAAGAAGCCCTAAAGGTCGGTCAACGGCATTGATAGTTCATTATGCACATTGACCAATTAATCGTATCAATTGGCACGATGCCCATTGCCTTTTGATGTTCGTGATGCAATAATTGTATAAATTTATGTCTTCATTATCCTCAAGCGGTTAATCATGGTTGCATCCAAAATATTTGGAACCGGGTTATTCTTGACATCACTCTAGTGCTTATATACTGCATACAAAAAAATAAATTCGGCTTAATTAGGTTTTTATATGGACAACTTTCTCCGTGCAGTAAGAATACTGATCCCTGTGGCAGGGTCGACCCCTGTCCCAAAAAGCTACAAAACAACTCTTGCTTGGTGGTAAGCCTTCAAGCCTACCTGGATGGCAAACACCTTTGATCAACAAATATGCCGGCATAACCTTGTGTAGTGTTCCGGCATTATGCGAATAGCAGTATGTTTGCGGTGCCTCTGGCGTCACAAACTTTCATAGGCGACGGTACTGCTTACTACTAAATGGGCCGTCAGCCTGTCCGCTGTTCTTCAGCAATAAAAAAGCTACCATGATAATGGAGGATAATGTTTTATCCACCCAACGTCCAAAGGAAAAATGCCAGAGCTTGTGTCATCGTTTAGCAGGGTGTGCTAGCTGGCAGCTAAGGTTGACTTGAGCTCCGTAGAGCATTATCAGACCCCTTGACCTTTTAAATTTATATCGTTATACTTCATAGAATCCTATATTCGAATATCATCGAAAAATATCGGATTCATGTCGAATCGAATTGTACAGTATTTTTAATATTTTCCGTGTTGTTCGATTATCAACGAGTATAATAGACCGTGCAGATCAATTTTGTGATTGTAGTAATTAATTTTGAATGGGAGCGATTAATTGTTGATAGAGGAAAATAAAGTGGAGGATATACATATAACTGTTATTGATTGAGTGATGTGTTTATTATACAACTGTGTTTTCATGGATTTCCGTATGTCCGTTTATCTGTGCAGGGACGGAAAAAGAATACTGACCCCTGCGGCCGGAGTCGGCCTGTCGTCAAAAGGCGACAAAACAACCCACCCTAGCTACCTGGTAGGATCCCAAGCCCGTCTGGACGGTAATTTCTGAATTCTATCAGCTATATATTCTATAATCTAAAATCTAGCAGTTACCGTCGCCTATGGATATCTGCTACATCATAGGTACCGCAAACACGCTATTATCATATAGGGGTACAGGAACCTGAGTCACTAATGTCAGAACACTATTTGTATAGTGTTCTGGCATTAGTGACCCTTGTGGTTACAATATTATGGAGGCATGCTTAAGACCAAGGATGATCGCTAACCAAACGGGCTTCGGGCCCTACCACGTAGCTAGGGCTGTTTTGTCGCCTTTTGTCGTAAAAGATCGTTTCACAACCCCGTCGCGGGGGTTAGTATTCTTACTTCGCCCCTACACACAGAAAAATGTATGTGATATGTATTTTTTGCTGAATCTAAAGATATATTTAATCCGTAGATGTAAAAAGTTTGTATGAAATCTTGGAAGAACTGAAGCCTCCTTTCCTTCTGATCTAAGAATACTGATTAAGCTAAGCATTATCTGTTATTTTGATATTTCGTAAGTTGTTTTAATTACACGATTTCCGAGTATTGCTGTCATCTGAAGTAAGTAAATATCCCGGGCTTCTAAAATTCAATAGGACGATGACAATTATTGAACATACAGACATTTTTCAGTTTGATTTCAATTTCATCTTTTAGTACAATTACCGGTAAATTTGTATGGAATTTTAAATGATCTTGTCAACCTATAAAAATCGAAAACTGATGTGCAAAAGGCTTCTAGCTAGGAATTATTGAGTGTCGACATAATTATTGTCGCACGGCCTTTTATCGTCTATAATTTCACGTAGTTTTAAATACATATGTATAGCTTATGCCTTATATGTTTTTATCTGTCGTAATATCATAGATATCTCGATTGCTATCTGGACATACGTTTAGTCACAAATGCGCAAATTAGTGAATTTCATAAATCATTATTATTAGTTAGTAATATGTACTATAAACTAATTACTAACTAAAATTACTTACCTATTGTTATTTGTATGGTGTACCAAAATTGCGTATAATTTGTTTGTCATTATCGCTATTAGCTTATTTTAAATACTTCATAAGACGTAAATAATTTCTAAAAGAAATCTATGTTAGTAAATATTTAAGTATACATTTTGAATAGTAAAATGTTCATGTTCCAAATCTCACATAACGGTAAAAAAGGTACAATGACATTGAAAGAGGAATACATAATTTTTCTTAGTATAGTATTCTCTTCCGTCCGGGTTGGTATTTGGTCTCTTGAGTCTGATCACGTATATTTCGGTTTTTGTTAATTGCTTTTAAATATAAAACGGAATTCATATGCTTTGTTTCTCTATTAGTCCCTGCGAGTGCACGCATCCTATATTTCCGTCCAGAGTCGTAGTATGAATACTGACCCCTGCGGCTCGGGTCGGCCTGTCGTAAAAGGCGACAAAATAACCTCAGATGGTAGGCATCCAAACCGTCTGGATGGCAATCACACCTGGTTTTTAAAGAAAAAAGAAAGAAGTTTTAAATATACCGCTAAAATAACTTTGTGTTGTGTTCCGGCATTATTGATTCAGGTTCTGGTACCACAATGTGTACTGCAGCCAATAGCGTCGCAAATATCCATAGGTGACGGTAACTGCTGTCAGCTTGTCTGCTATTACTCAGAGATAAAAAAAATGTAACGGAAACGTTACACTAAGTAAGATTTTGATGACATTATGATAGGATAGGATTATGATAGGAACTTCCCATTCTGCATCCGAGTTTATTATAATACTCACAGTGATGACGTATCATTTTTGCATTTTATTCTGCAATCAGTAGCTTTGCTGTATTGTTCAGCACAATAGTTTCATTTCAATAAGGTTTACAACTGACGAATATGCTCTCATTTTTGTTCATCATGTGTACGTTAGCTGTTTATTACTTAGTCATTAGTGACCGCGGCCGTAGCATTTAGAAATACTTTAGCAAGTATCTATCCTCTTAGAGATACGTCTAAAGCAACCAGCAAGTCGGCGACTCCTAAAGTCAATACATTAACTCTAATAGTTATTATTACATTACTTTTATTACTTGCTTTCGTATTTAAGTGAAAATTTTACGCCTGTAATTTAATTTAGTTAAAAAGTTCCTTATATTACTATACCGGTACGCTATGATGGCCGTTTTGACGTTTATCCACTCATGAAGTTTCGTATTAATTAATAAACATCCGGATGACCGAGCTTTGCTCGGTATTTTTTTTTTATAAATTGTGTTTTTGGAAATTAACAATTGATTTTCTTAGTCTAACCTCAAAGCAAACACTCATTGACTTCGTGTTACTTAACAACGCCATCTGCTGGAATAGCTTTAGTGTTGTTGTGTCTTTAAAGCAATTTAAAAAAATAGTATTATTATTCGCCGATAGATGTCAGGAAGAGTCATTTTTCAGTTTAAATTGGGACTACTCAAACGCCACCTTTTGACATTTTCTAGAAATGATTCCTAGCTAGATCGATTTATCGCCCCCGAAACCCCCTGTATACTAAATTTTATGAAATTTGTTGGAGCCGATTCCGAGATTCCAATTATATATATATATATATATATATATATATATATATATATATATATATATATATATATATATATATATATATATATATATATATATATATATATATAATAAAGAACAGCAACTTGCTCCTTCAAATGTAATTACTAATTAATACGAAACTTCATAGAGTGGACAAACGTCAAAACGGCCATCATAGCGTGCCGCTAGCATAAAAATGTTAAATTCCATATTGAAGTCCGATTTAGTTCATCAATCTACTATGGTTTGAGCGATTTTTTTTTATTAATGATCCCTGCTTCCTACACGCAAAGGTCATGTCCAATATTTATCGCTGTAATTTTTCGTCTCTGACCTCAGACTGTCATGGCCGTATAGAAATGGCCTATGATTTGAGTGGTTTTGTTTATGGAAATTGGATGACAGTAGCGAATTTATGATGGATGCCTACTTGTGATTTCTATGGCCTACTTATGATTTATATTCTCATTAAAGGGAGAAATTAAGCAGGAAACGTTTCCTGTTTTTTAAAGAGAACTTGTCTCATTAGATTTAATGTTTATTTGTTGTATTAGATTTTATAATTATAGAAAGCTGTGGCGCCATCTCTCTAAGCATATTAATATTCCGTTTCACAGCAGTGCAAACAACGTGCCTCGCGGAGTTTTAAGACTATAGCTGTCGTGGCGTTGTACTAAGTTTCGTTAGATGGCGCTGATTTAATTGAGTTGATAATACAACAGTGAAATTGCAAAATACAGAATAAGTCTTGACTAGGCTCCAATATATTAATTATATTTCCAATTTTATATTTTTCTTTTCGTAGACGAGTATATTTGACAATGTTGCAAACTCTTTAAGAGTTCAACGTCATCGTGACGTAATTGGTGACCGCAATTTACTGCATCGATGACGTCACACTCAGGTGCATTGACCGCGCTGCATCGACGTGTCGGGGACACCCGCCCGCCCACGGTACCGGGAAAGCGCCAATGTCAACGAATCCTTGAACCTGTGCCTGACAATTCGCTATCTCAAAAAACTAGCCAATTTTCAGTTTGCAAGGAATTATATTATAATTTTATATTATTAAATCGAGTCTTAAGTTTTCTGGCTGATATAAAACAGTTTCTTGACTAGCTATTGTTATGAATAACTAACTATAATTATGGTGTTTTAAAAATTCATTTATTGTTTTTACTTTGATTAGTTATTATTTTCACAATTGATTATGTAAATACATATTTACAAACAACCATTTAGTGTCATTAAAAATCTTAATCAAATGCTATCGCGATATATAGTTAAAATTATGTCAATGTCGATTTGATAGTGAAATGAAATTTTATTTACTTATGATATGGTATATAAAATAAACGCAATTCTTAGGTCTGTACATCATGTCATGACGTACAAATTGTAATTATGGTTGTATTTAAATTATTAAAGGTAAAATATTATTATAATGTAAAATGTAATATGTCCTAAGTAAAACATTTTAATATGTAAAATCCAATTGTTTAAACTTGAGCTCGTTTGCTAAAATCACTTTTCACTGTGTACGGTTCTTGGATAGATAATCGGCAGATTCATATAAAACATATGCCAGAACACATTCCGTGGGGAAGTTTCTGGAATAGCACAGTTCTGTCTTAACTTACGTGGAATATAGAAGTGTTTGAATTGAATTTTAAAGTGTTTCGGAATCATGGAGGAAATAGCCGGTGAGTTTTTTTGAATAAGGAGTTTGTATTACGTTTTTTTTTAAATTATGTGTAGCTGTTATTCTATAAATGAAAATATTAATAGGAATTTATCGTTATGAACGCGTTTTTGTGAGTACAAAGTTGAAATGTAATCGTTTTGAAATTTTGACACACAGTGTTCCATTTTCGAGTAATATAAAACCGTAGGTGGTTCAAACCATAATGTTGCCAGATTTGGTTAATATATAATTAATATTTATGAGTTAAAAATGATGTCGAGTACAATTATTATTAGTTTCGGATTTGGCTTTTCTAATGAGCCCTTTTAGCTTTTATAGATAACCTTGGTTCAGTTTAAACGATGTTTTTGACATTGGCGTGTCTCATAATATGTGGTCTTAGGGAATACATAAAATATGTTTGTAATGTAACTTGTGACCTTGAATCTATTATTGTTCAATAATCAAATAACAGCTTCAGTTTCTTAATAATTAAATCTATTGAAATAAAATGTGTTTTTAATATGTAAAGATAAGTTAATATTAAACTTTAGTTTTCAACCGTCGCCTATGGATCTTTGCGACACTAGGGATATCGCGAACACGCTGTTGTCCCATAGGAGTACATGAACCTGGGTTACTAATGCCGGAACACAAGGTTATAGTAACCTTATGTTGTGTTCCAGCACTAGTGACCCAGGTTCTTGTACCCTTATGGGACAGTAGCGTTTGCGGTGCCCCTGGCGTCGCAAAACTCCATAGGCGACGGTAACTGCTTACTATTAAGTGGGCTGCCAGCCTGTCTGCTGTTCTTCAGCATTAAAAAAAAAGCAAGTAGTTTCATGTAAACCACTTAACGGTTACTATATAATGAATTTCACACAACGCCATATAGTCCCAAACTAAGTAGCATAACTAATATACTACATGTATACTTTTCTTTTTTAAATAAATAAATATTATTAAAGAAATACCCATAGGTACGCGAAACGGGATCGAACCCGTAACCTCCGCAAGCGTACCGCCGATACGCAGGTCGTCATTACTAATACCTAGTCAGGTCATAAGTAGTGTCACACAGTAAAAACTTTTCTTTTAGAATGCTGGCCACAAAAAAGTTTATTGAATTAGAATTTCGAATTGTTCATGAAAATAAAAATGTATAACTTTTAGAATTTTACTCATTTTTAAATATGGAGTGGACGCTTAAAGAAGACCGTGTTGCAGTTATTGCGTTGCATCGTTGCGGTTACGCGCCAATTCAAATTTTTAACATACTGAAAAATTTGAATATTACCAAAAGATTCGTTTATCGTACCATCAAACGATACAATGAAGACTCTAGTGTAGATGACAGGTCAAGAAGTGGTCGCCCTCGGTCTGTTAGGGCTCCAGCAGTGATAAAAGCTGTGAAGGCACGAATTCAAAGAAATCCCAAACGTAAGCAGAAACTGTTGTCCCTTCAGATGGGGTTAAGCAGAACCACGGTGAAAAGGGTGTTAAATGAAGACTTAGGGCTTCGGGCATATCGAAGAAAAACAGGACATCGTTTGAATGCTCGTCTAATGGACCTGAGACTGAAGAGATGCCGCGCTTTGTTGAAGCGGTACGCGGGAAAAAAATATCGGGAAATTCTTTTTTCGGATGAAAAAATGTTTACCGTAGAAGAGAGCTACAACAAACAAAATGATAAGGTGTACGCACACAGTAGTGAAGAAGCGAGCAACCGTATTCCGCGTGTCCAACGAGGTCATTTTCCATCCTCGCTCATGGTATGGTTGGGAGTTTCTTATTGGGGCTTAACAGAGGTACATTTTTGTGAGAAAGGTGTAAAAACGAATGCTGTTGTGTATCAAAATACAGTCCTGACGAACCTTGTGGAACCTGTTTCTCATACCATGTTCAATAACAGGCACTGGGTATTCCAACAAGATTCGGCGCCAGCTCATAGAGCGAAGAGCACACAAGACTGGCTGGCGGCGCGTGAAATCGACTTCATCCGGCACGAAGACTGGCCCTCCTCCAGTCCAGATTTGAATCCGTTAGATTACAAGATATGGCAACACTTGGAGGAAAAGGCGTGCTCAAAGCCTCATCCCAATTTGGAGTCACTCAAGACATCCTTGATTAAGGCAGCCGCCGATATTGACATGGACCTCGTTCGTGCTGCGATAGACAACTGGCCGCGCAGATTGAAGGCTTGTATTCAAAATCACGGAGGTCATTTTGAATAAACTTTAATGTCATAAGAATCTATGTTTTGTTAAGTTCATTTTGGTATATGAATGGTTACATAATTAATAAACTTGTTACAATTATTTTACATTAAACATGTGACAGAATTTATGACCTGACTAGGTATATGTTTATAGTGTATTTTCGCAGCTTTGGATTTAATTATTTGATCAGAAATCTTAGTCTTCTTTATAAAACTACCATACACTATATTCTATTTATTAATTTAGCCTTTTATCACTTAATTATTTTATTTATTTTTCACCAAAAAAGTAAAGAAGAGAGAGAGAAGGACGTTTGTATATGGGTGGTGTGGTATCTACCATAATAACTCTTCAATAACTTTAGTTGTTTGATATTATGTATGTATTTGAATTCTTATTTGTAATGTTGTACATTAGTGTATAAGCGCCTTTAAGAACTTTCTTTGCTAAGGCCGTTAATTAAAGTCTCGTTACATGTTAGTTTTAGCTTTCATTGCTGTATTTATTTTGCATTACTTGCAAAAAATCTCCTATGATGTTCATGTTCAATAGAACCTAATGAAGTAATCCGGTACCTAATAATTTCGTTCTTCTTATTGACGACTAGCTGTGCCCGCGACTCCGTCCGCGTGGAATAGTGACTGGGCAGCATTTTTTTGGATATATGAGATCAACTTAAATTGGAAATTCAACCTATTAAGACCAGCCTAAGCTGAACCCTATGAAATATCATATGATTGATGATATAAATCTGAGGTCAACTTAAATTGGACTATACAATTTCCGAAACTTATCATTTTTAACAAAAACTATTTTATTTTTCTAAAATAAAAATTGCCTATGTTACTCCTTGATATATCAGCTATCTGCCAGTGAAAGTCCCGTCAAAATCGGTGCAGCCGTTTCAGAGATTAGCCGGAACAAACAGACAGACAGACAAAAATTGTAAAAAATGTTGTTTTGGTATATGTACCGTGTATACGTCCGAATTAACTTAGTAAAAAGCGGTTATTTTAATATTACAAACAGACCCTCCAATTTTATTTATTTGTATAGATACACTATTACTTATTTTCGTGTAAGTTATAAATAATTAATTAGCCTATAACCCACTGTTGCGCTCCGGCCTCCCTCTCCCTCCCCCCTATAGGGCATGGATAGTATACCCGCCATGTTTGTCTAAGGCGGATTGGCGGGTTACACTTTTCCGTGATCTCTGTATGCAAATTTCCTCACCATGTTTTTCTTCACCGTCGTCGGTACATAGCAATTATGCTATAATATGCACATGTCATCGTAGGATACGACCTTTAGATGAGTCTCCGTGTGTAATACCACTGACGCACATTTTAAGTATACCGTGTAAGCTATTATTTAATACAATATTTAGTTGCCACCAGCCAGACACTGGTGACAACTCTAAGAACATGCACATGTATTGAATCCTATTGAAAATTGAAAAAACTTATATGGAAGTCAACAAACATATCTCCACCACTGACTATGGAAACGCAAAATGGCGAATGTACTCGAGCTTGTGTTTAGAAGCAAGAACAGAATTAGTGGCGGTTAATACCGCCACTAATTCTGTTCATTGATAGATTAATATCTAGCATTTAATCTCACTCGCTAGAAAATCGTGGTCGCTCATCAACGCCTTTATATCTGTGACATTGCGGACTGAATGTTTGAATATTATAGTCAAATCTTATATACCTATTATTTATAGTTCACAGAAAGTTGCTTATTGGATTATGAACAAATATTTTATCCCTGATAGAGATAAGTGATAATTATCTGTATATATGTTCTTTGTGTCTATATGTCTATTAATACAAACACGTTATTACAATCTCTGTATTTAAGAATAAAAATACAGCACAGAATCTGTTTATTACGTGTCTAAAAAACGTCGTGGATAAAAAAAACAAAAAGAAAGTGGAGAAACTAGAGGAATTATTATGAACAAATAGCGATTTCTTTTAAATAATAACATTTAGTTAATTAAAAAGATGGTCTTATTAAATGAAATTGTATTCTTATTTGGTTTTATTTTATTTTCTTATTTCTTTGTAGGTTTTTAACCCATTTATATTGTCTAACTAGTGGTCACCCAGGGGTCGAAATTCGACCATAATTCGTTTAATTTTTAAGTTCGAACTTTATTAGGGTTCTTTTGTCAAAGACTATATATCTCTATAAACATAAACCAAGGTTTCGTTATATAGCGAATCAGTTAATTTGCAATTTTCAGTACTGTAAAACTTCAAAATGTTTTTGCATTGTAAATCCGTTTCGTATACACCATATTCTTTATGTTTAAGCCAGATGTATTCACAAATTATAAATAACTATATACATACATCGTACCTCCTCTGTCCAAGCGGACGTGTCGCAGTGCAAAATAACAAGTTAATAAAATATATTAAAATAATCATATTGGAAACTCAACCCTAACGTTGAAGATATACGAGTCATTTTAGTGCGATTTCATTCAGCCGCGCGAACAAGCCTGAGATCTGCGTGAAGTTGAATCGTGTAGAGTTACGAAGCAAACAGAAAAGAAATATAATGACAGCTTCTTCTAGTAAACTCTCTGGATCCGTACCGAATCTAACAACAAATTTCAGTAGAGAAGACCGTGACCATGTAACCCTTCGAAAACGTAAACATGGTGAAGAATACTTGGATTTAATCGAGTCATTGAATATAAAAATTACTTCGACATTGAATGACTGGAAGTCAGACTTTGGTAAAGAGATAAGTTCTATCAATGAAAATTTAAAGACACTAAGTAATACCTCTCGTGAAATAATAACAGAGATGAGCCATTTAAGACAAGAATATACGGAAATCAAAAGTATTGTTCAAAACCTAGATATGTCTCACAAGAATATACAAAAGGAAGTTACCTCAATCCAACAGTCTGTCCAGTTTAACAGCGATCAACATAGTGATTTGTCTTCAAAAGTTACCGGGCTTGCTAAGGAATTAGAGACTGTTAGTCTAATGAAGTCTGAAATTGACGAATTAAAAAAGGAAAATAAACAGCTAAGGTCACATATAAATAACAATGAACAGAGGGAAAGACTACTAAACATAGAAATCGTTGGTATACCTGAATCACACAATGAGAATACTAGAGAAATAATTATCAACCTAGCGAAGATTATAGGAGTAGAGGTTGCGGAAGGCTGTATATTGGACACTAATAGGATTTCTCCCAAATATAAACCACAAGGTAGACCTCGAGTAATAATCGCCAAGTTATTTAGCCGTCAACTCAGGGACAACATCATCTCCCGCGCCCGTAAATCTCGATTGACTACCAAGGATTTGGGAATACCTGGTCCAATAACGCCTGTATACGTTAACGAACATTTAACGGTATACAATAAAAACTTATTAAAGACCACAAAGGAAATGGCTAAAAGTAAATTATATCAATATACCTGGGTAAAAAATGGAAGGATCTACGTTCGTCGGGACGATACTTCCCCTGCACTACAGATTTCAGGAGAGGAAGACATGAAAAGATTAACATAGGGAAGAAATACTTTCCATTTTTTAGGTATCACTTTTTTAGTAACATTCTGGTAAATAATTCTCACTTTAACATTAATCTTAAAATTAAATTCGAAGCAAAGTTTTTACTTTATTATTATACTAAAATATTTATTCGTATCTATTCTAACATTCTTATTGAATCTATGGCACGCATTATACTTGTCTTTGCGATGATATACGAGATAAGTCGTGCGATCAATCAGTGTGCGTACTTAAATATTATTATAACTTTACCTATAATTATGTCTAACAAAATATTTCAAATTAGATTAAATTTACTTAAAATGATATTTAAATTTATTACATATTTGCTTAAATTATATTATTATTCTTATAAATTAAAAAACATTACTAACATTCAGGAAGCGTTCATTTTTAATTTTTTATTCCATTGCATAATTCTTTGGACCGGATTATTACTTAAAAATCCATTACAAAAACAATACATAACAGTCGTTACTAACGAAAATTATAATATTGCACCCTTACAAATCGTACAGTGTTTAATACATTTGTCTTATAGTAGCATTAGCAGTGACTCGCACAATTTATTTTTTACTTGGAACTACCTACATCTTGCTCGGATTGCGAAAGAAAGAAATGAATTGTGCTCGAAAATACCTCCATTACTGTTAAATACAAACGTTATTGGCAACAAAATTTCTCTGATATTATCGTTTAGACTATCATGTACATTTAACAACAAGTTTGTATTCTTATTTAGTTACTTATATAGATTATTTCTCTTAAATGATTACAACAAACAAACCACGCATTATTGGCATGTATTATACGCTACAAAGTGCGTTATTATTATAACCGATTTTAGTAGTTATATACGTATGGTTTTATACTATTTTATATTAATGTTTTCTTTGTAAATGGCGTCTCAGAATTTGAATATTTACTACCAAAATGCGCGTGGTTTAAGGACTAAGTGTTTCGAGTTTAATGAGAGTATTCTGAATAATAATTACGACATTATAGTAATTACCGAAACGTGGTTACATGGTGGTATTCTCGATAGGGAATTATGTGATAAAAACTACGACGTTTTCCGTAATGACCGCGACCCAAGGACTACGGGCAAAACTATGGGGGGTGGTGTAATGATTATCACTCGAAGCCATTTGAGTGCATGGTTATTAGAACGCTCACCAAAACTGTCAACTGAGATCCTCACTGTTGTAATCCCAGCACGCTCCTTATCTTCTCCAAGTGATCTATACATCAGTGTTGTATACATTCCTCCAGAAACTCGGCAAATACCCACAGACATAGACAGTGTATTACATTGCATTTCATCTATACATAACAAAGATAATATGTGTAATCAAATATTAGTTGGTGATTTTAATCTTCCTGGTATACACTGGGGGCCCCTTGGAGCTATTCACCAGAAAAGGGGTTCAATTGATGTTCATGACGCGGGTACTCGCTTAATAGACGATTTGGGTTTCTTGGGGTTAACTCAATATAATTATTTAACAAATAATATAGGTAATACACTAGACTTAGTTTTCACTAATATGTCTATAGAAATAAATGAATGTCACCACCCATTAACTAAAACTGATCCATCTCATCCACCTTTTGTTATAAATGTAAATCATCTGTCACATATTGCACTAGTAGAATCCTCCGTACCAAAACGTAATTTCCGGAGTGGTGACTATGTTAACTTGAATAATTATTTCTCTGAAATCGATTGGGAAACCCAGCTCGAATCTAGAAATAGTGTGGACGATATGATAAATAAATTTTACAAAATTATCGAAGAAGGCATTGATAGGTTCATTCCTCTTACCCGCAAAATTGGACAACGGAAATATCCAATATGGTACAATTCTGCTTTAATTAACATTATTAAAGAAAAAGCTAAAGCACACTCCAAATGGAAACGTTATGGTAATATGAGGGATTACGACGAGTTTGTTTTATTACGAAATAGGCAGCGGCGTGTCCAAAAATTGTGCTTTATTAAATATATTGATCACATTGAAAATAGACTGAAAACAGAACCCAGATCATTTTGGAGTTATATTAAACAGCTACGTGGGGGATCAAATTACCCCAAAGTGCTCTCATTTGATAACAAAACCTACTCTGGAGAACATGTATGCGACGCCTTCAATAACTTTTTTTGTACCGTGTTTGGAGCTCCATCTGATGATAAGAGTATCAATTTCAAAGAAAAAGAAAATAACACCGTAAACCACATAAGTGACTTGGAAATAACCTCAAAAGACATAAAAACACAGTTGTTGTTGTTAAATGATCACAAAGGAGCTGGTAGTGACGGGGTCCCACCGCTGTTTTGGAAAAATTGCGCCAATACACTAACCACCCCAATCACACTTATTTTCAATCGTTCTGTTTCGACTGGTGTATTTCCTCAAAAATGGAAACAGGCCCATATAGTGCCCATACACAAAAAAGGGTCACGCACAAAAGTTGAAAATTACAGAGGCATATCTATTCTAAACACAGTTGCTAAAATTTTCGAAAAAATAATATACAATGCAATCTATCCGTTTATATCATCAGGAATTTCAACTAATCAACATGGATTTTTGCGTAAACGGTCTACTATCACAAACCTTGCATACATATCTGATTACATACTCTGCAATATAGATGGAGGCGGACAGGTCGACGTGATCTACACGGATTTTGAGAAAGCATTCGATCGGGTGGATCACGTGATCCTTCTACGTAAGCTATTTGAGTTAGGTATACGCGGCGATCTGTTGCGTTGGGTACAGTCTTACTTAACGAATAGGTCAAGGCGGTTGTAGTCGGTGGATATAAATCTGACTACATTACGATTCCAACTGGTGTCCCACAAGGATCGCATTTGGGACCATTATTCTACAATACTTATCTTTATGATATATCGGAAGTTTTAAAATTTGCACTACACTTAATGTATGCTGACGATAAAAAAATATTCATTAATATAAAATCAGAATCGGACTGTGTTGCATTACAAGAAGATCTCAATAATTTGCACGAATATTACACTGAAAACAAAATTAAAGTTAACGTTCATAAATGCCAGGTAGTTAGTTATACTCGGAAATGGAAACCACTACATTATAATTATAATTTTAATGGTTCTATAATCAATAGAACAAATGTGGTTCGTGATTTGGGAGTCACTTTTGATAGCAAAATGTCATTTACAGAGCATATTGAATTAATTGTTTCAAAAGCTTACCAAAACTTAGGTTTCATATTGAGATCATGTAAAGTTTTCAAGAACGTTGAAGCCATTAAATGTGTATATTACGCATATGTTCGTAGCGTTCTGGAATATGCATGTCAAGTCTGGTCACCACATTATATAACCCACATAAACCGCTTGGAGCAAATTCAGAAAAAATTCACAAAACATCTTAACTACAAACTCCGTAAAGGATACACAAATTACGAGAGCACTTGTCAGAATCTCGGCCTGTTAACTCTCGAAAATAGACGAAGGATTTTAGACATGTGTTTACTTTTCGATATTTTAAATTCAAAATTAGACTGCCCTGAACTGTTAAACAGAGTTGTATTTAATACACCGATCCGTAGAACACGCCATACTCCCTTATTCCATATACCATCCCACGGAAGTAACTATGCTAGCAATAGTATTTTTACCCGTCTTTCTAAGACCTATAACACAACATTCAGTACTATTGACATTTTCTTCCACACTAAACAAGTATTTAAGAGATTGATGATGAACGTTCTTAAATAATTTTTGTTTTCTTTTTGTTGTTCTTCTCTGCCTTATATATGTATCTTTAATTTTTCCATTAGTTTATATATAGGTATATAATATGTACTCTAATGATATCTTTATACTATACTCTAATGATATCTTTATATTATATTTAATTCTAGATCTGTTTAATTGTAAATATTTTTTATTCCTCGCTTCTGCTTCGCTATAGGTAAAAAAAATGAGAATTATTATTTGCTTCACGTCCATAAGTGTTATATAAAATAAGAAAAACCTGTTATTGGCCTTATGAATAAGTAACATAATTAATTGTATATATATATTGTAACGCTGTTGGTTTTTTTAAATAAAAAAAAAAAAAAAAAAAATATACAAATGACGACCTCGGTGGCGTAACGGATAACGCACTTCGGTACGCTTGCGGAGGTCACGGGTTCGATTCCCGTCTCGCGTCTGGGTGTTTATGTATAATATGTATTTATTTACAAAAAAAAAGTATATAAGTAGTATATCAGTTGTCTAGTACCCATAGCACAAGTGCTATGCTACTTAGTTTGGGACTAGATGGCGCTGTGTGAATTGTCACAAAAATATTTATTTATTATTTATTATTATTTATTATTAAATAAAAACAATTCCAAAGTTTAATTCCTTGTTATTGTCAATTTTGACATTCATTAAGACCAAGAGAATATAATCACTTTGTCCCTGTGTCCTGCTTTGAAGACCGAATTTCATACCTATGTCGTTTGTAAGTATTTCTACACCAGCAGTAGTGTGTGTAATGTTTAAATTAATGGGTTTCTAATGGATTTTAGGCAAAAAAGATAGCTTTCTGCACTTCTCCTCCATATAAACTTTAACTGTGTCAAATTTCGTACTCCTCCGTACGTGGAATTTTCGTAAAAAAGGGGTACAATGTTTTCGCTTCACGTATTAATTATATAGATAACTACATATTTAATTGACTACATGCATTCTGCTCTAAACTTTAAACATAGTTCTTCGCTTACACCGACTCGGAAAGTACAAACGTTTTGCAGTACTTTTATATTACTACATATATTTATATTCAACGAAACCGTTATTCTTCCAAGTAATGGCAGTTATAAGGGCCTGTTAAGAAGTCAATTTAAGATATATCAGACCTAATCTGAATTACTTGAGAGGTTTACGTTCTACTTCATCTAAATGGTTATTGAAACATACGTTGGCTCCTATCAAATGTAATGTTTATTACTAAGACGAGTTTAAGACTGTCTTATGTTACTAATGGAATTTAAACAATATTTTAACATATCGTAGTGTTGTTTTCTGAAATAATACATCAATTATGTTACAAGCAAAATAGTTTTCCCACGTCGCCATTAACTGATTTATGAGGTTTCATGCCACGCTCCGCCAATCTTCTTCTTATGGTGGAATCGCTTGCAGTCAATCCTCGAACCTCACGGAGCCGCTACTGCAGTTGAATAGAGTTAAAGTGGCGATTTTTTAGAGAAACTGATACAATTTCTATCCGTGCAGGGGCGGAGAAAGAATACTAACCTCTGTGGTCGGGGTCGGCCTGTCGTAAAAGGCGACAAAACAACCCACCCTAGCTACGTGGTAGGGCCTCAAGCCCGTCGGGATGGCGACCAGCTTTGGTCTTAAGTATGCCGCCATAATAAACTTGTGTTGTGTTCCGGCATTAGTGATCCAAGTTCCTGTACCCTTATGGGACAGCAGCATGTTCGCGATGCCACTGGCGTTGCAATCACCTATAGGCGACGGTAACTGCTAAATTCTAAGCGGGCTGTCAGCCTGTCTGCTGTCCTACGCAATAAAAAAAAATACAATATACCGGTCATCTTACTCAGACATGACTCGATGTTTACCAGATCCTGGACGGCGAGTAAACATAGACTCCCGATAACGCTGATACACTCTATTGACAGCAGAGAGCCTTAGATGCAATCGTGCAGCCACAACACGCTAACTATGCTCTGCATCCAACAACGCCATGACTTGGGCGGCTTCTGTAGGCGAGGTATCCATATTTTTTAGGAAAATATCTCTGATATTAGGATATCGCAGAGCTTAGTAAACAATCACGCTCAGCTCAGAGCTCAGTTAAAAAAAAACGATAACTTATGCAAAAAAAAATGTGATTAAGTGCAGAAATTCCGACAGAATACACTTTGGATGAATCGAAAAATCGAAAATTTAAATTCTAATTTAGAATTCTGTTAAAATTAAATACACCATTGTGTAGACTAACCTGCCAGCTACTTTTTGGCATATTTTTTTAATGACATCAATCCTCTTTTTCATTTAAATGCCGCTTGAATAATACTTGCAATAGTGTTTAGATTTTTTTGATGAAAAGTATATAATGTTCAATGTTTGACTCCAATATGATATGCGTTACCTGAACTTCAATCAGTTGGTAAAAATTGTTAACTTAAACGTAGGGAATGGAATTTTTGTGAGGCCTAAGTTCGTTTATGGTACGTGGGTAGGCGGATTTAAATCTTCATACTTTCATCTTCCCGCCACTAATAAATTAACGTGATCACAAATTGTATGATTGCAATACAATAACGGTACAGTCAAAACTTTCCAGCTCTAAAATGTATTATTACGCTCTTAAATAAGGTAGTGGTCATAGATTTGAAATGAAATATCTCAATAGATCGATAGATAATTATCTGGATGCCTACATCTGCCCTACAATCAACGATTTGCGGCACATAACGCCACAAAATATTTAAGACAGAAATTAAAATTCATATACTACTCGCACAAATGAGGCTAATTACTTATTTGTGGAATGTGTCGCCGCTGAAAAACGCAAAATGTACTAAAATGTGGGTAGTTAAAATGCTAGTCCCACATTGTAGGTAAAATACTAGAATTGCAGTGTTTTAATAGCTAAGAAATTCTGATCGAGGTGGTGATGGTGCAAATCCAGGTTTATTATTAAGCTTAAAATTTATTTCGAGGTTTTAAATGAGGTTGAGAGTGCAGTGCCAGTAATTTTAAATAGAATATTTATAAATCATTGTCACTGTTCAGTCATTGCCATCGTCGAGATATAAGAGATCCCACCCAAAGATTGTGGGCCTATGTCTATCTCACCCGCCAGCTGTACCTTGCTAGAAGATTCTGATGCAAGCTTTTCTTTCGGATTTAGGGAAAGCCGTCACCGTAAATAACAACTAAGTCTGATATGTTCCATTTCATTGTGATATCACGACATAGTAAAAGGACGAGCAAAGACGGTTATAAGTTCCGTTCTGTGTACGCTAAAATGGACCTAGTCTCCTAAACGTCCTTTTTCAATTCCGATAACTACTTTTAGGTTGATGATGAGGAGTATCGTTTTCTCACGCTACATAATAAATTCATGCAAAAATATCCATTTGACACCTTTTGTATAATCCTAAATCAAGGGCCCGAGGATAAATGTGTAATATATACATACGTTTTCTTCTGTGCTTTCGGCTCCTCTATGACACAATGGTCAGTTGGATTGTGTGCAAGTTTCCAAATCGGTCGTCACCCACTCGCCACTCACGGAAGTGACAGACATAATTAAATACTGATAATAATGAATAACACAAAGGTGTATGCTTTGTACATTTCGAGCAAGGTTACTTCTTTTTTTACTTAATCTAGTCGCAGATTGGTTTCGCGAGTATTCATTATGAAGTCACAAATCTTATTGATAAATTCTATGCGTAATAGACTAGCATCATTAATTAAAATATAATTAATGTCCCTTATACGTCTCATTTTGACTCGAACCTTCATAGGGATGACCAGTATATCCGCCAAACTTGTCCAATGCGAATTAGATATGCTGGTGATCTCAAGATGCAGGTTTGCTCCTGCTGATCTTCAGTATCGGTATATTTTATGACAATTAAGTTATAATATTAGGTAAGACGTGTCTAAACGCTGTATGCTATCCTGGGTATTGAACCCTTAACCTATGAGTTGGCTATCATATCCCGCCCGGAGGCGCAAGTAAAAACATGTCGCTCTACCTGAGCGTCGGGCAGTGGAGGAGAGTCGGGGTCGTTTTCGTGGGTATACCAGCGACGTGCGTTCCTTTGTCAACTGTGGAGGCAAGGCAAGGGCAACGGGCATTGCTCAGAGGTCCCACAATACCCTGTCGCAAGTCCCCAAGCGATGAGGAGTGCATCCAGCTCAAAAAAAAGTTGGCTACCACATATCAACGTAACAATAATAATTATACTATAGTTTAATATATTCTAGCTTTTATTAACCTGCCCTTCTCGAAATAACTTAAGTTATAATACTTTTGCCACGCTTTGTTGGCTTCGTTCGTACTTCGAGAACGGCATTGGCCAATCTATTCGTTACGGTTTATTCATCGTGGACTTACAGTCAACTATAACGAAGGTTTTAATGTTATTCAAGTGCTATATTGCAACAATTTAAATTTTATATTGAATTAAATTGCAAATGAGTATCAGTAGTTTAAAAGTAGGTCCAGTAATAGACAACTTGATGATAAACAGACTAGTATGGTATCGTCATATAATGCGATGGAAATAATATCATGTGATAAGTAAAATAAAAAAAAATACGGAGGAGAAAAAAAACATTGATTACGTACCTAAGAGATGATTTGACGAAAAAGGTGTGAATGTTAAGATGGTGGTTAATCGAGGACATGATGTACCAACTCCACATAAGGTGGGCAAAGGCCAAGAAGAAAAACAGATTGTTTAATCTGAATTATGTTGAACTGTTTTTGATAAGGTTGTTAATAAGATAAGGATGACATTAATTCTTAAGTCTACACTTCTAATTTGTAACAAGTTTGACATAATTATTTATCAAATGGTAATTATTTGTGTGATTATTTAAATATCTGTAATATTTAATGTAACAGGAGTGTGTTATGTTGAAAATATACATAGATTGCATTACATAGACTACAGAAAATGTCGAATCGGAAACTCAAAATTGGGCAGTTCAAAGCAGGCTCCGGCCAATTGACAAAATAGTTAACATATATTTTATATTCCGATTCCTTTTCAAAGCTACAAATATTTCAGCATACCATACTACACTTGTAACTATTAGTATTTATAATGCTGATAATGATACAAACCACTCTGTGAAATCTTCGAATCAATTCTTTCATTAATGACTAAACCTAGAACTCAATATACTGTAAGCAACATTCTTTTTCAACCCGGCCATGTCCTGTATATCCATCATTGGTTTTTCCCAGAACACGGTACCGCTATATCGGCACGGGTTGACACAGCACATGACCATCCCTGTACCCTCGTAACTGGCCCATACATCGCCCACATGGCCTTATTAATCGCGCGATTCTGTACAATGAAACTAACATCATTAGAACAAACTTTACTAGTCAGTCTAACCGCGTCTTGTCAGTCGAATCGACGACACCCACCGGACCACGCCGCTGCCACCGAGCGCGGAACGTACTTAATTGACATTTGTAAACAAGCTTAGTTGATTCGGATAAGTGCTACGGATCTTCAGTAATTGATTCGGTGCGGTTTACGGAAACGAGCAGAACTAATTTCGTTTTTAGTTGTCATTAGTGTAACTTGACCCTCGCGACTAAGTTGGCGGTCGGTGATCAGATAGGCCCTTTTACAGTTTACTAATCAGAGCGTGAAAATACTCGGTATTTTTCTGACGAAGCTTCATATACTTTTGGGAGCCATGATTGTAATTGTCTTTACAATTGATTATAAGCGAATAAACTGTAAACAGTTTTGTGGTTGAATTATGATAGACTCGACGTATCGAAATGTCAATAGTCAATCAAAAGAACATGAAAACATCGACGCTGCCACACGTTGGTGTTAATTAGTCATAAATAAATAAGACAATACCGGAAAATCGGTTGATATTTGTACATTTAATTTTACGTTGACGGTATTAGCCGTTACTATCCGTACAGGGGCGGAGAAAGAATACTAACCTCTGTGGCCGGGGTCGGCCTGTCATAAAAGGCGACAAAACAACCCATCCTAGCTATATGGTAGGGCCTCAAGGCCGTCTGGATGACGACCACCTTTGATCTTAAGTATGCCGCCATAATAACCTTGTGTTGTGTTCCGGCATTAGTGACCCAAGTTCCTGTACCCTTATGGGACAGCAGCGTGTTCGCGATGTCACTGGCGTTGCAAACACCTATAGGCGACGGTAACTGCTAAATTCTAAGCGGGCTGTCAGCCTGTCTGCTGTCCTTCGTAATAAAAAAAATAGCATTTGTAGGGTTTTATTAAATTGAATCGATCGAGACAATTTGTTTCCAACCGTTGTCGATGTGTTATTCTGGCAGATTAACTTTGTTTTCTGATACTGTTTTAGCTTTAAATATATTATACTAATTGACGATCCCCTGGCGTAGCGGCTAACGCACGTCAGTACGCTTGCGGAGGTCACGGGTTCGATTACTATCCAGCGTCTGGGTCTTTTTGTATAATATATATTTATTTACAAAAGAAAAGTAAGTATACTCGTATATGTATGTAGTATATCAGTTATTTAATATCCATAACACAAGTTCTATGCAACTTAGTTTGGGACTAGATGGCATTGTGTGAAATGTCCTAATATATTTATTTATACTGTTCAGAATAGCATAATAAACTGCAAGTCAGCAGTAAATCTTTCATTCCATTGTATGTTATGCTATCTTTTTAGCGCGCTTTTTTTTAATTACTATTCGGCATTCTTCTTCGTCGAATTCTTCATTGCTGAAGTTTCGTGTCCTTGAAAATCAACTGTGGCCTATCTCATAAGCTGTTCCCACTTCGTCCGATTCTCAGCTTCTCGAATTGTGGTTGCTATTGGAAGTCCAGGGAGGGCGGTTACTTGGTCACACCAGCGTCTAGGTAATCGGCCATCATTCGGTGTAATATTGTTTAAAATAAATATTGTAAACAGTACCAGTATTAATTTAACACGATCAAAACATACATTTTGTATCATCGTAATTAAGGGCTCAACGTTGAAGTCTATTGGAATTCGTTACACATTTTATTTTGGTAAAGACATTTGTTTACACTATGTACAATGATTTTTTTTAAATAATTTCGATTGAAAATATACGTCAAGAAAATTTAAAAATCAAATATGATCGTGAGTTATAGTTCGGTATATAAATCGATTATTGAATCGATTCTTATTATTTATCTAAATAGTACCATAGCTACCACACGTACTTGCCAAAGAATATATTGTAGCACTTGTAATTCCACAACCTTTCTGGGCATTGAGGACTACCGCTAATATGAGCTGAGCATCGTAATTGGGCGCCATATAAAGCTACTAACATATTATGCTGCTCTCGAACTAGATGTCAGATAAACGTCAGCTGTCATATTCCCTGGAATTAACATTCAATATTCTTAACCGCGGCCTTCGCTGTATGGTGTGAAAATGACAAATTGTATAATTATGTTCTAGAGTTTTATAGGCTTAATTTTTTTTTTCGTTAGAAGAGTCACCTTACAACCCACTAAGGACTTCAAGGTTCATTCCAATTCACTAGCCAACCCGCAGGATACCTTCGCAGATTTCTTTTTGGGAACTAAGTGGAACCTCGAACCTCGAAGTGTAAGCTTTCTGCAACCAGTATACAGTGCTTGTATGACGGTGTTGACATCTTTAAAACAACAGAACATATTATATAGGACTTTTATTTGTTTAACAATACGGACACCAGCTTACAATGAAATATTACGTATTGCTAAATAATTAACTGGAAATTGACCAAAAAGGATACTATGTAGACTACAATGCAGTAAAATGCAACAACCAAAACATTACCCACCCTAGCTACGTGGTAGGGTCTCAAGCCCGTCTGGATGGCGGCCACCTTTGGTCTTAAGTATGCCGCCATAATAATCTTGTGTTGTGTTCCGGCATTATTGACCCAAGTTCCTGTACTCCTATGGGACAGTAGCGTGTTCGCGATACTACTGGCGTTGATAACACCCATAGATACACTCTTTGATGTAATATGACCCATTTAATGACGGTTACCCAGGTCCAGATACAAAGGCAAGTTCGGTTTTTCTATCGGTGCTTATGCCTCCCCAAACCATCCATGAACCGCCACCGTAACTGACTCTTTCTTCAATACAGCACTGTGCAAAACGCTCTTCCTCTTTTCGATACCTCTTCTATCTTCCGTTATTACCATACAGCATGATCTTACTCTCGTCATAGAGAAAACTCTCCTCCACTGAAGATATGACCAATTTAACTGCTCAAGTACAAAGTTGAGGCGCGCTCTTCGGTGGTCTACCGTCAAATTTGGGCCATTAGCTGGTTTATGAGGTTTCATACTATTCCGCCAATATTCTTATAGTAATATACTAAACTGCCAGCTATTTATTGGTGTATTTTTTTAAATGATATCAAAGAGGATTAATTTAAATGCCGCGTGAATAATATTTGCAGTAGTGTTTCGATTTTTTTATGAGAAGTATATTAATATAACATCACTTTACTGATGCAGATGGGTTTTAAATTTCACATTTCGTTATAAGTAATGTTATATTGTATAAGAGTTATAATTTTTTTTGTTTCGTTTAGTTTTAATCAACCTTGGTATTTAAATGAACATAATAATAAATTGCATTAGTGATTAATGGTTCTAAGGTAAATATTTCATTTATAATCAATTTTATGTTATTGTTTATGAATAATAAAGAACCTTTTAAATATATGCAAGGTGTTTGAATATATTATGTGCAATTTTAGTTCACATTAGAAAAAAAAAAACCGTTATACAATTTGTGAACATACAAAATTAAATGTCCAAAAGTTGTCTTAATTATATCTCAATATTAATATTACTATTTTTTAAGGTATACAAGATTTTTGTTCTAATTTGGCTATCAAAATTATAATAGTTCACATTATCTCACGGTTGTACTCGAATAGCGAACTGACATTATAGGTACAAGTAATCTCGGTATGCCAGATTTTCTCAAATTTTTCTCCATCATCGGTAAATGATAATTATAGGCGAAAAGAATTAGGCAGCTTTACATGCCATCCTTGGATACCCATGGTATCTGTCTCCGAATGTAATACTTGTCTACCATGTACCTGTGACCCGCAAATCTTGGCCTGATATTGATGAGGCATCATTCAGTAATTATCTAATAAGAAATAACAGACGAGTAATGTTCCAAATACAATAATTATCGACTGTTAACGTGGAATTACTGTTAACTACCCACTTTTAATTGTTATTCTAGGTCATTCGGGAATTGCTCTCATTTTGTCCTCTAAACATTCAAGTTTTTTCCTTGCTGATTTAATTTATCACTTTGCTATATTAATCCTTAATCACTCGACTGTATAATATCGTAAATATGATCACCCGCTGAATCTGTTTTATTAACAAGAGCTACTTTCATTCAGTCTAATTTGGAAAAAATTTCATACAAAGTTCACCTGAGCTCTGCCTAATGTCTAGGGTTTAAAACCCCTTCTTATTTGCTTTAGATTTCAAAGATTATAAGCACATCTGAAAGTTAATTTTTACTTTGTAACTTCAATAAAATTGTAAATTTAATTTTCATTTTCAATTCGTCTAAATAGTTAAATTCTTTAGCTATAACAATTAGCTATACTTTAATGTAACAATTTAGTTTTACTATTTAGTTTTTGCGTCTCCGTATGTTTTGCCGTATCAGTTCTATATTGTCTCAAGATACGGCCTTCGACTGTCCCACCCACTCGAATGATGGGCCTCGCCCACTCGCCATAGATTCTTGCCAAGGAGAACTATTAGTTGTCTTTAAAATAAACTTCTATGATTCTTTAAGTCAAAATAATTTCTGCTTGGATTGTATCGGAAAGTACCATATCTACGAGTATCTCACATCTTTGATGTTATACTAGTTGACCCGACAAACTTTGTTCTGACTTAAGAATTTAAAAAAAAAAGCCTTATCCAAGGTGCAATCTATGACTATACCGAAACTCATCAAAATTGGTTCAGCGGTTTAGGCGTGAAAGCGGAACAAACAAACAAACAGTCACTTTCGCATTTATAATTATTAATTAGGATTCATAAGAACATTCGATAATTTTGTTTGCTCTAAATATTAATGGTTGTTACCATAATTATTCCGTTTATATGTTATTTAAATAAACGTTTATGAACAATAACAAAATGTATGATTTATCTAAGCATTATTTTACCAAAAGCTAATTGTAAATTTGCTTTATAATATTCTCTGTGTATTGTTAGTAGTCAAATAAACGATTTTAATGTATTTGTTTAAAAGCAGTAGCTAAAAGCGTGTCTTAAAAATTCATGTCACTAATCGATGAACAGTACACACATATAAATATGTTATATAGCAAACCGACGAGCTCTTACAGTTAATTGTATTCAAGAACACACGAGTACATATGGGAAGTGGAACGTTGTGAATGCTTCTTTGTTTACACAACTATAAACATTAGAGGCGTTTACTATCTTGTCCCACATTTAGTAAATGTCCCTTCACGCGCACAGTTTACTACATAATTATTCGTATTTATGTGTCCCGTAAGTCAAATTAACTCTTTCCCAACATTTGCCTTACATCGGCAACGCCTAAATGGAGGCGCAAAGTGCAAGCGTATAAAACCAATGTTTGATTTACTGTTCTTCACTAAGGAGGTTAATAGTGTTTACGTATAACGACCACGTGAGTTGGGCGCACGTCCGGCCACGATTGTAGGGCGCCGCCCGCCCACGTTTCCGAGACTGACTTGTCACTTATGTAATGTGTGTCAACCGGAGCCTTACGCGTTTAGCAATTAACTATTAACTTCTCACCTTGTTTACGTGTAAATAAAGAGGCTAATGAAGTTAGTTCGCGGTCTGTTGTGAAAGACGTGGCGGAAACGACCACCTGACGGGAATAGAACGTCGCGTAACTCTGTCGCCAGCTTCGCAGTGTGATCGCGCTATCACCGGCTGCCGCTCGTGCCTTAGATAACCCTGTATCTCGACGAAATTAGCTAGTCTTCTCTTATCCGCGGTCCACCCACGACTGTCTACGACTTTGACCTGCTCGGACTATATATACTAGTGGATAATGGCTTCGGTGCGCACGCGCTCTGCATCCCCCAAGTCTGTCTCGTTCTCCCCCATTCTGGAGCGGAAGTATAGTGTGGAGAGGGGTCCTTCGAGCCCGCCGGAGCTCGTCTCTACAGACTGGAAGCGTTACTTCACAGATTTCAGTGCTTACTTAGGTGAGTTTGTAGTATTTGTGATGAATAAAATTGCGAATGAGTCAATCTGCTTTTATTGTACAGCCTTGTACTATATTAGTTGCGTGTTAATGGAGTATTTGGGACCGAAATGGTAAACAAAGCTTGCGTAATACTATCGCAATGCACCGGAAAGATTCTCTTTCCACTTTGTTTATAATGCCTTAAACATTTAATATTCATAAAATATATAAATGAATTATTGAATTAAAATAACGAAATTTTCAATATCATTTTGTCATTATAAACTAAAATCGAGAATGAATAGTAGTAAACTTAAGGTTCAAGACACAGTGTCAAATGACGGTGTCAGAGATAACCTTGGCGTCAGAACCGCAAAATAAACTATCAATACATAATTTATTATATCTTATTATAGAATTCTGAGTGTATATATAAGTAAATTTTAACGTTAGATGTATGTGGAAGTATATAACAAACTGCATATTAAACTATAATATTAATTTATCTCTGTTTACATGTCTATCAAAATATGGTAAATTAAAACTCTATAACAAATTAATTTTTGATCATAATCAGTGGTTATTTCCAGATGGAATTAAATCTGTACTTTGGAGGGCAAAGGGTGTAAATAATACTTATGAGCGATTTTAAAACTACGAAAGTCAAAGCTCTCGTTGACTTTTCCTTCTAAATTGAGATAATTTGTTGCTTGAAAAAAAAAATTTTACAACATCGTAATCATACTATGCTGTAAAAAGCAGCTGTTGGTGGATCACCACCGGCTTGATCCTGCCTTACCCAAACGGTGGCTTTCTACCTGCTTTCAGTTGCAAAAATGTCGAATTTCGTGTCTCGAATATAAAATTATAATTCAGTATTTGATACGTATGACGAGACACCGATTATTGTACGCCTGTATAAAACTAAAGAGCAAGCATTAAAATAGTAACCATGTATTTGCTATTCAAATCATCTAGGCGCTTCAATTAATTTAAATTAGAAATAATATATCTAATTTAAATTAATTTATATATATTATATTCTGGGTAACGCCAAGTTCTTGCTTTCTCAATTTTTCTTATGACTGGTGTGCAGTCTTGACCTACCAGTTCGTAAAAACTACGGACGCCTAAGGTCATTGGAGACATTACTGCCAATGTCCTGTGAGCAGGACATCACACAAGACAGGATATGAGTTCATTCCTATTCCTCTCTGCATAAAGGGAGCAAATGACGAGCGGTGACGTTTAGTATAATTGTAAAAAGAAGACTCTATTTCGGATAGTACCTCTGAACAATTTTCGGGGTACAGATTACAGTCCAACACAAAATTCATATTTTCAACTACAATACATCTTTTTCATCCGTGCAGGGGCGGAGAAAGAATACTAACCTCTGTGGCCGGGGTCGGCCTGTCGTAAAAGGCGACAAAACAACCCACCTTAGCTACGTGGTAGGGTCTCAAGCCCGTCTGGATGGCGACCACCTTTGGTCTTAAGTATGCCGCCATGCTACCCAGCTAACATGGAATAAATACTGGAGTCTTAAAGAAATATTTAAGAGCAACATGCCAATCAAACTGAAGACAAAGGTTATGAATTTTTGCCATAAACCGTGCCTGACATATGCTTGTCAGACATGGAAGTTTAACAAAAACATTAAAAATAAAATTATAACGTGCCAACGAGGAATGGAGCGAAGTATGCTAAACATAAAAAGAATAAATAAAATAAGGCATACAAAAATACGCAACATCACAAAAGCCACAGACGGTTTAGCACAAGCTCTTGCATTAAAATGGAAGTGGGCTGGTCACATAGCACGCCTGCAAGATCAAAGGTGGACAAAAAGAGTGACAGAATGGAGGGGGCCAGTAGGGAAAAGAAAGATAGGGAGACCTTCCATCAGATGGGAGGACGAAATCAAACGTATAGCGGGTCCAAACTGGACACAAACAGCACAATCAAGAGAAAACTGGCTCAAGTTGGAGGAGGCCTTTACCTGTAGAGGGGTTCTTACAGAATAACTTTATTAATATATATACTTTAACAATGATAACAACTAATACTAATAAATACTAATACTAATAAATACAATAAATATTAATCATTAAATATTAAACTAAAAAAAAACGATACTAACAAAACTAATTAACGTATGAACTAGAAATTTCTGTAAGAAATAAAAGGTTTTTTATTTTTATTTTTTATTTTATTATTATGCCGCCATAATAACCTTGTGTTGTGTTCCGGCATTAGTGACCCAAGTTCCTGTACCCTTATGGGACAGCAGCGTGTTCGCGATGCCACTGGCGTTGCAAACACCTATAGGCGACGGTAACTGCTAAATTCTAAGCGGGCTGTCAGTCTGTCTGCTACCCTACGCAATAAAAAAAAAATACAGCCACTATTTATTCATGGTCGTCGAGGATAATGTCTTTCAAAGAGTTCAAACGAATGATATTGTTTTATTCAAATTTCTTCATTGTTTATTTCTTTTTTAAATTTCCATGAGTTGATAGTATTTGTCATATGAGTCGTGTATAACCCGCTATAGCCATATTTTTTTAGAAACTCGTAAATTGAACTAAAACTATGCTGATTTAATGGGATTTCATTCGAAACACAAAATTAAAAGTTGAATATAATGTTTAATACATAGAATATAGAGGCATTTGTGTAATAAAAAGTTGATAGCCTATTTGTGTAATAAAAAGTTAAAATCGTTTTCTAAAGATATATCGTAATGTTGTCAAAAAATGTTTTAGTAGGTTTTGCAACTACACGCCTCAGTTATACTGTGGAATTTCCAACACTCCAGGTGTTAGAATTCAAGTTTTAAGAACTGTAATACCCGAAACGTAATTATGAATCGATCCTGAAAATTATAGGTACCGTGACCTGTTTTTCTCATGCCAATTCATGTCTGTTATTATATGAATGTACGTCATCGAAGTTGAATCACACCTACGCAACCTATACTCATACACAAATCATACACATACACATACGCATATTCGAGACGGCTTGTATTGCCAGTGGTGTCGCGAACACGCTGCTGTCCCATAATGGTACAGGAACTTGGGTCACTGATGCTGGAACATAACATAAAGCTATTATGGTAGCATACTTAAGACCAAAAGGTGGTCGTCATCCAGACGGGTTTGGGGCCCTACCACGGAGCTACGGTGGGTTATTTAGTCGCCTTTTACGACAGGCCAACCTCGGCCGCACAGGTCTGTATTCTTTCTCCGTCCCTGCACGGATAAATTAATATGCTGTAGATCGGACTATTTATAATATAGTATCACACATCATATCTGCATTGTAGCTCAAATCAAAGCTCAGTATTCACAACTCGCTAAATTTTCCGATATTTGTAAGACCGACTAGCGGTTGCTTGTCAACCCGAAAGCATACGAAAGATATGCTTGATTTGTCGTATATCAGCTTACAGGGACCGTATCTATGTTCAAGTAGTGTAGGTATATTTGATCACCAACTTAGAGGTCACAGTCACTCATATCTCACGATGGAATCCATCGCTTAGGAAGTTAGAGAAGGAAGGAACTGCTAATTGACGGTGAAAGAAAACAACCTGCATGCCGAGAGAAACGTAGAGTTAAAATAGCGTCCCACTGCTGGGCTTGGGTTTGTCCTAGAGGGAATTTACAGTATACCCGCAACGCTTGTCCAAGACGGATTGGCGGGTTACACATATCGATGATCTCGATACGCTGGTTTCCTCACGATGTTCTCTTTAACCGTTGCATTTCTTTCTACATTATAATTATGCTATAACACATTAGTCGAGAGGAACTACTTAAATGGTGCATGCCACAATACTTATAGCCAAAGCAACCTATGAGGATCAAGTACAATTGATTGCTGTTACTGAGACGTGTCAGATATGACTTTTCGAGGTCAATATTGCCTGTTTGTCTATATTCTCTATATGATTTTCAGAGTATACGATTACGGGTTGATGACGCTCGTTTGAAGATTGTATTGTTTTCATAACTGTTTTTGGAGTGATAACTTCTTATGGGAGGGTAAACCGCTTCGTTACGTAACGCGTTACGGTGCCGGTCTGTCTGGCTTCCCTTTCTCTCACGCATAAGACAGCGGTAGACAGGCTCCTCCTCTCTAACTCTAACCCACAGCGCTAGATCTATTCGAATTGCGACTTTATTTGCTGTAGAACAACAGACAGGCTGACGGCCCATTAAAATTTAGCAGTTACCGTCGCCTATGGGTTTTTGTAACGCCAGTGGCATCGCGAACACGCTGCTGTCCCATAAGGGTACAGGAACTTGGGTCACTAATGCCGGAACACAACACAAAGTTATTACGGCGGCATACTTAAGACCAAAGGTGGTCGCCATTCAGACCAGCTTGGGCCCTACCACGTAACTAGGGGGGGTTGTTTTGTCGCCTTTTACGACAGGCCGTCCCCGGTCGCAGAGGTCAGTATTCTTTCTCCGCCTCTGCTTGGATAAAAATATGTTCATATACACGGAAAGCTCATCTGCCGCCTTTGGTTAAATTGTTATAAATATTTTATAAATAAAAATATGGCGTTTATATACCGTATAACAATATAAATTAATTTGTAATGAAATATAACAAGGAAAATGCTAAAATGAGAGTGGATACAAAAGGAACGGTAGACCGAAGAAGAGACAGATGGACTGTGTAAAAGATGATATGTCAAAAAAAAGGTGTGAATGTTGTGCCGACCTCACATAATATTATTTTTTCCTTTTAGTTTAATTTTTTTATAAAAGCATGTTTTTTTAGTTTTTTATTAACTATAATTTTTCAAGATATAATATGTTTCAATAGTTATTATTGGAGTGAAGTTTAAACTGCAATTAATATCTATAATATTATTTCTGTTTAATCATATGTTATGTTGACTTTTCTATGCCATTTTGTTATTGAACTTTTGAAAGTTTCACGTTTGTTCGTGACATTACTCCACGGGGCTAGCGGAAGACCAGCGTTGATTTTATATCTAAAATCAGCATATGCTGAGCTAGTCCCAATTTAGGACTGTTTTCTAAGTGGATTATTAATGTATGTATGTGTATTATGGTGTCCTAAATAAAATGTTTTCTTTCTTCTTACATAGTTTGGGATAAGAGTAGGAATAAGAAGATGGTATATAGTAAATTAGTCTAAAATCCAAGTTACGAAGTTTCTGCTTTCTGACATTTATATAGTTAACCTCGTAGACAAAAAATCAAGTCCATAATTGGAAGTTGTAAAAGAAAACGTAGGATCGCATACATTCCAAACGAGCTTACTAATACCCCTTTGTCAGTGGTCAAACACCCGCGTTGAATACAGTTCGAATGAAAGGGAGAGTATTTTAATGAGCAAGAAGACAAATTCCGTAGAGGACGCGTCATTCAGTGACGATTTAAGACTTAGTTGTCAAAGCGACGCTGCGGCGTCAGTGTTCATTGATGAATATTGTTCTAAAGCGATAGTAGCGCTACAACGCTAATCTATTTACATATAAAATACATCATAGACGAGAGTCCCATATACTCGCGAAATTAAAAAAACTATTATGTAGAAAGATTTGAAAATGCGTAACAATTTTCTATTGCAACATGTTATTGTAGACCTAACCATGTTAGAATTAAGTTTTATTTTAAAAAATCGTAATAAAGACTTGGGGTTGGAACTGGGATTTGATTTGAAAACGCATATGTTCTAATACAATCTAATAGCCACGAAAGCAAAGCCAAATTAACGGCTCATCCTTACGATCGTGTAACAATGTGCTATGGTCATGAATATCAACTTATTCCTATTTGGGATTCAACCAACGTAACAATCCTAAATCAACATTTAGTAATGGGAATACACAGAAACGAGTTTAAGTAATTTCAATTTGTCGATTATCCTTTTAAATGAGGTGATTCAGAGTGTATGGATTATCCAAAAAACGTGGCCTTTGGTTAACCGTAAAAGTAGCATGACAAAATTTTTAATCAAGAGGCGCCACTCATCGCTCAGCGCTGCTCGAAAGCGCTTTAATATTCGCAAATATTTACGTGAACAATGGGCACTCACTGAACCTAGAGTGCGATTTTTGCGGTCTCCGCGTTGTTGCGCCGTTGAGGCGTTGAATCAGTTTTGTATTAGTCCCTAAGAGAGTCGCCCGCGCCTCCTTGTCAGGCACGAACGGCGCGAAGGAGATAAACACTTTTAAATTTAGAATCCCTTCCTTTGCCCTTGTGTTGCATGGTGTTTTATTTTTATGGCGTCTCGCGAATTCGCCTCGGCCAGTAATAAGTGAACTATACTGACTGATACGAACTTAATTTAAGTGCTTTCATATTTTTATTGCCATGTCCCGATATTCGAACACGCATTTTACAGTGAATGACGATGTTTATGGTAAAATATTGAAAACTCACACGGAATTGAAACCGAGAACTGAATACGCAGAAGTTTATGAGGCTGTTGAAGGATTAGGTATAACTTACTTATATTTTTGAATTGACGTTTATAATTTAAATTAGACCTACTTGGTTTATTCAATATGCATTAATATTCATGATAGTTTATAATATTTTACAATACGTCTGCCTAATATATATATTTTTAATTAGTCTTGCTGAATTTTGCTTCTTGTGGAAATGAATTGAATTTTATTTCCTTTGCTGGGTTGGAGAAAAAAACATAGTAAAAATTGACATTATACTGTCTCCCATTTATTTATAAGTTAAAAAGGTTTTAAAATTATTACAAGTAAGAGAGCGTTGATTATTATTCCCGTTAATTCTTCCTTTACATGACCAAGAAGGTTCAAGAAAGAAGCTGTCCCTGGCCACTCAACCCCGATCATACTGTATATAAACTAGTATGCGGAGTAATCTATTAGTTTTATTTTACGAATCTTTATGGTCCGACTCTATCTCTATGATGAGGCTATTATTTCTAGACGAGATATATTGAGTGAATTAATATTCTTCATTTTTATCTATGCCCCCTAGAGCAATCATCACTTATCTGTTTACCTTACAGAGGCTGTATTGTAATTGACCGATAAGAGATCTCCGCATTAATCTGTTGCGTACTATACCCGTCTCAATTTCGTCCAGGTATTAAGTCTCGAGGCGTTGAACCCTCGAAAAGCAAACTAGTTCTTGACAAACGAGTCTTGGGTGATGTTAAGGATGCGGACTCGCGGTGGAAACGTTCCGAGACAATTTTTAATTGCGAAATTATGTAAATCTAACTTTGGATTTTTTGGTGGCTGTTTACCACTTTCTTTCGATCACTTTATTCGAATCGATAAATGTGTGAATAATGTATGTGCTACATAATAGATATAATTTGAAACACGTACTGTAACAAGTTAAAATATGATAATATAATCATGTTTATTTATTATAAACTAAAAATAATTGCACTTTATTTGAATATAAAATCACAGGTATTACTTATTGAAAGGAAAATATTTAAAAATCCCATTGAAACGCTGACAGGAGAAGAAACGACGAAAGAATCCAGTGTTTGCATTTGTCATTTTAATTATTTATTAATATCAAATTATATTTATATTTTAAATATTTTTTAATGAAAATATGAACCGGCCTAGAAGCGAACATATTTAATTCACAGTCTGCGGTCGTCAATGTAATTTTTAATTTTATATAATTATAATTGTGTATGCATTTCCAATGCGTGAATTTTTTGAAACTTAAATTTTTTTCTGATATACTATTGTGAAAAAGTGTTATTTAAGTATTTTTATTTATTTGTAGTTAAAAAGGTCGTCATAAACCTTTTTCGTCTGTTTTTCAGTTGTATTTAAAACGATTGCCCGTTGTTGTATAGGTCACCGGAGACGTCCTCGCGTAATAATTAATTTGTTCCAATTAAACAATCCTTGGTCTCAACTGGGAGTGATGTCATGGAATAAAATAAGCCAATTAACGTAAATAATAAACATTTGTATCATTATAACTTGATATAAATCCTCAAACAAGGGTGATGTGAACCTTACTTATTACTTACCGTTGACGATCTCCGTGGCGTAATAACTAACGCATTTCGGTGCGAATAATGTCCAATCGTTGAAAAGAAATTTCAACAGTTTCCATAACAGAAATCGCTGCCAAAATTTGTATTAGAATCGAGCGTGAAGCGGCTGCTGCCAAAATATATTTGAATCTATGACTTTTAGGAATGAAATTTTGAAATTCGTTAGCACCAAAGGTGTATAGAACCATACCAAGACATTTTAGCGTATTTGTTAATCAGTCTGGTCGCGAAACATCAGACGGGTCCATCATTTGTGATCATAAAACCTTGATTTAGTTAAAGGGATATTAGAGTACCACCAGATGTTCTTTTAGGGCGCCTTCAAATTAGCCGCAAAGAGTCGCGCCGCAGCAGCGCGGCTGCAGCGCTGTATATTTATTTTCACGATGGACTCTGACGAAGAAACACTGCTCTTAGTGTTACTATTAAAACGAAAATGGAGGTTCAACAAAGAAAAGAAAATAAAACCTAAGAACACCTTGACGTTATTTTGTTTAAGTCAACGAACTGAATTTGATAAAGGACTACTGTGACAAAAAGTTTCAGAATTACTTAAGATTATCTAGAAAACAATTCTACGAATTACTTCTCTGTTTAGAACAATATATTGGAAAACAAAATACAACATTACAAAATACAAAATTCTTCAACCTGATCTTCGTTCATGTTACAAAAATTACGTGTGTACCGTCTCTAGGCGATCGATGAACTGATTCGTAGCCGCAGCGCGGCTGCAGTCGCGCGTTCTTTATTTATATGGATTCAGAAAACAGCGCGGCCGCAGCCTTGTAGCCGCGCTGCTGCGGCGCGACACTGCGGCTAATTTGAAGGCGCCCTTATGATTATTTAAATACGATCGGAATTAAATGCTAAGGTGATAATGTTGAAAACTTCAAATTGTGATATTAAGTAACTATGTTGTAAGCCTAAAATGTCATTCAATAGTATAACCCCATTAGAATCACTAAATTCTAGTAAAAACTCGTCTACTAAGACCAAGTAAGATACTGGATTATAGGTTATAATTTTTTGTCTAGAGTAAGAATACTAACCTGTGTGGCTTTGTGCCTGTTGTAAAAGGCGACAAAATAACCCTAGCTACGTGGTAGGACCCTAAGCCTTTTTGAATCGCAACCACGCTTAGTTTATAAGTATGCCGCCATAATACCTTGTGTTGTGTTCCGGCATTAGTGACTCAGGTTCCTGTACTCCTATGGGATAGCAGCGTGTTCGCGGTGTCCCTAGCGTCTAACATCTATAGGTGACGTTAACTGCTTTCTATTAAGTAGGTCGTCAGACTATCTGTCGTTCATCAATAGTAAAAAAAATGTTAGAACTACTATGGGATAGCAGTGTGTTCGCGGTGTCGCGAAAGTATTCCCGTGTACCAAATTTAAACTGCTTGATGAATTCTAGGGGCGATGGAATTTTTACCAGCGTCATCTGTTAAATTTTATTGTAAATATGTATGTAATAATTTTCTACAAAGATGGAGTAAATATTTGTCATGTTCCGAGTTAATATGAATTCAATATTTAAAATTCCTGATAATGGTTAAAAAGTTTAATTTTATGAATTTCAGATGCCTTGCTGGCGGATCTTCAGAACTCAATCAACCCTGGAGCGCGAGTCAGCAGTCCAGGTGGTCGCACTGGCTCGCCCGGTGGCCGGACACATTCACCTGGTAGAACAACTTCACCCATTGGACGAGGGGTGTCTCCGGGCAGGCTGAGCTCACCGGGAGGCAGTCTTAGCTCACCCACCTCCACAGGCTATGGATCGATAAATGGATCCAGGAATAACACGTTGGATTATTCTAAACCTGCATCTGTAAGTTAGCCTCATATCTACCTGTTTACTATTATATCGTTTTCATGCGAAATGTATACTAAGTCACTGTGGACGGATAACCACTTTCTGAACTGAGAAATACAAGTATGTATATCGAACATTTAGTTTCTTAATTTTACTTTGCTGGGAATCTTATCCGTGCAAGGGCGCAAAAAGTATACTAATCTCTGCGGCTGGGGTCGGCCTGTCGTATAAGGCGACAAAACAACCCACCCTAGCTACGTGGTAGGGCCTCGAGCCCGTCTGGATGGCGACCACCTTTGTTCTTAAGTATGTCGCCATAAAGTTCCAATACATTTATGGGACAGCAGCGTGTACGCGATGTCACTGGCGTTGTAATAAAAAAACCTTAATAACACTCAGTATTGCAAACCACCCTGTCATATATTGAGTTTGTTAGATGTTGCATGGTAAGGTTGATTAATAAAAGGGCTGAGGTAAATTTGTCCTTATTTCCTAAATTGTTAGTATACAAGTGAGTACACAGTGAGGAGAGTAAACACTACTATCTACTGAAGGTTCGTTTGAGCAACACAGTATACGGTTACACGTTTGTACTATTAACAATATGCGTGTAAACAGGTGAATAATAAATTATTATAATCATTATTATAACAGCCCATAGAGTCCCAATAAAAAACCAATAAAAATGTCGCTTGATGATATATTAGATGACTTTTATTTACTTATTTATTTATACATGAGATACAAATTTTAAAAATAAAAGATACATATCACAGCAGTACATGTACAACAACTAATTTGACTTAGAGAAAATCACACTTGCCCCTGAACTAGTGAATACTGTATCTCAGTGGGCCAGTACCTAGTCAGGTCATAAATTCTGTCACATGTTTAATGTAAAATAATTGTAACAAGTTTATTCATTATGTAACCATTCATATACCAAAATGAACTTAACAAAACATAGATTCTTATGACATTAAAGTTTATTCAAAATGACCTCCGTGATTTTGAATACAAGCCTTCAATCTGCGCGGCCAGTTGTCTATCGCAGCACGAACGAGGTCCATGTCAATATCGGCGGCTGCCTTAATCAAGGATGTCTTGAGTGACTCCAAATTGGGATGAGGCTTTGAGCACGCCTTTTCCTCCAAGTGTTGCCATATCTTGTAATCTAACGGATTCAAATCTGGACTGGAGGAGGGCCAGTCTTCGTGCCGGATGAAGTCGATTTCACGCGCCGCCAGCCAGTCTTGTGTGCTCTTCGCTCTATGAGCTGGCGCCGAATCTTGTTGGAATACCCAGTGCCTGTTATTGAACATGGTATGAGAAACAGGTTCCACAAGGTTCGTCAGGACTGTATTTTGATACACAACAGCATTCGTTTTTACACCTTTCTCACAAAAATGTACCTCTGTTAAGCCCCAATAAGAAACTCCCAACCATACCATGAGCGAGGATGGAAAATGACCTCGTTGGACACGCGGAATACGGTTGCTCGCTTCTTCACTACTGTGTGCGTACACCTTATCATTTTGTTTGTTGTAGCTCTCTTCTACGGTAAACATTTTTTCATCCGAAAAAAGAATTTCCCGATATTTTTTTCCCGCGTACCGCTTCAACAAAGCGCGGCATCTCTTCAGTCTCAGGTCCATTAGACGAGCATTCAAACGATGTCCTGTTTTTCTTCGATATGCCCGAAGCCCTAAGTCTTCATTTAAAACCCTTTTCACCGTGGTTCTGCTTAACCCCATCTGAAGGGCCAACAGTTTCTGCTTACGTTTGGGATTTCTTTGAATTCGTGCCTTCACAGCTTTTATCACTGCTGGAGTCCTAACAGACCGAGGGCGACCACTTCTTGACCTGTCATCTACACTAGAGTCTTCATTGTATCGTTTGATGGTACGATAAACGAATCTTTTGGTAATATTCAAATTTTTCAGTATGTTAAAAATTTGAATTGGCGCGTAACCGCAACGATGCAACGCAATAACTGCAACACGGTCTTCTTTAAGCGTCCACTCCATATTTAAAAATGAGTAAAATTCTAAAAGTTATACATTTTTATTTTCATGAACAATTCGAAATTCTAATTCAATAAACTTTTTTGTGGCCAGCATTCTAAAAGAAAAGTTTTTACTGTGTGACAATACTTATGACCTGACTAGGTATTTTTAACATAAGTACTAATATATAATAATTACCATTATATTAATAATTAAATAATATATAGTAGTTAAATGAGATATAGTAGTAAAAATAAATAATAATTTAAAATAAAATATTAATAAAAGAAGAAGGGAAAGAAAAATATATATGATAATATGTATTAACTGAAACAATGATTGTATGTGAATATAATGTATGTAAGTTATAAAGTAAAATGTAATATTATATTTAAATAATTGCTTTAATAGTCTCGAGATAGGACACGAAATCGAAATTTCGTGTCCTACTTTCAATGTAAAACGAGAAGTGAAAGAAGAATATTAAGCCACAACTATTACAACATGTAACATTGTTGTGCCGACCCCATATAATGTGGGATAAGGGCAGGAGGAAGAAGAAGGAGAGTCCCACTGCTGGACTCTGGCCCCCTGACCTAGAGGTAACGGACATTATACCCGCCACGCTTGTCTAAGGCGGATTGGCGGGTTTCACACATGCAGGTTTCCTCCGCACGATGTTTTCCTTCACCGACATGGTAATTATGCTATAAATATTCACATTATGTGAGAAAAACTTCCTAAGCGGTGCATGCTACAGTTTGATTCGAACCCGGGACCTCTAATTTGGTTTCCAAGTGTAAATACCACTAGTCTACCAGGTTATAATAATAATATGAATTCGAAAACGATTTATGATAAAAAAAAATCGATTTTACGTAGTAATATTTATTTAGCCTTGTATTATTTGTTGAAGTTTATTGTAATACAAACAAACAGTAAAAGAACAGGTAACATTAAAAGTAATAACGGTTATATTAACAGAACAAGACGATAGGTATAGTTTATACTAACATTGTAAAAAATTGTAAAAAAAACAGGACAGGAAATAATTAGGGCTTAAATAAATAAATATACAAACAAATAAATATTCTAATACAAATAATGAAAAGGAAAAAATATAATAATAACCAATTTAATCATAACCACATTACAGTAGTATATAACAATAGTTAAAATACAATAGTTAATCGATTCATTTAAATATGAAATATAATGATGTTATTTTACCTGACTGTTGAAATATGTATTTGAAAATAAAAATATTCTTTTACCCTTTTCACACAGCGCCATCTAGTCCCAAAGTAAATCTCTTAGCACTTGTGTTATGGGTACTAGACAGCTGATGTCAGTTCTCTTTCAAGTTAGCAACTAATACCAAAGCTACATGGCTCAATGCCTTAAGCATACCGGAACGCCTGCCGGGATTATGGGTTCAATTTCCGTCCCGAGTCTGTTTATGTGTCTTCTTCTTCCTGACCTTAATCCAAGCTATAGGGCGGGCACAACATGTTCTCTCCTTCCACTTTCCTCTATTAGTCGTTATCTGAACATTCAAACCTTCATTTATGTGTAATATATATTTATTTACAAAACATAAGTATCTAAGTATCAGTTGACTATTATCCCAGAACACAAGAGCTCTGCTGCTTACTTTGCGAATATCTCTATAGATGTATATCACACAACAGTGTGAATTGTCTATTAGATTAGATTACTCTTTATTGTACACATTATAATTACACTATACATTTCAATTTAAAACGGTGTTAAGGTACAATGGGCGGCCTTATTGCTAAAAACAATCTCTTCCAGGCAACCTTTAGATGGACAAGATTTTAAGTTAGATAAGGCGTGTAGTGTACACACATAATAATTTAATTTAAAAAAAAAGATAAGAAAAAAGGAACTAAAATATTATCTATAAGTATTAAAGATAAAAAAAAACATAATACATATACAAGATACATAAGATATACACACAAATATATACAAATCTAATAGATAGGTGTCTTATTAGATAACAATAATAATTAGTTTATAATGATAAATAGTACTCTTTTAAAAGGTCGTTGAAATTGTGTATTGTCTTAGCAGATCTGATTTGTAATGGCAGAGCATTATATTATTCATTTAAAATATAAGATAGGTTTATTATACACACCAAACCTATTCTATTATTCTTAAACCTATATACCGTTAGTTACAATACATTTACTACTACCAGATGTCACTCCATACTAAGAGCGAACGAGGTCGCGGGCACGGCTAATGTTTATAATTGTGAGCCATTCGTTTATTGAAACATTTCTCTTACATTTATTTCGGAGAAATAAGCGCCATCTAACATTTCTTCCAAGATACAGAATTCCAATTTCAAATTTGGAACGTTTCCAAGATTTTCAATCTTTTCTACAGATGCCTCTGTCTTTGCTACAACATCGATCTCATTTGAAATTCCTTGCATTAAGTGAATATATGTATAACTGGGCTTCCTTTACAATCATACATACGGTCATGTAAACGCAGTCGCGTAGCGTAGTAGGGGGCAGCAAAGGGGGCCCGCCTCGAGCGGCATCTTTAGCGCAGATAAAATTTCATAAAAAATAATAATCATGTAAATATTTTAAGCATTTCATATTTTTGTTGCACCTACGATTCGGACCGATTGAAATGTGCGCGCATAGTTATCCATCACTTATACTACTGACACAATCGGGGAAACCCCCTTTAAATGAATGTATAATAATAACACGTTGTTCACTGTAGCAACTAGCAACACCGTCTTTACTTTAGAATTACTGTATATTGTACTCTTTTAAAGTGACCTACATATGAGAACGGAAAATTTTCTTCTGCCCCGAGCGGTTGATACGCTACGACACTATGTAAATCAAGACAAGACATTACTTCTAGCTGATCATACAATTTTATTTTCGATGGAGATTGAACTTATGGGACAGCAGTGTGTTCACGATGCCACTGGAGTTGCAAATACCCATAGGCGACGGTAACTGGTAAATTCTAAGCGGGCCGTCAGCCTGTCTGTTGTCCTACAGCATTAAAAAATGTACAAAACTACGTAACCACTGAACCTGTGTCGTGAATTACATTAAAATATGTCGCCATACAAATAAACATAATTTATTTGTAATTTATTATATCGTCATCATCATATTTTATAGTGTATCATAACTATTTAATAATGTGAGAATTTTATCACATGTTTACAACATCTGTAATTTTCACATGAGGGTAAAAGGCGAACGTATTCTGAAATTGAATTGAAAAATATATAATATAATTATATCGGTCTATTTCCAAACTTCTAAATATTAGATATAGGATTTAATCAAATCTCTCGTCATAGATAGATAAATATCATAACCAATGGCGACCGTCACTATTGATGGCTGTTATGTACCTATGCTGTACATAAGACATTTGGAGCGTTTTCTCGTATGTACACCCGTATGACTTCAGACATTTGAGGGATTAAAAACATATTAATTTGTATGTTTTACATATTTCAGCAACAATAAGCTTTCAAAACTTCTTCGTGCATGCCCCCCCCTGAATACTAATAAGAATACTGAACCCTGCGGCCGGAAGCAGCCCGTCGTAAAAGGCGACTAAACAACTAGCGAGGTGGTTAGGCTCCAAGCTCCTGGTCTCTAAATAAGAACGTGGTAGGGCCCCAAGCCCGTCTGGATGGCGATCACCTTTGGTCTTAAGTATGCTGCTATAATAACCTTGTGTTGTGTTCCGGCATTAGTGACCCAAGTTCCTGTACCCTTATGGGACAGCAGCGTTTTCACGGTGCCACTGGCGTTGTAAACACCCATAGGCGACGGTAACTGCTAAATTCTAAGAGGCCCGTCAGCCTATCTGCTGACCTATAGCAATAAAAAAGTGACCTAAGTTCTACTTCTCCTACGTGGACGTCAGCCTGTTAGTGATGCCCTTGACATTGCAAAAATCCATCAGCAATGGTAACTGCTTCCTATTAAGTGAGTCATCGGCGTGTCTGTCGGTCTAAGGCAACAAAAAGAAGTTACTTAGTTTTATGGGTTTAAAGCGCGTAATGTTTTGGTTCATTTACCTAGTGTAAAACCTCTTCAGATATTAATGTGTATTGTTTGTTAACAGCCTACATACCAGAACACGAGTTCAATACATGAGAAATCGGTGCCAGTCAAATATACGAGCACGAGTCAAACGAGTTACAGTGGCCACACGCCGAACTATAACGCGGTACAGTCCCCCGGCTACGGAAGGACTGGACGGGGACACCTGACGGAACTGGACACCCTACTCGATGATCTGAGCAACGCCCGATACGGAAACTACGCCGAGAAGAACGATTACACCGAGAGAACAGGTTAGTAGTTATTGAGACGAAGTTTTTCATCGCGTGTTCGGATTGTATCTGAACTTGAAATTTTTTTCACAGTAGTTTATGATTTAAAGGTGTTTCAGCTACTTTAGTAGACGACTCCATGGTGCAATAGGATAAATATATGCTTGGTCACAAGGATGGCGTGGGGTTTAAAATTATTGCAAACCGTATTTATGAGTTTACTACGTCAAAATTAGAGAGTGAAGTATATGACAGGACCAATGGGAGGGAGGGGGTAAAAATTGTTAAAAATAGGTCACGTAGTATGGGTGTGTTCCCTAATTAGTGGTGTACGAGTATTCTAGAGAGTGATTCTTTTTTAAGACTGTATTGTCTGTGTGTAGTTGTTTACTATTACATACAATATTACTATTTCCTAATTATACGTTTTAAAATAACTATTCTACAGTATACCTTACGGTTACTTTATTACTATTGGTGGTATTTATACGGATTATTATTATAGGTGGTGATTATACGGATAATCTCTGAAAATACATACTCAATATGGTCAAAAGTTTTTATCTTTTAGTTTTTACCACTTTTGGTCTTAAGTATGCCGACATAATAACTTTGTGTTGTGTTCCGGCTTTAGTGACCCAAGTTCCTGTACCCTTATGCGGCAGCAGCGTATTCGCGATGCTACTGGTGTTGCAAACACCCATAGGCAATGGTAACTGATAAATTCTAAGTGGGCCGTCAGCCTGTCTGCTGTCCTATACCAATAAAAAAAACGATAATAATTATAATCAGAAATTGCAAATATATTGTGGTTTCATATTATTCTCAGACGAAAATATTATAAAGAATATCTTTATAATCTGAATTTGTAGCCTTTATTTTCTATATCACCTTATTTTGAAGTAATTTTTTACGAAGTATTAAAAGTCATTTACTTTGTGACAATTTCAATTTGCATATGTTTTATAAATTAAGCAAACATCCCATCCTATGCGAGTTTTATCATAAAAAAACTTCAATTAACATAATCGTACCGCTTCGCTCAGAATTTAACTTCTAGTAATGTTTATCGAAAGAAAGCCTTGGGGACATTAAAATAACCAAGTTATTATACAATTTAATATAAATTAAAGATTGTGAATTGTTTTTTTTTTTGAAGTGTGACAATGTATCGATCGATGACAACATTTTTTTTTATTCACGTGACCGTATACTACCGCCCACAAACTTCAGTAGAGAACCGGGATGGTCACATTTTTTCAAGTTCCTTATGAAAAAAGTTTATTTCGATGAAAAAAGTAAACGTGAGCGAGAGATCGACACAAAAAGGGGTACTGATGTTTTGCTCACTAACTGTACTTAACATTCGACCCCCAAGCTTTGGATGCCGCAGAGATTTACGACTCAGCATTTCATCTGCTTTTAATAGTGGTTGTGGTTTGGTGTTAATAATTAAATGTTAACAATAAAACAATGCGTATTAGGTTCTCTGTGCCTAATGTAAAAGGTAAAAACATCATCATCATCATCTCTGCGTTAATTCCCGGTTGCAGCCCAAACTCTCGCTTCGTCGCCCGGGGTCCGCTTTCCGACTTTTTCTTCTCCACTTCGCACGGTCTTCAGCATCCCTGGTAGTGAGCCCATTGGCACGCATATCACCCTTTACGACGTCAAGCCAGCACTTTTTGGGTCTACCCCTCCTGCCGGGGCCCGGCGGAGGCGGCATGGTCAGACATTTGTTACCCACGTAAGCATCCGGTTGCCGTAAAACGTGGCCGTACCAACGGAGCCGACACTTGCAATTTATCCGCAATGTCACGGACATGAAGACTGCCGCGAATGCGGGAGTTCCTAACGCGGTCCTTCCGCGTCACTCCACACATCCACCGCAGCATATTCATCTCCGTGACACGCAGCTCCTGCTTGTGTCGCTCTAACACCGGCCACGCTTCACAGCCGTATAAAAGGACAGGCCTAATGATGGTTTTATAGACCTGTCCCTTCAACTTTACCGGCATCTTGGGGTCACAAATGACACCAGTCACCTCACGCCATTTGGCCCACGCGGCAGCAATGCGTGCCTTGACGTCACAATCGATGTCACCGGATGCATGAAACACAGATCCCAAGTATTTCACTCGGTCCGTGCGCTCTACCGTGTTGCCGTCTATGCGTACGGGTGTGGGATCTGTGGAGTTACAGGCCAAGTACTCGGTCTTCGCCACATTGAGCTTCAGACCACCGTTCTCAAGCGACTCCTTCCACGCCTTCACACGTCGCACTAGCCTACCCCTGTCCGAATCCGTCAGCGCGATATCATCAGCATACATGAGCAGCCACGGGGGCTGTTCATGTGAATTTCTGATGCTGTCTGACAATACGTCTAATACCACGCTAAACAGAAACGGACTAAGGACGGATCCTTGGTGCACCCCGACGGTGATGGGGAAAGGTTTTGTGTCGCCAACAGCGGTCCGAACTACGGAATCGGAGTCACGGTACATGTCTCGAATGATGTCAATATAGGCCTCTGGAATCCCTTTGGACCGCAATGCCCACCAGATTATCGCCCGAGGAATACAGTCGAAGGCCTTCTGCAAGTCGAGAAACAGGCAATGCAGAGGCGTATTCTTCGCCCTGTATTTCTCCGCGACAGTCCTTAGGGCAAAAACAGGGTCCATTGTCCCGTGACCAGGGCGAAACCCATATTGACATTCCGAGACAGTGCACTCCTGTCGAATCCGAGAGTCGATAACCCTTTCGAAGAGCTTCATGGTGTGGGACATGACCTTGATTCCTCGGTAACTACCGCACTCCTGCACCGACCCCTTGCCTTTGAAGACTGGAGTAATGATACTCAGTCTCCATTGGCTCGGGATCGTACCGGTGAGGAGTGTCCGGTTAAACAGGTCGGTTAATATGCCCACACCACGAGAGCCCATTGCCTTCCAGGCTTCGATGGGGACTCCATCGGATCCAACAGCTTTCCGATTCTTCATGCGGCGGAGACAATTCTGGACTTCTGCAGGCGTTATCAGTGGGACTAGTCCTTGATTCGGAGGAAGATCTGGCGGCTGCACCTCTTTGTGCTGCGTGTTCAGCAGCTCGTGGAAATACGAGCGCCATCTCTCCTTCACCGCGAGGTCCTCGCATAGCAGGTTGCCCATAGGGTCCTTTACACAGCGGCACTTGGAAATGTCCTGTGCCGCTTTGACCCTGGAGCGCGCCAACTTATAGATGAGCTTCTGCCCCTCAGACGATTCCAACTTATCGTAAAGTGGTTGTAAGTGGTCTCGTCTGGCTCTGGCAACAGCTCTTTTAGTGGCGCGCTTAGCTACCCGGTATGCGTCGCGATCTTCAGGAGATCTGGACGCTTGCCACTTCTTAAAGAGGGCTTTCTTCGCTCTAGTCTCCCTCTGGACTGTGTCGTTCCACCACCATGTCTCCTTGTCACACTTGCGACCACCCTTAGACACCCCAAGCACCTCCTTCGCCGACCCAAGGATAGCCGCCTGAATCTTGTCCCAGTAAGCCTGAACTGGTTCGCCCATACTACCGGCGCACTTGTCACCGACGGCTAAGGCGAACTCCTGGGACGTGACTTCATCAAGCAGCCACCACCTGATTCGGCGCTGTAGGCGCTCGGTATGCGTGTCTTTAGGCTTAGCGCAGAGGTCCATGACTAGAAGACGATGTTGTGCAGTAGGACTCTCACCGGGTATGACCTTGCAGTTGGCCACTTTGCTGATGTGGTGTCTCCTAGTGAGTAGGAAGTCGATTTGGGTAGCATTCCTCCCGCTCCTGTAGGTGATGAGATGCTCGGGTCTCTTTTTGAAATACGTGTTCACGATAGCAAGGTCGGCAGCCGCACACGCATTGAGGATGTCCTCCCCTTCTGCGTTGCGACTACCGTACCCAAATCCACCGTGAACACGCTCAAATTCCCCACATTCATCACCCACATGACCGTTCAGATCACCCCCCAAAACGATCCCCTGTGATAATGGGATTCCACGGAGCACTTCTCCGAGTAGATTCCAAAACGCTATTTTATCGGCGTCGTCACAACCGGCCTGTGGCGCATAGGCACTTATCAAGTGGGTAACTACCCCATCGATAAGCACCCTAACGACCATAAGCCGGTCGCTATGACGTTTCACTTCCAAAATGTCGTTCTGGAACTCCTCCGAGAGCACTATGGCAACCCCATTCTCCCCACCAGGTGCACCTGTGTAGATCAGCTTGTAGCCATTCCCAATGAACCGGGATCTGCTGGCCTTCCACCGAGTCTCCTGCAGGAACGCCACGGCCACCCTCCGCCTGGAGAGCACATCGGCCAACTCTCTCGCGCGTCCGGTTAGCGTGCCTATGTTCCACGTTGCGAAGCGGATCTTTCGAGATGTTTGGGCTGCGTGAGTTGGGGCTAGCGTCGTTAGCCGTGCCCGCCCATGACACGGTAGCCCTTGTTCACTTCTCACAAGAGCCGGGCGAAGCTCTTGCGCGCCGTTATGCGGCGGCGCCCTAGCCCTTAGCCGATCTCGTAATCTTTCTCTGTCCATGTTGATTTGGCAGATTTGGCTTTTACGGGGGCGACTGCCGTCTGACCCCCCAACCCCAAAAGGAAAGCCGTCGTCAGAGCCTCGTCCGTTATTCAGCAGGGTGCGCCGACTTGCAGGTGAGGTTGACTTGGCCCCGAAGATGTTGGTAGGGCCCCTTACACCTCATAAAAGGTAAAAACATATTGTTAAATAATATGCTATAGAAACCATAGAGTCGACCGTCTTTCTTGGTATTACTGTGGATTCCAAATTACAGTGGGGTCTTCATATTCATCGATTGGCAAATCGGAGATCAGCGGCTTACGCCGTGAAGAAAATTAGACTTGTAACTGATGTTGATACTGCCCCTCTAGTTTGTTATAGCTATTTTCATAACATCATGTCATATGGTATGCTCTTATAGGGTAATGCTGCTGACATTCATGTCATGTTTGTTTAAAAAATTCTTTACACTAAGGACAGTCCATCGAAGGGATTTTTCTGAAACATGAATGTTTCAGAAAAATCCCAAGTAATTTGTCTAGAATTTTTAAATTAGGACCGATAATTGTTGTTTTAATATCGATAAGTAACCAGTATTTAAACGTTTTTTATAAATCAGAAGAAAAAATGAGATATAAATTGATACTTTTTTAAATAAAATTTTGATGTTGCATTTTTGACTTATTTTAAAAAAAGCTAAAAAACATGATAACTCGAAAATGGTTCACTTTTGCATAATACATATGGGGGTTAAAATTATCGCACATAGCCACCCCTATCACCTCCTAACAGGAATACGTCGAATAACCAATAACCCTATAACTCTGATATCAAACAGCACATCAATGTCCGATAATAAGTTTATATTGCGTTTCGTAGAAATTAGTCATTTCTATATGTATGTTTGCCCTCACAAGTCTTGTGTCACAGCATAGACGGCTTTATGGCTGACATTCGACCCAATTAACTGCCATCTATATATAGCAGTGATCTATGTGACCAATAAGTCGTGCACGGAGACAACTTTAGCTTGAATGACGTCAACTATCACTTTGCCAAAGGATGCTCTTATTAGAATGCAAGTTTTAAAATCGTATCTTCTATACATCTATACAAATAAATAAAATTGGAGGGTCTGTTTGTAATATTAAAATAACTGTTTTTTACTAAGTATATTTGGATGTATACACGGTACACATACCAAAACAACATTTTTTACAATTTTTGTCTGTCTGTCTGATTGTTCCGGCTAATCTCTCAAACGGCTGCACCGATTTTGACGGAACTTTCACTGGCAGATAGCTGATGTATTAAGGAGTAACTTAGGTTATTTTTATTTTAGAAAAAAATAATATTTTTTTGTTAAAAATGATAAGTTTCGGAAATTTTATATTCCAATTTAAGTTGACCTCAGATTTATATCATTAATCATACGAAATAGGGTTCAGCTTAGGCTGGACATTTTTGGTTGAATTTCCAATTTAAGTTAAACTCAGATTTATGTCATCAATCATATGAAATAGGGTTTAGCTTAAGCTGGACTTTGTTGGTTCGAACGTATGTATTCCGGAGGCTCATGGCGTAACAGTTGCATTCGATAATACTGTCTGTTTGCATATTTCATTTATATTTTAGGGTTTGTAATCCAAAATAAACCATAAGATATATTCAAAAAATTCTGCCCAAAGTTACTATTCCACGCGGACGGAGTCGCGGGCACAGCTAGTACTAAATATGATAAGGAGTGTTAGAGATTCTACCTAGACCGAGGCTCTATTCCACCTCACCGGTTAAGTTCGAGATCCGCGGGCGGCAAAGTTCAAGATCTGGTTGCTATCGGCGGGATTAGTAACGGCTAGAACACCGGTTCCATTTCCTTATTCTTGACGACCTCTTTAGGATGGATTAGCACGTCGGAACGCTTACGAGGTTACGCGTTCCCGTCCCGCGTCTGGGAGTTTATGTACAAGAAAAATATATAAGTTGCATATCAGTTGTGTTGTACCCATGACGCAAGTGCTACTGCTACTTACTTTGGGTCTGTGGGTATAGACCTCCACAATTGGCAGGGGATTAGCTTTCAAAAGAAGAACCTGTATCCAATTTGGAAGCAAGATTTATATAACGATATTAAATATTTTGATACATAATGTTTAGAGCGATAGTAACTAATCGCGATATGTTGTTGTTGGCAAGGCCGGCTGTTCCACCGCGCTTGGAAATAGATCGCCGTCATCGCACATGAATATTGTTTGGTTATAGAATGGTGTTGTGTGCACTTCATGTTCTGGTTAAAGAACTATGTTTAGTGTATTGCAGACATCACATTTCTAAGCTTTTAGAAATATGGTTCAAGAAAATACGGTGCTTGACTCTAGTGTAGATGACAGGTCAAGAAGTGGTCGCCCTCGGTCTGTTAGGACTCCAGCAGTGATAAAAGCTGTGAAGGCACGAATTCAAAGAAATCCCAAACGTAAGCAGAAACTGTGGGCCCTTCAGATGGGGTTAAGCAGAACCACGGTGAAAAGGGTGTTAAATGAAGACTTAGGGCTTCGGGCATATCGAAGAAAAACAGGACATCGTTTGAATGCTCGTCTAATGGACCTGAGACTGAAGAGATGCCGCGCTTTGTTGAAGCGGTACGCGGGAAAAAAATATCGGGAAATTCTTTTTTCGGATGAAAAAATGTTTACCGTAGAAGAGAGCTACAACAAACAAAATGATAAGGTGTACGCACACAGTAGTGAAGAAGCGAGCAACCGTATTCCGCGTGTCCAACGAGGTCATTTTCCATCCTCGCTCATGGTATGGTTGGGAGTTTCTTATTGGGGCTTAACAGAGGTACATTTTTGTGAGAAAGGTGTAAAAACGAATGCTGTTGTGTATCAAAATACAGTCCTGACGAACCTTGTGGAACCTGTTTCTCATACCATGTTCAATAACAGGCACTGGGTATTCCAACAAGATTCAGCGCCAGCTTATAGAGCGAAGAGCACACAAGACTGGCTGGCGGCGCGTGAAATCGACTTCATCCGGCACGAAGACTGGCCCTCCTCCAGTCCGGATTTGAATCCGTTAGATTACAAGATATGGCAACACTTGGAGGAAAAGGCGTGCTCAAAGCCTCATCCCAATTTGGAGTCACTCAAGACATCCTTGATTAAGGCAGCCGCCGATATTGACATGGACCTCGTTCGTGCTGCGATAGACGACTGGCCGCGCAGATTGAAGGATTGTATTCAAAATCACGGAGGTCATTTTGAATAAACTTTAATGTCATAAGAATCTATGTTTTGTTAAGTTCATTTTGGTATATGAATGGTTACATAATGAATAAACTTGTTACAATTATTTTACATTAAACATGTGACAGAATTTATGACCTGACTAGGTATATATATATATATATATATATATATATATATATATATATATATATATATATATATATATATATATATATATATATATATATATATATATATATATATATATATATATATATATATATATATATATATATCTTAGTTTTGATAACTATAGCACTCGTTTTATGAAAATCTTCTCGTTATTCGTTATTTTCTTATTATTGCTGTGCGACAACAGACAAACTGAAGGTTCACTTAATAGTTAGCAGTTATCGTGGGTACCTGAACTATTTAGAAACCACGGCTGGTTACCATCGAGACGGACTTTAAGCTGTACTACCAAACGGTTTTACGCGACGGGCCAACCCTTAGGCTGCAGGGTTCGGTATTTCATCATCATCATTTCAGCCGGAAGACGCCCACTGCTGGACAAAGGCCTCCCCCAAAGATCTCCACGATGATCGGTCCTGCGCTGCCCTCATCCAACCTATTCCGGCGATCTTGACCAGATCATCAATCCATCTTGTTGTTCGGAATTTAATTTTTTTAAATTATTTTATTAGTATTTCCCTATGGCTCAACTCTGCAGTAAACCTTGGAATACAAAATAAAAGTTTTCGAGGTAACCTTTATTAACCTTTTCGTTGTAGGTCAGTTCACAACAATGTGAACAAGACTTTATTTTATTGTAATCACTTTTAACATAATTATCGAATCTTTTGCCAAAATTTAATCTATGTGGGCATTACAACCGCTTGAAGTGTCTGTCATTGAAATGTCGTATTTAAATCAACAACATATTTTATGGAAAGATATGTTATAGCAACCATGTAGTACGTACGAGTATGATCTACATTCCTTGTCAAACAAATTATTATTTTTGGCTTTGAAACTAGGTCAGCGTTGTTAAAACATATTTATTTATTTATATGTATGTAAATAATTTTGTTATGCTTAGTGAACATCATAATTACCATAGGTTAGGGTGGTACTTTAGGGATCGGTAGCTAGGCTCTTTGTAACGAGCGTGATTTTTTAGTGGGTGTAGCCAGTTGACTGGTCGCAGCAGCAGGATGGGGAACCCCACAACCCGCGTCGGCTTCCGAGAATTGTGGCGGGTTAACTGATCTTCTTTCTGTTCTTATCTCACATTATATAAGATCGGCATAATTTCTTTTTTATAGCTAGACTTCAGCGGCAGCCAAACGGTCCACCCTGTCAGGTGGTAACCGTTGCCTATGGACGTTTGCATTACCAACGCGCTGTCGGCCTCTAAGAAATTTTATAACGTCTTTTTTTGAAGAACCCCATATCGTACCGTGCTGAGATAACCTCAGCCGGAAGCTCATTCCAGATCCTGAGAGTACGCAACATGTTACGTACAAGAAAGAAGAGGCTCCAAGAAATAGGGATTAACACTCAGCCGATGGCGGGCAGTGCAGTGATAGAAAGACGACGAGGGCACCATTCTAAATAGCTCCTCAGTACACCCACCGTTGTACAGACGGTAGAAACCTTAACATGTCCTTGCTCTCTCCTCTATTATCCGTCGTGAGCTATTGTTAGGATTTAAAAAAATATTGTGTAGTTACAATATAAAAAGCTCTATTTTACATGACATTATAATCCGGCAATAATAGCATATCGTTTTGATGGCTTCGCTCAAGGATAGGCTATTCTTACGTATGTCCAAACTCCAAACATCTTGACTTTGATCTTCAAGCCATTTGTCCGTCGTCGCTCTTATGTACAACACGTGTCGCCTCCTTCCGCCACGCGTGCTGACGTCACGGCTCTCCACACTCTTGGCATTCAGTTTTTATTCCACCTGTTTCGCTGCGTTACCAAGTGTCAAGCGTGGCATATTTTATATACTTTTAGGTAATTAAAATATATGATTCCTTTCTTCGCTATGCAAGACCTCTATTAGGTATTCCTCTGGTAGGCATTTCTAAGTCCTTATGCTACTTTTTATTTGCTTTCCTTGTTGATAATACATATTATAACACCATAAGTTGTGAATGAACATATAGTAACAGCCCATGCAGGGCTTCGGATTTCCCCTAAAAGCTTTTTCATCCGCGCAGGGGCGAAGAAAGAATACTGAACTCTGCGGCCGGAGTCGGCCTAGCGTAAAAGGCGACAAAACACCCACCGTCTGGATGGCAACCACCTTTGGTCTTAAATATGCTGCCATATTAATCTTGTGTTGTGTTCCGGCATTAGTGACCCAAGTTCCTGTACCCTTATGGGACAGCAGCGTGTTCGCGATGCCACTGGCGTTGCAAACACCCATAGGCGACGGTAACTGCTAAATTCTAAGCGGGCCGTCAGCCTGTCTGCTGTCCTACAGCAATAATAAAAATAGAACAGTGGCAACAGAATTGGACGAAAAGGTTGTCGACCACTACTCTAGAAATAATGCACTGTATATCTGCCATACTTGTTCAACAAGGATTTCCGGGTTACACATACCGGTGATCTCTGTATGCAGGTTTCCTTATGTTCTTCTTCGCCGTTGGCACTTGATAATTATGTTATATTATGGATATTAGGCGGAAACAAATTTATATTTATTGCTGTTGAACAGCAGACAGGCTGACGGCCCACATTATTTGAAGTCTCAGACCTGTATAATTGTGCTTCAATGTGGTTTGCTTAACCATCAAATATATCACAAATTCAGAAGAGAAAAGAGGTTTTTTCCCAGATCACCAACATAGAGATTATAATATATTGCAATTTCACACATTTACCAGATAGAGGGAGAGATTGCTCTAAACACTTGAAAAACTAGGAAAGTAATAAAAATTTTATCATCACCGTGTTGTTGCAGTGTCGGATGGGTACGCTCGAACGAACGGCGCCGCCAGCCCGGCGTCAACGAGACCGACAGTCGACTCCCTGCTCGACCAGCTCAGCACCGATATTCCCAATGGGTAAGTCTAGATTCCAATAATTAAGTCTACATTGAAAGTAATTTTACCTAAAATAAGTTTATCCGCCCCGAATATACGAGTATGGTTATGCTACGTACTGTTTCTAGGGAATATTTAGCATCTGCTTTCAGTGATATTTTTAAAGGACAGTGGGCATACATACTATAATAGATACTTATGTCCCATCTTCTTATATAATAATCCTTATTAATGCACTCTGTATATTTTTACACTTTAAGATGAACGTGTGAAATTCATCACTTACGTCAGTAAATATTCCTTCCGTTCTTTCCATACCTTTTAAAGCTGACTACACAACTCATAGTTTAATGTCTACTACACTATGTTTAGGCAGTTTGTGTCCCTGTGCATAGAACATTTGTGGTACATTCTTAATAAGCGCATTTCTGCTAGTTTTCACAGGTATTACGAACTGTAACTCGAAACCTGTAAATGAAATCTAGAACTTGCGAAACAGATCTCGAAAACTATTACTCCATTATAAGATGCTGAGTGATAACTAACGCAAGAAGGAAACATGGTTCTTTCTGTCACCTTTACGATACGTAATATTAGAAATATTTTTGTCAGCGAGGAGAATACTTAATTTCTATAATTTCTACGCATTTTCGTATCAGTTGATCCCTGCGGTCGGGGGCTCCGTGTCGTAAAAGGTGACAAAAATATCCTAGCAACGTGCTTGGACTCCAAGGCCGTCTGGATAGCAACCACCTTTGGTGTGTAAATATGGCGCCATGATGACCTTGTGATATGTTTCGGCATAATACCTACTGTTCCACAGCAATAAAATGTGTAGTCTCTCTAGTCTTCGTCTTGGTTTCTTATACGTAACAGAATTATAGCAGATTTCTTCAGCTCTCGCTACTCATATTTGTTTACTCACGAATTTTGGCGTAATATTGCTTTAATAGCATTACCGTGCTTTGTAATTCTAACAAGATAACGACCACAAAAGATCAGGGCGACATCTTTTATGATCTTCGTCAGAAGGAGAGACTTCGATATACGAAACATACGGTTATTCGATTGAAAAAAAAAAATTATTTTCAAACTATTGTCTGTAACTAGTTACAAAATAAACGTGCACCAGTCGAATTAACTATTTATGTCGAGACGTAATCGGCGTTTTTACATCTCGAAGAGTAATAACTAACTTCCGCAGAAGTTATAGCGGCAATAAATAAAGATACAATCTTAACATGCTAAATCTAATATTACTGTAATGTAATCTAGGTACCAAGAGAATAAATAATTAATCCCTATTGGTATAATTTTAATTGTGGAAGAGTATGTATCCAGGCTTGTTTTATTTAGATAGTGGCCTCCAGTAGCAAGTCCTATATCCAATACGAGTAGATATTTTTGTCTTCATATAAATAAAACATTTTTTATGACGAACGATTCTAAAGGGCGCGCTGGTTAACATGCTCTGCTAGTTTGTTCTTCGTTAAGGTAATCTCGGTGTTTTAGTGTAATATAATAATTTATTATAATTTCTTAATTTTTTTTAACGCACTACCTGTTGTGGATTATCGAATATTTCTCTTGAAAATTAACTCGGAAAACATCTTATTCGATATTTTTTCTTGTCTCTAAACTTGGTATCATGAGATTTTCTTTTAGGATGACCCCTTGCAGTTTGTAACTATAAATAATATCGAGGGGCGATTCATCTAAATCTAAAGTATTGAATAAAAAAATCGCTGATTCTGAATATGTATATAACACAATATCTCCCAAAATGTCGCTTAAATCAATTAGCCTTTCATCCCTCGATATTATATTAGATGACCTCGTCGGCTTTCGCAGGACGCCTGCCAGTCGCTTGGGTTTGATTTCCGTTCTGAATTTATATGTCCATGTTTATATGTGTTTTTATAAAGAAAAATATATAAGTAATATATTCGTTGTCTAATACCCATAACACAGGCACTTTAGGGCTAGATGGCACTGTAGGAATCTGCCAGTACATTTGCAAATTATACTCATTATCAGAGTAGGTTGAAAACAACAATCTGTATTTAAAAAATCTATATTTTCGTTTCCATAGATGAAGTGTGATTGCAAATAGTTTTTAGGTTTTCCTTTTAACATGTCAATGTTAAAAAAACTGGACCTAAATGTTGATATCATGTTCATATGAATTTTATAAGTAATCATTGATTATTACGCCTTGAGATCATGGGATCTCAAAGCGTAATCAAGATGGGAAATTATTATATTACACTAAAACACCGAGATTACCTTAACGAAGAACAAACTAGCAGAGCATGTTAACCAGCGCGCCCTTTAGAATCGTTCGTCATAAAAAATGTTTTATTTATATGAAGACAAAAATATCTACTCGTATTGGATATAGGACTTGCTACTTGAGGCCACTATCTAAATAAAACAAGCCTGGATACATACTCTTCCACAATTAAAATTATACCAATAGGGATTAATTATTTATTCTCTATGATACGCGATATGGATCAACAAGAACCGGTAAACCGATGGCGGGCCGTGTGGAAACCGACGCGTATTTTTACATTTGGCCGCAAATAAACCGTGACGTCCCATGTTGCTGGTTTGTTGTTTTAACAGAACTGTGTGCACTGTTGAATTAGATGGGATTTTATAAGTACCTCGTGTCTTCCTTCCCTCTAGAGAGAGGTCCAAACCCAACAGCTCATAACGTCCCACACGCCATGGCGTTTTAATATTTTTTTATTATTATTCATGAGTTTGATTGGTTCGGATTTGTTAATATTTTTTTCAACCTCCGTCGATGACGGGTGTCACGTTTCTAAGGTGTGTGTGTGTGTGTCTTTTCGTAGCTTCTTACAGTTTTGTTTAGTGGAAGCAAATCATTTTTAACCGACGATAAAAACGGAGGAGGTTCTCAATTCGACGCGTATATTTTTATATTTATAAACATATTTCTGTGCTTTTATCGTTTGATTGATTTAAATCTTGGTAGATATACTGCAATGAGGTCCATACGAAGCATGCAATCAATTTCAATTCTATAATAAACAGCAGACGTTTTGCGTTTAGAGTAGTCCTTATAAGTAGTAGTCCGTATTATATATTAAAACTGTTCATATTTATGATACTTTTAAAAACAGTTCGTATTGTTGATTATCTGTAACAAAGGATTGTATTGATATTTTAGGAAATTAAAGTAGCTCGTTGCTCTAACAATCGCTTAAGAATTTGAACTGCTCGGCCACCGTTAGACTACGAGTTTAATGGTAATAATCCTAACTAATATTATAAATGCGAAAGTGAGTTTGTTTGTTTGTGTGTTACGCTTTGACGCTTAAACCGCTGAACCAATTTTGATGAATTTCGATATAGTCATAGATTGGACCTTGGAGAAGGAAGGACAAGGGTACTTTTTTAAATTTACATGGCTGAACAACGTTTGCCTGGTCAACTAGTTATAATCTAAATACCATTGTACCTAGAATCATTGATTGGTTATTTGCATTGATAGCTAGTATTAAAACAAGCTGAAATTTGGTCCACATAAAGATTATAGGAACTAATACTAGCCTCCTTAATATATCGACTAATTCAATTTTCGTTTGTTTGTAACGTTCCTGAAATAAAACCGTCAGCAGATCAGTGGGCGTTTGAATTCAATAAAGATCCATTACGCATATACAATATGAAAGTGTTTTTCGGTGTTCGATTACATTATGGTTTAGTATAAACAACTTTTTTTTAAATCTCTTCACATAACTCATCACAGAACTATTGAAAAAGTTATCATTCATTTATTAGTTTTTACTAATACGAATGCAAAATAATAAAAAAAGTATCTATCCGTGCAGGGGCGGAGAAAGAATACTAACCTCTGCGGCCGGGGTCGACCTGTCGTAAAAGGCGACAAAACAACTCACCCTAGCAACGTGATAGGGCACCAAGCCCGTCTGATTGGCGACCACCTTTGGTCTTAAGTATGCCGCCATAATAACTTTGTGTTGTGTTCCGGCATTAGTGACCCAAGTTCCTGTACCCTTATGGGACAGTAGCGTTTTCGCGATGCCACTGGCGTTGCAAACACCCATAGGCGACGGTAACTGTTAAATTCTAAGTGGACCGTCAACCTATCTGCTGTCCTACGGCAATAAAAAAATATAGTAGAATGTATTTTTTATCGTTTGTCCATCTCAAACGTTTTGTATTTATTCTAAAGAAAATTATTAAGTTATATTAGCAAATCCCGAATTTGCGTGATCTGGCTTTGTGGTTCCGTCCAATTGTGAGAACAGGATCATCCTATTTAATACCGAGGATGTAGTAAACGGTGATAAATGTACTCCATACTGTTTTTCCTTTCGACGTTGGCGGCACAATCACATCTTACAAAATAATTTATTTAGGACAGGTACATAACAAAGACACATAAAGAAAATATTATATACAAGGATTGTACAGTCCTAAAATTGGACCTATTTCAGCATAATGGTTGTTTTAATACAAAATTCAGCGGTGTTCTTCCAATAGCGACATCTTTATAGTACTTATCTTATGCTTTAGTCATAGACGCAAGAAGATTCCGAAGTTAAAGCTTTGAATGCAACCAGTGTAATATACTTGTAATAAACAATTCCAAATTCCAGAAATAACAGTTTCTCAAGTCGGTAATTTAATCAATTTTTATACTAACAAAAATGTACGAAGAAAAATAATGTGTTTTTTTTTTTCTTTACGCATTTTATTACGTCCGCATTGAATTTACGGCCCGTTATTATGACCGGAAACGATTTTCGTACTCCCATACCAGCTGTGTGAAGCAGATCAGACTATTTTACATCTAACCACATTTTCATTGCTTTGATATTTACATATATACACTAGCTGATACTCGTGACATCGTACGCATGCGCGCTACACCGTTTGCCCCACTTCTCCGCGGCAAGAAAACACACATCACTGAACACGTAGTACTTATAAAAATTGTTGTTTCTTAAAACTTTTAATTAAAATGAAGATAACGCAATAATTTTTTTTTAGATCCGTGCAGGGCGGATAAAGAATACTCACCTCTGTGACCGGGGTTGGCCTGTCGTAAAAAGCGACTAAACACCCCACTATAGCTACGTGGTAGGGCGCTCGTCTGGATGGCGACCACCTTTGGTCTTAAGTATGCCGCCATAATAACTTTGTGTTGTGTTCCGGCATTAGTGACCCAAGTTCCTGTACCCTTATGGGACAGCAGCGTGTTCGTGATGCCACTGGCGTTGCAACAAATAAAATTTTTATTTAAATATATCCAGGAATTTTGCCGCGATGCGCACAACTACAGACCTCTATCATATTATTTATGTAGATATTGTAATAGTTCAGATACGAGTATTATATTCGTACAAATATTAATAGTAGTTTTTCCTGAACCTTCACTTAATTAGGTCTGAGTTATAAAGGTATACATTCTTCAACCCAAGGGCCCCAAGTCTGTCTGGATGGCAGCCACCCCTGGTGTATAAGTATGCCGCCATAATAACCTTGTGTTGTGTTCCGGCATTAGTGATCCAGTTTCCTGTACTCCTATGGGACAGTAGCGTAGTCGCGGTGCCATGCCGGTGCGGTTGCGATGCCAAGATTCATAGGCGACCGTAATTGCTTACTCTTAAATGGGCCGCAGCTTGTCTGCTGTTACGCAGCAATAAAAAAAATATAACAATAAGTATACATTATGACGGTTTCAAAACAATCAGACCAAATTAAATACTAGAAATATCATTTTGTGGATCACCCTGTCGATTACACCTAGTCAGGTCATAAGTATTGTCACACAGTAAAAACTTTTCTTTTAGAATGCTGGCCACAAAAAAGTTTATTGAATTCGAATTTCGAATTGTTCATGAAAATAAAAATGTATACTTTTAGAATTTTACTCATTTTTAAATATGGAGTGGACGCTTAAAGAAGACCGTGTTGCAGTTATTGCGTTGCATCGTTGCGGTTACGCGCCAATTCAAATTTTTAACATACTGAAAAATTTGAATATTACCAAAAGATTCGTTTATCGTACCATCAAACGATACAATGAAGACTCTAGTGTAGATGACAGGTCAAGAAGTGGTCGCCCTCGGTCTGTTAGGACTCCAGCAGTGATAAAAGCTGTGAAGGCACGAATTCAAAGAAATCCCAAACGTAAGCAGAAACTGTTGGCCCTTTCAGATGGGGTTAAGCAGAACCACGGTGAAAACGGTGTTAAATGAAGACTTAGGGCTTCGGGCATATCGAAGAAAAACAGGACATCGTTTGAATGCTCGTCTAATGGACCTGAGACTGAAGAGATGCCGCGCTTTGTTGAAGCGGTACGCGGGAAAAAAATATCGGGAAATTCTTTTTTCGGATGAAAAAATGTTTACCGTAGAAGAGAGCTACAACAAACAAAATGATAAGGTGTACGCACACAGTAGTGAAGAAGCGAGCAACCGTATTCCGCGTGTCCAACGAGGTCATTTTCCATCCTCGCTCATGGTATGGTTGGGAGTTTCTTATTGGGGCTTAACAGAGGTACATTTTTGTGAGAAAGGTGTAAAAACGAATGCTGTTGTGTATCAAAATACAGTCCTGACGAACCTTGTGGAACCTGTTTCTCATACCATGTTCAATAACAGGCACTGGGTATTCCAACAAGATGCGGCGCCAGCTCATAGAGCGAAGAGCACACAAGACTGGCTGGCGGCGCGTGAAATCGACTTCATCCGGCACGAAGACTGGCCCTCCTCCAGTCCAGATTTGAATCCGTTAGATTACAAGATATGGCAACACTTGGAGGAAAAGGCGTGCTCAAAGCCTCATCCCAATTTGGAGTCACTCAAGACATCCTTGATTAAGGCAGCCGCCGATATTGACATGGACCTCGTTCGTGCTGCGATAGACAACTGGCCGCGCAGATTGAAGGCTTGTATTCAAAATCACGGAGGTCATTTTGAATAAACTTTAATGTCATAAGAATCTATGTTTTGTTAAGTTCATTTTGGTATATGAATGGTTACATAATTAATAAACTTGTTACAATTATTTTACATTAAACATGTGACAGAATTTATGACCTGACTAGGTATACAGGTAGGCTATAAATGCAAAGTTTTATGAAAAAGTCTTTCAAATATTTAATTGTATTTCGTAAGATTCGTCTCTCAATAAAGAAACATTTGGCACACGACAGCAATGTCATAAACACAGCTGACCAAAGAGTATAATGTAAATAATACAATAATACATATCGCAAAATATCAGCAATGTGTGTTCTTCTTGTTCATTCTTCATGACTGCGCCATTTGAGTGGAGGAAAACTCTCGTGTAAATTTTCTAAAACCAGTTTAGCGTGCCTCTACTGTCCGATGTTCGCCTAGTCTAGCCATGGTGACGTAGGCCGGCCTCCCTTGTATCTGCCGGGTTGTGTGTAAGGCTTACCCCGGTTGCATCTTTCTTTTGAATTATATATAATTCAAAAGCTGAAGCGACAATTAAAGTTTCACAAAATAAACTAAAGCTCGAAGTAGACGTTTATTTAATTGCTTTGTGTAATTAACAATACAAGCGTATAATTGTTTTCACGCAGTATAAATTTATATTATTCGAGGTCTTAACAATGCGCCATAATATAGTCGCCTGCGCACGTGTAAATTAATTGTTTTTGGCATGGCGTTGTTTCTACCTTCCGCCTGCTAATTAGTGTTTCTGTGTAATTTGTGATGAATGTTACACCTGACTTAGCGTCGTGTACGCGTGGAGAATCCACCTTACGCTACGGATTTGTATACTAATACACAATTATTTGTATTCTTTTCAATAGACATGTTTATTCATAAAATTTATTAAGTTTCCTTTAATTTTCATCTTAATTGGAAATTACACTTGGAAATGGTCAACAAATTCAAATACCTGGGCTCCGAAATCTGCAACGATGGTTCTTGCGAGGGAGAGATTCGTCGTAGGATCGACATGGCAAAAGGCGCCATGTCACAATTAGAAAAATTATGGAAGAGTAGAACCATCAGCATAAAAACCAAGACCAATCTTGTGCGATCACTGGTGTTTTCCATTTTCATTTATGGCGCTGAAACATGGACCTTAAAGAAAGCCGACCGAAAACGCATCGATGCCTTCGAAATGTGGTGCTGGAGAAGGATGTTGGGCATACCCTGGACGGCATACCGAACTAATGTGTCGATCCTGAAACGGCTGAGCATTGTGACTAGGCTCTCTACCATCTGCTTGCGTAGGGTCCTAGAATACTTCGGCCACATCGCCAGAAGGGATGAGGACAACCTGGAGAGACTGATGGTAACAGGGAAGGTGGAGGGAAGAAGACCAAGAGGAAGGAGCCCCATGCGATGGACCGATCAGATTCGCACTGCCCTTGAAACTACTGTCCACGACGCTTTACACTCTGCTTCCGATAGGGGCAGATGGCGGCAAATAATACGCACCAAAGTACTCCGTCGAGATGATCACGACCCTCAGCACTGAGGAGGACACAATTATTTGTATTCTTTTCAATAGACATGTTTATTCATAAAATTTATTAAGTTTCCTTTAATTTTCATCTAAAATCATAGGTAATTTTCTTTATCGCAGAATTTTTGGTAATGAGAATATCATAGTTTACAAGTGAGCACGTTCTAAACTTGAAAGTTGTAATTTAAAGTAAAATGTAAAAAGAAACGTATTTTAAGAGATTTCTTGCCTTTTTTATATTCCGCTAATTATGTCAATATGTAGCGGACCCCGGGCACCAAAGCGACGTCTGGGTTGTAACCGGGATTTAACGCTAAGATGATGATGAAGAATTATACCGATATCTGTATATTATATATTTCGCAACTTTTATAAAGCTTTAGTATTCTTGTTAAAGCTACAAAGTACTGCAACCCATTCTTCACACTATTATAATATCGGTTAAAATGAAACACATTTTATTTGTAAACACCGCTTCTGGGAGGTATAAAACCAATTTGTTACACTGACAGTGACAAATGGCTTTAATACTAATAAATATCATTTTGGAAGGACAATACTTTCTATTTTCGGTGATTAGAACACTGTAGGTAAATCGTGCCAGATGATAAGTCGTCGCTACCGTAGTCAAAATATGTTATTATGTTTTGTTGGCTTTACATATTTTGTGTACTAACCTTTTTATATACGAGTACATTTTAGTATTGAATAAAGAATGGTGCCTGATAAAAACCCATAACGTCACACTGCTGGTCTAGTGCCTCCCCTAGAGGGAATGGACAGTTTATCCATCATGTCTCTCTCCAAATCGAATATGCAAGTTTTCTTACGATGTTTTACTTCGCCGTCGGTACGTGGCAATTATGTTATAATAATTTTTTTTATTGCTGGATAGCAGACAGGCTGACGGCCCGCTTAGAATTTAACAGTTACCGTCGCCTATGGGTGTTTGCAACGCCAGTGGCATCGCGAACACATAAGGGTACAGGAACATGGGTCACTAATGCCGGAACACAACATAAGCTTATCATGGCGGTATAGTTAAGACCAAAGGTGGTCGCCGTCCAGACGGGCTTGCGGCCCTACCACGTAGCTAGACTGGGTTGTTTTGTCGCCTTTTACGACAGGCCGTCCCCGGCCGCAGAGGTTAGTATTCTTTCTCCACCCCTGCTGCATATTAGGTGAAAAAAACTGCTTAAGCGGTACATGCCATCTTGCAATTCGAACTCTAGATTCATCTATTTGTCTCCGAGTGTCTACCACTAAGCTATCAGGTACCTGCGTTCACAACCGGGCTAGATGTGCACGCAAAAGTATAACCATTTACGATCCACTAGAAAAGTGATGATTTCTTTTCCAACTGTAACTACATATTGATTATGTAAATAAGTTTCATTGTTTTTGTAAAATTGGTTTACAATAAAGTGTTATCTATCTATCTATCTACAGGGTCAAAATATGTATAACATTAAGACTAAGTTTATTGCTGTGGGGCAGCAGACAAGCTGACAGCCTACTTCATACTAAGCAGTTACCATCACCCATAAGTGTTTGCGACGTTAGGGGCACCGTGAACATGCTGCTGTCCCATAGCGGTACTGGAACCTGTGTCACTAGTGCAGGAACACAACACAAGGTTATTATGAAGGCATACTGATAGTATAGACCAAGGGTGGTTTTTTCGCCTCTTACAACAGGCTAATCCCGGCAGGGGTTAGTATTCTTACTCCCTGTATGGCGAGATTAAATACAATATTAAATTGTATTTATTTTTACTTGATTCTGTGATAACAGTCGAGCATCGACATCACCAATACCGCCTCCCTCAACCGGTGGAACATTACCAAGGCCTGGCACCAAACAAGTCACGGTCACAGTGCAAGAGACGGTTGTGGAACCTGCGCAAGCGCAGCAGCAGCCCCCGCCGACAATATCGACTGTACGCCATCATCATCATGCTTCGAGCGCCACTAAAGAACTCGATGACCTGATGGCCTCCTTATCCGATTTCAAGGTATTAGTCTACTACAAGCGTATTATAATTTTACAAATTTTGTTTTATTTTTAATTTTGTTTAGTCTTTTGACGATTGTATGTGAATTATTTTGATGATCGTATCAAAATAAGATTATAAAATATTTTTAATTTTTAACTAGTACTCATGAAATGAAATGGAATGAAAATTTATTGTATACAGAAATATTTTTACAAGGTAACACAAACATGTTTCTTAAAGTTGAAGCGTACCGATGAATAGGTACGTCCTGTTGTACGCACTAGGTCTCATAAGAGACTGTGTGGCGGAGGGCAGTGGAGTTTGGTTCGGTCTTTAAAATTATTAACTAAATGAGAAGATGTTTTCTTATTATGATATAGTATGAAATTATAACTAGATATAGATACACTACTATTTTTGTGTGGATGAGAGTGTTTACTACTACGACTAATGGATTTTTAATTTTGATTAAAAAATATAATCAACTAAAAATATATTCGTTGTTGTCATTAATAATTAATTTAATATGTCTAGATAGGACATACATGATTATTTATATGAGTAATACATATTTTTTATTTTTTAATGATGTATTTGTAGACAGTGTTTGTTTAGAAGTGTTGTCTGCTTGATTACATACAAAATTACGTTTCACGTCGTGTTGTTTATTTTTATCGGCCTATCTGTTTTTTCATTCATGAAACTCGATTTACTGAATTAAATTTGTATTTTTAATTCGTTGTGTTTCTCGTTCTTACGAGCTACGAGCTCCTGCCGTAGTGACGGTCGGCGGTCACATGAGCCGGAGTGGCCCCTAAGGTCGGGCGGTGAGAGCGGCAGCCACCTCGGCACACTGCACCATAGCAATCTCTTTTCCGTTTATTATAATGTTTCCCAGCGGCCTTTCTTGGTCGATGGCTATTTCCAGCCGCGACGGGCGTCGTTCCAGCACCGCGGGCGTCTCCCTCGCACCCGCAAACAAGCTGACGTCTAAAGATAGTCCCGGTCGTTACATCACACCGGTGGTGGGGGCGCAAGCTTATAATATTAGAGTACATAGACAAATTCACTCGGCCAGCATTCGCTCCCAAACACCACGACCGGGCGGCTATTTTCTGTATGTTTGCCACGAAGGAATTCCGCGATCTTCGACTCGGGCGAGAGAGACTTGTGCGAGCCGAAGACGCGATATTCTGCAACCGAACATAGATCATAAATAAACACTAAAGTTACAGAAGTTTCTGGTATATTTCAGGTGAGCGGCACAGGAGGCGAAGGCGGAACACACGTATACCGGGAGAAACGCGCGTGGCAGGAACAGTACCGCAGCAGCCCGCGGCAACCGGAATCCGCTTCTCTCGAGCATATGCTCGGATCCCTCCGGGCAGACATGAGCCGCCAAGGAGTACAAACGCCCCAGAAGGGATGCTGCAACGCGTGCGAGAAGCCCATCGTTGGACAGGTCTGCCTGGGTTCTTTCTTCTGGATTTGACTAGCAGTGCGAGTGTTAGTGTACTAATGGTGTGTGTGTTGGTGCAGGTGATCACGGCGTTGGGGCGCACGTGGCATCCGGAGCACTTCACGTGCGCGCACTGCAACCAGGAGTTGGGCACCCGCAACTTCTTCGAGCGCGACGGGCGCCCCTACTGTGAGCCGGACTACCACAATCTCTTCTCGCCTAGGTGTGCCTACTGCAACGGACCCATCCTCGATGTTAGTTTCGATCATATCCTAATAAATTTGGATTCAAATGGTACACTCGTATTAATGAAGCTAAAGTATATTTTTTTTTTAGAAATGCGTAACCGCTCTAGAAAAGACGTGGCACACGGAGCACTTCTTCTGCGCCCAATGTGGGCAGCAGTTCGGCGAAGAAGGTTTCCATGAGAGGGACGGCAAACCCTACTGCAGGAACGATTACTTCGACATGTTCGCCCCCAAGTGTGGTGGGTGCAGTAAACCCATCATGGAGAACTATATCTCCGCGCTCAATACCCAGTGGCACCCGGATTGCTTCGTCTGTAAGGTTTGTATAAATTTTATTTGGGTCATATGGTATACATTCTCACGGTCCTTCTCTTCTTTATTTTTATGTAAAGATTTGGTCTTCAATGGTCTCTGCGATTGAATTCACAGGAGATAAGCGCCCACAATCACACGCCAGGTTAAGTATTAAAATCTTCTCAAACACCCAAACAATTTAGTTTGGTACCTATCTAAATAAGAGGATGTAACGTGTACTGTTCAACAGGACTGCCAAAATCCCGTGAAAGGAAAATCTTTTTATGCCATGGAAGGGAAACCGGTATGCCCTAAATGCGTTGGTGTCGATGAGGATGAATAAATGCTGCTATACTCCCAAACGGATGCCCCCCCCCCCCCCCCCCCCAATTTTCTTTTACAGCTATGCTCGCCGGGTGCAAGAAACATTCGAATGACAGAAACACAGATGTTACTCAAACGCAACTACTCTACTAGTCCAAAATTAATTAGGTTATAATAATTTATATTATGTAATATATTTTTGTATAATTATTGTAATGCTAAGATTCATAATAAAGAGAACAAAAATAAAAAATAACAAAACAAAATATAATTTAGAAATATCAATTAAAGATGGCGCGACCGTTTGACAGGTCGCGTTTGAAGGTCACGTGCTTTTGGCACGGCAGTGGCAATGACCTCCGCGTCCATTGTTATGTTGCATTTGAAGGACGATTTAGGGATAATGCAACCGATTAGCGAATGGGGTCAAGTGCTAGCCGGATAGGGTTTCCCGTGCATTTCGCGATTTGGTCCACTTATATATAGACGCGTTACGTCACGGCCGCGTCTGCAGGCAGCCACACCGGCTGTTAGTAATCAGGCCGTTTTGTTTATGGGCCATCGGATCTATTTATGATTTAGGACATTTATATAGGTAAAAATGGTTGTTAGGCCATGTGTGAGACCGCCTGATGTATATGCAAGTTCACAATGCCGTTAACATAATTAAGTTCAAGTTTATGGCCATTAGTATGTATGGTTTGTACTAGAAAACTCACCGCGAAAAACAACGAAATTAATAATAAACATTTTTCACATAATTGCCGAGTTAAATAATATTATTCTAGTTTTATAGTCATTATTTTAGCTCTAAAGTATTATAAAATACGATAATTTTAAAAATCTGTTATAAAAATCACGAAAAAATATAAATATATTTAATGTCATTAGATCAGTCGAGAGACAAGTTTTTTGTTAATAACAAAAAATTTTCATGGATATCAGCCAAATGTCTTAAACCGTAGAGTAAATAAAAATAAACTATTCAATGACGCAGGGTGGTTTTGGAAAGATGCTCTATGGTTTCAGATAATGATGTAATCACAGCTTACTGATATTGAAGGCATACTTTCTCGTGGTCTATAAAAGATAGGCTATTGTAAATTTAAACTTTATAAGGTTATCAATTAAAGATCAAAACACTAAAACATTTTGCACATATAATAAACATAAAAGTAAAAATAATATAAATTATATTTAAATATAAATTAATATACATATTTTAAAAAAAATACATACTATCCGATAGTTCTATCCTATTTTTAACGAAACATGACGCGTTTGTGTTGTTCTAGGTTTTTTTGGTAGTCGAATGCTTACTTGACACTTCCCCTTTGCACTGTTCACTCTATCTTGACCTATTACATGGTCTAATAAAATGTCACCCCCTAGAAGAGACACAAGGAAGAGCGTCACACAAAAATCAAATTTCAAATCACAAGTTGATCATGCGATTCCTCATCATAAAGCTCAGGGCGGTGGCTGGAATTATCGGTATGCCGCGATGGCTGCCAATGTCCATTCTGCTCCGCCATCCACTAACTATTCTACCGGCACGCTATGATGGCCGTTTTGACGTTTGTCCACTCACTAAATTTCGTATTAATTAGTAATTACATTTGAAGGAGCAAATTGCTGTTCTTTATTATCTATTGACAATAAAGCAATTACATATAATATAAACATATAATATAATATAACATATAATAATAAACAGCAATTTGCTCCTTCAAATGTAATTTTTTTTTATTGCTGTAGGACAGCAGATAGGCTGACGGCCCGCTTAGGATCTAGCAGTTACCGTCGTCTATAGGTGTTTGCAACGCCAATGGCATCGCGAACATGCTGCTGTCCCATAAGGGTACAGGAACTTGGGTCACTAATGCCGGAACACAACACAAGGTTATTATGGCGGCATACTTAAGACCAAAGGTGGTCGCCATCCAGACGGACATGAGGCCCTACCACGTAGCTTGGGTGGGTTGTTTTGTCGCCTTTTACGACAGGCCAACCCCGGCGACAGAGGTTAGTATTCTTTCTCCGCCCCTGCACGGATAAAAACTAATTATAATACTAAAAACTAATGTAATTATAATTACTAATTATTACGAAACTTCATGAAGTGGACAAACGTCAAAACGGCCATCATAGCGTGCCGGTAGTATAGTCAGAAGCATTGAAGGATGCCTGGACCATTCATTCCCTGGATCATATAGACGATCGAAAGGCAAACTTTATTAAGCGACATTGAGTGAACTTTTCACGGAAGTACAAATATTTAGAAAAAAAAATATATATAAATCACCTAATTGTTGGATTGAATGATTATTTATTTTCTGTTGGATCAATTAAATCCACCAATTATAAAAAATATATAATATACATATATTTTTGTAGCCTCGGCTGCCGTTCAAGCGTCGATATCTCGCCCAATTCAAAAACCCCTTCTCGAACACTGCCTGCTTCGATCGAATCAATTTGCCGACGGTTCAGATTCTCAACATGATACATGCAGAAACCTTCTTTACGGTTTTTGTCAGAATATCTCGTTACATGTGTCTAGGATTCGGCTTCTAAATTTTCCTTTGTACAATTTACTTAGTTTGGTGTTAAACCACTTCTCTTTTCCATCTTTCTCTATATCTTCTTTAAATGTTTGCAGCACGTTACGATTCTGTTAGCGTTGCAAATGTTTATAGACTGTCTGCATGCCGATTCTAATGTTTATTCGTGATATTAAATTGCCCGGTATATATAAAAATTTGATGTAATTTGTCTCGTTTACAACAACTGTTGCTTGGAAATACGAATTTGTATGGGCATGTTTCATTTGTTCTCGTCACGATATATTTAAAATAAACTCTTTTTCTTTTAGTATACTCTTATAGTATAATAATAACAAATAATTTTACACCAGGTAAATTAAATTTTGTTTAACCTTTTTATCTGTGTAGGGGCGGAGAAACAATACTAACCTCTGCGGCTGGGGTCGGCCTGTCGTAAAAGGCGACAAAACAACCCACCCCAGCTACGTGGTAGGGCCTCAAGCCCGTCTGGATGGCGACCACCTTTGGTTTTAAGTATGCCGCCTTAATAACCTTGTGTTGTGTTCCGGCATTAGTGACCCAAGTTCCTGTACCCTTATGGGACAGCAGCGTGTTCGCGATGCCACTGGCGTTGCGAATACCCATAGGCGACCAACTACTGAATTCTAAGCGGGCCGTCAGCTTGTCTGCTGTCCTACAGCAATAAAAAAAAGATCTTGTTCGATTCTACCGGTATATATTATTAATTTAGTGGTATTGTCTTTCAGGAATGCCGTGAACCATTCCACGGTGGGTCGTTCTTCGAGCACGAAGGGCACCCGTACTGCGAGACGCACTACCACGGCAAGAGGGGCTCCCTGTGCGCGGGCTGCCACAAACCCATCGCCGGCAGGTGCATCACGGCTATGTTCAGGAAGTTCCACCCCGAACACTTTGTCTGCGCCTTTTGCCTCCGACAACTCAATAAGGGCACCTTCAAGGAGCAGAATGATAAGCCCTACTGCCACACGTGCTTCGATAAATTGTTTGGATAAATCACCCATACGAACCAATATGTAAATTAATACAAGTCATATGACTATTAATATCAGTTTTCAAATATTACTAAATAGCTAAATAACATCGGGAAAACCAATTGCTATATATTTTTCAATATCACCGTATATAACATATATATATTGTCAAACATGTGTGTTATATAGGTATATACAGGGTGACTTTGACAAACCCGTCCAAATTCACACAGAAGAATATTTAGTAAAAGTTATGAGAAACATGTATTTTAGTTTTGTATCACATAGTACAAAAATCTTGAGTAATCAGCATCACAAAGTCATTCAAAGAACTCGCAATTTACATAATACGGCGCTAGAGTGTCAATGACCTCTCCATCTGACCTAGTAAAAGGTCGAGGACGGCGGCATTGCACCGGGCGAGCGAATACGCACTACTCATTTACGCGGGAGAGACAGAGACAGGTAATAACAGGTTAACGTACGAAGGTTGCACTATAAGACTATTCTGTACAATTGAATTAATGATCATTTATGAAATATTTTATTTTGAAAAATTTATATAATTTTTTTTTTCAAATTTGGGTTCCTTAAATGATGTTTAGTGCGTAAAAAAAATTTGGACGGATTTGTCAAAGTCACCCTGTATATGAAGAATAATATATAATAATAATTTCACCACGTGAAAACGTTGGTGTTTATTTTCTAAAATAATATAGAATGCCTTCAATGTGGGAATTCAGTGCCGATTATAATTATGTAGTTATTTTTATTATTAAAATTTATTTCAGTTGATAAATGTGCAAAAGCACAAATGTTGCTAATCGTTTAAGAGTTACCGTCACCTATGGATGTTTACTGTCTCATAAGGGTATAGGAAATTTTCTCCGTGCATGGGCGGAGAAAGAATACAGACCTCTATCCACTCAATCCACCCTAGCTATATGATAGGGCCCCAAGCCCGTGTGGATGGCGACCACCTTTGGTCTTTATTATGCCGCCATAATAACCTTGTGTTGTGTTCCGGCATTAGTGACCCAAGTTCCTGTACCCTTATGGGACAGCAGTGTGCGATACCATTGGCGTTGCAAACACCCATAGGCGACGGTAATTGCTAAATTCTAAGCGGGCCGTCAGCCTGTCTGCTGTCCTACAGCAATAAAAAAAAGGAACCAGGGTCACTAATGCTGGAACACAACATAAGGTTATTATGTTGTGGTGGTTGTTGGTGCCCTACCACGTAGCTAGGGCTGTTTTGTCGCCTTTTACGACATCCCAACCCCGGCCGCAGGGGTTAGTATTCTTATTCCCTCCCTGCAAGGAGAGATTTTAGTATTTTGTAGTGTTCAGTGTCAAATATTATTTCTACCGTTGGCTGTAGAGCTCAAAGTAGCTCTCAACTGAAACAAATATAATAAAAATAAATATATAGTACATACATTTTGGGTGCAGTTGAAAAAAATACTAATTCGAGACAAAATATTAAAGATTTCTTTCTAATGAGAACATAGTTGACATTTTGCTACTACGCTATATCATGGGGTATTTTTAAAGCCTCATAAAATCTGGCCTACACCGGTCAGCAGCATGTCGGGATTCCCTGGTGCTGCAAACTTCCATAGAAGATTGTAACAGCTTACAATTAGGTGGGTCTTATCCATCTGCAATTCTATAGTTATGTTATGTTAGGTCAAATCATTTTACACAGTTCAAGGACAATTCGAATAGGCATATAAGTAATAAAAAAAAGTCTGGCATGAATTTTCGTAACAATGGGGGCTAAATTACAAACCTGATATTTACAATGAATTGTTCGCTTGCACAAAATGGCGGACACGTCGATTACGACTGAAAATGTGTAGATTTACATCATAAGAGTATATGAATTACATTGATATTGTTATTAAAATTCACTTTTATTATAGTTAAGGATAACTAGAGATAGCATGTGATGAAAAATAATTAAAAATAATGGATTTCATACTAAATGACATGTGGATACTACATTTTGGGATTTACTTCAATGTTTAGTATTTGTCTCCTAACACCAGTAAAATACATTTATTTACCTTTAGTTTACTTTCTCCGTGCAGGGGCGGAAATCCCTGTGGCCGGGGTCGACCTGTCGTAAAAAGCAGCACAAAACCGCCCAGCTACGTGGTAGTCCCCAATCTCGTCGGGATGGCAACCACTCTTGGTCCAAAGTATGCCGCCATAATAACCTGGTGTTGTGTTCCAGCATAAGTGACCTAGGTTCCTGTACCCCTATGGGACAGCAGCGTCTTTGCGGTGTCAGCAATAAAAAAAACGCCACTTCGATTCGACTCTATATAACATCATCCAGTGTACCAACATTACTAAAAAATATGTAAATACAATCGGTAGTATCCATGAGAATGAATAATAAAATCGAAATGTATAAGTATTATAAATATGTCACAGACATTCTTTTATTGATTCGTTAATAGATTGTTAAGATTAGTCAGGATTTATTGGATATATTAAAAAACTAAATTGTTGACGTAATTTTATTGTGCAAGTGTTTTATTTTTAATTCGCTCTGAATTTTTCCAAATTTAATTAGTGGTGTTGTGAGGTCATTTGACAATTGCTTTTAGTCAGTGTCAAAATCGATTGATTTTAGTTCGTGTGTTCGAATTAAATCTCAATGAAATGCCTAAAAATGGTGAAATAATTCGTTTTATATATATGTAATAATTAAATATCAATTGCTTCACAATATTAGTATAAGAATGTAAAATAATAAACTTAATATTGTTTTTATTCAATTATAAATAAAATCGTTCTTCCATTAATTATTTGTATATTACATGAACTATGTAATTTGTTATATTGATTTTATTGCTCCAATTAACAATATCGCTAGTTATAACAAGTGCCAAAATGCAGTTATCGCTACAATCAATTTAATGTTTTATGCAAACCTCGTAGAACAATAGTCGTGTTAAAATAATTTACAATTTCTTTTACGTTCTTAATTTAAGAGTTTAATCCCTCATCATTCCGATATTAAGGTACGATTTAGGTACGTTGGTTAAGGACTAATGTACAGTCTAAGGTCATAAATCCATTAGCACGTCAATGATCATGTTCGCCTGCATGGTATTACGCATATAGGCTTGCAACGATATATCGGAAAACCGATAAATATACCTATAAATATCGGTATTAACCGATATCTACCATATGACGATATCGATATTGAAAATCTCAATTTGTCGTAACGAAATATCGAAAACCCACCCAAATTAAAATATCCACAAAATCGAGTAAAATGGTGTGACGGGAACACGGACTGCCTAAAAAATTGATTATGTTCTCTACTGTTGAAATCTAATAAGCTTTTAGAGAAAGAAGAAATATCGATAAAATATCAACATATCGACTTGTTAGACCGATATATCAATATCGACATAGTTCGATGTATTTAAAAATCTTGCATCCCTATGCGCGTATAGATAGATACATGTCGATTTATACAAGACGGACTCATCACTGAGGTAAATGAAAATTTATTATTTCTCTTCTGACAAGATAATGAAAGAGTGCGATATACGAAATAGTGTGTGTAAAATGTTTGCTAAAGGAAAATGTAAGTGTGCCTTGTTTTATGCGCAATACATATTTGTGAAACTCCCATCGACTTTTGGCCGCGACTGTACTTTGAATTTTTAACTTCCGTGTACAGTTTTGCGTCTTAAACGCTTTGTGCCTGATGGTAGTCATTCGTGAAAAACGAATACTATACAAGAAACTGAATGATTAACTACTGAAATGGACACAGAAGCTAATGACGCGTATTAGTTTCAAAGCCTTGTATACGATTGGACCCTGGTATCCTTTAAAAACTAGACGCAACCGTAACAACCAGAGGGATGGTGACTATTTTAAATTTGTCATACTTTTATATTTTAATTTTAACAAATCGCTTTCTATATATTTTTGCTTATTACTGTGAATGTAAACAGTTATGTTAACTGTAAGTTCAAAAAGAATACGAAAAAATACACTTAATGTAAGTAATAAGATTTTATTGAATCTGTAATAATTTAACAAATATATTTAATGTTTTTTATCCATTTTTTATTTCTTATACCCGTTGTGAATATTTATCGACAATAAGCCTAAATAAAAATGCAAGAAATGCTTTTGAAGATAAAAAATCAGGTACCTTGTCCTTGAAATTAAACTTGTTTGACAAAGAGATCTCACAAAAATATTAACATCATGTCAGTCAATTCTCAGCAGGTGTACAAATCTTCTTCCTCCTGCCCTTATCCCACGTTATATGGGCCGGCACAAAATGTTACATATTGTAATACTTGTGGTTTAGTTTTTACAACCGGCCGCCTGCTTGACGTTAACCCCTTTTTTGGGGAAAAATCTGTCTTTTTTATTTCAATTATTTTTCTCGTTTCGCATTAAAAGTAGGACACGAAATTTCGTTGTCAATCATCTAATATATCCTCAAGCGACACTTATTGTTTTCTTCTTGAGTAAACAACATCTGAGCGTCAGTTTAGGTGTGCAGGGTGGCACTCGTGGCGGGTCACCGACTTGTACGGGGTCCGTGCACAATTCACATTCGACTATTACGTCACATTGGCTTCTAAATAGGGATTGGTGGTGGCTCACAGCAATCTTCCTCTTGGCAAGTTAGAGGCCTTGAAACTCGCGGCTTCTTTTCACAACAATACATAACCTACGGTGAAGGACATCGTGGCAAGCAGGGATAGTACATAGGTGGATCTTCACAGCACGTTGCACAAGGGGCCACTAACATCGGACATACTGCAAATTGCTCGCAGTCTTCAGGGTCAAAGCACGCCATTTTTATTTAGATTTTATTTCATTTTCTTTTGGAAAATTTATATCATAATAAATAACCACCTTTGGTCTAAGTATGCTGCCATAATAACCTTGCGTTGTGTTCCGGCATTAGTGACCCAAGTTCCTGTACCCTTATGGGACAGCAGCGTGTTCGCGATGCCATTGGCGTTGCAAATACCCATAGGCAACGGTAACTGATAAATTTTAAGCGGACCGTCAGCCTGACTGCTGTCCTACAGCAATAAAAAAATATATAAATTTCCACTAGAATTTTGATAATTTTGAAATAATTAGTGCGCAAATATTAGAATATTCAAATTTTAATTCTATAATGCTATAAATTACAATAAACTGCAAATACTTCCGATTCATTAAATAAAATAATTTAATTAATTTTTTTATTCTTCACTAAATTTGTAGTTATGAAAGAAGCATTTTTGTATCACGCTCGAGGCTCGACTCAAATTGAATGAAAAACTATGGAAGTAGAAATAAAGTTACAGCGCCCACTGGATGTGCAGCTCGTCCCTGGATTTCTATGTTGTAACATCGACAATCCTTAATTTCATATGGTTACTAATAAAAAATAAAATCCACACAGTTCAAAATGTAGCACATTATCCATCCATTATCTATCAGACTGAAAATAGGCCTGTGAAACTGTGCGAAAAAAGGTAGGACTGAATGGTGAATTGATCAGTAAATCTTTTCCTTAGCAGCAAAGTTCGGGGTTGGGGGAAGTTTCATTCACTGCAGATGGCAGTGTTCGCAGTAAAAACGAACCTTAGCTTTCGTCTCTTCTCTTGAGCCCATTTGATCAAGAAAAGGCAGCTTTGGCTCCGAATGTAACCGGGAAGGAATACTTAAAGAAAACAAAGAAAGGCGTTTCAATTTAATTCTACTTTCAGAGTTTGAGTACAGTTGTGAACTTCGTTTTTAATTTTATTTTAAAAGTATTATCAGGGACCAATGAAAACAATATACAAGGACAGAACACTGTTTATTTACATCACATCCCTACGAACTAGTAAGCTTATAAAAAGTAATTAACATAATATTATGGAATATATTAATTTAATAAAGATTTCTTAATATCTAATAAATTATGAACTAGTCAGTCTTTGGTGGGGTTGAAACACGTCCAGAGCTGCTCTCTACGCTAGCCCAGGGAACAATTCTGAAAATGATTCGCACCAAAAATCTGACAGGTCCATCGACTCCGGTTCGCTTAATGGCGAAGTCACGGACTCGTAGCCGAGGTCCGAGCTGAGGCTCGTGTGCGTCGGGGAGAGCCCTAACAAGTTGTCCTCCACCGACTTCGGGGAAAGCGTCATCGGAGAGAGCATCTTCATGTCACATTCTAACGTAATACCCGAACAGTTGTTTGTCAAGGTGCCAAAGTCTGTGTCAATGTGTATCGGCGTCACTTCTTCTGCGACCTCTTCGCATGGCACTTCAATAGTCACGCAATCATTGGCTTCGTCGCAACTCGCGTAGAACAGATCCCCTTTGTCATTATTCTCCTCCTTCGTTTGTACTTCTGTGTCTGGTCTGTAGGGATGCGCGTACGAATGCTGGGCCAGTATCCTGTCCACGTCGTGTTTCCTATCTACGACGACACTTTCACTGGATTCCAGGTGCTCTGTTGCGGTCCCCACCACTTGAGCTCCTTCAGAGCACTCTCGAGCGTCCCTGTCTGAGACCTACAATACGAAAAATATTATTATAAAACCTGTTATTGATGACGCATCAATCGTCTTTATTGTGGTTCTGAATATATGTAATTGTTGTTCGGCGCTCGATCATTCTGTGAGAAATGCATGTTCGGATGATGCAATATTGTTGATAGTTAAAATCATCTACGAATTTAGTACTAAATATTACAAATAAATATAGAATGGATTTCCCCAACACCAGTGACCCGCTTATCTAAACCGATTAATTAAACAAAGAATTCGAAACATTGTAATCTTATCGTTTATCGAAAATTTTGTATTTCTATGATCAAGAAAACATGGTTAAAATATATTTAGTGCAATTATAATTAATGACACATATGATAGTAAAAATATGAGAAACGGAAAAGCATTAAGTTGGTGGGTGTACTTACATCTTGATTCGCTCCTGAAGCACTTGCATCAATCTCTTTGAGGAGGGAGTCTGCAAGTTGATGGAGGGCATCGAGGTACTCGTCGGAGTCGAGGTGAGCGAGGATGTCTGTGAGAGGAGACACATCGTCAGCAGGAGCCGCGCCGCGCGGATCGCCGCCGGGGGCCCTTCCTTCTGCTGAGGAGACTCTGCTGGTCCTCGGGCCCCCGCGACGGTCCGCGCCGCTGCCGCTTCGCTGCGTAACGCTGCGTTCTCGCTTAACAATCTCTCGTTCAACGCCTTCAAGCTTTCCACCTCACTCGTTAGCTTCTCGTTCATGTCCATAAAGTACTTTATACGGCCCTCCATCTCGTCCATTTTGGCTTTCTTCCTGTCGCGCGAAGTCTGTGCCGCTACACGGTTTTTCAACTTCCTGCGAACGTGACATCAGGTTAGCTAATATTCGACGCATGCTAATAACTATAAGTGAGTACTAATAAGATGTTAAAAGGCATGACTTTACTGCGTAACAGTAAATAACGGAATGGTAGTTCAATGGGCGATGAGTACTGTTCTTTGTGACCATTATTTCGTAGTCTAATACTATTGAACTCCGTCATTGAAATTACACATTAACTATTTCATTTATACATTCCAACTAATAATACTTGATATATTAATTAAGGGATAAGAAAGCTAATAACAAGAATTATATACTAGCGATAAGCGTGAATCATAGAAGCGTCGCGTAAATTCCATGACACGCAAGCAAGCGTGCACTTACTTTCGCTGCATCTTCTCTTCCCACGTGAGGTGGTCAAGCCTCCGTTTCCTGGTCGGTGGTGGCGATGGGACCTCGACCAGAACGTTCGAGTCCCCATCGTCCACCAGGTAATTGTTCGGAACCGTGATGATTATTGGAGCGCTCATTTTTACATAAAAACAATCTTCAATGTATCACCACACTCCAATTGCACGTTTATTTCAATGTCTTGTTACCATAATAACACGAAATTTAGACATTTATTAAAACACTTTTATGTGATAATTTCCTGCCCGTGAATAGCAAACGATTGCGTCGTACATATTCGACCTCAACTTGTTAAATAAACGCATTGAAGGGTTCTCGAAATCATATATGTGGTTGAATTTTATTGGACGACTGTTATCAGTGGATGCCAGTGACATGGTTTCGATAACAAATAGAAAGAGATAAAAATATAATTCAACAGCAAGAGTAAAAGAGATAAACACTACAATATAGACCAGTGAAGAGTGAGATGGCTCTATATAATATTGCTCAAGAGAAAATGAAATAAGTTGAACAATATTGACGTCAATTTTAGTGGGAAAGTGATGCATTTTAAATTTGCGATCAATAAATTGAATCTATTTTTAATCATTATGACTGAACTACATTTAAAATGAGATTTTCTAACTCTTAACCTAGCTTCTCTTTGTTGCCTACATTTACACTCAATGACTAACAATAATGACTCAATGCTGATGAAACATGCTAGTTGCAGTGTTACCGGCAACCGGTAAATTAGCTGACGTAAAATGTAACATACGGCCTTAATATGATGCAACATCTAATATTTATGACAAAGAAGGCTTTTCACCTAAATTTATATTATTAATAGCCCGTTATGTCCTATTGGGCTCAGGCCTCCTTCTAGATGGAACAGATGGTATACCCGCCACGCTTGTATAAGGCAGATTGGCGGGTTAAATATATGTATGGTCTCATTATTCAGATTTCCTCACGATGTTCCCTTAACAGTAGGTACATGGCAATTATGCTATAATAAACACATTAGGCGAGAAAAACTCCCTTAGCGTTGCATGTCATCATGGGATTCGAACCTCTAGATTGGCCTCCGAATGTAATACCACTGAGCTACCAGGTACCTTAAAGTAATACTTATATCATCATAGTATCATAAAAGCAAGTTTATAAATACTTTTTTTTTTGAGGTGGAAATGCATATCGCAATCCCAGCTGCGTGGGAATGGGTGACGGGGTGGTGTGGGACTCCTCGTGAAATGCGCCCATACGTCCCCTTCTTTAGTTTGGGGTACGCACGTCGCTGATATACGCGTTGTAAAAGACCCCGGGGGCAACCTGTTATGCGAGGACCTCGCGGTGAAGGAGAGATGGCGCTCGTATTTCCACGAGCTGCTGAACAAGCAGCATAAAGAGGCGCCATATCTTCCTCCAAATCAAGGATTAGTGCCACTGGTAACGCCTGCAGAAGTCCAGAATTGTCTTCGCCGCATGAAAAATCGGAAGGCTGTCGGAGCCGATGGAGTCGCCACTGAAGCCTGGAAGGCGATGGGCTCTCGTTATGTGGGCATCTTAACAAACATTTTTAACCGGTCACTCCTCACCGGTACGATCCCGGACCAATGGAGGCTGAGTATCATTACTCCTGTCTTCAAAGGCAAGGGATCGGTGCAGGAGTGCGGTCTACCGAGGTATAAAGGTCATCTCCCACACTATGAAGCTCTTCGAGAGGGTTATAGACTCTCGGATTCGGCAGGAGTGCACTGTCTCGGGATGTCAGTATGGGTTTCGCCCTGGTCATGGGACCATGGACCCTGTTTTTGCCCTAAGGATTGTCGCGGAGAAATATAGGACGAAGAATACGCCTCTGCATTGCCTGTTTCTTGACTTGCAGAAGGCCTTCGACTGTATTCCTTGTGCGATAATGCGGGAACTCCCGCATTCGCGGCAGTCTTCATTTCCGTGACATTGCAGGAGTGTCGGCTCCGATGGTACGGCCAAGTTTTACGGCAACCGGACGCTTACTTGGGAAACAAATGTCTGGTCATGCCGCCTCCGCCAGGCCCCGTCAGGAGGGGTAGACCCAAAAAGTGCTGGCTTGACGTCGTAAAGGGCCAATGGGCTCACTACCAGGATTTCTGAAGACCGTGCTAATAGAGAAAGTCGGAAAGCGGACCCCGGGCACCTAAACGGAAGCTTCGGTTGCGACCGGGATACAACGCTGGGTAGATGATGATGCCGAAATGTACCCACCTAAAAAAACATGCGTCACCGCGCTATAATAATTTTTAATTGCGCAAGTGCTTTGAAAAAGGTTGGCCACCGCTGACCTAAACCTACACAATTAATCCGCTTACAAGCGTTACGTCCTGGTTAACCAGGACGTAACGCTTGTAAGCGGATTTAAATCCGAAACTTTCACTTCAAAGACCCAGTCTGTTGTGTTATAATAGGCTAAACTAGTAGCCCACAGCACGTGACGTCAGCATCACACAGCCTGCGTCAAACTGACGTCACGTCCCACAGTCCCGACCAAGATGAACAGTGGCACTTGGGTGCAGTGTTGTTCTTGATACGGCAATTGCCGTAATATACGGCATTCAGGCATCTTAACCATCATAAATACGGTATACGGCAGCTCTTTGATTACCGTATTAAAATATACGGTAATTGACTAAAGTGAACAAAAAAAACATATCGTATAATCTATCTCTCGCACCAAATTGTAAACCATAGATTTAGTAGAAGCCCACAAAAATAAACGTCAACTGAATTCAATCAAATGCAATCTTAACTCTGGGACGTTAAAGTCTAAAATCTTTGATTTTTAGGACGTGTGAGAATTCCCGGTATAATCGTTATTGTACTGTACCTATTGTGATTCTCTCAATAGAGTATCATTGCTTCTTTGGTTTGCTGTATGACACGATCTATCAGTGAAAGTCATAAGATTTCTATAATTTTTACTTAATTGAAAATGAGTGATAATGAGTGTGACAATGACGACGGGTTACATCCACCGCAAAAAAGTAAAAAGTAAACACATAAAACAGAAGTATAGAAAGCAACTTTTTAAGATATTTTCAAAATAACAATTGACAACAAGCACCCCATATTTTTTTACAATAAAATTCATTCTTTTGTTAATCCCACTATCCTTAATTTAAATTTATTGAAATTTTTTTTACCTTTTAGTTTGATTTTTCATAAAAGCGTGTTTTTTATATTATTTTTAACTTTGCAAAATAAACATTTTGTACAATACGGCATTTTTCTTAATTTTCCCTAAAAATCCGGCAATTTTACAATTTAAATACGGCATCCCTAAATTTGTCAGGAACAACACTGCTTGGGTGGTTTTAGTACAGTGTGACCATATGTGGCAGTTTCCTGCCATTTTGGCAGGATTGAGCCCTTATTTTAGGCTGTGGCAGGATGTGTGGCAGTTTTTAAAAATTCGGCAGTATTTGGCAGTATTTAGAAAAATGTTAATTATGGCAATACTACATCTTTAGTTACAGGTATTCCCTTAAACCTCTCTTAGAATTTTTGTGTGATACTTTATTGTGAACTCTAATGATTCATCTATACGGTCTATATATATAAACTATAAAACAGATAATAAAGTTTAAATTCTTTTTGCAATGTTGTTTGTACATTTCAATCAAATCAACCATATAATTCATATAACTTTTGCCTTTTATTCTGAGTACACGACTTTAAGGAGTATAAATATATAATTTGAGTGTGTTTTGGTAAAATGAAGCGAAAGTATGAAAGAGCGTACAGGGCAGAGTGGGAGCAAGACCCATTACTGTCATCGTGGCTTACTAAAGCTAAAGACAATCCTGACAGGGCATTTTGTAACGCATGCAATTGTAAATTGCCACCGCGTCTATCTGCCCTAAAAAACATGCCTGTATAACAAAACATAAGAAAAATATGGAAGAGTATCACTATAGGGGGTAGGCAGTCACCAGTGAAATATCTTTTAATTAATTAATTTTATCGTATCAAACTAAAAAAAATATTCTTTGCGTTATGTGTATCTAATGTATGTTTAATAGTTGCTAAAATAAAGTAATAGCAGCAATTTCTGACGAAAATACTCTTACTATTGCGAGACTATACCTGTTTTTTCATATAGTAATGTTGTTGTAGGTTACAAAATTTTTCAAGAATTGTGTTTCGTTTCAACCAACCAAAAAATGGTCAAACGGATGACTAAAGACATGTAGCGATGAATATAATCTTAATTGTAATGTATGATCGACATTTCTTATTAACAATATCAATAAAAAAATATAATTAATAAACTGGCATTATTTTGGCATTTTTATTATAAACTTTGGCAGGATTTGGCAGGATTCTATTCAAGCTAAGGCAGGATTACAAATTTTGAGATGGTCACACTGTTTTAGTAGGTGTACCAGTGACATCATTGACTCGTCTCTAAACCAAAAACAGGTGCAAGTAAGCTAATATAATAAAAAAAAACATGCGGGACAGTCTTTGGGAACTGCCGATGGAAGTGAAAACTAAGTAACATATGAATTGTATCGTCGAGCAATTAGTTTATTATTTTCGGTTTATAAAGAAGTGTTTATGATCAAAGATTAAATTTTAAACTGGTCATTATCACTCTTTACAAACAAAAAATTGTTCACCCAAAAAAAAAGTGCTCAACGCGCCTAAAGAAGTTTTCACTTCAAAAAAACTCAACTGTATTTCATTGTAATAAAGTTGCAATTCGAATAGATACGTCTAAGTAATGCAATGCAATCATTTAAAAGTTACATTATAAAATAAACTTTAAGTCATTTTTTAATAAGATTGGTATTACTGGAGCAAAACTCCGTCTTACGAATTCTTATGATCAGGACACGTGACCTGACGCGTGTTTAACATTTTTTATCCAACACAAAAAAGTTTTCACTTCAATAATTTTTGGTCTTTTATAACATTTTCTAGGTATTGATTCTAAGCTCTGCAGCAGGGCCTCCAGAGTCACACTCACTCATCATCATTTCAGCCGGAAGACGCCCACTACTGGACAAAGGCCTCCCCCAAAGATCTCTACGACGATCGGTCCTGAGCTGCCCTCATCCAACCTATTCCGGCGATCTTGACCAGATCATCGGTCTATCTTGTGGGGGGCCTACCAACATTGCGCCTTCCAGTACGCGGTCGCCATTTGAGGACTTTACTGCCCCAATGGCCATCTGTCCTTCGAGCTATGTGCCCAGCCCACTGCCACTTCAGTTTTGCACAACACAAAACACACACACACACACACACTCACTGTCACATTTACAACCTTTTAATTCGTTTTGAACCAAAGCGAAAGAGATGGCACAATTACAACTTTATGTTTCTAGTCGAGACTTCCCCGACTGCGTTCATATAAGTTGAATATGTACGTTCCGTTTTATTCATATGCTAGTGAAAACACGTTTCATTCCACCACTGCACTGCCAATTGCCGTATTTTGTGATACGGCAATGGGGGGTAATGTAATGTTTGGAAGAAGTACATACCCAAAACTATGTTTGCACTGTATATATTTATACAATTACAGAAATATATACAAATAAAAAACATTAACAATATAGTATCATGTGAATGTAAGTAATTGCAAAAAGTTGAGAGAAGTCAAAAGTATGTCCTAGCGGGAGCAGGAGTCCACCACCACACTCCCCTCCCGCCAACGCAGGCCACGTCGTTGGCGCTGGAGGACGAGCAATGACCTCCGGCCGCCGTAGAAAGCGGCGGCGGGTGGCCCCTCGGGGGAGGATCCGCCGCCCGCACTATTGCCGCGAGGGAGAGGGCCGCGTGCTGTTCCGGGGCCCCCCTCAACTCCTACAATACAGGAGAGCGCCGGGGGGACGAAACCCTGACCCCCTGGCGCCAACACTTCAGAAGAGGCCCGCCTTGAGCCAAAGGGCGGGCCGGCGCCGGCTCGGGCCACGAGATCGGCAGGCCACATATCCGTAGGCCCGGGCGTAGGCGATAGGAGAACAGCGGGATTTTTTAGTGGGTAGTCGGATGGCTGAACATCTTCCCCGGAGTCCCACATATCCCTCGGTCCCCCCGGGCCGGGGGAACCCGTCAAGAGAGGTTTTTCCCCGAGACAAAAAAAAAAGTCCAAAAGTATGTCCTATAATGAGATTTAGGCCAAGAGAAACAAAATGCTCTATGACTGTGTTGTTCAAGTAGACACACAAGCAAATAGGTTGGCCTGCCGTATACCGTATTTTCTGTGTTAATACGGCAATTGCCTTATCAATCACATCGCTGATCACACAATTTTATATTTAATTCACAGCGAAGTAAATAATTACTAGTATTCTCTACAGACAATAATAATTTATTAGTATTAATAATACATATAATCTCTAAGCATTCGGGGCTTCGTGACTACCAAGCGAAAGGTCGCCGATATTGTATTTATAATGAATTCTTAATATTTTGTTTAGTATATTAGGATATAACTTATTCGTCAAAATATCGCAATGATGAGCGTTACTTACCGTTACGGTATCTTCTAGATCATTTTTCGCATTGAATTGTTTGTTAAATTTGAGCATTAAAAAGTAGATGTTCAGGTGAGTGACATTAAAAACGAGACTAATCCTGTTTACTACAAATAAATTCTTTTTAAGTGTAGATCAAAAGTCCACATAATTCTCCGATTATCAAGTGTTGTTGTTTATAGTAATAATAATATAAAAAGTGTAAATCTGGGCTAGCGGTGGGTAACTCTTCTATTTTATGTGAGGATGAGGGAGCTCCTCATTTTACCTTGCGAGGTACTCATGAGATACCCCTCATTTGAGGTGAGGAAGCGCTTGCTCGACTCACGTCCCGGTGCGAGCGGTGAGTTGGTTGAGGCCGAACGAGTAAGTCGAGCAAGTGTTGCGCACGTATTATACTCGAGTCGCGCTTCGTTTTTCTTCGGTATGATAAGGTGAAACCTCTTTACGATGTGACACCTAATGTTTTTCTTCTTTTATATATGACAATGGAATTTTACATTGTCAGATAGTTATCTTAAATAAAAGTTGTATTTCTGAATATGTCGTTCTTATTGAAATAAATATATACATATAGTATATATTTGAGCTACACTCAGTTACTTTAAAAGGTTATGGGCCCAGACACGTTAGAGTATAACTAAAATGGAGTTAGTCAAAGTCCAAATTTCAAAGTTGGACGGAACCAACTGGGTGCAATGGAGGTATAGAATGACTGCACTGCTTAACGGGATAGATGGATTCATAGAAATTGTTCAAGGTAAATTATGTAAGCCGGAGAGACCAGCAGGAAGCGGCAACGATGGTGATGTCAATGCAGTGGAAATGGCTGTCTACAAGAACAATTTATCAGACTATCTAAAGTTGGAAAGTACTGCTCTTTTATTAATAACGAACAATATAACAGATGAAACCTTAGACAAGGTAATTAGATATACAAACCCAAAAGACGTTTGGGATGAATTACACAGACTGTACGACGGCGTAAACGATGACCGTTTGTACAATACATGTATGGAATTATTTCAACTGAAGATGGATACTTCTGATGACATGTCCACTCATATTACAAAAGCGAAAAATTTATGGCATAAATTAAATCAAGAACTGGTAAAAGCGAATGAAGGGCATGAATTACCAGAGTTCCTTTTGATCTGCAAGATCTTAGATACGTTGCCAGAGGAATATTTCTCGTTCAAGTCGAACTGGATGATGATGTCAAAGAAGGACAGGACTGTGGACAATCTAACCAGTCAGTTTTGTGCTCATGAAAGGGCCTTAGTGAAGACATTTAAGGACGATAATAATTTATCAAGATCCGCCGGTCAAACACTAGTGGTCAGGAGTAACCAAAAAAATATCGAAAGTAAGAATAAGTTTAAATGTCATCATTGCGGCGAGTATGGTCATTTCAGAAAGGATTGTCCGCAAAAGAAAAATAGTAGAAAACCAAATGAGAATGACATAATGCTTGAATTAGCGAATGTATCAAATCGCAATACAGATCGAAATGGATGGTACGTTGATAATGGAGCCACACACCACGTCACAATGAGGAATGATCTATATCAGACTTTTGAACATTTTAAAGAACCACACTCTGTAACTACAGCAGATGGAAGCACAGTAGACGCCTTAGGGAAAGGTACAATACTTATGAAGAGCCAACATCGGACATTCATATTGAAAGATGTATGGCTTGTTCCTAAGGTTACAAAGAACCTTTTTTCAGTACTTTCAGCTCATGATGTTAATAAGAACATGTTGTTTGAATCACGAGCTACTTGGTGTTCGATAAAAATAAATAGGAAACTGTGTGTAACTGGAAGTAGACAGAAATATGGTGGGTTGTATAAACTGAAGTGCACGCCAGTCCAACCCAGAGAAAATATACTTGTAAACACTATTGACACCTTACAACTTTACCACGAACGTATGGGTCATCAAGATAAACGTCATGTAAAGCATGTCATAGAGAGAGAACTTCATATAAAGTCTAAGAATAGTGGAAGATTATGCGAAGGATGCATTTTCGGAAAGACACATAGACGGAAATTCGGTGTTCGAGAAAAAGCTACCATCCCTGGAGAACGCATCCACTCAGATGTTTGTGGTCCGTTTCCATTGAGTGTTTCAAAGTCTCGTTATTTTGTTTTATTTAAAGATGAATTCTCGTGTTACCGGTATGTATACATTATTAAACATAAATCGGAAGTACCTGAGTTATTGCACTTAATGTTGGAAGAAGCAAAAACAGCAGGCCATCGAATTAAAGAATTTCTCAGTGATAATGGCGGTGAATTTGATAATGACAAGGTACGTAAAGAACTAGAAAAATATGGTATACATCAACGTTTAGTCATGCCCTATACACCAGAACAGAATGGTTGTAGTGAAAGGGATAACCGTACTATAGTAGAAATGGCAAGGGCAATGATGCATGCACACGAGGAGCTTCCTCAATTCTTGTGGGCAGAGCTAGTAAATACGGCTGTTTACATATTAAATAGGACAGGGCCTACATCCGTTGAAGGTAAGTCGCCATTTGAGTTATGGTTTGGAAAGAAACCACAAATCAAACACTTAAGAATAATTGGCTCCGTTTGCTATGTGCACATTCCTAAACAGAATAGGAAAAAGATGCAGAAAAAAGCAAAGATGTGCATTCTTATTGGTTACGACAATGACGATGGTTATAGATTATGGGACAAAGAAACTAAGTCACTTGTAAGATCTAGGGATGTTACCTTCAATGAAACACCATTAAAATCTAAGCTAGATATAGATGATTCCGAGGTTGAGGAACAAGCTGCGGAAATTGAGTTTCCTTTATGCACAAGGAAAAACTACCAGACTGAATCAATTTCGGGTTCTGTGGTAAATGAAAATGTACTTGGAAGACATAGTGCTCCTGAAACTGAAGATAATCAATGCAGTAATGAATCTATTGAATTAGAGGGAGGAAATGAGGAGAACGATAATGATGTTGCAAGTAATGAAGAAGATGAAGGGCAAGATATTGAACAATTAGCTAACTATGGAATGCAACTTAGAGATCGTTCGCTCCTTAGACGTCCAGTAAAATTCAATGATTATGTCTCTTATATTGATATAAATTGTTGTAGTGAAGAGCCCAATTCATTTAAGGAAGCCATAGCTTGTCCTAAGAGGAAATTGTGGTTTAATGCTATGGATAGTGAAATGGAATCCTTAAGACAAAATGGCACTTGGACTTTGGAGAAGTTACCTAAAAATCGTAAAGCAATTCCATGTAAATGGTTTTACAAAACGAAGCTTAATCCTGATGGTACAGTTGACAAGTATAAGGCTCGACTAGTAGTAAAAGGCTTTAGACAGAGAAAGGGTGAAGATTATGACCAGACTTTCAGCCCTGTCGCAAAATTGGCAACAATTCGAGCTGTGTTAAGCATCGCAGCTAGTGAGGGTATGAATTTAAATCAGTTCGATGTTTCAACAGCCTTTCTATATGGTTCTTTGTCGGATGAAGAAATATATATGAAGCAACCAGAAGGTTATGATGATGGATCGGGTCGTGTTTTTTTTGCTAAAGAAAAGTCTTTATGGTTTAAAGCAAGCTCCTCGATGTTGGAATAAAACTATACAAGATTTTTTCAAGGACATAGGCCTAAAACAAAGTGAAGCTGATCCATGTTTATTTGACAGAGAAGGAGCTAATGGAAAGCTGATTGTAGATCTCTATGTTGATGACGGCCTAATAGCTGGTTCATGTAAGGAAGTAATTGATGAGTTTCTTGAACAAATGATAGGGAAATTCAAAATTACAACAAAACCTATATCTTACTTCTTAGGAATAGAGGTAGAAACAAGAGAAGGAGGTGATGTGCTAATTCACCAGACATCGTATGTTAAGAAAATATTGAAACTATTTGGAATGCAAGAATGTAGACCAGTATCTACTCCGATTGTAAAAGAAGGAATAATTAATCAATCAGAGAAGGTTGAAGACTTCTTTGTTGCTAATTATAGACAAATAGTTGGGGCACTTGCATACTTGATGGTCTGTACTAGACCAGATATTGCGTATGCTGTAGGAGTAGCCTCCAGGAATCTAGAGAATCCAACACAAGCTGATTGTGTGAGACTGAAGCGTGTTCTTAGATATTTGCAATATGCTCCAGATATGGGAATCCTTTACAAAAGACATTGTCAAAAAGGAAACATACTATGTTATAGTGATGCTGATCACGGAGGAGACATTGCAACGGCAAGGTCCACTTCTGGCGTGTTATGCCTTTATGCTGGTGGTGCAATATCGTGGGTCAGTAGGAGACAGCAAAGTGTTGCTATCTCAACAACGGAGGCAGAAATAGTAGCGGCTAGCGAGGCAGCAAGGGAAAGCATTTGGCTTGCTCGTCTTATTGGAGGATTACTCAAGACAAAAAGTTTGCCTATACTTTATATAGATAATGAGGCAGCTTTACGTTTGGCTGAAAATCCTGAATTTCATAGAAGAACAAAGCATATTCGTATTCGTCATTTTTTTGTTCGAGAATTGGTGACGAATGGAAGTCTTCTTGTAAAGAGGGTTGATACTGAACAACAGCTGGCTGATATTTTTACAAAGGCACTTCCAAGGCCCAGATTTAAACAGCTGTGTGAAAAATTAGGTATACACAACGAGAGAAGGTGATAAGGTGAAACCTCTTTACGATGTGACACCTAATGTTTTTCTTCTTTTATATATGACAATGGAATTTTACATTGTCAGATAGTTATCTTAAATAAAAGTTGTATTTCTGAATATGTCGTTCTTAATGAAATAAAGGAACTGTACTTTCGAAATTGTTGACGAATACGTCTACTTGGGTCAAACGATCCAGTTAGGCAGGTCCAATTTCGCGAAAGAGGTCACTCGTCGAATCCAACTCGGATGGGCAGCGTTCGGGAAGTTCCGTAAAATCTTTTCGTCCCAAATACCGCAGTGTCTCAAGACGAAGGTTTTTAACCAATGTGTGTTGCCAGTGATGACATACGGAACGCAGACGTGGTCGCTAACTATGGGCCTTATGAGAAAGCTCATGGTCGCTCAGAGAGCAATGGAGAGGGCTATGCTCGGAGTTTCCCTGCGAGATCGAATCAGAAATGAGGAGATTCGCAGGAGAACCAAAGTAACCGACATAGCCCGGATGATTGCAAAACTGAAGTGGCAGTGGGCTGGGCACATAGCTCGAAGGACTGATGGCCGTTGGGGCAGAAAAGTCCTCGAATGGCGACCGCGTACCGGAAGACGCAGTGTTGGTAGGCCCCCCACAAGATGGACCGATGATCTGGTCAAGATCGCCGGGATAGGTTGGATGAGGGCAGCGCAGGACCGATCATCGTGGAGATCTTTGGGGGAGGCCTTTGTCCAGCAGTGGGCGTCTTCCGGCTGAAATGATGATGATGATGATGAATGAAATAAATATATACATATAGTATATATTTGAGCTACACTCAGTTACTTTAAAACGGTTTTCGTCGAGCGTGGCTTCGTTCGCATTCTGCCGAAATGCAATTACCTATTGTTCTCCTTCACACGTATAGTTTTCTTTCGCTCAGAATTTAAAATTAAAGAAAATAATGACACACTATTACCATTTTTAAGTGCAATTAAATAAAGCTTATTATTCAAAGGATTATCAATCTCACGGAAATAAAAATATTTTATTTTAAAATTATTTTATTTTATAGTTTACTTATGACCTTCGAAGTGTATTGTTGTATCAATTTTTAACAGACTTGTTACAATTACGTAAAGTGCGAATAATACTTACAAGATTCTGCTATTTAATATACCTATTTGATTCTTGCTTGACTGAAAGTTTTTGGCGGGATTATGGCTCCAAGAGCAAAAAAATCTAAAACCTGGGAGTTTTTTACGGATTTATGAGAACACTAGGCTAAATGTACAATTTGCTCGAAAGTTTTTTTTAAAGCAGGGCATGTTGTCATTGATAGACGTAACCGGTTGGACGGTTAAAAAGTCCGCATGATTTTATTTTTAAATGCAAACATGTAAGTTATTCAAATTGCATCCATTTTTTTATTATTTTATATATTTACCCTTTTTCTCAATAGAAGCACTCAATATTTTTTATTCTTTGTTTTATTTACGATCTCTGTGACTTTTATTTTAGCACCCCTAATATTCCTTCTATAACTAATAAAATTCAAACAAAAAACAAATACAAACAGCAAAAAATTATACAAAAATAAACATGTTTGTAATTTCGTTTGATCTAAGACTTCCCAACTCAGTTCACCTCAACTTGGCGCAACTCCCTCGTTTCCATTCATTTGATTCACGTTAACAGATAATAACCTCGCCGAACATTTTTCTCATTCACTCACTAGCGTGAAGAGGTTCGTGAGGTGGTTCAATGTTGTAATTCGAGTAACTCTTTCAATTTACTGTCACGAGTACCTCAAATGAGGCAACTCATGAGTGAGGTACACAACTCTAATCTGGGCTAAGGCCAAGTAATCCAAGCTCAAAGAATCTCTCGTCTTGAAGTGAAAAAAACAATCAAAAATAATAAGATTGAAGTTAGGTATGTGGTTAAAAGAAAGAAATTGAAGTAAACTTTTTATACCAAATTTAAAATCTATTTTAAATTTTGTTAATTAGTTCATTGCAAACAATTAGTTCAGTATGGCATCTACGAGTGCCGATTCCCAAGCATCAGTAGCTCAGAAGACTTGGGTTATGTCAAATAATATAGAGACGGTATCTAGTGTGGACGAAATTTATCGTTACGACAGAAAGCAGCAACAAGACATTCTTGCAGCGAAGCCATGGGAGAAAGAGTAAGTTGATTTATCAATAAATATTAAACTGGTTAGTTGATACTAACTAATACATAGTGGGCTATCAGCCTGTCTGCCGTCACAGCGAGTAAAAAAGCATCCAGTGGCTGAATTGATTTTGGTGTGTCACTAGTCTGTTATTCCAAACCCAAAACGAAACTAAAGTAACAATTGAATGGTGCACTAACTTTACTGCCAACAAAATTAAAAGTAGTAAATAATTAAAACTTCTTGTTCTTGTGTCTACCCCTTCTTATTTGTGGCTAGTACTACAAGGCCCCAACCTAGGCTGGAGACATTTGCAAGAGCTTAAGGAACACTGAAAAAGGAAACAAACCTCTATGCAGGGGCGGAGTAAGAATACTAAACTCTATGGCCAAGATTAGCCTGTCGTAAAAGGCGATAAAAACAACCCTAGCTACGTGGTAGCACTCCAAACCCATCAAAATATAAGTCAAAAATTGTCTCATTATATCGTGATGAAACCTTCATATCGAGGTCACAATTTAATTTTCATGCAGGAGCAGAGAAAGAATACTGGATGGCGACAACCTTTGGTCTAAAGTATGCTGCCATAACCTTGTGTTGTGTTTTGGCATTAGTGACTCATGTTCCTGTACCTCTAAGGGACAGTAGTGTGTTTACAGTGCCACTAGCATCGCAACCATCTATAGATGACAGTAACCGTTTACTGTTAAGTAAGCAGTCAGACTGTCTGCCGGTCCTCAGCAATTAAAAAAAACAAGTGGTTCTAGTGGATATACCAACAACATGATCCGTCATCATCTGTAGCTTCTTTGCTTAGGAGTTCCAAACTATTCTAATTTCCAAAAGGACTACAAGGTCTGTTGCTGCTATGAGTACTTTTATTCTGTTTCAGCCCACACTTCTTCAAAGACATCAAGATTTCTGCTCTTGCACTGTTGAAAATGGTCATGCACGCCCGGTCTGGTGGCACTCTAGAAGTAATGGGATTACTTCTGGGTATAGTATTCTATTACTAACATTATAAACGCTAAAGTTTGTATGATGTTCTTCTTTATGCAAAAACTAATGGATTTTAAAGAAAATTTAAAGTAATATAATTTATACATCAGAATAACACATAGGCTATAATTTATAAAGATATCACGTGAATTGTCCAACATATAACTATAATTGTCAAGTAAGTAGGAAAAAAAGTTTGCCATCTGTGAGCTATTCTGGCGTGCGCTGCAAAAACCGTTAGACTTACATATATAATGTATAATGGAAATGTTTATCTTAAATAGTGCTACAAAAAAGCCTGTGACAGCCAGCATATATATTTTATGTGTAAGCCATTATCGCCAAAATAGTGAACCATAAATAGAATAAAATTAATAATTTATTTCTAATGCACATTTAGTAGTAACAATTCTTCTACTAACCTAAAACTGGAAAACTTACTCCATCTGAAATTGATGAAGTGACGAATTTCCGTTTTCATGTTAATTTGTGTGTCACTTGATTTCTATGTATTTTAGAACTATTAATATCTTTTGTTCCACTTAAGTTTTGAATACATTTTACACAAATATCGAAGTTCACGGGGTCATCTATTATAAATATGAATGTAACTTTATCTGTTACATTTTCATTTTGATAAATTTCGGTAATAGAGATAGATTTTTTTTTATTTATTTGGCATAACAACATTTTCTGGGTCAGCTAGTTCTATATAATTTGTTTATAATAAACTGATTCTAAAACATTTTACAATTTTCATAGTAATTCTTTTTTTTTAATTGCTGTAGGACAGCAAACAGGCTGGCAGCTCACTTAGAATTTAGCAGTTACTGTCGCCTATGGGTGTTTGCAATGCCAGTGGCATCACGAACACACTGTTGTCCCATAAGGGTACAAGGACTTGGGTCACAATACAATACAATACAAGGTTATTATGGCGGCATACATAAAACCAAAAGTGGCCATCCAGACGGGTTTGAGGCTCTTACCACATAGCTAGGGTGGGTTGTTTTGTCGCCTTTTACGACAGGCCGATCCTGGCCGCAGTGGTTAGTATTTTTTCTCTGCCCCTAGAGGGATAGTATACTTGGCCTATTTATAAAGATCAATTGATTTTGATCAATTGAACATCTGTCTGCTATTGAATTAAAGTTAGATATCTATGAATTTGTAAGTATAAATCCTTCAGAGGACTCCATCAGTCCTCTGAATGATTTGTGGGTTGGTGGGTTCATCACCCACGCAAGGCTTGTGCTACAAGCCTTTGAGTTTATTTTATGAATGTGCAGAGTTTTATTTTATTATTTAAAAAAAATATTCCCTTTATCAAATTTAGGTATTATACACATTAAAAGTTATGTCAGTGTATTTAAATGTAAGATGTTTGTTTTTTAATTGAATATTAACAAAGACACCATTCAGGTAAGGTGGATGCAAACACAATGATAGTGATGGACTCATTTGCCTTGCCAGTGGAAGGCACAGAGACCAGGGTCAATGCTCAAGCACAAGCTTATGAATATATGACAGCTTACATAGAAGCTGCTAAACAAGTAAGTATTTGTTAACAGGTTGAAATTCAATCAGGACATATAGTATGGTTTGTAATGAATGACTTGATTGTATATTCAAATAAAACTGATAACACCAGGAGAATTATGTTTTAAGTTTCTTGAATCATGTAAATTTTAAATTCAAGTCATATTTTTGGAATTTACTCAATATCAAATTTGAGAAAATGAATAGATGTGCAATATATGGACAGTAATGTAAAATGGACACCATATTGGACCACACCGGTTCAATCTGTCAAAAAGGCGACAAAACCCTAGCTAGGTGGTAGCCACTCTTGGTCTAAAAGTATGTCGCCATAATAACCTTACGTTGTGTTCTGGTATTGGTGACCCAGGTTCCTGTGCCCCTATGGGCGCCGGTAACTGCTTACTGTTAAGTGGGCCGTCAGCCTGTCTGCCGTTCTTAAAAAGGAAATTATTATAAGGAAATACGCACCAGAGCATCAATGTGTATAATCCACAAAATTTATCCTACCCAAGTGTGATGATTATTTGATAAACAAATACTTAATTCATGCAGCAACTTTTGTTATATGTTTTTTGATTGATATACTTTTCTGTTGTAAATACATTCATATATTCATAAACACACTCAGGATGAGAAGTGAACCCGTGGCTCCAGCGTGAGGAAGCAGTTACACTACGAAGCATGTCAAACTATCTGCTAATAAATAACTGTATCTTAAAGGTGGATCGTCGCGAGAATGCAATAGGATGGTACCACAGCCACCCTGGCTACGGATGCTGGTTGTCAGGCATTGATGTCTCCACACAGATGCTCAACCAGAACTTCCAAGAGCCATTTGTGGCTATTGTAATTGATCCAGTCAGAACCATATCTGCTGGTAAGGTGTGTTTGGGTGCCTTCAGGACATATCCTAAGGTATGTGTTAAACAGTGAACAATACTGATAATGTTTGGCTAATTTTAATTAACAAATCTATTTAAATAAAATGACAGTTGTGCGCGCATCACGCCAAAACTACTGGATAGATTTTAATTAGTTTTATTTACAAGACACTTGGCCCTTATGTACCATCATTATGTGTGCACTGATGTGTGTTTTCTTGCCATGGAGAAGTGGGGCAAACGGTGTATCCATATGATAACTTCTTATATTTTTTCTATTTACTTTTTATTGTAATTTGACCAGATAAGCGGGCAGGAATGGCTGTCTAGTTTGGGAATCCGTTAATGATCCGTCGGTCGTTTGACGACCTTCGTGGCGTAGCGGCTAACGCACATCGGTACGCATACGGAGGTCATGGGTTCGATTCCCGTCTCTCGTCTGGGTGTTTATGTATAATATGTATTTATTTACAAAAAATATCAGTTGTTTAGTACCCATAAACCTGTCCTATGCTACTTAATATGGACTAGATGGCGCTGTGTGAATGTGCCACAGTATATTTATTTATTTGTCTATTTAGCAACAATAATTTTGTTTATGTAATCACACTCCTTTGACATCTCGGTGTGTTTTCATCATCATCAAAAACTTAACATAAAAATAAGACTCCAACAAAATAAAAATAATATGTTCTTATTTATATGAGTGTTGTGTTTTGACAGGGTTATAAACCAGCAAATGAAGAACCATCAGAGTACCAAACCATTCCATTGAACAAAATTGAGGACTTTGGAGTTCACTGCAAACAGTACTACTCCCTCGAAGTGTCCTACTTCAAGTCCTCCCTAGACCGCAGACTATTGGACTCGTTGTGGAATAAATACTGGGTTAACACCCTGAGCAGTTCCAGTCTGATCACGAATGCTGATTACACCACTGGACAGATATTTGATCTTTCCGATAAATTGGAGCAGAGCGAAGTTTGTTTAGGTAAGATCTTTTACGAAATACTAGCTCCCCCAGTTTTACTTGGACTTGTTCCTTATAGAAAAATCTTGTTTAAAAAAATTGTTCATTAATTTTTTAGATAGTAAAAAACAAATCTTCTGTAGACTAACAATTTTATGTAAATATAACCCACAACTACAGCTGAAGCTAAATACAGCCTAATGCTAGGCTCCCATTTCCCACTCACAGGAGTTTCTTTTATTGTACCTCTCTATTCCTATTCTCCAATTTGCTTTTTCTTTTTATTGCTGTAGACAGCAAACAGGCTGATGGCCCCCGCTTAGAATTTAGCAGTTACCGTCGTCTATGGGTGTTTGCAACGTCAGTGGCATCGCGAATACGTTGCTGTCCCATAAGGGTACAGGAACTTGGGTCACTAATGCCGGAACACAACTCAGTTATTATGGCAGCATACTTAAGACCAAAAGTGGTCGCCATCCAGACAAGCTTGAGGCCTTACCGCGTAGCTAGGGTGGGTTGTTTTGTCGTTTATATTTTGATAAGAACAGTTTATGAACACTTACGTGAGGAACAAATGTCTAGCCTTGGCGCCTCCGCCATGCCTTGATCGGAGGCCCAAAAAGTGCTGGTTTGACGTCTTATTTTATTTTTATTTATTTAATGGACTCACTACCAGGGATGTTAAAGACCACGCGAAGTGGAGAAGGAAAAGTTAGAAAGCGGACCCGGGGCACTGAAGCGGAAGTTTAGGCCGCAACCAGGATTTAACGCTTGAATGATGATGATGGGTTTATAAACACTGAAGGCGATGATTTTGGATATTTTTAGGTCGTGGTGGATTTATAGTGACTGGCGCAGACCCTCACGAGAAGCGCGTCGAGGACAAGTTGGGCAAAGCCACGAAGGACGCGTGTAAGACCACCATCGAGGTGATCCACGGCCTCATGGCGCAGATGATCAAGGATCGCCTCTTCAACGGCGTCAGCAAGCGACCCAGCGCCACACCCATGGTTGAATAATAAAAGAAACATTTCATTTTACAAAAATAACTTCAGGGTTTTAAGAGTTTTGGAGCCATATTTGTACATTTTCATACTTTGATATCATTGATGCTAATATTTCGCAGAATCCCACATAAAGCGAAGCTTTGAAAAGCTATTAAAAATAGAATGATGAGATATAGTAAACAATTTCCACATTCATATATCAAATAAAGCTTTTTTTACGGTAAAGAGCTTTTGATTGACAAGAAAATGGTGTCGAGTTTTCCCAAAGAAATGGTAAATAAAAACGTATGATGGTTCTGTTAATTGACGAAAATAACTGTTGCATATTCGAATCGTCATATTAATAAAAATAAACGCTTAAAATCCTAAAAAATTATTTTATTTAAAAAAGAGTACAAAAATAAAACCCAGATTGTTGATTATATAAACATTTTCAAATATTTATTAACCAATTTACATAATAAATCATTATAATTTTTTATGTACACGTTTCATTCATATAGCTTTAGATATTACACAAAATGATAAAACAACGTGGAGGGCATTCTTTACTTCTATTCAATCAGACATCATGTATTCAAACGAAGCACCAAATTATGATTGAAAATTTTCTATATGTTAGGAAACTTAATATTCATGTCTAAGCTAAACTACTAATTTTATTTAAACTAAAAAGTTTATATAAAATCAAACATTTCCAAAGAAAAAGTATGTGTGCAATTTCCACACACGGCAGAAGTGAAATTTCAGAAAAGCACATTTCATATATTAATGTATAAAAGTTATGAAAACCCGAACAAAGAGGACATCGAATATTATATATAGGAAACCTATCTCATTCTCTCGCAGGCTAAATCCTATTTAGTTTATTATATTTGTCTCTTGGTGTCGCTTTTTCGTTTCATCGAATTTTCAAATCACAACGGCGCTAAAGAAGTTTTACACAATTATACTGTAATTAATAAAATATTAAAGAAATTTTTATGCAAATAATTAAATAATAGTTCATACAAAAACTCAATCAACTGTAAACAAGTATATCACGAGTCTGCAATCGGTTCATTGCAATTTCATGTCAAAGTATGTTCCTATTGCTACTTGACAGACTGTGTTCTCCACAACTGAAGCTGAAGTGTGCTTTCTCTATTCAGCGCTATATCGGCTATCCCTACTTTACTCCTAATTTCATAACTACTATCGATTATAGCGTGCTTGTTAGTTAATCTACACATAAATACGATTAAAATAATACCTATAAACTAATTTCTGTATTAAAATCTCCCAAAAATAATTCATTATATATTGGGAATAATGTTTTATAATTATAATAAAATCCACAATAACTAACTACGCTTAATTTATGAAAACGTGTCACAATTATTTACAACGATTCAACGCTCAAAAAAAAACCTCTCACATGACTCGATTATACATTTACTCTATAAAACTAGCAATGAAAGCGATACAACAAATTTCATTAAATACTATTTTCACAGTAAATTTTCATACCCTACCTATAGTATTTATTGAAAATTCCACATCAGATTTATACAAAATGGTTATTACACAATATTTATAATAAAATTTTATAATGAAGGTAGTTTACTAAAGTTAAGGTTTTTGTAGGAAGATACAAAAACCAATCTGTAATAAAAATGCATAATGAATTCGATAAGACACGATATTTAATACCATCCAGAAGGCAACACAATTCATTATTTTATCGTTTCAATTATATTTCTTCACAATAAAACTTGGAAACTGAGGGCACTTTATATTACAATTATAATACATGCTTATAAGAAAATATTTGATATATATATATATATATATATATATATATATATATATATATATATATATATATATATATATATATATATATATATATATGTATATGTATATGTATATGTATATATATATATATATATATATATATATATATATATATATATATATATATATATATATATATATACACATACCAGGCACATTTATCTTGAATACGTAAAATATACATATCTAGAATAAATATTACAAGAAGCCAAGCAATAATCAGATTTTAAATGTTCATCTATTTGACAGAATAGATTCCAATATTCTACAAATTCTTAATACGTTAAACGCCACCATAGAAAATTAAAACAAAAAAAAAGCAAATACTTGAAATTGACGTAATTTAGGACACGAGGGGCGACTGATAGTTCGCAGCCTAAGGTACTTCACGATGACTAATTATTTTGTTACTCCTATCAATAATTATAGGAAATTTTTAGGTCAAACTGAATTACCTCTCGAACAACGAATCCGAAAATTCACGTAATTTTGAATACCGCGCCGTGACTAAGTGCCTCATAGATAAAGGAAATACGCCGGAAAACATTTTTGAAAAATGTCATTAGTTCTTCAAGATTCTGCGCCTTCATATACAACGGTGAAAAAATGAGCCCCGCTTATTTCAACATGGACGCGAGAGCTGTGAAGAGGACCACGCGCGCGCCGCCCTGTCACGGTAGTGAGTGACCAAAGAAAATGTCCCAAAAGTAGAAAAATTAGAGAATCAGCTTGAGAGCTGCAAGGATTTTTTGGCGCTAGCTGACAATAAAATTGACGAAATTTATGATCATGGTGGTTGAAATGTGGATTCGGCAGTATGACCCGAGTCCAAAGGAGAGAAAGGCCGCTGAAGAAATTCAAGTTGGAAAAGTCGATGTCTCAGCTAATGGCGACTATCTTCTGGGATAGTGAGGGAATGATCGGTCAATATTATGCCGATTTGATGAGTCAGGCTCGTGAGGCTGTTGTGCAGAAACGACGTGGAAAGCTAGCGACGACGCGCTCGTTCACATTGCGCGTGTGGCAGGCCTCGAAACACAGGGGATTTTCAGAAATTGACCCCCCCCCCACCCACCGTACAGTCCAGATTTTTGGATGACAAAGAAATAAAAAGGCTGCCGTACATAGTCATTTTGAGGACAAAGAATATTTTTTGTGTGGTTTAAAAGTTGTGTATTGTATACTAGATGTGAGAAGTGTTTCACTTGAGGGAGACTATATTGAAAAATAAAAAATCATTTCAGCCGGAACACGCCCACTGCTGGACAAAGGCCTCCCCCAAAGATCTCCACGATGATCGGTCCTGCGCTACCCTCATCCAACCTATTCCGGCGATCTTGACCAGATCATCGGTCCATCTTGTGGGGGGCCTACCAACATTGCGTCTTCCAGTACGCGGTCGCCATTCGAGGACTTTATGTGCCCAGCCCACTGCCACTTCAGTTTTGCAATCATCCGGGCTATGTCGGTGACTTTGGTTAAAAAAAAATATAAACCTCAATTTTTCTTTCATTAATCTTAGGCCGCGAATATGTCAGCCACCCCCTCGTATGTACCCAAAATGTCTATCATGGGGTAAAATATCTAGGGCGCGGTTTCGTAATGAATACTAAACTAAACCGCTGGAAGGCACCGGTGACCCCCAGGGCGGAATCAAACCAGATGAGCTCGCCGGTGACTTATATGGACGTTTAATGTGGTAACAAGTACATACAATGTTATTACATTACAAAATATAAAATGTTGGGAATGCACATCAAAACAACTATAACTAATCAATACAATCAAATGAGAATAATACCACAGTATATAACATATATATTTTTTATAAATGGTTAAAATTCATAGTAAATTATTCCACGTATATATTTAAAATTAATCCATAAAAGTCGTTTTCACTTGACAATATATAACACATGTTCATTTCTTCAAGCAAAGTTATCGTAAATATTTCAAGCACATAATCAATCATATTGCTCTATTGAATAATTGAGGCGTGATTGTAAAAGCAGCTAAAACGTTTCTTTGACAAATGGCGTTGACAGCTATCAACTATTTATTACACTAAGGCATCTATCTGTATATTGTATATATTCCAATATCATGTTCAACCGTTTATTTTGCCTTTCGAATCAAATCCCACTAAATCAGTATGGGTTCAGCTCAATTTACGAGTATCCAAAAAATATTCTTATAGCGGGTTTTGCAACTACACGCCTCAATTATACGATGAACAAAACTAAGACACAGGTTGGTGTGAAATGAATACAAAGTTTTATGAACAAATGCTTTTTTTAAATTGTAAATAACCTAATTAAAATTATAGAAGGAGACAAATATAAAATTTTTGGTTCGAGGTCAACGGCCATATATTTTTTAGTCAAAAAAGGAGTATCACTTAGGCTGTCTAGTTCTGTGCCAATATAACAAAGCTTGTATCGGGATTGATTTAAACCACCATGACATATTAAAATTTATAAATAGCCGTAGATGAAACATACTGGTAAATGAATATTTGATATCTTCGCTTTAGGAAATTTAATGACTACTCAATTCAATAACAATAATAATCAGCTCAATATTAACTTAAATATTTATCACACGGTCTTAATAATAGTGCTCTAAAATTAATTTAAGTACATCCTAGAACATTGTTCCGTTTCATTTTTATAAATCTCAATATATTTACAATATGTAAACTTTTATGACGAGAAGTAGATAGTGTATCTCCAATTTAATGGGAATGTTAAAATTAAATAAAATCATGCAAAAAAAAAATATTGAGCAAAAGTAATACGTATGAAATTAAAAATAATTTATTTAATAATAAAAAAAGCGCTATATTGAAGAAATATGCTTACCAAATATTGGAACGAAATTAATTAACCTCGTAAAGCCCAACCTAAATTTAGGTCGATATAAATTACGACCCAATGTACTTAAAACAGGTGCAAGTAGTTGCGACCCTCAACTTTGATTAATTAAAAAATGTGATTAAATGATATTCTTTTGACTTTTCAAAGCTGTATTTTTATTCCTAAGGTTATCTATTTCATGCAAATGATATTCTGAAATAATTTGTTCAATATAAAGAAAATCTGTTACATTTAAATAAAAAATTGAGTTTAATTATCATGTCATAATTTTAGGCCGCTGGGTCGTAATCTATATTAAATACTATTTTGTGCTGAAGTAGTAAGCACATTTCGCACACAGGGAAACTTCCCAAACTGGGAAGTACGAACAAAGGCGTGGGTCGAGATTCCTTCCTTGGTGCGTAAACTATTTTTTATCATGTCAGGACCGAAAGTTCAATACGATCGCGACAGGTTATGAAGAGTTGAGTAATCTGTAATATATTACAAATTGAATCGTCTAAATTATATTGTTGATTGACAGTTGCTAGATTGCTTAAATAACGAGAAATCAACTGAAGGAAAGTTAAGACAAAAGACGTATTTCTAATTGATATTAATTTTGATTGGTCTGAAATGTGTCGCTTTCATCCAGTAAAATAGGCAAGCAAATGGAACTTGCGGCCTCGGAATTATAAAAAAACTCATTAATTTAGATTGTTGGACCTATACGAGGATAATACAGAGAATTTGAAAACAGAGAAAAATAATATAGGTCTTACTAACACCAGTTTCCTTTTTAATCACTTCATATATATCTAAGAAGTGATATATATGTAGTTCTTAAATAAAAGGAAATAAAAATGTATCAAGTCAAACATACGGGTATTTTTCCAACAAATAAAAAAACATTTCATAGACATAAAAATGGAGAAATACATAACGGGGAAAAAGCAAGGTTTTGATGAACATTTAATAATTTATTTAACTCTTCAAATAATCACCAAACTCCGACTTGGAGTCTGTTGAAATATGAACGCATGATTTATATTATCTATGGTTGACCATAGATGTCACATAAATAAGCTAACATCGTTCTATTTTTTTATATTTCATCAATTTAGTTTAGCTAATCTATAAATAATGCTAGTTTTCATCAGGGTCCATTTTCAACATGATATTTAACGCTACGCACACGTGGAATGTTTTGAAAATCTCATTTATGATTTTTACCGTTAAAATTTATCAAAATGGCCACTAAATAAAAAGTAAATTTAACACAATTTGCAATCGTCTCATTTTTTTAATAATTATGAGTACTCTTGAATCATAATTTCTGATAATTGATATTTGTTAACATATTTGTAAATGTTAATTCAGTTAATATTAAATTTTCGAGAACTGTCAAGTCGATAATCCAAATGAAAATGTTAAAAAAAGCTGCCATTAAGTATATTATTAAGATAAAAGTATCGTTAAATAATCATTACCAAAAACAATATTTTGTATAAAATAAGGGGAAAATATTAATTTTGAGATTTTGTATAATTGATGTTTAAAAGTTTTTATGAGACAAGTAATAAGCTCAAAGAATTTTTCATCAAAATCTTAACTACACAAGTGAGAGATAAATTATACTAATAATTTGACGCTGGAAAAACTACTTGACATAGTAAAATACAAAATCATATAAAACACTGCAACTATGTTCAGTTGACTAAAACTGCACGCGCGTTTTCAAATTACACGCTTTAAAATGCCACACAGTAATAGCAATTAAACCAATATTTTCTTTTTATTATTTAATAACAAACATATGACCGACACTATGTGTGTATGAATCTGTACGAGAACGAACCCAATTATCAACAGAAGGCCATATTCCCACTGTTGGATCAGGCCTTCTTCCAGAGGGAGGGGAAGGGGGGGGGAGCATTATAGCTGCTATATATCTATCTAAGTCAACACATAAAAATGATTTAATCGTGCACGTTTCCGCGCGAGGTTTTCCTTTCATATACTACATTATTCAAGAGAAGTGCCTAAAAAGTGTATAGCGGGTATCGAACCTATGGCGTGTGGATTAGTATGCTTTGAATGTGATACAACTTGGCTATTACAAGAAATTTAAATTTACAGATTTAAACAAATAATTTTCAAGTTAAAAACATCCCTTCTACATGACATTGGCAAAATGCACAAGTCGTGCCATGCCATTGCCTAAAAGAAGAAACATCTCAGATATCAGAATTTGCAAGACAAACGAGTTTGGCAAATTAATGAAAGAGATCATCTAGTTCTAAAGTACACATTAACGACAGTAACAGCAAAGCGCTTTTGTTATGGGTATTAAACACACACACACACACATATATATATATATATATATATATATATATATATATATATATATATATATATATATATATATACTTTTCTAAATAAATACATACTATATACATACAAATATGTCACAAATACCCAGACTCGAGATGGGAATCGAACTCACTACCCCAACAAAATATATAATTTGATAGCTCAACTTTAAGTTTAGATTTGTTAACTTTCTGATGAAACAAGTAGCTTTGCGGTCACTATTGCAATATGGTCAAGCTGTACGAAATAAAAATAAACGCGCGTTCAAACTGGTCACGTGAACATAGTGTTAACCAAACCGTAGCACGACAACAGCGCGGTAAAGTCCTTAGTGGGTCCGCGCATTGCATCCCATCCCCTCGGAGGTGGGCTAGAGGCCGTAGCCCTGGGGGCTGGCCCCGCGTCACTTGAACAGGTCCGCGGGGAAGTTGTTCACCTCGGCCTGCTCGAGCACGGGGCTGCCGTCCAGCGTGTACGACACGCGGATTCGGAGCCGCAGCGGCGTCTGGTACATAACAAAGTTAACACTTTCGATTCACCAGTTCCGTTAATCCGGATTCCGTTGTTATTACCTGACACCCCTCCGATCGATTTTATCTATGGTGTTAGGGAGATTTTACACTGTATAATACCCATAATGCCAATGTGTAGCCGTGCCAATATCAGGCTGGGTGGTAGACCCAAAAAGCACTGCCTTGAAGTTGCTAATAGACTTACTACCAAGGGTGCCGAAGAGCGTACGAAGTAAAGAAAAACAATCGGAAAGCAAATTCCAAGCATCGAAGCGGAAGTAAGTACTACAAGGAGAAGAATATGGCTAGTCCATTTTGTTTTTTTTTATTGCTGAGGAACAGCAGACAGGCTGACGGTCTACTTAATAGTAAACAGTTACCGTCGTCAATGGATATATGCGACGCTAGGAGCACCGCGAACACGCTGCTGTACCATATGATTACGGGAACCTGAGTTACTAACGCCGGAATACAACACAAGAGCATTATGGCGGCATACTTATACACCAGGGGTGGTTGCCATCGAGACGGGCTTGGGGCCCTACCATGTAGCCTAGGGTTGTTTTGTCGCCTTTGAAGACAGTCCGACCCCGGCTGCATTCTTACTCCGCCCCTGCACGGAAAAGAATGGCCCCTGCACGGCGTATAAAGGGCGTAAATGTTGAGAATAGATCCTGCTAGTTGACGGACAGTAAAAGATAGAGACTGGATCAGACGAGAAAAAATTCACTTGAAATGTCAGGTACCATAGGATTTTCTAAAAAAAATTTTTTTTTTCTTCTAATTGATAAGATGTTATATGGATCTGATGTGGGGTTAAATAATAATAAAATTTATGCCAAACTCGATCTTCACAGTGATCAAATTGCACGCAATTAGAATAAAATGCTTCTAAGAAGTGAAATAGTTGGATAATGGAATGCGATAAGAGAGAATTAAAAAAAGTGAACTCACCCTCGAGGGATTGGTGATTTTGAGTACTTGCGAGATCTCCCCGTGCGGCGACAGCACCGTTCCGGAGGGCGACATCATGTCCAGCTGGAACGTCTGCACAAAGATCATTTATTCATTAATTTAAGTGCATTACAATAACTTAGTATGTATACATATCAGTAACTTCTATATGTGCAGGGGCAGAGAAAGAATACTGACCTCTGCGGCCGACGTCAGTCTGTCGTAAAAGGCGAGAAAACACCCCACCCTAGCTACGTGGTAAGGCTTCATGTCCGTCTGGATGGCGACCACTTTTGGTTTTAGGTATGCCGCCATAATAACTTTGTGTTGTGTTCCGGCATTAGTGACCTAAGTTCCTGGAACCTTATAGAACAGCAGCGTGTTCGCGATACTACTGGCGTTGCAAACACCTGTGGCGCCTCACTCGCCACCTGATTTCTTACACTGCTAAAATCGAATAATTGTATACTTTCTTATATATTCTTCTTTCTAGATATATGTATACTTTTTAGATATTTTCGAAAAGTGATTGATTGTCAATATATAAATGTATATTATTAGAGTCTGTCACTAAATTATTTTATATTATATAAGTTTTGTAATTATTAATTAGTTATATCACACAATAACATGATACACACCATGATTAAAAATAGTGAGCCAGTGAAATATCCGTGTTTGATTAAATCTCTCGCTTAGAGAATCTACCCCATAGGAGGTCCGGTTAATCCTCCAAACACCCATAGGCGATGGTATCTGCCAAATTCTAAGTGGTCCGTCACAGCGTCTGCTGCCGTACAGTAATAAAAAAATATAAATATTAAACTGTATATGTGACGTAGCGGTTAACACACTTTGGCACGTTTCAGTATGCTTGTAGAGTGGACGCTTGCATTTATATATAACGAACGCCAATAAGCCCCTTAAGGACTCTATTCAGGTAAGTTACCTTTTTTATTATGAAACGAATATATTTGATATATTATTAAACATTATTATACGATGTCAAAATTTCTAAAAACCACCTAAAGATAAAAAAAAATATAGCATTGATGTCTATTGTATATATTTGAAGACCTACATGGCGTAATGGTTAATGCACGTCAGTACGCTTGAGGAGGGCACGGGTTCGATTCCCGTCTCGCGTCTGGGTGTTTATATATAATATTTATTTACAAAGAATATGTATTATATCAGTTTGTCTAGTACCCATAACACAAGTGCTATTAGTTTGGGACTAGATGGTGTTGTGTGAAATGTCTCAATATATTTATTTATAATGTCTCAGATAAATTTTACAAAATTTAAAGGTCTTTAAAATTAACATCAGCAACTTTCTCAGCATGTCATCCAACAAAGGCCTCCCAATTCCTTTCATTTTTATTTGTTTTGCTTCATAAAATGCAGTATGAAGAAAAGGATATAAAAGACACATATAGAGATCTGAATTAATAATATCAAGCACTAAGTTTCAACGGAGTGGGTTCGATTAATGATTGATCCATTATTTTAGTATCATTTGAACTCTTGCAATAATGCGGTACATAATATGTTGTGTATTAGTTGCTACAACGTTAATTTCAACATTTCAATCATAAATACAACATTCCAATAAAAAATTAAACATTCCAATCAGACTTACTCGTGGAACAGCTGCTTGGAAAAGGAAGTCCGTGAGGGTGTCCACAGCAGTGGTGGCTCTCATCGTTAACATAACCACTTCTCCCCCTCTCTGTACACCAAAAACTACCCTCACTCCGTTCTTGTCTAACGCTGTCACTGTTGGTAACTCTGCGGAATGGGTAAATATAATAATAAGTGATTATAACCATAAATTGTAATATGTGCATACATTTTTATAGCTGATAAGCAAACCAGGGGGATCACCAAAGCGCTGTCTATTTTAAAATGCCTTTCTGAAAAAACCCCACGTCGTGCAGCATTAAGAAAACCTGTCCGAAGCTCATTTCAAATCCAAAGAGTATACACATCATGAACACAAAATTATTATGAACTTTTTTTAAACGATTTAACCATGTCACTTAGCAATGAGTTTCAACTTCTTAATTTCTTATATAAAAATTATTTGCCCATAAGTGAACTGAAATATAAAGATTTGATGTGTTTGATGTCATTTTGTACCAAAGAAGCACATGTATTTTATGAATCATTAGATTAGAAACTAAAGATGCTAATGACTGAATTGGACATCCCTTGTTTGTGTTTTCTTGGACATTCCTTGTTTTCTGTTCTTCCAAGATTGTATTATTTAGTTTTTGTTAAATTTTAATATTTTTAATAACTAAAAAGTCCATCATAACTACACAGTTATATTATTAATAAACATTTAATTAGTTTTAAAAATATATACTTTTAAACTTTTAATTGCGTTTTTCTCAAAATCTGTTCAGAATGTCCTAAGACATTCCCTGTTCTTTGCCTGTACCGAAAAGGGTACATGCATATAAAGATATATACCTTGCATGCCAGGCGGCGCTGGCGTCGTCGGTGCAAACAAACCGTCTAATAATAACGAGGAAGGGGCGGTGCTGGCGGGCAAGTTGTTATTCATAACACTAGCTGGGGGAGCCACTGGCGCACTCGGCGTTATGTCCAAACCGCTCAGTAAGTCCAGGATGTCCTGTAAATGCAAATAAATACAAAAATCATGAATCGTCGACGAATCATGTATCTGATAAATAAATTTACCTCGCTAAAACAATAAAAAAATAATTAAAAGTATATTTTAAGTCGGTCTGCTACATGTTAACTCTTAATAATGTTCCATTATCACCTCAGAGGTGGAATCTAATTCCTATATATGTGATGGGAACCACAATCTGTCCCTTTGCCCAGAAAGAAAATTAGTCCAAAGACCTTATTTGTTGTTAGTAAGTATACCATACCCGCCCGGGTCGGAGGCGGTTTTCACAATAGGGTTCAAAGGGCACCAAACATTTCCACCTCATAAAAAAAAGGATAATACTAGAAATCAGAGTAGATGGATACAAATGGAAAAGTAGACAAAATAAAAAATGGATGAATTGTTTTAAAGATAATATGGCAATGAAGTGGAAGAAGAGAACATGTGCCGACCTACATACGACATAGTTGGGTTAAGGATTTTTTTTTGCTGTTGGACAGCAGACAGACGGCCCGCTTAGAATTTAGCAGTTACCGTCGCCTATAGGTGTTTGCAACGCCAGTGGCATCGCGAACACGCTGCTGCCCATAAGTGTACAGGAACTTGGGTCACTAATGCCGGAACACAACACAAGGTTATTATGGCGGCATACTTTAGACCAAAGGTAGTCGCCATTTAGACGGGCTTGGAGCCCTACCACGTAGCTAGGTCGCCTTTTACGACAGACCGATCCCGGCTGCAGAGGTTAGTATTCTTTCTCCACCCCTGCACGGATAAGGGTAGGAAGAAGATCAACAAGAAAGGGGTGCCCAAGTTTAGTTTAAATTTACTGTCTGAGGTCTGGTCCCTGGGGTCAAAGGGGAAGACCTAAAGACCAAAATATTCAGTGATGACACGCCCATTTATTTTTAACATTTTCAAATATTAGTTGAACTCACATTGCTCGTGTTATTATTGCTAGGCGTGGAGGGTGTCGGTCGGTGATCCACGTCGCCATTGGTCAACGGATCCGAACCAATTATTAAATCTAGTAAAGCGTCCTGAAAATAACAATTATATTAATAAAGCTTACAATTAATACTTGTCCAGCGTGGATTTTGTTTAATTTTACTCAAAGACAATTTTTATCACATCTTAATTACATTTTCTAGAGTAGGATTTATAGAAGATCTACTGGGCCCCAAACCCGTCTGGATGGCGATCACCTTTGATCTTAAGTATGCCACCATAATAACTGTGCGTTGTGTTCCGGCATTAGTGACCCAAGTTCCTGTACCCTTATGGGACAGCAGCGTGTTTGCGATGCCATTGGCGTTGCCATAGGCGACGATAACTGCAAAATTTTAAGTGGGCCTGTCCGTTGTCCTAAAGCAATAAAAAAACTTAGCTTTCGGAATCCCCAATCTATCATTGGAATAAAGATTATTTTGCGGGTATGGACACGAAAATCTAATACTTTTTATTGTGTGCGGGAATAGCTGCTACGACTTTCAGTCCGCAGTTGGCACGATCCATTTAGTGGTGATATGCCACCAACTCATAATGTTACAATTTAAAACTGAAACATATAGCATTTGTATACCTGTTCAGGCCTAGCGTGTTCGGGGCTCGCGTCGGAGAGCTGCTCCTGCTCGTTGTCGCTATCGTTGCCCCTGTCCGCCCCGTTACCCCCCACCACTTCAATGGGCGGCATACGCTCCAGTAGGGCCGGACGTAAATGCGCGTATTGTCTATAGTTATAAACAAAGTTTATTGGATCTCTTAGTGGATATTGAAAGTAACTGAACCATTATGCTCGTTCGACTCTAGTCAACTAAGGGAATGAGAGAAAGACATACAAGTGTCAACGTGTCATTGCCTTACAACTCCAGCGTTACACAAAAGTTTCTATCCGTGCAGGGGCGGAGAAAGAACACTAACCTCTGCGGCCGGGATCGGTCTGTCGTAAAAGGCGACAAAATAAAGCCCCTAGCCCGTCTGATTGGCGATCACCTTTGGTCTAAAGTATGCCGCCATAATAACCTTGTGTTGTGTTCCGGCATTAGTGACCCAAGTTCCTGTACCCTATGGGACAGCAGCGTGTTCACGATGCCACTGGCGTTGCAAACACCCATAGGCGGCGGTGACTGCTAAATTCTAAGCGGGCCGTCAGCCTGTCTGCTGTCCCACAGCAATAAAAAAAAGAGATATACACATTATGTGCTAATGAATGCTAAGAATTAATAATAGAAATTGTTCCTATTATTAATCTTCCCTCAATAAGACTTCGATTTTTTTAGATTTAAGCACGCACCAATATCAAATAAATATACATTCTGTATAAATTCTTCATCATTATTCTAGCGTTAAATCCCCACTTGCAACCCAAACCAGCCCGGGGTCCACTTTCCGATTTTTTCTTCTCCACTTCGCACGGTCTTCCATTTGCATACATACAGTCCATTGGCATACATATCATCTTTCTCGAGGTCTAGCCAGGGACACCCTTCCTGCCGGGGAGGGAAGGGGGCGACGGAGACGGCATGGGGCGGGGACACATTTGTTCCCCACGTAGGTAGCCGGTTACAACACTAAATGTACTTAACATGATGATAGAATAATTATACCTATAGAGCTGCGACAGTTCGACGCCTCTCTGCTGCAACTCAATGTGGATGTGCGACCCAAACGTGTCAATGATCACACGAATTTTGCTGGAAAACAATTTAATTACCACAAATTATATTCCTTTGTAAATAATTACTATTAATACTTGAATCATTTAATTTACAAATAAATATAACTAAGGGGCTGTCCTTTAATCACGTGAGGCTCGAAATGGGGGGGGGGGGGGTCTATAAAAAATCACGAAATATCACAAGGGGTCCGGGGTGTAATAATTTATCACTTATTGATGTTCCTCACCATGTATCACCAAGGAGAAGGGGGGTTAAAATGTCAAAAAAACATCACATGATTAATGGACGGCCCCTAAAATTGTATCATAAATAAAGCAAATGTCTACAAAACCCATGAACACCTTTAGATAAGATCAAACACTAGGAACGTAACTTATTTAGGGGTGGCTAGCAGCTAGACAGACATGTAAAAACTATGTTTACGTTTTTTAAACTATGTTTGAGTAAAATTGTCTTTGGTTTGGTCTTGCTATAAAGAAAAAAACAGCGCAGATTTCAGGACACGTACAAAGACATACTAAAACTGGAAACCAGAAAGTTAAATGACTCTGAATAGACAATACTCAAACCATGACTAAAGTTCGTTAAGTGAATTTAATGAGACGGATATAGCATTGATTATCTTTTTTGGTTTTAAGTTTTTCTCCATGCAGTCGCTCAGTAAAAATACTGATACCTACGGCTGGGGTCGGCCTGTCGTAAAAGGCTTCCAAGCTACCACAGCTAGATGGTAGGGCTTCAAGCCCGTCTGGATGGTAACCACTGTTCTGGCCTAAGCTACCTTTGTGTTATATTAAATATGACTTGTACTCATATATTGTTGTTAGTATGATATGTGTACTGTATATTGATAATGATAAATGTGTGTGGCAATAAATGATATTTGACCAAGGTTTCAGTGGACTTACGCAAACGGCAGCATAGTTAGCTGAACCCCTGGCGTCGCAAACATTCATAGCCTGCTTAGTGCTTACTATTAACTGGGCCGTCAGACTGTCTCTTAAATATCGTACAGCAATAAAAAGAAGGATTAAACATTCACGAATAAAACCTTCTTCACTATTTACAATTTATTACTCCATTTAAATATCGACGAGTTGAGTCGTTTTGATTAATAAACAATCAAAACAATTCGACTACTCACTCTTGACTCGGCTGCGTCGTGAACCTGGTGGACAGTTTAGCCAGCGACAGCAACACGTATTCCTTGGTGGTGATCGACAGCTGTGTGGACCACAGAAGCTTCTGGTAGATGTCTATCACGTACTCCTCCGACGGCCGGACAAAGTCGTCTGAAATTATTTATTTACTCTTCGTTACTATAATAATAGGATGTCGGGTTGCCTGGAAGAGATCGCTTTAAGCGATAAGGCCGCCCATTGTCATACAGCATTATATTTTTGTATACCTATTTTAAGTTAGTTTTCAGTATCTGTATGCAATAAAGAGTTTTCATTCAATCATTCATTCATAATAGGATGTATATTTCGCTGTCAACCAGATTAGTGACAAGTGGTCAATCTGACGGAGCGTTGTTCGTTGGAAGCGAGGCGGGGACTTCATTTCTTTAAGTGAGAACCGCCGGCGCACCGCGTTCGCGAAGAATGGTCAAAATCCGGCACAAACATTTATTTTGATGTAGTTTGTGTGAAAGTTACTTGTGAACAGATAATTTAAATGTAGTCTATAATTATCTCGTTATTTTTATTCTTTATTTTGTTTTAATTGTATTGTTTTTATCGTAAGAACTAATTAAATTCATCTGAAGATTTAATAATTAATATAATCATACCGACACCATCTTCGTCGACCATAGATATGGCATTGCTCGCTTCGGAGACCAATAAGTCACCGTATTCCCCTATAGTCCACGCTGCAACCTGTAGAAAATAAAAAAAAATGTATAAAGTACATCATTTTAAAGAAAAGTAGGTTGTACTAATTTAAGCAACCATTTAAAAAATATTTCTTTTTATACTTAAAAGTGACGAAAAATTAGGGGTGCGTACATTTTCGCACAATTATCGATTAAGTATTCGAATCAAATAATGACATTCTATTATAAATTAGAATTATTTGAACAATTGTTTTCTGTCGATATCCGAAAGAATTTATTTATATTGAACCTTTTGTAATCTATCTATCTGATCGAATAAACGTTTAATAATTATTTTAAAGTGAAGTCTTGTCTTTAAGTATACGGTGTCTATTTAAATACATTACAGTTGTTTATGGTTAAAGTCTGTGGTAAAATTGGGAATAGATTATTGGTTTTGTATGAATTATAGTCGAATTTGCAACAATGGGTGGTGACCACATTTAATTAATAACGTATAAATATTACCTGTACGAGCGGTTGTTTATCGGTGGCGTCTCCAGACACCGCGGACTTCTCTAGAGAATTCCACAGGCGCATGGACGCGTACGCCTGCCTCTCGGGGGGTGCTGACGATATTATTTGGATCGTGCTCGACACTGTGTCGTCACGAAGGTAATTACCGGCCTGATGGAATAGAAACAAGAGATATCACCCTCATAAATACACATATACAATATGCAGATATAGATAATAGGCTCCTCCTATAAGTTGTGGTGCGTATCTGCACAGCCTCCGTCTACTGTAAGCGCCGCCCACTGCCGTCCCGCGAAGATCACTCGATATCTCTCGCCACAGCACTCGTTTAACGAGTGCCCAAACGAAAGGCCGCGCGCCCGTCAGCCCAACCAACAACACAACGGTAGTAGTCATTCTTGTACTTCCTATTTCTCGCTTATTATCTGTATACATGTATGTTTTTTTAGTAATTCTAATGTTTCATTCTTTGGTTTTAATTATTGAAATGTTGTTAAAAAACTGCTCGAAGCGCCAAAGAATCTGTTTCGAGGTGAATTCATTTTTATTCTAACAAAAATAACAATCATGCCATAATCCAAATCTTTGAATCGATTTCCACTATCACCATTCAAACATTTTACGTCATACATTGGGAGTACTAGAATCGTCATATACTGATGACGAAAGACAACATAACGATGAAATGTGTGCACTAAAACCAGTTTTGAATAAGCGTAGTGAATACAATGCCAATTGCAATAAGAGGTCTGACAGCAAGGTTATTTTAACGTACCTTCAAAAACACTCTGAAAAGCGTGTCCAGATGCCACTTATTGGACGGGGCGTATCTTTCGGCTGCCAAGACCATGGCGGACGAGCAGTGCGCCTTGAACTCTGCGTCCGACCGTTCAAGGAACAACAGTAACTCCTTCATCATACTTCGGATATTTTGGCCGTTCACCAGGGCAAACGACAGCTCCATCGCTCGGCGACGGATCGACACATCTGGGTCCTGGACCAATTTTTAATTTATGAAAAAAGTTTGTCTAAAGTGTTTGTCATAGTTTTTGTATTTTTATTTTGTACGTCTTCAAAAAAAAAACACCTAGAGTAAAACAATCTTATTTTCATAATTACGAATAACCCATCCTCGACGGTTAGGTTCACCACAATTATCCGGTGCACATGTCGAACAATAAATGAAGATCTGGTTAAAAAAAAACATTCGCTGATCACCAGAAGTCAAGTCAATAAAATCAAATAATAGTCATTAATTAGTTGTATTTTCTTAAATTCAGAAAAGGGATTTGAAAAAATATAAACAAAAACAATTCGTATCGTATATATATTCTTTTCTCAGTGGAAAACGTATCCACAAAGATTATTGTTCGTTAAATTACGAGGGTGGTCTGAAAAGTTTCCGACCTAACAAAAATACAAGACATTTACTCAGAATTTATTTTTCAACATAGTCTCCTTGTAACTCTACACACTTCTTCCAGCAATGCTCCCATCTCTGTAACCCGTCCAAATAGTACTCGGCGTTTTTATCTACAAAATGATTGTTCATGAAGGTGCTTGCCTCTTCATTTGAAGAAAATCTCTGTCCTCCGAGCGCAGTTTTTAGATGAGGGAACAAAAAGAAGTCGCTTGGGGCTAGATCTGGTGAGTAAGGCCAAGCTAGCAGGTCAAGCAGTTCAAACCGTAATTCGTCGTAAATTATATTCAATTAAATTTAAATTAAACTGTATATAATTGGATAAACGGTGAATATAAAGACCGATACAGACCTTCAAACATTCCAAAATGGTGGTCCTGTGGCGTTGCACAGCAGACGTGTCCACGTGCACCGTCCGCAGTAGCGTATTCAGCGCCACGTATCTGATGTTCTTGTCGTTGTTGAGCAAAAATCTGCCCAAAATGTTAACAGCGAGCACTCGCAGGCTGCTCTCCGATTTGATGTCCATTATGGACAACACCGTCTCGTACAAGATGGTGTTGCCGACGTTTTTGCTGGTCTCCGTGTTAGTGGCGACTTGGGCGAGGATGTCGTTCATCGCTTCCGACGCTTCGGCATCGTTTTTGCCCAATATTCTGAGCAGCCGGAGGATTTTCACCTTGAAAACGAAAACTGACATTAAGATTCAAATACACAACCATAATATATTTTAGACTATTCTTATATGTAATAATTGATAGTTGGTTACGTTTTTTTTTACTTAATGTAAAAGTGTAATACCAGAAAACTGGTAGAGCTTTACCGTAGAAACAAGCAAATTTAAAAAAAAAAATATAAACTTGGGACACATACAGTAGACAAGCAAGCTTTAAATATAACTAATAACTAACTGTATCATCCACACGATATTTTATAGAATCCAAGCAATTTCAGTTTCCGATAGATGTCATAATTTCGGAACTTAAGACTACCTCAAAGATTGTGCAAGTTTCTCACCTTTTGCAGTTGCCCTTGTATAAAATAATTCAAGGTAATATTCCATAGTCTGCCTAAGAAAATATTGCTTTGGAACTATAGCGCCATAATACAAAAAAATGAAAAAAAACATATGCAATCGCAATTGAACAAGTGGATGTCGATACTCAGATATTTTTCATAAAATTATTTCAGATTTGATTTCAATTCTGAACGACACAAAAACATAGATAAGAGATTTCAATAAAACGTATTACAGACTATAATATAAAAAAATATAATATTTATGAATACAATAATGAGATAAAATAATATGATAAGGGACACAATTTGTTTTACTGAATATACAATTTCATTCTACAGTAAGCTAAAATACCCTGCATAAATGTAATTAAATAGTATTGGCTGACAAGACTCATCATAGTGTTTTATCCGTGCAGGGGTGGAATAAACCACCCCTGAGGCCGGGATCGGCTTGTCGTAAAAGGCAACAAAATAACCCTAGCTACGTTGTAGGGCCCCAAGCCCGCCTGGATGGCAACCGCCCTTGGTCTATTAGTATGCTGCCATAATAACCTACACTTATGGGACAACAGTGTGTTAGCGGTGCACTTAGCGTCGCAAAGATTCATATAGCTGCTTACTAGGTAATTATATACGTTAAAACGTCTTGAAGGTCTTAGTTGAGATTTTTATAAGAACAGACATATTTTTATATACGAAATTCTAGCACATGAATTATTATACGTTATTATTATAGAGTAAAGAAACTAAACTGATATGAACTAAAAATGTTTTTATTTTTAAATAAATATTCAACAATATATGGAAATACTTTGGCGCGCATAACCGATGCACACCGCTCACCATCACATTTGATCGGGAAAATACCGTTATACGCGGACGCCACCCTCTGCTATCTGGCAGAGCTCATTGGAAATCGCTCGTCACAGTGGTTGTTATCACGAACGCCAAGACGGAAGGCTGCGCGCCCGCTATAGAACCGACAACCGCAACCGCCATTAGTTTTATCGTAATCGTATTGAATTATTGTGACTTACTTTCTATTCTTTTATTATTTTCAATTCTTGACAATACAGTGCATCTTTTAGTAATTCCTTTGTTTCATTTCTATCTTCTTTAGTTTTATTGTTTTTATTCAGAAAAGCAATAATTTTATATAATACCCTCATTTTTATTCACCTCACCTGTAAGAAAGGGTCCGACACACCGCTCACGTCGTGCTCAGGCGAATAACCAGCCAATATTAAGTTCTTCAGTATTCTCACCAGATTGGGAACAATCTGCCGAAACAATTGCCTTCTTATTATCCGCTATATATGAATAGAAATCGCCCAAATGCATATATAACAAACTGCCGAAGCGAAAAGTAAATAACAAATCAAATACAGTGTTCATATAAAGGTGAGCTTTATATACTAATATAGTAAATGTAAAATGTTTTGAAATGTATCCGTTTTTGTTAATGAAGGTAGATCAGAAAATTTTGTAAGTAGCAACTGAAACTTGCTGCTTGGCTAGTGCAGTGGTTAGTTTGTGTCATGTACGGTCTTGTTTGTGGGTTTAACTCCTCACTCAGCACAAAATTATCTGTAAATAGTTTGTCCGTATGACGTATGTCATACATAGTTTACAGTTACATGAATTAATTTATATTAATTAATGTAAAAATTAATGTTATTATTAAAATCATCGTCTTTAGTACACATTTATTATCCTTTATACAATTACTATAAAACAGACGCGTATAAGTCTCCAATATATAAACACGGTAAGACCTAGACCACACTGCGAACATAAATTACTAAATAAAAATTCGCACGAATAAAAACCGTACGGCGAATAAACGCAGTGCGACCGAGGCTTGAAACATCAGGCATATAGTCAATATACGGTATAACTACACAAAAATAATGTATCATGATAATAAAAGGCACTTAACAATACCAAATATACATATAAACAACGGAAACACTTGCACGCCAACTTAAAACATAATCCAATATAACCTACTCCCCCCCCCCCAAGCCCCTAGTATTAGTTACGTTTCCATCAGTGCTGGTATCAAACTATTGTGTGTTTCTTGAAAATTAGTACAATGTATATGATTCACATGATTTAAAGGATTTGTACATTATAGTCATTTATACCGTGCAATGTTATAAATTTTACGTATACAATATTGCCGAATTTAAATATTTATGTATTCATTTACAAAAGGGCTGAATTAAAAAGGCCCGAGTTCTGTTGACCACTAAAATATTTCTGTGATATAACATTATTTTTATAATAATTGATAAAAAAATTATATAAAATATGATCTGATCATAATTGGTACTACATAAATATTGTGCCTTTCTGAAAAGCAGTATTGTAAATTTTGAACTTAAAGAAAACTATTACATATAAATTACACTAGCCAGAACACAAACGCTTCGTTGCTTTGTTTGTAACACCCAAGTAACTCTAATAATTAATACGATTTGAAATTATATCTACCAAAAATATTTAGTAATTACTAAGCTATGAATAATAAGGCATCTTAAAGTATTAATAATGTCCGCTTAAAACCATGTGAATCAAAATAAATAAAAACCAACTATTTATTCGCAGATCCATACAAAAAGTATAAAAAAAGAAGAAAAAAAAACTGCTATCCCAATGTATTAAACTAAGCTACGTATATGATCTGATGAATCTTTGTATAGAGTTTTTTGATGCGACCATATTGAGAGAAAAGGCTATTGAAGCTGTAAACGTCTCAGTAACAGTATAATTACCCATATACAGAAAGATATATTATGGCCAAATAACCATCACAACAATACATTCATGCTTTCATAGTAGCCTGATGACATTGTATTAAAAAAAATACATACAAAATTTTCAGTATAAAAATGTGGGTAGTTTTGAAAATGTTAAATATTTATAGCGATTTATTAGAGTATAAGACCGCAATATATGTATTTTAAGATCAGATTTTAATCGCTATATGAAATGGTCTGGTATTAAGTTATTTTAATAGAATTAATCCTATTTTTTATCCAACAAGTTTAAAAACGTATTCAGTGTCATCAGATTACGTTCGTATAGTGCATGGATCAGCGTATTTGTTACCTCGCGCTGTCCGCTCTCCTACGGGACAACACAAACAATCATTAATTATTTCATGTTTGTTGATTAACAATTCAAATCAAATAAATTATAAAAAAAAAAAACTCCCCTAATCACACACCTATCCCTCGATTTACGCGAAAAATAAGTTTTCGACAAAATCGTGTAAAACGAAAACACAAAAAAGAAATATAGAACCGTGTAAAATTAAATAAATTTCCAATGTGTGCTCAATTCAGTTAGTTATTTAAGTAAAACTAAAGTAAAACATCTTAAAAACCTACTATTGAATCCACTTTACGAACAAAAATATAACAAAGAATTCGTCAAGAAACTAAATATATCATTCCAACTGCTACACTTTTTCTAATTTAATTTTTTCTTATTGTGGCTTCATTTATGAAAAAAACATTTACCAGCATCCGTTACTCTTTCTCTATTACGTAAATCCGATATTTTAATTTTCGCTTATTTATAAACCATGTAAAAGTGAAATCGTGTAAAAAAAAATGGTTCATGTAAATCGGGGGATAAGTGCATTGTAATTGATTAAAAATTTGTACGAATAGCCGTACGATGTAAATAATATTGGTTAAATTTTTCATATTTCCAGTATATTCGCTATTGACTTTTGATGATGATGTTAATATATGCGGGAGATAAGCGCACATGAAATTGATGCGCACACGGCACAATGTGCGATAACACGACACGGTTAGATTAAGTGTATTTGCATAAACACCGCTCTTCACGTCGGCGAATGTATACAATTGTTACAAAATTGAAAACAATGTTTACATACTGAATTTTCACACTAAACTGTGTAGATTTTTTTTAAACGAAAACGCAAATGTTTTAACATAATTTTGTATAGTCTTATTTAAATATAGAGATATGGAGAAATAATATTTATATATTAAATACCTTTTTGAAATGGTTTAACGTGTCCGGACTGTTTTCACACATCTCCGTGATCAACGTGACACCTGTGATTAGGACTCCTGTTGATAAAACATCATTGATTTATTATAATGAAAGTATTATAGTATTATCTCAATACTAAAATATCTGTCATGTCAAACTGGTGTATACTGCTAATGGCGCTTAACCCCTTAAACGTCTATGTTCATAAGAGAAAACACTCCAAATGTCGTACGTACCACATAGGTACTTAGCCATCAACAGTGACGGTCGCCATTGGTCATAGATAGATAAATATCATACAATGCTATTCAATTAATAGGAACGTCCATGACTGTCAAATATCACTAGAAAAGTACGGTTTGGAACGATACCTCATTAGCGTATCAATAATGGTGAGTCGAATTGAAGTCACAAATAAATACAGGTAACATTATATTATGTGTGCAGGGGCGGAGAAAGAATACTGACCTCTGCGACCGGGGTCAGCCTGTCGTAAAAGGCGACAAAACACCCTAGCCTAGCTACGTGGTAGGGCCTCAAGCTCGTCTGGATGGCGATCACCTTTGGTCGTTTGGTTAAGTATGTCGCCATAATAACCTTGTGTTGTGTTCCGGGCATTAGTGACCCTTATGGGACTGCTGCGTGTTCACGATGCCACTGGCGTTGCAAACACCAATAGCCAACGGTAAGTGTTAAATTACTAAGTGGGCCGTAAGCCCGTCTGCTGTCCTATAGCAATAAAAAAAAATACGTTGCGAAGTTCTTAAGATTACTATTATAGAATTAGAATCCGATACAGTGCCTGTGACCGCTCATTTACTAAACCTCCGTAGTCCCAATTAAAAGGAAAGCTGCTTACCATGATTTTTCTCAGTCAACAAACTCCTGGTTGCCGGTAGGAACATCTCCATGAGATCCGGCACCCGCCTGATGATGCGGAACGCGCACAAAGCCGCCTTCTTCTTGATGTACGCGTTTGGCGACTTGATCAGCCTTTCCACCTCTGACGCGAGATCTCTCGCCATTTCCGGTGACGCGATGGCACCGAGGGTGCACAGCGCCAGACCGACTACGAACTGCGTGTTGCTGTTTAGATCACTGTGGAGGAACATATTTATTATTATAACGTCATCATTGTGACAGAAGATTATTGTTAGCTCATACTATATATGGGATTAATGAATAGGCAGAGCAACAGCCAAGCGAACGATAGCTGCATATACTCTCTTCTACGTATATTCGCATCTAGCATATAAATACGTACTCGTTATTAGAAAATACTAGAAGTAGAATTTTTAAAAAATATCGTCGTAGGCGTAGAATAGTGACGGATCTGACATATATTAAACTTTACAGGACAGCCATTTTAAAAATACACAAGCGTCATTTTACTATGAGAATCTATCATATGCGTCACTTTACCGACTGCTTAATTTGAAATCTAAAATACATCTAATTTTTTTTAATGTAGCAATAATATTTAGACAATGTAGTATCCAAATATGGTAAAAAGTGAATTTTGAATTTTTTTCAAATCCGACGTTATTCTACGATCACGACGATATATTTTGATTTAAATGTTACGTAATAAGAAGTTATAGGTTAGAATAAATCTAGAAAAATCATTGTGTATGTGTAAATATAACACAAGTTTACAAATTATGGACATAAGTAATTAAAAACATTAATTTCAAAATTGATTATTTAGTATCTTCATTAGACTTCAGAAAAAATATTTGAGTTATTTATATTTCTTACAATTTCAACTAATTCCGTAGATGGACAAAGACAATATTTTAAATAAAAATATTTATTTGCGTATTAATCAACAAAATGATTACGTGGAACAGAAAACAAAGTTTTTAATCTTGTCTTTTTTGAGGTATATGTATACATATATTTATACAAATGCTCTTTTATCCACTCTATTTTCAATTGTACTTATGAAAAAGATAATGTAGTCTGTTTGAAACATATTTTGAAATTAATTATTAGCTTAAATATATAACTACATAATCCAACATAACAAGATTGATTATCCGAACATTCCTAACCAATATTAGGGTATTGCACGAAACCTACAAGTCACTGACACGAACATAATAAAGAAAAAAAAAAAACTAGCGACAAATCAGCAGACCGCTAATCGCGTGATATTTGTTAATTTATGTTCAAACTATTCCATTCGCCATGGAAATGGTAGTTATAGAGGTAGGTAAGTAAGGATTTAACCATTTTAAACTGAAGGTGCACTGTTTTATGATAAAATAACTATTAATAATTTTATTTGCATAATATAATAATAGATATCCTACGACAATTCACACTCATACGACATTGCGTCATCTAATCGATGCAAGTAGCAAAACGCTTGTATTATGGGTATTAGATAACCAGCCTTGAGGGTATCAAATTCTATATGTCAATGAAAATAACTTTTTTATAGCTGTTCAGCAGACAGGCAAATGGCCCATCTGATGGCAAGAGGTCATCGTCACCCATGTTTATCGTTCCAACATCATGGACTTTAATTAGTCCATTCTTCTCCGTGCAGGGGCGGAGTACGAACAGTAACCTCTGCGGCCGTAAAAGGCGACAAAACAACCCTAGCACGTTGTAGGGCTCCAAGCCCGTCTGGATGGCAACCGATGGCCTATAAGTATTTTTTTTAATGCTATAGGACAGCAGACAGGCTGACGGCCCGCTTAGAATTTAGCAGTTACCGTCACCTATGGGTGTTTGCAACGCCAGTGGCATCGCCAACACGCTGCTGTCCCATAAGGGTACAGGAACTTGGGTCACTAATGCCGGAACACAACGCAAGGTTATTATGGCGGCATACTTAAGACCAAAGGTGGTTGCCATCCAGACGGGCATGAGGCCCTACCACGTAGCTAGAGTGGGTTGTTTTGTCGCCTTTTACGACAGGCCGACCCCGGCCGCAGAGGTTAGTATTCTTTCTCCGCCCCTGCACGGATAAAAGTATGCCGCCATAATAACCATGTGTTGTGTTCCGGCATTCCAGGTTCCAGTGCTCCATACGTATCGCAGTGTGTTGATTTCGCAAACATATATAGGCGACGGTAGCTGCTTATTATTACATGATCCGGCAGCTTGACCGCTGTTCGTCAGCAATAAAAAATATATATTACTTCATAAGAATAGTTGTGACGAAGCTATATAAATTAGAAAAAAAATCCGTTCATACAACTAATAACGTTGCCCGTAATGACCGTTCATTAATAGATTACAGCACTCGTAAGCTTTCACTGTACACAATATAATGTAATAGCATATAATACGGTATTAACATCTTTTCACAAATTCTTTTTGTATGAGTAACAAATACAAACAACGATAGACGACCTCCGTGGCATAACGGCTAAAGCATATCAGTACTATTGCGCAGGTGTTTATCAGTTGTCTATCACCCATAACACAAGTGCTACTTCTTACCTTGGGACTAGATGGCGCTGTTTTTTTTTATTGCTGTAGAACAGCAGACAGGCTGACGGCCCGCTTAGAATTTAGCAGTTACCGTCGCCTATGGGTGTTTGCAACGTTAGTGGCATCACGAACACGCTGTTGTCGCATAAGAGTTACAGGAACTTAGGTCGCTAGTGCCGGAACACAACACAAGGTTATTATGGCGGCATAATTAAGACCAAAGGTGGTCGCCATCCAGACGGGTTTGATGCCCTACCACGTAGCTAGGGTGGGTTGTTTTGTCGCCTTTTACGACAGGCCGACCCCGGCCGTAAAGGTCATTATTATTTACCCATTTGGTCTATAAATATCCACAATATATAAAAAAAATCTTCAAGTCAGGTGGCGCGTTGGCAATGCCTCTAATATTACAAACGTCAATAAGCGAAGGCGCACCGGCTATTGGGCCTTTTGCCTGTCTGCTAAAATCCAGCTATATAATCCTCTTAAGATCAAAATTTCCAGCGTGCAGGGGCGGCCAGGGACGGCATGTCGTAAAAGGCAACAAAGCAACCCTGGCTATATGGTAGGCCCCCAGCCCATCTGGATGGCAAACACTCTTAGTCTATAAGTATGCCGCCACAATAACCTTGTGTTGTGTTCCAACATTAGTGACCCGGGTTCCTGTACCCCTATGGGACAATAGCGTGTTCGCGGTGCTCCTAGGGACGTAAACATCCATAGGCGACGGTAGCTGGTTACTATTAAGTCGGCCAGCAATAAAAAATGTATTCCTGTAAATATTAATAATGACTAATGAGTAATACTCACTTTTTCAAACAATTCGTAATGAGCAGATGGACATCTTGGCGTTCGTCAAGTAACAGCATCGCCCCGAGGTATCCCACCCTTTTGTCCGTGAAGCGAGGACTGGCGATCAGCTTGAGGCACTCCAGTTGGCCGAAGTGCGCTGGGTAGCCCAGCATGTGTATGTACAGGAGCTTGGCGATGTTGCGACATCTGGTAGTAGCATTGTAAATTTAAAAGACGTCAGTAAATTTTCATTACATATTTCGTAGATAGGATATTATAAAACTGCAGGCTCCTTTCAAGCCAAAGGTCAAAACTAAGTTTCTCTAAGAGTTAACTTGTCAGTGAGTCAGATAAAAAAATACGCAAAAAATATTTTATATTTAATTTATTATAATTTAAACAATTATTTACTTACAAGAGTATGATAATAATAAATTTCATAATGCTTTGACAACTACAATATTTATCTGAGCATGTTTTTTCGTAAGCAATATCACAAATCAGACTACACTGACAAAAATAAGTAACTATAAAATCTGGAAAACACTAGGCGAATATCGAAAAACTATAAAGTAGACAGCAGAGACAGGGTAACTTTTCACCCTCCGACGACACGGTTGACTTCAAATAAGTGTCGGGCGTCCCTGGGGTGCGATAAAATTGGGGATGAAATGGGGGCCAATATACCAAATCAGATATGTAACAATCTTCAAAGTTTAAATCTAGGTATTAGTAAAATTATATTCAGGCGTACGCAAAACAAATCCAAATCCTGCTTTTATGTGAGGTTGGCAGAATACATTCCCATCAACTTTTCTCTGTTGAATGAATGAATGAGAAACTCTTTATTGTATACATCTGATACTTAAAACTAACTTAAAATATACAAAAATATAATGCTGTATGGCAATGGGCGGCTATAAACGCTTGAATGACTTTTCATAACTATGTTATAATCTCTCGATATAATAACCGAATTTAAGAACAAAATGATAGATCTGACGAATCCAAAACTTTCTACATATATTGATCAGTATTTAGTATTGATTTTGAATCATAAATTAGTTTTATAAATCATCAAAATATTTTCAAAATATGTTATCGGCATGCGCTTGAGAGGCTATCGGAAAATCTTGACACTAGATTTGTTTACATAAAAGAGTGAACACCTTTTATTGATTCAGTGAACGGGTATGGGACGTGTTAAAATCGTTCTTCGATCGCAATCAATGTCACAAAATTAAACATCACGTTTACATTATAATATGATGATTTTAGCACATATTTCAGTTTCATGTAAAAATAAAGAGTTTCGTTTGTACGACATTGGGAAGGTAGCAAATTCTTATATCCATACTAATATTATAAATGCGAAAGTAACTTTGTCTGTCTGTCTGTCTGTTCCTCTTTCACGCCTAAACGGCTGAACGGATTTTGATGAAATTTGGTATGGTGATAGATGATAACCTAGAAATGGTCATAGGCTATAAATAATCACGCCATCGTTCTTAGGGGGTAGGCAGTAGGCAGATAACTAAATTGAGTTAGTGATTTTTTGTGCTTATCCGGTATCTATGAGAATCGGCCAACATCTATTTTTCATCCCCTAAATGTTAGGGGTAGTCCACCCCTAAATTTTATTTTTTATTTTTTGACATTTTATTATTTTTATGGCAGAACAACGTTTGCCGGGTCAGCTAGTAGTGTATAAGTTTGACGACAACCGTGGCGTAACGGCTAAAGGTCACGAGTTCGATTCCCGTTTCGTGTCTGGGTAGTGTATTAGTTATCTAGTACCCATAATACAAGTACTACGCTACTTACTTGAGGCTAGATGGCGCTGTATGAATTGTCCCAATGTATTTATTTTGGTTTATATAAAGAATAGACCTGAAGTTATGTATATTGTAATTAGACGATTCATTGATTTGACATATTATGTTTTTATAAGTAGGTAGCAAACGAATACATTTTTCAAGGATCAGACGGGTCAGTCTTGTGTAAGTAATAGATTCAGGCACACCTTATCATCACATTTATCTATAAATATGTGTGAAGCAATAGCAGTAAGTAGTTATTAGATCAGTATTTTTATTTTATTTTTTTGTTCATGTATCTTTTATGCGTAATTTTTGTTTTGTTTTTATTATTCTTATCATATATTTACGTTAATGTTTCATGGCATCGTCTGTCCATGGCATCACTTCGCGGACCTAGCGGATACCAGCGCTGATTTAAACTCTTGCCATATGACAATACTAACAACATACCTCTGAAGCTTCTGATGATGGATAACACAAGAAACCTCTAGCCTTTGTAAATTTAAGACGTATAATATTACAGGTGACTTACATATTAAGTATACATTACTTAAGATGCTGCATTTCTTGCATGATGTTCCACAATTGTAGAATTCAAATTATTATAATTCGTTTGTTCAAACATTATTTTACACCTGGCTCGATTAAAATACGTGTAATAGGTACGTCGCATTGATGTAAATTGTATATCTTATTTACATTTATAACTTTAAATGAAAATGTAGATATTCAGTAGCATTGAATTAAATTAACAACTTGATGACTATAAGGTTAGGATGAATATTGGAATATTATAATATTGACCTTTAAAGTAGGACCTGTAACTAGCTTTAGTTCTCGTATTGTAATGCAACCTCATTATGTGGTTGCATTGCAGAGAGAATAGGCTTGAGTCGTAATATAACCTGGAAGAGATAAGGAGAGCCCTTTATATGAGACCAGAGAAAGTACAGGTTTCAAACAAAATATATTATGTTCAAATAAAAGGATGAAGTCAAAAATAATCAAGTCAACATATTTCGAACACATTTAGTAGCGCAAAAATATAAATAATTGGCCAAATCTATTCAACCACTTTCCTATGACTATATTCAAGAAAAGGAGTATCTCGGTAGGGCAGTCCCAAATAGGAGCGCAGAAATTTATCGTTGAGTTCCGATGAGAGATTATATGCTTGCAAAAAAAAAAAAAAAAAAAAAAAAAAAACAAATGTGATTTTATTAATTAACTAGCTGTGCCCGCGACTCCGTCCGCGTGGAATAGTGACTTTGGGCAGAATTTTTTGGATATATCTTATAGTTTATTTTGGATTACAAACCATATAAACCCTAAAATATAAATGAAATATGCAAACAGTCAGTATTATCGAATGCAACTGTTACGCCAGGCGCCTCCGGGATACGTACGTTTAAACCTACAATGTCCAGCCTAAGCTGAACCCTATTTCATATGATTGATGATATAAATCTGAGGTCAACTTAAATTGGAATATAACATTTCCGAAACATCATTTTTAACAAAAACTATTGTTTTTTTGTCTAAAATAAAAATAGCCTAAGTTACTCCTTGATACATCAGCTACCTGCCAGTGAAATTCCCGTTAAAATCGGTGCAGCTATTTCAGAGATTAGCCGGAACAAACAGACAGACAGACAAGAATTGTAACAAATGTTGTTTTGGTATATCTACCGTGTATACGTCCGAATGCACTTAGTAAAAAGCGGTTATTTTAATATTACAAACAGACCCTCCAATTTTATTTATTTGTATAGATGTATAGATAATGCTTTCAATTTAAACTTCTTAACTGTTCGTGAATTTGCACTCAGATTGTAACAAACTAAAAATATTGCGGTTGGTAGTTTTATTATTTAGAAAAAACATATCAAATGAAGATCCGATGTAATAGAAAAATAACAATGCGAGCAAAGCCGCTGGTAGAAATTAGTAAGATTGACGAGGACAACAGACTATAACTAAAATACATAGTACAATGGTTTCTAGGATGCGGTTTGTGCGGTTGGATAACGACCTTTGTATGACACGCGGCTGGATAGTTGATCCGAGATATTTACATTCTTGGAACTGATATCAAGTATTTGCTTATAAACTGGTTATGCTAGAAAAATAGACAATACCTCTCAGTGCAGGGGCGGAATAATACTGACCCCTGCGACCGGGGTCGACCAGTCGTAATAGACGACAAAAGAACCCTAGCTAGGTGAGAAGACACAAAGCCCACCTGGATAGCAACCACTCTCTTCTCTAAATACACCGTCAGAATAAAGATGTACTTATTGTGTTCCGGTATAAATGACCAACATCCGGATGACCGAGCTTTGCTCGGTATTTTTTTTATAAATTGTGTTTTTTGGAAATTAACAATTGATTTTCTTAGTCTAACCTCAAAGCAAACACTCATTGACTTCTTGTTACTTAACAACGCCATCTGCTGGAATAGCTTTAGTGTTGTGTCGTTAAAGCAATTAAAAAAAATAGTATTATTATTCGCCGATAGATGTCAGGAAGTCATTTTTCAGTTTAAATTATTTGCCGATAGATGTCAGGAAGAGTCACATTTTTGTGATTTTTCTTCCAATAAAAAAAAAGCTAATAAAATGACATTTTTTAGAAATGATTCCTAGCTAGATCGATTTATCGCCCCCGAAACCCCCTGTATACTAAATTTCATGAAAATTGTTGGAGCCGATTCCGAGATTCCAATTATATATATATATATATCATCATTTCAGCCGGAAGACGCCCACTGCTGGACAAAGGCCTCCCCCAAAGATCTCCACGATGATCGGTCCTGCGCTGCCCTCATCCAACCTATCCCGGCGATCTTGACCAGATCATCGGTCCATCTTGTGGGGGGCCTACCAACACTGCGTCTTCCGGTACGCGGTCGCCATTCGAGGACTTTTCTGCCCCGACGGCCATCAGTCCTTCGAGCTATGTGCCCAGCCCACTGCCACTTCAGTTTTGCAATCATCCGGGCTATGTCGGTTACTTTGGTTCTCCTGCGAATCTCCTCATTTCTGATTCGATCTCGCAGGGAAACTCCGAGCATAGCCCTCTCCATTGCTCTCTGAGCGACCATGAGCTTTCTCATAAGGCCCATAGTTAGCGACCACGTCTGCGTTCCGTATGTCATCACTGGCAACACACATTGGTTAAAAACCTTCGTCTTGAGACACTGCGGTATTTGGGACGAAAAGATTTTACGGAGCTTCCCGAACGCTGCCCATCCGAGTTGGATTCGACGAGTGACCTCTTTCGCGAAATTGGACCTGCCTAACTGGATCGTTTGACCCAAGTAGACGTATTCGTCAACAATTTCGAAAGTACAGTTCCCAACTGTTACGGGGGTAGGTGCGACATGGACATTAGACATGATCTTCGTCTTGTCCATGTTCATTTTGAGACCTACTCCTTGGGAAGCTGTATTGAGGCCATCAAGCATATGGCTTAAGTCTTCCATGGTTTCAGCCATGATTACGATATCATCTGCGAATCTAAGGTGAGTGATGTACTCACCGTTAATGTTGATGCCCAGTCCGTTCCAGTCCAGAAGCTTGAAGACATCTTCCAACGCAGCAGTGAACAGCATCGGCGATATGACATCGCCTTGTCTGACTCCCCGCTGCAGTCGGATAGGCTTCGAGTTCTGATCCTGGAGACGGACTGACATGGTGGCGTTTTCATACAAACACTTCAACGCTTTGATGTATCGATAATCAATGTGGCACCTCTGGAGAGACTGAAGCACCGCCCAGGTCTCGATCGAATCAAAGGCTTTCTCATAGTCCACGAACGCCAAGCATAGTGGCTGGTTATACTCCTCCGTCTTCTGTATAACCTGCCGCAGCGTATGTATGTGGTCTATGGTGCTAAAACCTTTTCGGAATCCGGCTTGTTCGGGAGGCTGGAAGTCGTCAAATCTGCGCGCGAGACGATTCGTGATGACCCTTGAAAACAGCTTGTAAACATGGCTCAGAAGTGATATCGGTCTAAAGTTCTTCAAAAGGGTTTTGTCGCCCTTTTTGAAGAACAGCACCACTATACTTCCGTGCCAGGCCTGCGGCGTTTTGCCATCGAGGATGACGGAATTAAATAGCTTCTGGAGGATTTTAAGCACAGGAGTACCACCAGCTCTCAGAAGCTCGGCTGTAATTCCATCATCACCCGGCGCCTTGTTGTTTTTAAGCTGTTTAAGGGCCACACTAATCTCGTACAGACTGACGTCTGGGATATCTACGGTGTAGTGTCGGGTTAATTTGGCTCTTGGGTCTTTAGCCTTGTTGTTAACAGGTGCCCGTGTGGTCGTGTATAGCTGTCCGTAGAACTTCTCGACTTCCCTCAAAAGTTCGGGTTTAGACGAAACGACCCTGCCGTCGTCGGTCTTCAGCTTCGTCAGTTGGCTCTGCCCAATAGACAATTCTATTATATATATATATATAAGAATTACTCGTTTAAAGATATAAGATACGTGTTAACGGTGCTCATGGCGTCGCAAACATTCATAAGCGGCGGTAACTGCTTATTAAGTGGGCTATCAGCATGTCTACTAAAACATAACAATAAAAAATAGTGTTTTGAAAATTCTCCACCTACAGAATCACTCAATGGTAAATATAATTTATACAGTGTGAGGACATCTACGTACCACCTAATATACCTAGTCAGGTCATAAGTACTGTCACACAGTAAAAACTTTTCTTTTAGAATGCTGGCCACAAAAAAGTTTATTGAATTCGAATTTCGAATTGTTCATGAAAATAAAAAAGGTATACTTTTAGAATTTTACTCATTTTTAAATATGGAGTGGACGCTTAAAGAAGACCGTGTTGCAGTTATTGCGTTGCATCGTTGCAGTTACGCGCCAATTCAAATTTTTAACATACTGAAAAATTTGAATATAACCAAAAGATTCGTTTATCGTACCATCAAACGATACAATGAAGACTCTAGTGTAGATGACAGGTCAAGAAGTGGTCGCCCTCGGTCTGTTAGGACTCCAGCAGTGATAAAAGCTGTGAAGGCACGAATTCAAAGAAATCCCAAACGTAAGCAGAAACTGTTGGCCCTTCAGATGGGGTTAAGCAGAACCACGGTGAAAAGGGTGTTAAATGAAGACTTAGGGCTTCGGGCATATCGAAGAAAAACAGGACATCGTTTGAATGCTCGTCTAATGGACCTGAGACTGAAGAGATGCCGCGCTTTGTTGAAGCGGTACGCGGGAAAAAAATATCGGGAAATTCTTTTTTCGGATGAAAAAATGTTTACCGTAGAAGAGAGCTACAACAAACAAAATGATAAGGTGTACGCACACAGTAGTGAAGAAGCGAGCAACCGTATTCCGCGTGTCCAACGAGGTCATTTTCCATCCTCGCTCATGGTATGGTTGGGAGTTTCTTATTGGGGCTTAACAGAGGTACATTTTTGTGAGAAAGGTGTAAAAACGAATGCTGTTGTGTATCAAAATACAGTCCTGACGAACCTTGTGGAACCTGTTTCTCATACCATGTTCAATAACAGGCACTGGGTATTCCAACAAGATTCGGCGCCAGCTCATAGAGCGAAGAGCACACAAGACTGGCTAGCGGCGCGTGAAATCGACTTCATCCGGCACGAAGACTGGCCCTCCTCCAGTCCAGATTTGAATCCGTTAGATTACAAGATATGGCAACACTTGGAGGAAAAGGCGTGCTCAAAGCCTCATCCCAATTTGGAGTCACTCAAGACATCCTTGATTAAGGCAGCCGCCGATATTGACATGGACCTCGTTCGTGCTGCGATAGACGACTGGCCGCGCAGATTGAAGGCCTGTATTCAAAATCACGGAGGTCATTTTGAATAAACTTTAATGTCATAAGAATCTATGTTTTGTTAAGTTCATTTTGGTATATGAATGGTTACATAATGAATAAACTTGTTACAATTATTTTACATTAAACATGTGACAGAATTTATGACCTGACTAGGTATAATGCATACTTGTCTTTTGGTCCTAAAATAAAAAAAAAACATAAGGAAAACTACTAACTCAAGCATTTTCCATAAGGGATTTCCAAAATTATTAACTCGACGGCTTTTATACAAGAATTACAAATAAGGTAAATAATTACACCTTATAAAATTAAAAGAAATATAAGACTATAATTTTTTTTTAATTACATATTTTCTCCTGACACTAGGGACTGAGTCTGGACTGGTTAATAACCCTTAGCTTACTTATTCTAATATTTTATTATTATTGCCTCGTTCGTTCTTAGGTTAAATTATACATAACTTATATGACTTAGAAGTGTGGCTGCCGTGGGTCACACGGATACCTTTACTCAAGGGTAAGTAGGAGTCAGATGTTTATTATCCAGCAGAGCGCACCAATGGGCAGGTGTACTTAACTAAATATTCTACAAGAGTTTAGGTGTCTTACCTCCAAACACTATCCTCTTCTCTAAAGGTGGACCGTATATAGGCGCACTCCTTGTTCACGACGCTCCTTTCTTCAGCCGCGGTCCTCGCAGCTCTGATCTGCCTGATAAGGTCCCTCAACCGCGTCGGCGTCGGCATCCGCACTGAAACCGGCGCGACTGTTACGGACGACACACACACATAGAAAGCGTTGATCAGTGCATTTGTTTAAAGTGCTCGACTTACAGGCTAAATAAAGCTAGTGTTAACGCCACTACAAGACATATTGACATATTCCTGAAAACAATTGTTAAATCGTAAAACGACATTAAATTGGACTAAGAATACTGACCCCCTGCGGCCGAGGTCGGCCCGTCGTAAAAGGCGACAAAACAATCCTACCTATGTGGTAGCGCTCCAAGCCCGTCTGAATGGCAACAACGTCTGGTTTTAAAATATATCGCCATAATGACTTTGTGTTGTGTTCTGGCACTAGTAAACCAAGTTCCAGTTTCTCTTCGAGGCCAGCAGCGCGTAACCAACGCATTTGGTATTGCAAACGTCTATAGCCAATAACGACCATCTACTATCGAGTGGGCCGTTAGCCCGTTAGTAGAGTTATAAAAATAAAATTAAATAGCAGACAAACTCCAATCGGATATTTACGTTAGAATTAAACATATTGCTGGTAAAAAAAGGTATTCCTCTACCTTCGACTTTGGGAAATAGAACATGTATTTGTATCAACAAGAAATATTTGATTATCACATACACATGTCGGTGATTAGGAATTGAGGGGAAAAGCGGACATGAGCTTTCAAGTTGCTTAGAAATCAACAAGGAAGATTATAAGTTATAGACATACAGGATTATGTCAACATATCACATCAACTTAAGCTAATGAATAATGAAATATTAATAAGAAGTAAAGAAGAATATGTTAGTACATAGATTATTGGTGATACAAGTTTGGCGTCTGAATAAATACTTAGGAGACAAATAAAGGGACATATTGCAGAACATGTCGAGTACTCCAGAACAATGTCGCGGGATATTTCGCAGACCGCGTTTAATCGCCAAATGTTATGCGACAATATACTTCGTATATTGTTATATCGTCTATCACATCACATCTAGATCTACGTATAGCCTTGTAGCGTTAGTCAGAAATAAGATTAGGGGTACCCTGACTTTCTTAACGGACAATTTAAAAGACACACTCTTATTCGATTTACTTTTTGGAGCTAGTCTAGGCAGAAATAAGGATAATAAGGCAGAAAAAACGCCTGTTGTCTTTGTATGTATTTACTGGTATATTTTATTACAAGTAAACGATAGCGGAAGGGACGCACAAAAATATACATAGTTTCATCGTGTGACAATAGTTCAGTAGCGGATGTCGGGTTCAGGTGACGAAAATTATGCTAGCGGAGGCTTATCCAAATTTGTTCCTATGCGCGATGCTTGAGTACTTACAGTTCTCGACTGATTGATAATAATTATTAGCTTAATATTAATTCTGCGTGTAGGTTATCTAGATGTTATAATATTTTAACACGTATTCAATGTAAAAATATAAGTTGTATGAGCGGTACTTCGGTCTAGATATTATTTATTTATAATAATCTAAGGACATAATATTACTGTTCATATCTCTCTTTTTCTATGATATACCATATTTTTAATCAGATTCAATTACAAAATATCGGGCCGTTGGCAGACTAAAAGTTTAAATATAATATTAGTTGAATTTCAAGACCACTGGCCACAGTTGGTTATAGCAACCCAATCATAGACAAATATTAAGTATATATAATTAAACGCATATATTCCAATCGCCCTTTGGAAGACAGTATAAAATCGTCATGAAATACAAACGACTAAAGATGTAAAGTGTTTAACACTGTCACAAAATAAACAAGTACAGAAATTACACTTCCAATCATAGGTACTGAAATCATATACATATAGTTCCTCCACCACGATACATCCCATGCCCCACATTGACGATTTTTTCGCATTATACATTTACTTCTGCAGGTACGAGTATCAATAGCTCTCCATGATCGTACTTAGAATATATTTTATAAATTAAACAAACTAGAAAGTAAAAAATAATTCTTAACGTAAGAATAAAATTACTGACGAGAAAATTAATGTCACTTCTAAAAAACGTGGGATGCTCAATATAAATCATTATATAATTTTTTTTACTAGTTTCATTCCTAAATGCAGAGTTAGTTTAAAAATATTGTACAAAACACCCCACGCTTTTAGAAGAGTGACGTTAATTTTCTCGCCAGTAATTTTATTCTTATGTTAAGGATTATTATTTTCTTTTTAGCTTGATATTATCTATACTACTATTATAAAGAGGAAAGATTTGATTGTTTGTTTGTTTGTTTGCTTTGAATAGGCTCCGAAACTACTGACCCGATTTAAAAAATTCTTTCATTGTTGGGAAGCTACACTATCCCCGGGTGACATAGGCTATATTATATTTTCAAAAAAATTAGGGATCCTTACTAAAACTCCAATAATGTAACCCAAAGTGTAAAAAATTACCTAAAATATTATTTAAATCGCGTGCGTTGCGAAAACTATTGATGATAGAATAAAATAATGTATTACAACTTTGCAGAACACATCATTATTTACAAAAAGTGTCGCGACAGCATATGTCTAACTATTATAGTTATGCCACAATAAGTGTTCTTTTATTTTAAAAATTTAATTGAAATGCCGCCCCTAGAAAAGACTCTTTATTTGGATCTTGGTATTAATCCTTATCAAAATAAATTACTTCATATTCAAAACTGTTTCAATACCTTTATATAACTTTTTGAATTATTCAATTCGGATATTCCATTCGAAAGATATCACGAGTTTAAAAATGTAAGTATTAGAAAAATGTTGCGTGGTAGCCGCTCACCCTGTTCGGCTAGCTAGGCAGTACCTTATGCAATGTAGGCGTGCGTCACTGGGGTTTTTACAAAAATTAGAATACTTATTAAAAAATAACGAAAAATAAATAAAAAGTAATAACAAAAAAAATCATTAAAATAAAAGCTCATAGAAATAATAATATTCACACTTTCTTTATTTTTTTATTTTTTTAGTAACCTGACGCAAATAGAAGGGTTTGCCCTCGGGGGCGCTTCTCTGTCCGAGGAGTGCACGGGTGTGCGTATTCGAGGTGCCCGAGCATCCGTCGCTTCACTCCCCTCTCCGTTCGAGGCGACAGAGTCCTACCTTTCTTTCCGTCTACCTCTTACATCCTTTCCAACTTAGCTCTCTGTTCGTGGCGTGGTCCCCGGTGGGATGATTGCGAATACTGATTGGGGTCCCGGGTTCTACCCTGGGACCTGATTTGGTAGTCGAAACCATGCCTATTTCGACTGCGCCTGCACAGAGTGTTCCCGGGGTGGGAATTGCATCCTCGCTGTCGGTTGGTCTTGCTGGGCCGGCTACGACGTGCTTTTTCTGGAGTGTCGTCTGGTAGTCGTACCCACGCCTGACTAGCACGCGACGGGGATGCGAGTCCCGTCCGGAATTGGCCGCGGACCTGTCACTCCCGGCCCTGGTTCTGTCCATGGTCGGGGGCGATCCTGGATGGACGGCCGTCGAGGCAGTAGTGTCTGCAAGGGAGGCGGCGGAACGGGAGCGGGAGTCCGCCACCGCACTCCCCTCCCGCCAACGTAGGCCGCGTCGTCGGCGCCGGAGGGCGGGCAACGATCTCCGGCCGCCGTAGAAAACGGCCGCGGGCGGCCCCTCGGGGGAGGATCCGCCACCCGCACTATTGCCGCGAGGGAGAAGGCGTGCTGTTCCACAGCCCCCCTCAACTCCTAGAGTTGTTACAAGAGAGCGCCGGGGGGACGAAACCCTGACCACCTGGTGCCAGCACTTTAGAAGGGGCCCGCTTTAAGACAAAGCGTGGGCCGGCGCCGGCCCGGGCCACGAGATCGGCAGGCCATATATCCGTGGGCCCGGGCGTAGACGATAGGAGAACAGCGGGGTTTTTTAGTGGGTAGTCGGATGACCAATCATCTTTCCCGGAGTCCCACATATCCCTCGGTCCCCCCGGGTCGGGATAACCCGTCAAGAGAGGTTTTTCCCCGAGACCGAAAAAAAAATAGAAGGGTTTAATTTTTAATTTTTTGTTAAATACCCGTGCGAAGCTGGGACGGGCTGCTAGTGTTTAAATATAAAAGCGTGTTTTTTAGTTTTTTAAACTATAATTTATTATTAATTTTTTTTAGTTTGATTATCTAACTATAAAATATAATTTATTTGTTGTCAATTCCTAATCGGTAAATGTTTTTATATATTGGTAGGTGTTTGTTGAGTTTTTTTGGGGGGTAAGGGGGATACGTAATTGCGTATAACACATAACACCCTCATATGTCAACCTCACCTGCCCGTAGTGCTCCGTGGTGGCAACGGACGATGCTCTGAGGACCGATGGACGGCGGGATAGCCATCCTGACTAAGCCGACTTACGTAAATGGGACAGCAGCGTCTCCGGTGAAAATAGGTAGGTACTGCGGTCACCAAACCCGCATGCCAAGCGTGGTGACTAACGGCAAACACCCTCAATGAAAAGGCATTAAGAACCACGGCCCTCAATTCCCGGCGGCCCCGTTATTCTGGATACGGCAGTGGTCGCGGTAACGGCGGAGATGGGGGTGCGAACAATCTCCGAGTTACGGAAGGCTGCCACACTAACAGTTTATACCTAGCTACGTACAATGGACGCACGATTCGGCTGGACGATCAACTGGCTCAATTAAAGCTAGACCTAAGTAGTAGGTATTAAGTGGCATATTCTGGGGTTCTCAGAGGTCCGCCTATCTGCTATCTATATACCTAGTCAGGTCATAAATTCTGTCACATGTTTAATGTAAAATAATTGTAACAAGTTTATTAATTATGTAACCATTCATATACCAAAATGAACTTAACAAAACATAGATTCTTATGACATTAAAGTTTATTCAAAATGACCTCCGTGATTTTGAATACAAGCCTTCAATCTGCGCGGCCAGTTGTCTATCGCAGCACGAACGAGGTCCATGTCAATATCGGCGGCTGCCTTAATCAAGGATGTCTTGAGTGACTCCAAATTGGGATGAGGCTTTGAGCACGCCTTTTCCTCCAAGTGTTGCCATATCTTGTAATCTAACGGATTCAAATCTGGACTGGAGGAGGGCCAGTCTTCGTGCCGGATGAAGTCGATTTCACGCGCCGCCAGCCAGTCTTGTGTGCTCTTCGCTCTATGAGCTGGCGCCGAATCTTGTTGGAATACCCAGTGCCTGTTATTGAACATGGTATGAGAAACAGGTTCCACAAGGTTCGTCAGGACTGTATTTTGATACACAACAGCATTCGTTTTTACACCTTTCTCACAAAAATGTACCTCTGTTAAGCCCCAATAAGAAACTCCCAACCATACCATGAGCGAGGATGGAAAATGACCTCGTTGGACACGCGGAATACGGTTGCTCGCTTCTTCACTACTGTGTGCGTACACCTTATCATTTTGTTTGTTGTAGCTCTCTTCTACGGTAAACATATTTTCATCCGAAAAAAGAATTTCCCGATATTTTTTTCCCGCGTACCGCTTCAACAAAGCGCGCCATCTCTTCAGTCTCAGGTCCATTAGACGAGCATCAAACTATGTCCTGTTTTTCTTCGATATGCCCGAAGCCCTAAGTCTTCATTTAACACCCTTTTCACCGTGGTTCTGCTTAACCCCATCTGAAGGGCCAACAGTTTCTGCTTACGTTTGGGATTTCTTTGAATTCGTGCCTTCACAGCTTTTATCACTGCTGGAGTCCTAACAGACCGAGGGCGACCACTTCTTGACCTGTCATCTACACTAAAGTCTTCATTGTATCGTTTGATGGTACGATAAACGAATCTTTTGGTAATATTCAAATTTTTCAGTATGTTAAAAATTTGAATTGGCGCGTAACCGCAACGATGCAACGCAATAACTGCAACACGGTCTTCTTTAAAAGCGTCCACTCCATATTTAAAAATGAGTAAAATTCTAAAAGTATACATTTTTATTTTCATGAACAATTCGAAATTCGAATTCAATAAACTTTTTTGTGGCCAGCATTCTAAAAGAAAAGTTTTTACTGTGTGACAATACTTATGACCTGACTAGGTATAAGGGGGAGGACACGATAATCCTCTAGAGTCCGGGCACTTACTCTACTTCCGGCAAGTACTACTGCTACATGCTACACTGCAAGTACAACTACCGCTGGGGAGGAGTCACATAGCAAAGCTGAGGACAGCGGATGGCAAGGAGGTTACGAGGACTCTGGTCCTTGAACATAACGAAGCCGATTCCTCTTCGTCTCGATGTTCTCCAAAACTGTTCTCCACCGCGATGTAAGATGTCTTCAAAAATCTGAACTGGAATGGACATTACATATCTCACACCTCCGTTTCGCGGACGACATTGCCGTTTTACAGAGACGCTGGAAAATCTGAGAAGAAATGCTGAACGCTCTAAATGAGTCCTCCCTACGGGTCGGTCACGGCAAGAACTTGTACAAGACGAAAGTCATGTACAATGAACATGTCATGCCGGGACCAGTCAGTGTGAATGGCGTCCCCTTGGATGTTGTGTCGGACTATGTCTAACTCGGACAGAAAATCCAGTTGGGCAGGCCCAACCTCGTGGGGGAAGCTAATAGAAGGATTCAACTGGGTTGGGCGGCTTTCGGCAGGCTTCGTCAGTTCTTGTGGTCGATCATCCCCCAGTGCTTGAAGACGAAATTCTTCGAGTAGTGCGTCCTACCAGTATTGAACTACGGAGTAGAGACGTGCTGTGGGTGTCTTATGGACAAGTCCGAAATGAGGAAAATCCGTAGGAGAACCAAAGTAACTGATATAATTCGCAAAATATGCAAGCTCAAGTGGCAATGGGCCGGGCACGTTTTGTCGCAAGACCGACAGGCGTTGGAGCAAACGTGTCCTGGAATGGGGACCGCGTCTCGGCAAACGTAGTGTAGGAAGTTCCCCAGTCCGATGATCTAGGGGCTGCATAGGAAAAGCCCTCTGGCTTTTCCTATGCAGCCGGAATTTGTGGCGCAAATTTGGGCAGGCCTACATCCAGCAGTGGACAACGGACGGCAGACGATGACGAAATGTTTTTATTAATTTAACGCAAGATGGCGTTTCAGTATAAGGAAAAGAATGCGTTAATTCTGATGATCTTAAATAAGAACTATGGGACAAAATTACTAAATTTGTGTATTGTCATTAGGTCTTGACCAGTGTGCAAAACTTTGAATTTTTTAATCGTTCAAAGTGGGTAAAAACGGAGTCAGATCAAGTTAACATAAAGCGTGTAAAAATGTAGACTACACACGGGTTTTACATATCTCTGTATACTCGGGTTTTGTGACGTAACAGGCTTAATAATACAGTCAAACTCAGTTGAAGGTTCAATTAAGTTTAGTACGGCGGTAAATACGACACAATGAAGTTAATTAGCTTATCCTCCGACAGGCGAGGCAGTATTTTCGTGTAGAATAAAGGAAATTTCATTCGTTGAACTTCATGAATAGTTTCCAATCCAGATGATAATTTCGCTGAGAAATTAAAAAGGCATTTTAATTAATAACCCAATATTATTCCTCTATTATCCACAGGATTTCATTATATTTTTAATTAAGAATAGAAGAATAATTTTCACGGAAACATATGTAATTAAAAAAATCCTGTGAATAGAATCCTGTAAATAAATAATGTATAAACATTTTTTTATTGCTGTAGGACAGCAGACGGGCTGACGAGCCGCTTAGAATTTAGCAGTTACCGTCGCCTATGGGTGTTTGCAACGCCAGTGGCATCGCGAATACGCTGCTGTTCTATAAGGGTACAGGAACTTGGGTCACTAATGTCGGAACACAACACAAGGTTATTATGGCGGCATACTTAAGACCAAAGGTGGTCGCCATCCAGACGGGCTTGAGGCCCTACCACGTAGCTAGGGTGGGTTGTTTTGTCAGCTTTTACGACAGGTCGACCCCGGCCGCAGAGGTCAGTATACTTTCTCCGTCCTTGAACAGATAAAGATTTTTAAAATTGTTTTATCAAGGCTATATCTAGATTCATTTAAAGGCTAGAGGTTTTTCTTAAAAGCACATACTCGTGTCTGGAACTAGAGACAAAGACGACCTAGAGCGATATTTAGTCTTTCCAGATATTTAGATGGAAAGACAATTTTTTAATATTTTTTCGTCCTCATATAATATGGGATAAATGCAGGAAGAAAATAACTAAATTAGCTTTTATAAAAAAAACACCTTCCTTCCGAATCTCTAACCCCGAAAGGAAAATCCCGATTGGAGCTTTCGTTTACTGCTTGTGAGCTAGCAGGAGTGATTCAGTTGTTATTCATTACCAACCTTTTAGGCATGAAACGGTGCGGGTCTCATCCACCTTATACCATACAATAGGGCACTGACTACAATCACAAACCAATCAATCAAATCAATAAAAGTTAATTTAGTGATTCCAATGAAGTATCCTTTCATCTAAATTTGACGGTAAAAAGGAAGCGTATTCACAAATTTATTTATTCGTCAATAGACGTTTAACATTAGTACTGAAATAGAACAATTTCTTAATACATCTAAAACAATGTTTTTTTTTATTGCTGTACTTATAATATATATGTATATAATTTTTGGTGGACAATAAAGAATAATCTATCTATCTATCTAGAATTTAGCAGTAACCGTCGCCTATAGGCGATTGCAACGCCAGTGACATCGCGAATACGCTACTGTCCAATAAGGGTAAATATAAAGAGCAATGTTCACTAAATATCCCTAAATGCCATTAAGCCTCTCGATCCTTAATATTTCATTAAACTAGAAATGCTATCAGACGCTCATGTATTACGCAAAACATTAAACTTGGGTCTTTAATTAAAGTTGCGGTTTCCCCACACAGCTTGCTTTCGTTAAACACGTTTAGTTTATAATTAAATCTCAAACAAGAGTAGAAATTAAGGGTTTGTTTGCACAACGCGGCCGCCTTTGGTCGGTAAGGGCCAGCTCACGCCAAAACACCTCACGCCTATTTGTGTGGTCTCAACAAAAATGATATAGTAACACTTTTATGTAGGTAGTTGGAAAAGATGACCAATGGATTATTTCAACGATTTTCCCTTTGGGGTAAGAAAATATGGGTAGAGAATAGAGGTGGCTGACGGTATCAGACGCCAGCAAGCAGCATCCATTTATTGTACTTATTTGTAAAGGAAAACAAACATCACGGAAAGATGTCGACGTAAAAAGACGCGTTGTTTAACTGACAGTGACAATATTCCTTGAGCTTCGAAGGCAGATGCAAGCAAGATAAAAGGCGGGCGAGAAGAGATTTTTTTTTATTGCTGTAGGACAGCAGACAGGCTGACGGCCCGCTTAGAATTTAGCAGTTACCATCGCCTATGGATGTTTGCAACATCAGTGGCATCGCGAACACGCTGCTGTCCCATAAAGGTATTTCCCATAAAGAGATTTAGCGATATTGATAGATCGTTATCGTATAGTACTTGTATCGATTACACAACTTTTTTATTTATTTATATTTTATTATCATTTAAATTTCTATAAAAATATATCAGTTTTCAATATCTCAAATCGATATATTCTTACATTTTACTTTTCAGAACAACAAAAAACGAATGAAATACATTTATAGTAGTTAAATGTTATCCGCGACTTCGTTCTCGTGGTAATATTCGCTACTATAATATTACTGCTATATCTGCCAAATAGTATCTCATTCCCTTTAGCCATAATTAAATAACAAAAATCCATACATCCATTTAAACTTTCACATATACCTATGGTTTTAGTATAGATGAGGAACAAGGTTTTATCCATACATATTATATATTTATTTATTTATTTATTTATTTATTTATTTATTTATTTATTTAATTATTTATACATGACATACAAATTTTAAATATAAAAGATTCATATCACAGCAGTTCATGTACAACAACTAATTTGACTTAGAAAAAATCACACTGGCCCCTGAACTAGTCAATACTGTATCTCAGTGGGCCAGTATTTTTAAAATAAGAACTAATATATAATAATTACCATTATATTAATAATTAAATAATATATAGTAGTTAAATGAGATATAGTAGTAAAAAATAAATAATAAATTAAAATAAAATATTAATGAAAGAAGAAGGGAAAGAAAAATATAGATACATATATTAACTGAAACAATGATTGTATGTGAACATAATGTATGTAAGTTTATATATAAGTAAAATGTAATATTATATTTAAATAATTGCTTTGATAATCTCTTCTGACTGTTGATAATTCAGCTCACACAAATAATCACTCAAAACTTTCTTACACCTACCAATGGGAAGTTTGTTTAATTTAATTACTTTGCTAATTTCGTTATATAATTTAGGGCCCAGATAATCCGCGAATTTCTGCGCAAATGATGTTTTGCAGCGTGGAATGTTATAAACAAGGTCTTGCCGTCGCTTAAATATAAGATTAGGTGGTTTGACGTGGATATTCAAAATTACTGATTTTATAAACATTTTTCTCACCGACAAGACTTTATTTTCTTTATAGAGCAAAGTAGTAGGATATAAGAAGCCTTTATAGGTCATCACTTTTAGTAAAGATCTTTGAGCTCTTTCGATAACTAACATTGAGGTTTTTGATGTACCACCCCAAGATAATATTCCATAGTTAAGTAGTGACTGACATAGGGCATAATAAATACTGAACAATAGCTTAGGGGGACAAACATTTCTTAGTGTTTTAAATATGAATATAAATTTTCTTATTCTATTACTAGTTTTACTGATATGTTTTTTCCAATTTAAATTTTTGTCTATTACAACGCCAAGATATTTAATACTATTGACACAATCAATAGAGTAGCAATTACAATTTAAATTTGTAGGTCTTCCACATATGTGGGATTTTATATTAATTTCATTAAAAAGAGGTTGGGAATTTTCATTAATACTGAAAGTCATTACTTTTGATTTTTTCTAAGTTTAATGTCAGAAGGTTAACATCAAGCCAAGTAGTTACTGCAGCAAACCCTTCGTTGGCTGTTTTGTTCACATCGAACCAAGTTTTTGCAGTAAATAGTAAAACAGTGTCATCCGCGAATGTAATGATTTTGCCATTGTTCAATTTTAGGTTGCACAAATCATTAATGTAAATTAAAAATAATGTTGGACCAAGAACGCTACCCTGTGGTACGCCATATTTGATAAATTCAGGTTGACTTTCATACCCCATGATTTTAACTACTTGTGTCCTGTTTGTTAAATAACTTTTCAATAATTGTAATGGTAAACCACGAACGCCAATTAATTCTAATTTTTTTTCCAGCAGGGGCAAGGAAACCGTATCAAAGGCCTTAGCAAGGTCCAAAAAAAAAAAAAAAAAAAAAAAAATATGATAATTAATTTAATTCTCTGTGTCCAAAGACATTATAAACACCACAAACGCTGTCATTTCAATCTTTTTTAAATATCTTAAAATTGTCAATGGCGAATAAATTTTATAAACTGAGAAAATTTATAAATAATAAAAAAGAAAATTGTTGAGTTGACTTACTGATTCACAATATTCGCGCCTAGATAGCCTTAAATATGGACAATTTCCGCTCGACTGCATGATGTATTTGATACAATAAATTCAGTATTTTTATAACAAAAGACAGAGATATCAATTCAACAAAAACATCTATAATTTAGCCATTTTGGTACAAAAAGGTTGGTATACATTCTTTTCTATAATCAGTCCGCCTGTTGTGCCACTATTTGCTCTTTCGATTGATATTTGCGAATATTAGTCGTAATAATACAACATAAGACGACTATATTGTAATAGAACTCTTTATAGCATCTATATATCTAGTGATGAATGTTAAAAATCTATATGTTGATTTGTTTTTATTCAATTATTTTATACTGAAAGCAGAAAGCTGCCATGAACATCGCGTTAAACTCTCCGAATACAAGCAGAAAACGGTAGTAAATCTCATCAGAAATTCATATAGGCCTTGTTCCATAAAACACGTAACTCACGGTGAACTCGCTTATCAGTAAACTGTTTACCGAAATTATCGGATTTTTATACCGGCGTGACTGATATGTTTATATTATAAAACTAGGGCGTTCCCACGACTTCGTTTCTGCCATCTTTAGCTGTGTTACATGCACTATATAAAATGGTTTATAGTGATTGAAGGTACGGGTAGCTAATAAACTACCCAACCCTTCAGTAGTGCGCAAACTAGGGGTCGCCAATTTTTTTAATATTTCAATAATATTCAAAGTTTTTCCTGAAAACGATCTTGGTTCATGTGATCCATTTTCGTACGACATGTGCAGTTCAACTATTCAAGTTAGTGAGAAAGAGCAACTGATGGATTTGATTAGTGATCAAATCCATCACTTCGAAATCATTTTAAGATTCAATCTTGACATATTTTTTGGTTATCTGTTGCATCAACATATTTATGTGAAATTGGATTTAGCAAACTAGTTGCAATAGAAACTAAATACCGGTCGCGTTTAAACCGTGAAGATAATATGTGACTTGCAATTACCAATAAAGATCCCAGTATCGATGAATAGCCTCATACATCTCATTAAAGGACAATTTTACTAATTTTTATCATCATCACCATACTAGTTGTATCCCGGTTGCAACCTAAACTTCCGCGTCGGTGTCCGGAGTCCGCTTTCCGACTTTTTCTACTCCACTTCGCACAATCTTCAGCATCGCCGGTAGTGACCCCATTGTCACGTATATCACCCTTTGCGATGTCAAGCCAGCACTTTTTGGATCTACCCCTCCTGCCGGGACCTGGCGGAGGGGGCATGGCCAGATATTTGTTTCCCACGTAAGTAACTATCTGGTTGCCGTAAAACGTGGCCGTACCAACGAAGCAGGCACTCCTGCAATTTATTCGCAATGTCACGGATATGAAGACTATCGCGAATACGGGTCCGCGAATTCCTAACGCGGTCCTTCCGCGTTACGCCACACATCTACCGCAGTATATTCATCTCCGTGGCAAGCAGTTCTTGCTTGTGTCGCTTTAACACCGGCCATGCTTCACACAGTCACACACACAGTCGTATAAAATGACAGGCCTAATGATGGTCTTATAGACCTTCAACTTTACCGGCATCTCCATTAGGCCCACGCGGCAGCAATCCGTAGTTTGACGTTGCAATCGATGTCACCAGACGCGTGAAATACAGATCCCAAGTATTTCACTTGGTCCGTGCGCTCGACCGTGTCGCCGCCTATTCGCGGGTTGCAGACCAAGAGCTAAGCTAAGTTAGTTTAGCTTAGCTCGCATAGCTGACGCAGTTTTCCATACTTGTGTGCAGACCGCAAACTATGCGAGCTAATATTTCTTCTGGGGTTATATATAGCCTTCCGATAGTTAGTATCTTGTTTAGTAATATCTCCAATAATCAATGATAACAAATCATAAAACTGAACTCTTGTAACACGATAATATAACTGAAAATGTTCATAATCTAACTCGTTAAATAAAGTTCTAAAATCTCCAACTTGTGTGCCGAGATTGAATGTGTTGACATATCCAAGATCTGGAATGTCCTTTTCTTAGATAATAATAAGTCAGTATTAATCTTCTTTTTCTATGTGTAATGTATTCATCATCGGAACTTTCGTCATCGATTATATTCATGGCGAGCGTCGTCTGTCTAATTCAACTTCGCAACACTGACTGAGCTTTGTCTTAGCTCTTGGTGTGCACGCCATTTATTTCTAGCTTAGCTTAGCCTAGCTCGCTTAGTTTAGCTTTGGCATAGCTTAGTTTTTGGTCTGCATCCGGCTTATGCGTACGAGTGTGGGATCTGTGGAGTTACAGGCCAAGTACTCGGTCTTTTTTTTTTATAGCTAGAGTTCAGCAGACAGGCAGACGGCCCACCATGGCAAGTGGTCACCGTCGCCTATGGACGTTTGCAGCACCAGAGGCAATACCAACGCGCTGCTGGCCTCGAAGAAATTTTATAACGCTTTTTTTGAAGAACCCCATATCGTACCATGCTGAGAAAACCTCAGCCGGAAGCTCATTCCAGATTCTGAGAGTACGCAGCAAGAACGTTCTAGAGAAACGTTTCGTACAAGAACGAAGAGGCTCCTAGAAATGGGGATGAACACCCAGCCGATGGCGGGCAGTGCGGTGGTAGAAAGACGACGAGGGCACCATTCTAAATAGTTCTTCCGAACACTCCTCGTTGTACAGACGGTAGAATACGCAAAGAGACGCAAAGTCTCTCCGAAGTCCAAGCGTATCTAGACCGTCTGTGAGTATGGGATCGCCGACAACACGAACTGCGCGCCGTTGGATCGAGTCTAAGGGATTGAGCTGACAGGCGGGTGCTCCAGCCCATAAAGGACGGTCTCCGCCACTTACTAATTTTACTGATTTTTAAGTTATATAAAAAGTATTATCTTAAAATTATAAATAAAATTAATATGTTCTGGATATGTTTTTATTTAATGAAACCGAAAGAAATGCGTGAAATATAAGTACATCGTATTTGTGGACTTTTCTAGGGGTCGCCAAAAATTTTCTCTCTACAGAAGGGGTCGTAGTCGAAAAAAGTTTTATACGAAGAAACTAAAATTTTATATATTGTATTTCATAAACCAAAAAATAGAAACAGAAATTGACATTATATTTGCGTTATAAACGTATATTCGGGACTCGAACTGACAGACAAGGTCGTACACGACCATTTACGTAGTCACAGCGTTTCGAGAAGAGGCTAACTTCCATACCTTTATCAATAAAGATTCAGACTTGTGGAATCTGATATGAAGAGACAACATTATCACGAGAAGAGACTATTAAATGTAAGAAGGGACATCTAGAAAATGGGACAATTTATTTCAGTTTTAAAATAACGTTGTCGCGGTGACTTCACTATGACCATCTAAGTGTAGTAAGTTTTTTCTGTCTGTAAGACAGCAGACAGGCTGACGGCCCGCTTAGAATTTAGCAGTAACCGTTGCCTATGGATGTTTGCGACACTAGGGGCATCGCGAACACGCTGCTGTCCTATAAGGGTACAGGAATTTGGGTCACTAATGCCGAACACAACACAAAGTTATTATGGCGGCATACTTAAGACCAAAGGTCGTCGCCATCCATACACCTACCACGTAGCTAGGGTGGGTTGTTTTGTCGCCTTTTACGACAGGCCGACTACACCCGATTGACTTGAAATACACAAAGAACAGATTTTATGGTAATCTTATTCAAAATGCATTTTTTAAAATAATATATGGCACAACAACGTTTGCCAGTCAGCTAGTATAGACATATATGGTAAAAACCTTAGATTCTGAGGTAAGGCTACCAACTATTACTGATATAAATCCATAATTGGTAAACTATATCAGGTAGTAATTAGGTTATTTTACACTGTCAGTTACATAATACCATATAAATGTGTTCCCAATTCATAGATGGTATGGTATGAATTCCTCAAAATAGTGAAACATACCATAACTGAGGCAAACTGCCACAAAGCCACCTTTAAGAATTGCATATTGGTGTTATTTTTTTTTTTCATAAATAATTAAGTGACAAGTTTTCCTTACTTAGAATCATTCTAGATAAAGGCGACAAAAAAACTTGAAGTTTAATTTAAATAATCGCTGATTTAGTATGTATAATTTTAAATAATTTGCAGTTACTATCAAATTATACCTCGTTTTCCAATTACAGCATTAGCGCGCATTATGCGACATAATGCTCAATGTTGATGTTTCAACTACAGCAACGCTTCGCACAATCGAGCACTCAAAAGTGATGTGTGCACAATCGATACCAACTCAGTGACAGAAAATTAACAAGTGTTTTTTCTTTAAGTTGGCATTGATCGAAATTTTATTTAAATATATACTATCGTTAGTAATATTGTTTACTGTTGAAAAAAAAATTTAAAGCTTTCGTTTCGTCGTAGTTTTTTTGGAAATAATCAAAGTTAAATAGCGCAAACTATCACCGCCCGAAATGTCTCTCTCTCTATACATTGTCACATAACGGATTTCAATTGCTTATAAAAATGTTCATAATTTTCTTTTATGTATAGCCCGCAGCCCACTATACGCACGCCTTACCGCATTACCACATCCCAAGTTAACGAAACATTTTTTATTCTAAAAGAAATAACGAACAGTTTTGACATATACCTAGTCAGGTCATAAATTCTGTCACATGTTTAATGTAAAATAATTGTAACAAGTTTATTCATTATGTAACCATTCATATACCAAAATGAACTTAACAAAACATAGATTCTTATGACATTAAAGTTTATTCAAAATGACCTCCGTGATTTTGAATACAAGCCTTCAATCTGCGCGGCCAGTCGTCTATCGCAGCACGAATGAGGTCCATGTCAATATCGGCGGCTGCCTTAATCAAGGATGTCTTGAGTGACTCCAAATTGGGATGAGGCTTTGAGCACGCCTTTTCCTCCAAGTGTTGCCATATCTTGTAATCTAACGGATTCAAATCTGGACTGGAGGAGGGCCAGTCTTCGTGCCGGATGAAGTCGATTTCACGCGCCGCCAGCCAGTCTTGTGTGCTCTTCGCTCTATGAGCTGGCGCCGAATCTTGTTGGAATACCCAGTGCCTGTTATTGAACATGGTATGAGAAACAGGTTCCACAAGGTTCGTCAGGACTGTATTTTGATACACAACAGCATTCGTTTTTACACCTTTCTCACAAAAATGTACCTCTGTTAAGCCCCAATAAGAAACTCCCAACCATACCATGAGCGAGGATGGAAAATGACCTCGTTGGACACGCGGAATACGGTTGCTCGCTTCTTCACTACTGTGTGCGTACACCATATCATTTTGTTTGTTGTAGCTCTCTTCTACGGTAAACATTTTTTCATCCGAAAAAAGAATTTCCCGATATTTTTTTCCCGCGTACCGCTTCAACAAAGCGCGGCATCTCTTCAGTCTCAGGTCCGTTAGACGAGCATTCAAACGATGTCCTGTTTTTCTTCGATATGCCCGAAGCCCTAAGTCTTCATTTAACATCCTTTTCACCGTGGTTCTGCTTAACCCCATCTGAAGGGCCAACAGTTTCTGCTTACGTTTGGGATTTCTTTGAATTCGTGCCTTCACAGCTTTTATCACTGCTGGAGTCCTAACAGACTGAGGGCGACCACTTCTTGACCTGTCATCTACACTAGTCTTCATTGTATCGTTTGATGGTACGATAAACGAATCTTTTGGTTATATTCAAATTTTTCAGTATGTTAAAAATTTGAATTGGCGCGTAACCGCAACGATGCAACGCAATAACTGCAACACGGTCTTCTTTAAGCGTCCACTCCGTATTTAAAAATGAGTAAAATTCTAAAAGTTATACATTTTTATTTTCATGAACAATTCGAAATTCTAATTCAATAAACTTTTTTGTGGCCAGCATTCTAAAAGAAAAGTTTTTACTGTGTGACAATACTTATGACCTGACTAGGTATATGTGAAAATTTATGATTACATATATCCATAACCTTAATGAGTTTAATTTTGTTTATTATGGGAAATGCTCACCTCTCTCTATCGCCTCATTTACCACTTGTTTTATTGTTGCTATGTTGAATGTCGGGTTAAATCTGAAAGAAAAGAATTATACATCAGTTCAATACTTCCAAATTTCGCATTTTAGTTTTCGTTTTGTTGATAAAAATGCTTTAATTGACTGCATACGAACGTATTAACTAGGAAATTACTAATTTTCTTAGGAATTTCCAATTTCCTCTAAGAGTGGCAAATCTAAGAAAATAATAAGGCTACATTTAAGAGTTCGTAGTAAGCGTACGAAAAACGCGCCTGACGCATGTATTCCTTGCCGACGTTTCCACCCAAAGATCATATCGCATATTATTTAGAGGTATATTTTCTAACTATTCATTCAGGCAAGTCAAAACATCTGCACGCAGTTAAAAAAAGTGGCTGATATTTCGTTTTTAAAGAGATCCCTGTCTGATCGCTTGACATCTGACAGGAAAAATTCTGATTTTCCTTACGTCCTCCTTATCCTTGACAATAAATAATATATCCCCTTTTTTTTTGAAAGGTGGAAATGCCTGACGCACACCGCGCCGCGTGGAAACGGGCGGCAAGCTAATGTGGGATTCCCCGTGCAATGTGTTCGTACGTCTCCTTCTCTAGGCTGTGGGACGTGGAACGCACCAACCATAACCACCCCGGTGTTCCTTCAATCGCCTTGAGGGCCGAAGCCTCGGGGTGAAGGCACTTCCAGGAGGGGGTGGCAGCGACCGTTACTACGCCGGCAGAAGGTCTGTCGCCAACATCCAGCGACGAGTAGCTCTACTTGAGCGGGAGGGAAGCCTAGCGCGCTTCTGCTCCCATTCCGCCACCTTTTTCGAGGATATGACTGACTTGCAGAAGGAGACAACTGCATCCCATCCGGCTTGACTCCCAGCCATCGCTAGGATGATAACCGGAAGCGAGTTCCAGTACGATGATGGCGACGATATCTCGGCGCTTTGATGCCCATGTGGAGCATACCAGGGGGGTGTGGAACCTCGTCGTCGCCAGGTGTCACAGTGGTAGCGCTCTGTTATTTGCTCCTGAGCGAAGCGACACAGGTTCCACCCGAAGCAGCCGTGCCCCAAGTGTACTTGTGTCGTGTGAAACAACAGAGCCGTGACGCCTGTCAAGCCATTGTTGCAGGGCGTGTTGCACCGCTGCGACGATGTTTTGGCCCGGGGTTTCTGGGACAATTCACACAGTGTCACATAATCTCAACGTAAATAATATAAATAATATAGCCCTCGGGTTATGGGTATGACAACTGATATAAATGTACATCATATTTACATACATTTTCTTTCTTAAATATAATAAATACATATTACACATAAACATAACACATAGAAACAAATCAAACCCCTTAACCTCTGCAAGTATACAGTCTTGCATTAGCAGTAACAGTATGGAGGTCATTAGATATTATTTAAATAATAGAACTTTTCTATTGACAATTTATTTAATCGGTTTCGTCATTTTGAAGTTTATTCAGAACAAACAAATATTAATTATATTTAAAACAAGTACAGATTTAATTAGTGAAGAATATCACATGCTTAGCCAATATTTTTATTGTGTTACACATTGAATCACAATGTTCAGCAGGTCTCGATAACAATCCCTAAAGAGAATCTAATTGATTACAATTGACCAGATCAGATTTTTATGACCTGTTCTGAATATGAATTTGATGTAGTGATTTATCGATTTCATATTTGAAAGGCAACCATTGTTGAATGAATTTTCCAGTTAAGTGATTTGAAGTGCAAATATTTAGAAAAAAATATATTGCAACTCTCTAAAAATAAATAATCATTTACTTTTTATATTATTGACTATTATGTACAGAGATGTGATTTTTTATGACAGTTCACACTTGCCCATGGTGAGTTGGTGAGTACACATACTGGTGAGCTCAGTATACAGGTTTCCTCACAATGTTTTCCTTCACAGTCACATGGCAATTATGCTATAATAGACACATTCGGCCTTTTATTGCTGTAGGACAGCAGACAGGCTGACGGCCCGCTTCGAATTTAGCAGTTAACAACACCTACGGGTGTTTGCAACAAAAGTGGCATCACAAACACATTGCTGTCCCATAAGGGTACAGGAACTTGGGTCATTGATGCCGGAACACAACACAAAGTTATTATGGTGGCATACTTAAGACCATGGATGGTTGCCATCTAGACGGGCTTGGTGTCCTACCATGTAGGAAGTTTTTTTTAGTTATACTTAAGAAGCTAGCAAATCAAAACATTACAATAATCTATCTTATCTTATTTTTGGGGCCGAGAAACATCTCCGACACTTTGACCCAATGGGATCTAAATGTTACTCTACAAAGGTTATATAAATAACATGCATTGTTAAACTGATTCAGAATGTCAGGGTGTGTAACCAGGCCACACAATAGAGATATTATGCTCCTCCAAACAATGACCACTTTCTAGGTCATTGTAATATAATAATATGACTACATCACTGTTAAGAAATATATTTACACTCAATCATCATTTATATATTTGTAATTAAATTAAATATTTGATATAAAATTACATAAATAGACACAAACAAGTGTCAATTTTAAGGAAAATCTCCTAACATGTTATTAATGGGTAATTTTCATACAAAATTACATAAGAATGTGGGCATTTATTGATAACTAGTTGACCCTGCAAACATAGTTCTGCCATATGAATTAAAAAAAAGCCTATTATCATCTATGATTATACTGAAATTCATCAAAATTGGTTCAGGAGTTTAGGTGTGAAAGTGTAACAAACATGCTTTAGTACTAGCATGTAAATAGATATTTACTCATTTCATTATAAAGATGTGTTAAAACAATTAAATATATTCAGACTGAACATAGAAAAAGTATAAAAAGTCCCAGCTGAATGTTTACCTCGAAAACATCACCTTACAATAATTGTTTTTAGGACTAAAATTGAGTAGTCCCTTCAACATTATTATTAGGATTTTGATATTGGCCAGACCTGAATTAGCATGAAGCTTCAATGCTCAAACCATGAGCATTTTTTTTTATTGCTGAGGTGCAGCAGACAGGCTGACCGCCCACTCAACAGTAAGCAGTTACTGTCGCTTATAGATTTTGCTATGCTAGGGGCACCATCAACATGCTGCTGTCCCATAGGGGTACAGGAATCTGGGTTACTAATGCCAGAATACATCACAAGGTTATTATGGCAGCATACTTATATACTGATATATAGTGATATTGAAAGAAGAGTGAATGCAGGAAACATGATGAATGGAGCTTTGCACTCCTTTATGAACAGTAGGAAGGTGTCTTAACAAGGCTCATCTGGCTGTGCATGAGGGGGTGTTGGTTCCAACACTCATGTATGGAAGTGAAAGTTGGGTATGGCAGAAGAAACATGAAAGCAGAATAAATGCAGTTGAGATGAGAGCGTTAAGAAGTATGATAGGAGTCAAACTGAGTGACAGGATAAGAAATAGTGAGATAAGCAAACGTTGTGGTCTGAAAGAAGATGTAGTGACAAAAACTGAGAAAGGTATGCTGAGATGGTTTGGCCATGTTGAGAGAATGAATGAAGAACGATTGACGAAAAAAGTGTATAATGCGAGTGTGAATGGAAGTCTTGGAAGGGGTAGACCTAGGCGGACGTTTCGAGACCAGATCAGGGACGTTTTGAAAAAAAGGCCAGGTCAAGAGTACCCTAAACTGAAGGGCATACATATATGAAGGGAATAATGAAAGTGGACGAAGTGAAACAAGTATGTAAGGATCGTAGCAAGTGGAAAGAAGTGGTCTCTGCCTACCCCTACGGGAAAGAGGCGTGATTATATGTATGTACTTATATACTAGGGGGTGGCCACCATTCAGACAGGCTTGGGGTCTTGCTACATAGGGTTATTTTGTCGCCTTGTACGACAGGCCAACCCCGGCCACAGAGGTTGGTATTCTTACTCCACTCTTGCATGGATAAAAAAATAAAGGCTTATATATAGCACAGAGGTTAATATATTGTATTCAAAAAGAAACTTTGTCTATGAAGATTTGTTATGAATTATAGACATAAATTAATAATTATTATCTAGAATATGCATGCATTCAAAATTTAAATGGTTGAATAATATATATTTAGCCTTATTTTCATTAGTGAAATTTTGCTAAAAATTAAACTGAACTTAATTCACTAATTCAATGCTACTATTGGTCACTACCAATAGTAGTATTGAATTTAAATTAAATTAAAATATGACTTCATTATGAACTTTATATGATTATTGCTTTAATTTTACTGTCAGTAAGAAAGCCAACTAAAAAAATCTCATCTCTTATGCACATATTGTGTTTATGCAACACCTGACAGTAGCAGTCTGAAATTAAATAAGAAGGTAAATTAATTTCTTATGTTATTTACAATTCAAATATTATCATTTAATCCTGATAAACATTTGCAAAGTTATTTGTTTATTAACAGACTATAACATTATTTTTTAAATTAATTAAATTTATATACTAGTAAATTATTTTATGGGATGAATTATTGACTGTAAACTACATAACTTAATTGTAATCTAAATTGACTTGAACTCAATGTTATTACTTTTGCTTTCAAATTTTTAACTTATTTGTAAATTCAAGTTATTACAATGAGAGGTACAAAAACGTAACTTTTCAATATTGTACTACAATTTCGCCATTTAGACACAGATTTATCTTCATTCAAACAATTGATAACAGGCGGAGATGTTAAAAACTACTGATAAGGGGACTCTATCAGTGATTTAGTGTGACTAGAAAGCAATTATGAGTAAGTTATAAGTTCAGTAACTATCATAATATAACCTATATAAAATAATTAAAAAGTTACCCAGACTCGGAGCCGTTCATCTTGTTAGTTTCGTAATCCTTGTTTTGAATAAAATAAATGATGACCGCACAGGTTAACAACGTTCTTGGCGAACGCAGGTGCAAAGAACAGGGGGTCAAATTGAATATAATAAAAACACTTTATAACAGAAATTTTCACTTGGTTACTCTTAAAATCATAACGAGAAGAACTAAGGAATAAATTTCACGTACTATGTCAGCTTCACTAACATTTTATTTCGTCACAAACTATAAAAATGCAAGAGAAATCGCATGCCACCTTTGGCTAACTTCTGTCATATTTCTCACTTTTATTTAAATTCTAACCTCCACATTTCTACGATTAAATATGTTCTAAATATCACAGAAAAATAAAATATGACGATAATTAATGAATTTATCACAACAATTGAAAAGAAATATTACAATTGCCAGCTGACATTTCCGTGGTGCGTTGCACGAAATTCAATATGGCCGTCGTGACTCGCACATGACGTTTACGAAATTGAGATCAAATTATCTCTCATTTTATGATTATGAAGGAAACTCACAAAATTTTTATTTATCAAAATTTTCTTTTTATTTTTAACTTATTAAAGTTATATTTTATACATACGCATGAATATTTTTGTTAAAAGTGCCTAAACTACTAAAGGAAAGAAAATAATACATATAAGGAAATGGGAATACGGCTTTACGTGGAAATTATTTAAAAAGATTTGACCAGCTCTAAATGTAAAACGATTACAAAATTTAATTTTCTTCTGACTGACAACTCTTAACAGTGCTATGTTTGTTATTATCACATTTTACATAGTAATTCCATAAGCGCTATTTACGCCAGGTATCAGACACCTAATCTTGAATATATAAGCATACCTCCTATTTTGTTCTGGCGGCAGGACACTCCAATCAACTTCGTACATAGGATACGCCATAGTTCGATTCGAAATAACACCAAAATTTACTAAAAACTTTTTAATAAAAACATTTCACAATATGTGCCACAATATACCACAACGGTGCAAATTAGACTGTTATCAGACGTTTTATCAGGTGCAGGTACTCCTCAAGTATTCAGTCATAACTCTTATCAAATAACAATTTATCACTGAAAAAGGATAGCGATACACCGGGGTGCTATTAATATTTTATTGTTAAATGTCAATATGTACAAAACAATGGGACGAGTCACATCATTATCTTAATAGGAAAACTAATTATTATTCATTGCTATTATATGTGGCCGATGCGAAGCGTATGTACGGTGCGCGACACTATACTATAAGTTGTCGTCGTTGCGCGGGGGCCGCTCCACGCTGTTGCGTTTTATGCAGTCAACTAACCACCTGATGCCCTCGTCGACGCCGTCTCTGCGGATATTAAAAATAAATTAGCATTATGTACTTATCATTTAAAAATGGAATCTAATTGTAACAATAATTTAGTCGCCTAATTAATAGAAATTGATAAGCACTATATTTATTCAGAAACATTGACTGATTACATATATTTGGAAATGTTAATGTATAATACAAAGATACCACTTGTTCTCATTTAAAAATTTAACACAATATTAAGTTTCCTTTTAACCTGATGGGTTGTTAAGTTCATCATCAATTGATGAATGAATGAAAATGAATCCTGCAATTCTTTCGCAATCGAGAAGTAGGTATTTCAATAGTTGTGGACAGCATGAAATAATTTTTGATCCCATGTTGTTGACTGCAGTGGAATGGTATCCGGGGTTATAATTTTAAAAAATCCCAAGCGCGTCATTGGCTATGTAACCGCGATTAACGTTAAAATGGCGAGGGCGACTAACATTACAAATCTTGAAACTTCACTATTATCATGGTTCACATTAGCACCTTTTCAAAATAAGTGTGCTATTGTTAACATGTGAAAACATTTGAATCACTCTCAATACATGTTGAAAACACAAGGTGACCTATTGAAACAATATAGTACCTATGCATTTATATTAATCGCCCATTGTGTATTATTTTAGAAACTGCATTAACATATTTATTGGTTTTGAGCATAATTTCAGTCAATCTTTTAATTCCTTCTCTTTATTACACATTTATGTTTTTTACAACACAATTTTTATATTGCTTTGGGACAGCAGACAGACTGACTTAGCGGCGCCAGGAGCACCGCTGATACCCGTCGAGTCGGGCAACGGGAACCTGGTCCCAACACGAGGCGGTGTATTTAGATAATTAAGAGTGGTTGTCATTCAGACGGACTTGCAGCCATACCACCTAACAATGGCTGTTAGCCGCCTTTTAAGACAGGTCGACCTTGGCCGCAGGGGTCAATATTCTTAATTACTCCACCCCTGCACAGAGTATCATATGTAAATAATTTAAGCAAATTAAATGTTAGTTGGCTGTACATTGTATTGGAAAATATGAAAAATTGCAATGCATCAACCGTGCTCGGGGATACGGTAGCATGCATTTACTGATAGAAAAGGAACCACCCCAACTAATTCTTAGGGTAAATGGATTGAATTTTCTGCTACTCCACAGAAAGTAAAGAGCCAGTTTGCCCTGTAATAGCATATTGATACGATAAATTTTCTCATAACTTTGCAAAGGATAAGGTAAATAAATAATTAGAAAGAAGATGATTTAAAAAAAGGACATTGAAAATGCTTTGTGATTTTTATAAGACTCAAAAAAATCTTAGTTGGGGAGTCGTTTCTTCTTTAGCCAATGTTAGATAGATAGATAACACTTTATTGTACATTGTATAAAAGTAATTTACATTGAAATTTTGTGGTTAACAATATTGCACAAAGGGCGGCCTTATCGCTAATAGCGATCTCTTCCAGACAACCCAGTACAGGAAACAAATAATTTATAAAATTTGTTGGTGGGGTAACTAATATACAAATTTCACGATTATACAATTTCATAATTAATAGTTTGAACAAGTAAATACTCGTAAATTTATATATAATATCAATACACACGCACACTCATATACACTAAATATCTACTGCAAAGACAAATAGTGCTGATACACCTTACTTTTAAATATGGGCAATGTTTTAGCTTGTCTGATAGTAATAGGCAGCTCATTCCAAAGTCGGATAGCTTTTACTATGAAAGAGTTTGTGAAAAAAGAAGAATTATGTGTAGGAGTAACAAGACGTAATTTAGTGGAAACACGTAAATTTTGAGCACGACAAGGAAATTCAAAATGCTCTTTTATGTAAAAAGGAGTACTAGGAGTAAATAAAATACTATAAAGTAAAGAAAGGATATGAGTATTCCGGCGAAAACGAATTGGTAACCACTTAAGCTTTTTGCGATAATCAGAGATATGGTCATATTTTCAGCATAATCAAGAATTGGAAGTGATAAGCACTCGGCAAGATTCACCTTGGTGGCAGTGGGTAAGAAATTTTTCAACCGCCAGAGAGATTTGTTTGAGATATAAATCCGCCGACTTAGTTCAGTGATTTGGGGCCACCAGGACAGCTCATTGTCGAATATGACACCGAGGTTTCTAATTTTTTCACTTATGGGTATAAATTAGCCATCAAATTTAAAACAAGGCAGACAAGACCAGTTAACTCCGTTGGTATGGCCATGTACGGCAACCGGATGCTTACGTAGGAAACAAATGTCTGGCCATGCCGCCTCCGCCGGGCCCCGGCAGGAAGGTTAGACCCAAAAAGTGCTGGCTTGACGTCGTAAAGGGTGATATGCGTGCTAATGGGCTCACTACCAGGGATGCTGAAGATCGCGCGAAGTGGAGTAGAAAAAGTCGGAAAGCGGATCCCGGGCACCGAAACGAAAGTTTGGGTGGCAACCGGGACTAACGCTAGGATGATGATGATGAGACAAGACCAGTTAACTTTGCCTAGCATATGAGAGCTCCCGATGATAATTATTTGAGTTTTTTCTGGATTCAAAGGTAGTCCAATGTGTTGTATTGGAAACTGCAGTAGACCTTTGACATTCAATAAGTGATCTGTAAGTAATATATTGAATAAGTCCAACATTTTATACGTGCAGGGGCGGAGAAAGAATACTGACAATTACCCAAGCTAGGCAAGGCTCCAAGCCCGTCTGGTTGGCAAACACCGTTGGTTTTGAATATGCCGCCATAATAACCTCGTATTGGATTCCGATCCAAGTGATCAGGTTCCAGAACCACTAAGCGGTTAGCGATGCTCCTGGCGCTACAGACACCCAAAGGCGACAGTCTATGTGGGCCGCCAGCCTGTCTGCTGTCCTACAGCAATAAAAAACGACCTATGCAATTGCGAATAGGTATAAAGAAGGCATGGAACTGGAATTAATGGTGTAAATTCGTTAAGGCCTTCATGAAGTTGTGGATGTGGAAAGACTGGCGATTACCCGTAATTTAAATTCTTCTACATTTTTGTAATGATTTATGTATTTTATTATAGAATGTTCAATTCTTCCTCTGCATAAAGCTAACATAATGCTATCCGTTCAGGGGCGGAGAAAGAATATTGACCTCTGCGGCCAGAGTCGGCCTGTCGTAAAAGGTGACAAAACAATCCACCCTAGCAACGTGTTACCCAAGCCTGTCTGGATGGCTACCACCTTCGGTTTTAAGTATGCCGCCATAGTAACTTTGTGTTGTATTTTGGCGTTAGTGACCCAAGTTCCTGTATTCTTATGGGCCAACAGCGTATGCACGATGCCACTGGCATTGCAAACACACATGTCTGCTGTCCTACAGCAATAAAAAAAATCGAGAGCTCCTGGGTTCAAATCATAAGCTTCTATATGTTTTGTGCTTATTGGAAGAAAATGAAGCCTAATGATCTGAAATGTCCCTGACATGTAAGCAAGTCTGCTTCATTGCTCAATATATAAAATAAATAAACTTACTGGGACAATCAATTCACACAGCACCGTCTACCCCCAAAGCACTTGTGTTATGGGTACTAGATAACTAATATATACTGCATATATACTTTTTTGGAAATAAATATTTTACATTAACACCCAGAGGTGAGACGGGATCGAACCTGTGACCTCCGAAGTGCGTTATCGTTACGCCACGGATGTTGTCGCATCGTCATTGCCACATATGCCACCCAAAATTTTGATACGGAAGATAATCACCCCGGTAGTTGAAAAAAAAATTTACAATACGTCACAAAAAATGTAGTGTAGCATTAGTGTAGGAAACAAAAAAAAAAGTCTTCTTCTGCGAGACAGCCATGTCCGCGAAGGAGGCGGCGGAGAGGGAGCGCACCAGGTTCCCGTCCCGCTCACGTAAGTGCACTTGTCACCGGAGATTGGTGACGGCCGGCCGCCGGTGATCGGTCGCGGGTGTGGCCTCCTGGGAAAGGGTCGCAGCCTGCACACACGTGGTCGAGAGGGGAGCGCGTCCATCTCACCCATGCGTAAGAAAATGCCGAGGCTTGTTACCCCTTCGGCTTTGAAGAGGCTCGTGAAAGCGGGCCGACGCCAGTCGGGGCTGCGGTGTGACTAATTCGTCGCGTCCCGCGGCCTCGGCACTAAAGGCGTGTGGAGGAACACCGGGGTGGTTTTAGTAGGTATACCAGCGACGTGCGTCCTCCAGCCTAGAGAAGGTGACGTACGGGCGCATTGCACGGGAAGTCCCACACTACCCTGCCGTCCGTTTCCACGCGGCGGGATGTTTGTCATGGATATCCACCTCTCACAAAAGGATACAAAATAAAAAATATATATACCCAGTGAGCGCAGATGTCGCCATTAGCATTATATCCCTGGCGCCAATGAGGTGAGCATTCTGATTGAATATTGGTTTAACTGTATGCACTCCCATACAGTCCGGAATGTCTTGTTTGTTTGCTAGCACCAGCAACGGGACTCCTGAGAGATGTTCGGATGCTATCATTCTATCTAAAATAAAAGTAAATTAATTACCAAGACTTATATAAAAGCACAAAGAAATTACCAGATAATTGTTGGCCACCCTTAAAAGTTAATCCTCTTGCAGCTTGTCCAGCGATTTTCATGAGCTAGTCAGAAGTCTATCTGTGCAGGAGTGTGTCGGCCTGTCGTAAAAGGCGACAAAACAACCCACCCTAGCTACATGGTAGGGCCCCAAGCCTGTCTGGATGGCGACCACCTTTGGTCTTAAGCATGCCGCCATAGTAACTTTGTGTTGTGTTCCGGCATTAGTGAACCAAGTTCCTGTACCCTCATGGGACAGAAGCGAGTTTGCGATGCCACTGGCGTTGCAAGCACCCATAGACTACAGTAAGTACTAAATTCTAAGCGGGCCTGCTCAGTCAGGTCAGCCTGTCTGCTATCTTACAGTAATAAAAAAAGAGTATATACTCACCTTACTAAACAAATATTTTTGTTATTAAATAAAGTAGTATATCAATTGACTAATATGTATAACTTAAGTACTCTGCTACTTACTTTGGGCTTAAATAGTACTGTGTAAACTGCCTCAATAGATTTATTTTATATTTAATTGAATTCCATAAAATTTTCTTACCAAAAGTTTCTTTTGATTCCGAAACCCTGTCTCTGTCAGACGAATCAACTATGTAAATGACTGCATGGCACTCTGCATAGTACTGGAATTCAAAATAACATATGTGAGCTTTTGATTGGCATTTTCAAAGAATATAAGATCTGTTATTACATGTACATAGATGTAAGAAAAATAGATTTAAAAATAAATAATCATCCTCATGACCAACTTGAGTGACCACTGCTTGGCTTAGGAAGTTTAGAAGTTAGCTTCCAACTGAATATAATAAAAACTAGATAATATTTTATTGAAAGCTATAATTATATTAACACCAGGAAGTTTTAAAACAGAACTCAGTTTTTTGAGAAAATGAATGAAGAACGATTGACGAAAAAAGTGTATAAGGTGAGTGTGAATGGAAGTGTTGGAAGAGGTAGACCTAGGTGGACGTTTCAAGACCAGATCAGGGATGTCTTGAAAAAAGGCCAGGTCAAGAGCACCCTAAACCGAAGGGCATGTATGAAGGGAATAATGAAAGTGGACGAAGCGAAACAAGTATGTAAGGATCGTAGCAAGTGGAAAGAAGTGGTCTCTGCCTACCCCTACAGGAAAGAGGCGTGATTATATGTATGTAAGTTTTAGAACAACATAAAGTGAAATGGTAACTGTAACATTTTACTATTTAGTAACTAGTAACATATGTATGCATTTTTGTAAATCCTATAATGAAGGAACAATAGATATTGAATTCTTTTCTTCTTCTTCTTCTTCCTGCCCTTATCCCAAACTATGTGGGGTCGCACATGTTTTCTGATTCCACTCTCTTTTATTAGTTGTAAACTATATTTTCAATTTACATCTTTTTTCCATATCATTTTTTACATAAATCACCCATCTATTGTGATATATATTAATTGATATATATTAATATGTATATACAATTTAAAACATTATATTCAGAATGACATGTTCTGAATAAAGTGATGGAAATAATCTTTTGAATCAACTTGAAGCAAAAGGGTCTAAGAAATTTTTTTTTTTTCAAATAACACAATATTCATAAGTAATTTTGGCTCTACAAAGAGAGGCCCTAGAGGGCCTGATAGTGCTCATTACTTATTATCCAGCATTTACTCGCTGTCAGGAATGAGTATATCAAGGAAGCACATTTGTTTAATTATTTTATTCTAAGTTATATGAGCAACACATACTATGGTTGTTCAATAATACTTACTTTATCCCACAACGATTGCAGCTCTTGTTGCCCACCGAGATCCCAAAAATTAAGCCTTACCCCGTCTACATCAATTTTACCTATATTTAAGCCAACTGTTGTCGTTATTCTATTGGGGTTCATAGCCTTGTACTTCTTTGTAAACTTAGTTTTGGTAGCCTCAAGGTATGTCTGGAAAAATATAAACTGTATATTAACTATAGACACTTGCTAGTGGCGTTTGTGTCATAACCTGTGATTAATAGGAAACTGTTAAGTTTTACCAATAATTCTTAATTGTAGAAATATAAAAAGTTATATACCGTTTTCCCCGCATTGTCAAGTCCTAGTATTAGCACAAAGTACTCGTCTTTCTGTATCAAATACTTATAAAAACCATGTAGCAAAGTATACATTTTAACATTTTCTATAAATATTTTACAAACTCAAGAAGCAAAATAAAATTTAATTAGAGTTTGGCTTGTTTCCGTCATACTATTTTGGATGTGTTGTGTTGACGTTTTATTGAAAATTTTATTTTAAGATACAAAATTATTATTTCTCTCTTTTTTCGGCTTTTAACAAAACGAGAAGGAAATATGTATAAATAATGCTTTACATAGAAAATAATGTTTCAAAATAGTTTGACATTTGCTTACTAATTACTAATGTCAAGTTGTAACGTCAAAATTTCGATGTTTTAATTTAAAATTGGAAATAGTACATATTGTTTTAGAATTTAGAATATAATTTATCTATGATGAAATTAGACCTCGTTATTATTTTAACTTCGCAGTTCTCTGTTATTAAGTTTAACATAGAACATAAGTCAAAATGTGTTCAAATAATGTCAAATATGATTTATTATGAATATTTTACTCCTCTAGATTTTTCACACTGTTTAAATGAGACTTATCTTAACTTTAAGATTTACAATTGATTACTGAAAAAATGCCTCCTAAAAAATCAAAGGTATCAATTGATAAATCTAGTACAAATTATGAAGAATCGGAAGATACCTCTGTGTTCCCTCGTTGTGTTAGCCTTAGTATAAAACTAATTGGCGATGCTCCCAGTCCTGGAGAATGGCTCCTTTTAACTGTTTTTAATGGTCAAGTTGTACTAGACGGTAAATGGATGAATGGATCGATTCTTGAAAGTGAAGCATTACCATTGAATTTAAATGTAAAATACTGCCGCAAGTTAGTTGCTGATACACCACTTTTATTTATTCTAAGGTTAACCGGAGGAAAGGGTGCTAAAGATCCAGATCCTTTGTTGAATCTTGATAATAAGGCGGGAGCAACGATTGATTTATTTCCGTTGGTGCAAGGTGAACAAGAAATATATACAACAGTTCATTTAATATCCATAAGTACAGGTGAACGAGTTGGATGTTCATTAGAAGTAACGACTATCTCTAGTGGCATATCTGGCTGTCCTGAAGTTCCTTTGATAATAACTATGTTATCGGGACATTGTTTTCCTATAATTAGAGAAGGTACCGTGTATATATCTGCAATTGGTTTAGATGGTTTAACGGAACCTTTGTCAGTTAATTTTGGCATGTCCTTAAGCTTCCCTGATGCCAAAAAAATTGTGTGGTCTTCAGTCAGTAATGCTGGATTTGCTGCAAATTCTGCATATAATATACCTGATGAAGATATATATTTTCCACCTGACTTAATATCAAAATTGGATAGCGATTGTCGTTCTTTTTATTGGTATGCAATGAAAAGGTTCCTGGTCGATCCACAGTTGTTACAGACTAGACTTGCTTCTCCTTTTGTTATTGAAATAGCAGGTGTACCCAAAGCAGGTAAAATAGACGTGCGAGGTCGTTATATGGGTTTTGTAGATGCAGGAGTTCTACTGGAACCAGGACAGCACGGTGTAACGACAAGCACAAAATTACTATTTTACAATGAAGCAGCTATATCGGAAGGAGTTGGTGCATTATTAGATTTACCACCAACCAGTGCAAAGATCAGTGCTAGAGAATCAGATTTTATCACAGATGAATATGGCCATTCAACTTATATAGTTATAAGGTTCGATCTCTCTGAAGCTTTAGTTTCTAAAGAAAAAACAATATCGCTATTTCAAACGATGGGTTTTGTACCCCCTGACAAATCTCTGGTTCCTACTTATGATTTAGATGTTGAACCTCCACCAGAAGATTGTACCATCGATGTCAAAAAAATTCGATTAGAAGGCGGTGCTTTGACAGTTCATAAAGAACTAAGTGAATTATCTTGTAGAGGAAAAATTCCTATGAACCAAGGAATAAAGCGTACAGCGGCAAATCGCTTACTTATGAGAGTGCGAACGATGTTAAAGCAGTTTCCGCCGGGGGACGGTTCGTATATTGAGTGGCAAGACATTGTCACCGCACAACATGCATCTGCACGACGTGCTGTAACATCTTCGTATGCTCCTCGAGCTCCTTCCCCACGCTCACCAACGCGATCGGCAGCAGTGCGTTGCCAAATCGCAGGTGATAGTAGAATAGCTGATATACATGTTAAGAAACATTTAGCAGATAGTCCCGAAAACCCAAGAGCATTGTTATCGCAAGTACTGCGATGTCTTGAAGAAAGAAATGACTTAATGGCTAAAAATTATCTTCTTCAATCATTGAGTGTCAATACCAGGAACAGATATCTTCTATGGATTTACGGTGGCCAAGACTTTGACAAGGGACCAGAAGAAGTACAAGCAGCCTTAGCCGCATTGCAAATTGCAGTTAAAGGAGATCCTTCAGATGGTACTACAAATGGAATTGGTTGGGCAGCATTGCATACATTACACCATTACAACAATAATTTTTATTCAGCTTTCGTGTCAATTAAGACAATGAGGAAATCGTATGAACTACCGCGAGAATGGAGAAAATTTCTTCAGCGTTGGACAGAAGAAAGTGGTCAAGAAGAAATATTTTGGTCACCACATGAGATTGCTTTAGAGAATCCAATGCTAATTGCAGCGGCGTTTTTTCTTTGTTTGCGATGCTATAAGTTTTCTGAAAGGATTCTACAATGTGTGGAGGAGGGATGCTTTACTAAAGGCCATCGATTGAAAATAAAACTGGAAATACCTGTTGACATTTACTACCTGAGAGCTGCATCGCTTCTTCTGAGGCGATTTTCTGATAAAGCTTTGAAAACCGTTGAGAAGAGCATTCAAAAATTTGGCCCTTCGGCAATTTTGACTCAATTACGTGCGTCTTGTTTGATCACCATTCGCGATTGGGATGGAGTATGTGAAGATGCACTAACTGAAGCAGAGCGTGCTGGTGCGCAACCATGTCCTGCTTTATTATTGAGGGCTGCTATGGGTGGATTTATGACGGACCCAAAGAAAGCTCTTCAACGTGCAGCTCTTGCTCATAAAGTGGCACCTAGCGGTCATTCTGCGTTAGTTATCAGTAGGATTTACATTAAATTTAATGAGAATACTTTAGCCAAACGTTGGGCTGCTGCTGCTGTTGAAACAGAGCCATTATTAGCAGATGGATGGGCGGTACTCTCATTACTAGCAATGTATGAAAGAGACTTGGATACGGCGAGAGCAATGTTGCGTACTGCTAGACAAGTAGGGCCTGTGACTGATGATATAGAAGAAGAAATAAGGAAATTAATGGAAATAGTTAAGTTGGAGACATTGCCAGATTCACTTGTAAGGAACTTATGTTTTTGTGATTATCATTGAGTTGTTATCTTGTTGCTATATATATCGACTTATCTAATGGTATATTTGTTTATTCAGAACATTAAATATTTCAATAAATTAACTTTAATAATAAATTTAGGTTGTTTAGTTGAGCTATCTCTTTAAATCAAAACTCCAAGTTACACAAACTTGATATCAGACAGCTTTTTGCTTTCAATCCGGGGTTTCAGACGGTTGATCCTCGAGAATCTAATATTTTTGAATTAGACCACAAATCTATTGTTAAGATGTTTGCAGTCATTCGTTCTTAATCTTTTAGTATATTGCGGTCGAAATAAGATTGCAATAATTTATTGTTCAATTTAACACGCGATGGCAGTGAGCTGTACGAAAATAGCAGTGTCACTTAATAAGTGGCTAATAATAAACGCGCCGCTGTCTCGTTACAGAATAGTAAGAAAGTAGGTTAGATATCCAAATCAAGCGTCCAATACTTATCTAATGATAAAATGATATCGTCCGTTAAACAAGAATTAACCAAGAATTTGTAACAATTCTCGCAACCGTGAAAGCTGACACACCTTTTGGCGTTATTTTAGCAGAGATAGAGCGATAAATTGCGTTCGTAAAGATAATGTTTAATGTTTTATGTGCTACGTTGCATCACTAGTCGGTTACGTTTGCGCTATCCGCGGTATACACAAACATTCCCTGGAGTGGAACGACCGAACTCTTTGTTTTGATTCGAGTTATAAACAAGATACATGTGAACGCAGAATTTTTCATAATGGCCCTTTCGGCGAATTGTTGGAAATATTTCGTGTTAATCTTCAATGTTTTGTTCGCTGTGAGTATTTCTGAGTCACTTTTCATTAATGGATATCAACATTTTTCTTAGATTTCCATGAACGGCTTCGGTGGATTATCAAATTTTCACATTGCTGTCATAGTAACTGATAAAAAAACGTATCTATTAGTTGGGTTTAAGAATAATTAAACCTTGCTTTACATAGTATTATTATTCAATGTTTAAATTACTTTTCACAAAAAATTCACACGATTCCACTTTTTAATCAAGTTCTTTATGCCGCGAATTCATGATAAGCAACAAAAAAGTAATTTTAGGAAGAGAGGGAACTAGTTATATATAGTTTTTGTAAGTATGAAAGAGATAAACGACTAACTCAAGTGTAGTTTTGTTTTCATTGGGTTATTTGATTTCTAAATGCTTTTGTGTTTCTCCAACAGGTGTCAGCAGTTGTATTGTTTGGAGCTAGCGGCTTTTTGTTATACAGGCTGTTCATTTATCGTCATTTTCTTGGAGTTAACGTGGAATACCCTTCAATACTCCTGCTCATGATGGCTATTATAACATGTTCAATTGCTTGGATCGGATGGAGAACAGCAAGGTCAATGCATCCAATCCACATAATCATTGTAGGTTGACTTAATTTATACTTTTACCTACACATTTCCATTTTCTTATAGATAAGCATGCGTTCGACCCACCCACTGCTTGTAAACTTGAATCAATATATTCGAATGCCCCCAAAACGTTATTTAACATATTTTTATCCGTGCAGGGGCAGAGAAAGAATACTGATCTCTGCGGCCGGGGTCGGCCTTTCATAAAAGGCGACAAAACAACCCAACCTAGCTACGTGATAGGGCCCCAAGCCCGCCTGGATGGCGACCACCTTTGCTCGCCAAAACTTTGTGTTGTGTTCCGGCATTAGTGACCCAAGTTTCTGTACCCTTATGGGACAGCAGCGTGCCACTGACGTTGCCAACACCCATAGGCGACGGTAACTGCTAAATTCTAAGCGGGCTGCCAGCCTATCTGCTGTCCTACGCAATAAAAAAAAATATGTTACATTGAATCATCTAAATTATTGCAAATAATAGGTAATGAAAGTGGAGTAGAGAAGATAATGAAAGAAAAACATATTTTATCATGCCAATACCAGAAGTTCAATTCAAAATTAATATATGAACGATTGCGACAGGTTATGAAAAGATTAATAATTTGAAATATATTACAAATTGAATCGTCTAAATTATATTGTTGATTGCTAGTTGTTAGGTTGCTTAAATAACGAGAAATCAACGGGAGGAGAGTTAAGACAAAAGATGTGTTAATTGACATTAATTTTGATTGTTCTGAAATGTGTTTGTGCTTTCTTCCCGCTAAATAGGTAAGAAAATTGAACATCCGGTCTCGGAATGATAAAAATATTTAACTCCTTTTAATCATTTTTAAAAGGATGCATATTTTCTGTGATAAAAAGACAAATATTTCGTTTTTATGTGTTATAAATCTACCTATATTTTGTAAGTGGTATCTGAAAGCGAAGAATATAAAGAATTTCTCCACGTTTCTTTCAGGCTGGAGTTCTAATCGTTATTGTAGTCGTGATAGAATTCTGCTGCTTCATATGGGCGATGGTGGTTTGGGATAACATAGAAATCGACATCACCAAGAATATGCAGACATTTTTCAAACAAACTATTGAGAACACAGAACTTAATAATGTTGATTCAATCAGATGGGATCGTCTTCACGTGAAGGTGAGTTGTAGGTACAAGCAGATCACTCATGCCTGTTCCAGTGTCGGATTAACCACCTAGCAAGAGTAGCAATTGTTACGGACCCCGCGCAAAAGGGGGCCCCGCATATTTAAACTCGCGCATCTCGGCCTGAGCGTAATCTTTTAAATGAAACTTATTAACACGTGGTAACATAATATATTGAATTTATTTGGTGTCACAAACAGGTGAAACGTTACATCTTTTCCTACTAACACAATCTACGTCATACAATCGGTAACCCCCATTATTTCCTTGGCGAAAATAATAAAAGCACATGTTACAAAAAGTCGCTCGTATGAATGTGAAGAATTTCAGTCATTCTCCTGTAGACTGGAGACACCACATCAGCAAAGTAGCCAATTGCAAGATGATATCCGGTGAGACTGTCACTGCACAACACCGTCTTCATGTCATGGACCTCTGCGTGAAGCCCAAAGACAAACGTGTTGAGCGCTTCCATCGCCGAATCAGGTGGTGGCTACTTGATGAAGTCACGTCCCAGGAGCTCGCTTGAGCCAACGGTGACAAGTGCATTGGTGATGTAGTACCTAAGGAAGCTAACTTATGTGACTATATAGTCAAGAACAAGTTGAAAAGAGCAAACTTGGAGTTGCTTGCAAGTTGTTCTTTAGGAAAATTTACGTTTCGAACGAGCTGTATTTATAAGAATATAAAGACTCCTTAAAACAAACGAGTACAGCATGATTTACCTATGAATTAAAATATTTTTAAATTGCCTTTACGTCCCGGTGAAGTATTAATTAATATAATTTCATACCTTTCTTTTTGTTTATATTTAACTAATTTAAACAATATATTTAACTAATTCATTAATAATAAACATTGCAGTTTGAATGTTGCGGTGTTGGAGGGCCCAAGGACTACGAGTCAACTGGTCACGTGCCGTTCTCCTGCTGCGGTCAGGGTCCCCTGGACTCCTTAGAGAAACCATATGCAGCGGATTGCAGCAAAATATTTCTACGGGGATGTGGAAAAATACTCCATGATTACGCCAAAGAGCAACTATTGTTGGTGTCCATGACAGCACTTAGTGCATCAATATTGCAGGTAAGTCGTTTAATGTTTTAAATAATAATATTGTTCACTGCTGAACGTAGCCTTTCCCAAGTCTGCGTCACAAATTCCGGGTCCTTGCTTCTCCCATTTAGCCTCGACCGGCAACCTTTCGCAGGTCGTCGGTCCATAGGGCTGCAGAACGTCCTACGTTATATTTGCCGAGTCTTTACTCCAGGACTCGTTTGCTCCATCGCCCATCGGTTCTGTGACAGACGTGACAGGCTCACAGCCACTTCAGTTTGCATATTTTACGAGCTTATGCACTTTGGGTGCTCATGAAAAAAAATTTTTTTTATTGCTGTAGGACAGCAGCCAGGCTGACGGCCCGCTTACAATTTAGCAGTTACCGTCGCCTATGGGTGTTTGCAACACTGGTGGCATCGCGAACACGCTGCTGTCCCATAAGGGTACAGGAAATTAGGTCACTAATGCCGGAACACAACACAACGTTATTATGGCGGCATACTTAAGACCAAAGGCCTACCACCTTGATTGAGGCCCTACCACGTAGCTAGGGTGGGTTGTTTTGTCGCCTTTTACGATAGGCCGACCCCGGCTGCAGAGGTTAGTATTCTTTCTCCGTCCCTGCACGGATGATAATGTGATGACTATATCGATTTTTTTTACGATATATTATATCGTAGAGTTGTATCGATACTTTGCGATATATCGTACAAATATATCGATATTTTCGATATATGGTATTTTTATATGTAACTATTCGATAATATTACATTATAGGGATCATGTTAAAATGAGTAAAATCAGCTATGGTGAAGTAGGTAGTGATGTTCAGGAAAAAGAAATGCGATATAATATATCGTAACGTTCTATCGATGCTTTGCGTTAAATCATACAAATGTATCTACATATAATTTCGATATATCCGGGTCCAATATTGTAGCAATAGCTAATGATGAGTCCTGTTCAATGATGTCCATTTATTTGTTAATCTTGGTCAGAGTGCGTTTATCCTCTTTAGGTAAAGTTTCTTCCATTACTAGGTTTTTCAATTTTGTTATCATGCAGTGTACTTACTAATGGAATGACTATGCAATTAAAGCAACATTTTTAAACTTAGGAAATATCGCTAGATATTTTCTTCCAATGTGCTGCATTCAGTGGATTTTTTTATTGCTGTAGGACAGCAGACAGACTGACGGCCCGCTTAGGATTTAGCAGTTACCGTCGCCTATAGGTGTTTGCAACGTCAGTGGCATCGCGAACACGCTGCTGTCCCATAAGGGTACATGAACTTGGGTCACTAATGCCGAAACACAACACAAGGTTATTATGGCGGCATACTTAAGACTAAAGGTGGTCGCCATCCAGACGAGCTTGAGGCCCTACCACGTAGCTAGGGTGGGTTGTTTTGTCGCCTTTTACGACAGGCCAACCCCGGCCGCAGAGGTAGTATTCTTTCTCCGCCCCTGAACGGATAAAAAGTGTAATATGTTAAGAAGTGTAAGAGACAGATTCTTATATTAACTCGTTACTCGGTAAGAGTAACTTATACACTGATTTATTAATTGAACACTCTTAACTTAAGTCTTAACTATTTTGTTTACTAATTACAATTTTTATAAATTTCACGTTTATTGAGATATCTTATGACCGACTTCCTTTCCTCGGGACTCCAAATTCAAAAGTGTGCCTCCCGCTGCTGGCCTCAAAAAACCCCCGCTGAAATGATGTCGCGAGGAATGCGATAACATCCTGCCGCTGGCCTCAAAAAACCCCCGCCGAAATCACGTCGCGAAGGAGGTGACAACAGAAGGTTATTGCGAATGTTGGTTTTTAAATAATTCGTTCGGGGTTTTATGTTTTATTTTTACTTACATACATACATATAATCACGCCTCTTTCCCGTAGGGGTAGGCAGAGACCACTTCTTTCCACTTGCTACGAGATCCTTACATACTTGTTTCGCTTCGTCCACTTTAATTATTCCCTTCATACATGCCCTTCGGTTTAGGGTACTCTTGATCTGGCCTTTTTTCAAGATTTATTTTTACGTAAGTTGCCATATAATACCACAAATTTCTTTATCGTGCGCCCGGTCGGGAACTACGCGAAAATTGTTTCCGCACCAACTGACACTTTCATTATTATTTGGATATGACATTATACGCTCTTTCGGTTCCTTCTGCAGACCTCTAGAACTAATAAGCGTGATACAATTGCACCACTCTTAGTAATGGAGTCTGTCTGTCAGTCATCAGACAATTGTCGGCAAATATTACACGTAGGCCTTCCTATTTCCAATGAAACATTTCCGCAACAAATCCCGGCTCCTTGCACTCCATCGGGCTAAGGGGCGTCATACACTACGTTTGCCGAGACGCGGTCTCCACTCGGGTCTTGGGACAGAGATATGTGGAAATAGATACCATAAGATATTGGTCATCGAACTTGTCTATTCGTGTATTTATTATGAACGAAAGTTAATATATTTACTGCCGTGGAACAGCAAACTGCCCGCTTAATAAAACAGTTATCGTCGCCTATAGATGCTTGCAACGCCAGGGGTATTGGAACCTGGATTCCTTATGCTGGAACACAACACAAGGTTATTATTGTGGCATGCGTAGAAACCTGAGGTGGTTGTCATTCATACAGACTTGGAAAACTACCACCTAGCTAGGGTAGTTTTGTTGTCTTATGCGACCAGCGGTCTTTTGCGATCAATACTGACCCCTGCGGCCAGCCGCAGGGGTCAGTATTCTTTCTCTTTCACTGCATGGAGAAAATTTAAGTATTTAAAAATATTCCTTAAATGTATTTGATATCTCGTTTATTTTTATGCATTCGAAGGTTGGCTTCGATTGGTTGATGCGCATTTAATGAATTAAAAAGCTATGCTAATGGGTCATTCCGCGTGACTTCATGCTTAATTGCAAAGGTGCTGGAGGTCACCCATTAATTGTTATTCAGCGGCAGCGGGACATTGTTACGGCTTCGGCATAAAGACTATCAAATGATTAAGGATAACATACACTCAATGTCGCTCTAAGCTGACCTCTGGGTACAAGATCCTCGGTTAAAGTAGCTTTTCTAAAAATATTCGATGAACAATAGTTAGACTAAATTTAGGTCTCCACTCACATATGTTATGAGAACTAGCGATAATACCCAACCAAAAGCCTGGTTAATATAGTGACCTAATCAATCATTACTTAGTTATAAATTAAATATAATGTGTAAATTATTTTATATTATAATTAACATGTAATTTCATAAATTGATAGAAATTTAACTACCAACATACGGAGTAATTTCCATGATGTCATCAAATAATGAATATGTTTAATTTTATACAGTTCTCCGTAATATTTAGTATAGTGGCTAAAATAATTCAGGTCAGTTTCTATCTGGAGCTTTCAAAGCGTGTTATTATATAGCGCAAATTTTCTATTTCAAAACATTGAACTAAGTGTAACAAATAAGTGCACAGAAATTAAATATTATCAACTTTTGAACATCGTACAATTGTATTCGCTCACAGAAAAGGGAGATGGAACATGCGAACAACTCCCAATCAACTCATATAATTGCTTCACGCATTAGTCATGGGTTATAATTATTTCGTTTAGAATTTTAAAAATATTTTATGCGTTGTCTTCAATTACCTTATCACAATACTCGTTCAAAAGAGTTTTAGTGGACAGTTGAAAAAGTGATTTATCTAAGATAGCAAAAAGGCACTCGGTTTTTATATATGGCACTCAGTTGGTTGTTAAACTTAAATCCACTGTGGAACCTAGTTACTTTGAATAATAAGGTAATTTTTTTTAATAGATGTCTATCTTTAAAGGTCCTTTCTTATTACAACTAAACAAAATTTCTATTGATAAAAAACACGTGGTAACAAAGTAGCATCACTCTTAAACCAGGGGTCCAAGATTTCCCACTATGCAACTTTGCTAAAAGAACTGCTAAGTTTCTCGCCTAATGTGCACCATCAGTATCTGGGATTATGGTATCGTTTCCGGATACTGATGGTGAAGGTGAAGGAAAACATCGAGGAAGAATTATTCTCGTTCCCTCGGGGAGGGCCCGAACTCAGGGTTATGCCCTGTTTACATTCTAAGAAATTCATCATTCGAGTACAAAACAAGGTCTTTTGTTCGGCCTAACAACGGTTCTAGTATGTTACAGCAAAAATAGGTCGCAGTTAAATTATTTTAAACATTGGCCTATTGTTAAATATTGTACAAGTCATAACAATTCTAAGTACCCACTATAACTTAAGGTGATGAATTATAAATTATTATTGCTCTTTGTTTAAACAATGCTATCAACTGCTATCAACATTTATTGAAAATCATGAGAATGTGTTCTTTATAACACACATATTTATAAAAAAGAAATACATAGATACAAGTTATCCGTGCAGAGACGGAGAAAGAATACTAACCTCTGCGGCCGGGTTCGGCCTGTCGTAAAAGGCGACAAAATAACCCAGTTTAACCCACCCTAGCTACGTGGTAGGGTCTCAAGTCCGTCTGGATGGCGACTACCTTTGGTCTTAAGTATGCCGCCACAATAACCTTGTGTTGTGTTCCGGCATTAGTGACCCAAGTTCCTGTACCCTGCGTGTTACTGGTTTATTGTTCTCACATAAAAATTTAAGGAAAATATAGTGAGGAAGCCTGCATACCGAGATCACCAGTATGTGCAACCCGTCAATCTGCCTTGGACAAGCGTGGCTGTTCGCTTTGGGGCAAGGCCCGAGCGCAGCTGTGGGATAGTATGGGCTGGTACTATTATTAAACCAGTGCTGTTCTTTCAACATGCCTATTGAGTGTTGTCGCAGAAAAGGATACTGGTGATAAACTCATGGAAAAATTCCATGGCAAACTTAAATATAATATTAATACTGACGGTATTTTTATTGTTGCTATGTGCAGCAATTACCGTCGCCTATGGATGTTATCGACCCTAGGGACACCGTGAACACGCTGCTGTCCCATAGGGGTACAGGAACCTGGGTCACTAATCCGGAACACAACACAAGGTTAATAAGGCGGCATATTTAAGACTAAGGGGTGGTTGCTATCCAGACGGGCTTGGGGCCCTACCAAGTAGCTAGGGTGGGTTATTTTGTAGTCCTTTATGACAGGCCGACTCCGGCCGCAGGGGTTAGTATTCTTACACCCCCCCTGCACGGAGAAAAAATACTATAAACCTTGTAATAGCTTATACATTTCGGGTAACTACAAAAATAAACTCCCCTGGGTCCAGCGTGGTGTACCGATCCTTGGTTCGAACCGTTGAAATGAGACGAGTTGGTAGAACGTTATAAGCTCATACTCGTATAGGCATCCATTTTAAATCTACATATATCTGTTACTACTGGTGACATCGATTGCGACGTCAAGGCACGCATTGCTGCCGCGTGGGCCAAATGGCGTGAGGTAACTGGTGTCATTTGTGACCCCAAGATGCCGGTAAAGTTGAAGGGACAGGTCTATAAGACCATCATTAGGCCTGTCCTTTTATGCGGCTGTGAAGCGTGGCCGGTGTTGGAGCGACACAAGCAGGAACTGCGTGTCACGGAGATGAATATGCTGCGGTGGATGTGTGGAGTGACGCGGAAGGACCGCGTTAGGAACTCCCGCATTCGTGGCGGTCTTCATGTCTGTGACATTGCGGATAAATTCCAGGAGTGTCGGCTCCGTTGATACGGCCACGTTTTACGGCAACCGCATGCTTATGTGGGAAACAAATGTCTGGCCATGCCTCCTCCGCCGGGCACCGGCAGGAGGGGTAGACCCAAAAAGTGCTGGCTTGACGTCGTAAAGGGTGATATGCGTGCCAATGGGCTCACTACCAGGGATGCTGAAGACCGTGCGAAGTGGAGTAGAAAAAGTCGGAAAGCGGACCCCGGGCACCGAAACGCAAGTTTGGGTTGCAACCGGGATGAACGCTGAGATGATGATGATATATCTGTTACTACCTCTATTGTAATATATATGGTAGCCGAAGGTAGCACGCTCGAAGTAGAGGTCACAGGCTCATTTCTCATAATAGCATGCACCTTTTCATAATCCTTCTTACCTAATAGGAATAACATTACACGATGACCACATACTGATGGTAAAGTAAAACATTATGAGGAAACCAGCTCACGGAGTGTCCCGTGTACAATGGCAGTTCGTTTTCGACAAGCATGGCCAGTATACTGGCTGTACTCTGTAGCGGAGGTGCTGAACCCTGTCTACGGCTTCACTTTTGTGTTGCTACAACATTAAAAGCTTGACATAGCTTGACATGTTATTATTCCTCACGAAAATTTACGTCTCTACTTTTTTACCATTTATGTTATTATTTCTTTGATTAAGGATGAACAACGACGAAAATAAGTGCCTAGAAGCCTCTGACTACATCCAAAAACATATCAAAATTAAAGCTTTGCATACTTCAGTATAAAATGTCCGAGAAGAAAATTTAGATTTAAAATTGAGTACGCCATTGACTTTATGTTCAGTCACCTTTGTATGCTGCAAATAATACACTCTGACGGAATGGCCGCTAAAAATAAATATTACAATACGTATTCGCGTACAATGTGGCGAAAATTTACTGTCGGCTACTAATGGATGGTTCACATTAAACTAATAATTAAGTTAATGATAAGCTCAACAAAACAGCCTTATTACACATACGTGGTCATTAACTTGGACATAGAAGGAGCATCTTCTTTAACATTAAAATTAATGAGTGGCTGGATAACCCTGAATATTGTAGTAATCGATGTCGTCTTATCTCTGCCGTATCTGTCAATAACCCCTGTAGACCCGTAGCCATTGGATTGTGGGCCTGAGACAGGAAGCGCAGTGTTCCGTTCCACGTTCCTCTCACTTTTGTGAGAGACCGGAGGCAGCCAGGATTTGCCATACACTGGCTGGCATATATTGTACAGGAGTCCCACTCATCCCTAAGAGCAACAAAAGGGATTCAAGGGCGATGAAACATACAACATAAAAACATGTTAGCCACCACATAGTTAAATTAAGCGTGATTGTTTTAAACGGTAGACGATAGACTAGGTTGAGCAAGTCGATATGATACTACTTCGATTCCAGCCTCAATAGCAATTTTTATATACTCCTAAAACAGTGACAGAGTTGACGTCGTTTTTTTTTCTCGAGAACGAAGAACCCCGCTTGGCAATCACGCTACATTTGAATCAGTCTCTCATCGTATTGAAAAAAGCCTAGTTTGCCATACAAATACTTTTTAGCGATTAATTCGCGTATCATATCGTATCGTAGTATCAAATCGGGTAGGTACGTGAATTTATTAAAGCTACCAAAAAATGGACAAAAAAGAAACCACAAAAATAATTTTTTCCCGTTCATAAGGGAGAGCCCAAGTAATAGGTACTTAACACAATTGAGGTGTTATAAAACGGGGGCGGAGGGAGGTTCAAACAACGCGTTACGTAACATTATTTTTTATAGAAAAAATAGACAATTAAAATCTACGCAGTTGGCAATCCTTTTCATTTATTTTATGCAGGGAATCTCTCGACTTTATTGAACGCTTTGAGTTTGTACTTTACTTTACGCAACATAATTGCGACTTTTAGGTAAAAATGATCATTTGAACGGCTCCTTACCTTGATTTTAAGTGCTTTAAATTACACAATGATTATAACATTTTAAAAGTATTTTTAAACTAGTCGAAGTCCGTCTATATTGATCCCGTGACGCCGTGTTCCGACATGTGAAAGCAGTTGGGCCATCGTCAATTTACCGCAAAATATACGTTTTAAATTTATTTTGTTTCTAAACAATTGATACTATTCTTGTTTACATCTTAGATAAAACAAAAACGTTTCTTCCGCCAGAAGGTTTTGGTGATTTGATTTTGTCAGTGCCAGTAAGTGATAAAAAATACATCGCACTTCCTGATTCCAATGCCTCACCATCTTTTGCTGCACCTGGAACTCGTTTTTATATCTTTTGAGCGATGTAAAACAATCTTAATCAATAACTAACAAACTTAAATGCAAGTCTATGTTTATTACTCTAATAAGCATCCGTTTACTAATTAGGAATTTGATTTTTATCTTTGACACGTCCTTGAGGTCGTGGCGAATCTCATGGTCGATCGACGTGACCACTTACCTAAGCTTTGAGCTTGTTTGAAGCCGATTGTTAATATTGTTATATTTGTGACATAATGCCAATAATCGTATAAAATTAGTTTTGAATGTCAGTAACGGCTGTACAACAGTTCGTTATCATCGTCATGTAGGGTTGCCAACCCCAAATTTAAAAAACTAAGATATGATGTTGGAAAAACCAGGACAATTTAGTTTAAAAATAGGACACAGTAATAGAGTTGCAATACTTATAATTAATTCGTAGTGAAAGTAGGTTTAGTTAGAATTAGTTTTTCTTACTGGTGCGGAAAAGCAGACAGCCCACTTAGTAGTAAGCAGTACTGTCGTCTATGTATGTTTGCGACGCTAGGGGCACCGCGAACATGTTGTGCCGGCACATGTTGTGCCGACCCCACATAGTTTGGCATAAGGGCAGGAAGAAGAAGTCTTATAGATGGTATGGTAAACAAACCTTAGTGTGCTTAATAATCGTAGCTGGTGAATGGGCGCTACGGTATAATGTAATTACATTTCGCGACCCTCTTAAAGCCTCCACTCCATTTTCGAAAAAGAACATTGTAATGTCAATCTATTAAAATATTCCAAAAATATTCGAAAACGTTATAAAAAAAAACGTATAACTCATTTTTAGCAGTGACATTGTTTAAAGACCGACTAGGTATTTTACATTATTAAGAAGTTGGAGGAATGAAAAACTTGCATAACCGGTTCACTCATGATACCCGTTGCGTCATTGTCGAATAGAGCAGTTATTCACGTCTTTAGTTGAATAATAATTAGTGCATTTATTTTTAATTAAAACTGTGTATACACAGTACAACACACACTACACAAAATGTCAACGTCAAACCAAAGCGTCAATTTCAGTATGACGCACCTCGCCGATCAAGACGGAAGCCTCCTCTGCCTGTGCCGAATCAGCCACCAAGGAGTCATCATATACGTCGTGATCCCTAAGAACTTAAATTCTATGCGAGACTATAACGCGGACATGCAGTTCAGTCTACATTTATGGATTTCTTTTCAGACTCTAAGTAGTCCTCCTCATCCAGTTTTGAGTGTTTTTTATATCCATATATGTAAATCGTTGCTGTTCCTTCATATTAATGGCTTTTACACCCTTTGTGATTGATCGTGGGAGATATATGTACTTTCAATACGTTAACAACTTTGCACATTGTACACGTGAAAATGTAAACAATAGAGCTCTCTTGCTGCTAAACTACAAATGTTTCTGAGATTTTGATGGTAACTTAGTATTGGAGTTATTAGGATATTAGGATTTTCTCCATGCAGGGGTGTAAGAGTAAACCCCTGCGGTCGGGGTCGGCCTGCCGTAAAAGGTGACAAAAGAACCCTAGCTGCGTGGTAGGGCCTCTAACCCATTTGGATGGCAACCAAACCCTTGGTCTTAAGTATGCCACCATAATAACTTTGTGTTGTGTTCTGGAATTAGTGACCAAGGTTCCTGTACACCTATGTGACAGCAGCGTATTCCCGGCGCCCTTAGCGTCGCAAACATCTGTCTGTTATTCCAAAGCAATAAACAAATTCCTACCGTGTCGCTACTCCTGTCTAGGCCTGGTCTGGATGTTTAGGTATAATATCATATATTTTATAAAAGAAAAATATCAGTTGTCTGTTGTCAGTACGCTTAACAAAAGTGCTTCGTGTCCTACTAGATAGCTCTACGTGAATCTTCATAGAACATTTACTTTATTTATTCATTATTAAAATGCTGACACAATTTTGTCACGCATTCAGCGAATCAGCCCTTTTGAATACTTCAACTTCATACAAGCTTATACTTATTTGTTTACATTGTAAACCCACATGATATTTACACAACTCTAGTGGGCGATGTTGCAATGTTAACAAAATCTGAATACGGTGAAAGTTATTACATGTTTCCGTTCTAATACGTTGGCAGATGGCCTATGATTTAAGTATGATAAAAAATGATTTTGTGCGAGCGCCACTCCTATTTCGAAGAGTTATGCGATATGAAACAATATAACAGCGTTATGATTATAAAGTCAACTTTATTATATATTCAAATACAGCTGTATACGCTGATAATACTATAATTCTTTGATTCGCATTATCGGTGCATATGGGTTATTTATTATTATAGTGGCATTAAGAAATTTACGACCAATAAAGAAAAATCAACAATAATAAAGGCCCACGGCTGGGCTTGGGACTATGCTTGAATACGATTGGCGTGTTACATATATCGGTGATCTCGATATGTAGGTTTCCTCACAATGTTTTCCTTCGTCATCGATACGTGACATTTATTAAGTGATTAAGAAGTAAGTGATGCATACCATCGTGGAATTCGAACCTGTGAGAAAGGTTTGTCTCCGAGTGTAGTATATAGTAAGTAAGTAAGCTCACTTAATAGCAAGCAGTTATCGTCGCCTATAGATGTTTGCGACGCTAGGGGCACCGCGAACACGTTGCTGTATGGTACTGGAACCTGGTTCGCTAATGCCGGTAGGTTTTTGTATCCGTACAGGGGCGGAGAAAGAATACTAACCTCTGTGGCCAGGGTCGGCCTGTCGTAAAAGGCGACAAAACAACCCAACCTAGCTACGTGGTAGGGCCTCAAACCCGTCTGGATGGCGACCACCTTTGGTCTTAAGTATGCCGCCATAATAACCTTGTGTTGTGTTCCGGCATTAGTGACCCAAGTTCCTGTACCCTTATGGGACAGCAGTATGTTTGCGATGCCACTGGCGTTGCAAACACCTATAGGCGACGGTAACTGCTAAATTCTAAGCGGGCTGTCAGCCTGTCTGCTGTCTTACGCAATAAAAAAAAGGTATACCCTTTAAGGTTATTATGGCGGCATAATTATAGATGTGGTTGCCATCCGGACAGGCTTGGGACTCTACCACTTAGTTGGGTTCCTTAGGGTTGTTTAGTCGCGTTTTACGATAGGTCTCACTCCGGCCGCAGGGGTTAGTATTCTTTATCCGCCCCTGCACGGATGTTTGTTGAAATAAATATAAATTAATACCGTGTATTTCCTCATGACTGTTCTAAACGCTTAGTCATGTTGAGAATGGTGTAAGGCAGCGTATATTGAGGAAAATCCGCCATTCTTCAAAAAACGCTTATAGTCCAATTTTGTTTATAGCTGGGGAACAGCGGACAGGGTGGCCACTCACTTGATAGTAAGAGCATTTACCGCCTATGGATGTTCCGACGCCAGTAGCACTGCGAACACGCTGCTATCACTAATGCCGGAACACACATGATTATTATGACGGCATACTTATAGAACAGGGGTTGTTGCCATCCAGACGTGAGGCCCTACCACTACCACCTATTAAGATTGTTTTGTCGCCTTTGACGACAGGCCAACCCTGGCCGCAGGGTAGTATTCTTACTACGCCCCTGCAAGGAAAGTATATAATGTATAGAGTAAAAGAGATAGCATAAAATCTGTATAAATAAAGTCTGGTTCGGACATAATGATGCTTCATTAGAATTGCCAGCTCGACTTATCGCAATTAAATTAATCGTATATAGTTATTTTAAGTGATGATGAACATATAAAATATTTTAATGAAATGTTGGTAAACCAATTTTTGACGTTTTTTTATGGGACGTGGAAATGTTTTTTTTATTGCTGTAGGACTGCAGACAGACTGACGGCCCGCTTAGAATTTAGCAGTTACCGTCGTCTATGGGTGTTTGCAACGCCAGTGGCATCACGAACACGCTGCTGTCCCTGCTGTAAGGGTACAGGAACTTGGGTCTCTAATGCCGGAACACTTATTATGTCGGCATACTTAAAACCAAAGGTAGCCGCTATCCAGGCGTTTTCCGCTCAAATCAAAGGTTATTTGTATTGTCATAATTAATAGTCTGATATTCAATAGCTGCGTGTCCTGTATCCAATTGACAATAGTGGGATAAATGAAGCATAGTTTAGTTAGTTTGCTTTATTTATGCATTTATCCGCTGTAAGATGAAAAACCAAGAAATAGAAAGGAAAACTATAATAATGATACACATACCGAACGTTCGCCGTTCATTATTTATCGACATAAACGCTGGCTCTGTGGCGGGACTCTAGCAGCGTTGCGATCCGCCACAACTGGTGTTAGTTTTCCAATTCTTAAATAAATAATCACTTCTTGAATGAACAATAAAAATTCCACTTGAGAGAGTAACGTTTCCACGTACCCTGCGCTTTCGATTCAGTAACAAATGTAATAGTTTTAGTTTTTGTGACGGAATATTTCTAGGTCAAAAAAGCTGATTTTAGCGTGATGTATTTTATGAACAGCCCCTTATGGGATAATTGAGAATTCTGGCTTAACTTACAAGTTTCATCCTGGTCGCATTAGAAGCTAAGACTTCAGTCTCTTCTAGCTTTTATTCTTATTTTTAACCGACACCATACGGTGGTGTCCTTGAGAGCACATAGTTTTGTTACACTTCGGAAACCCATTGACCATGCTGCTTGACATGCTGGAATCCGCTTGGAAGCGTGATCGGCCTCCCCGTTTTAATTCTACTGCGACCGGTTTTTTGCTGCTGGCCAAGGTGTGATGGCCAACCATGGCATATCGACTAAAACCCCGGTCGCCGCCTTGGTATAGTCGCTGCTCATCTAATCGTAATACCCTTAGGTTACGAAATTCCAAATGATACATGCTTTCAAATGATATATACATACAATGGAGGTGAAGATGAAAAAGTGTCCAGATTGTAAACCAGATTGTAACTAGTTAAAACTAGCTAGCTAGATTTAGTATATGGCGTGAATATTAGCTGTTGAAGACGAATTGAAGTATGCCGAGTTAAAAAATGTCCATCCCACTCTTATACTGTTGACGTTTTCCTTTAAAATTTACACTGATGCTATTGTGGCGCCACCTTAATTAATTTTGACGGACACATTTTCAATAACAGAGATAGCTCTCTTACATCCTCCATAACACATACATATGATAAAAATAATTTATGACATGTGTTCAGTGCATGAACGAGTCGGAGTTATCACGATGACTTCATTCTGTTTATTCTATGAAATGTTTAATTTTAGCAGTTTCTTGTATGCAATTAAATTGTAAATGAACTGTGTAAGTATACGAGTCAACGAGTTATAGACTACTTTTGACAATTAGGTATTTTTTTTATTTAGTACACAATTTTTTATAACCTATGTTTTTACTTAATTTAATTTAATATACCCGACAGTATTTGTCTTATAGTTCATATTTTTCTCCGTCTTAGTCGTTAGTATTCTTTCTCCGCCCGGAGGGGCGCGGATAAAAATCATTGTGATCTGCACGGATAAAAATCATTGTGATGTGTTTCGGGATTAGTGACCCAGGTTCCCCTATGTACCCCTATGGGACAATAGCGTGTTTCCGGTATCTCCAAACATCCATAGGCGACGGTAACTGTTTATTATTAAGCGAGCTGCCAGCCTGCCTGCTGTTACTCAGTAATAAAATAAAAATACCACTTTAAGATCTAAATTATTGAAATAAAAATAAACTATACCAATTCACACAGCAGTATCTATCCCAAAGTAAGCAGCAGATCGCTTGTGTTAAAGGTAGTCTTCTTCTTCGTCGTGTTATTCATTCCTGAAGGTCGTGTCCGTCTTGATAAGCCTTTACGGAGACGTCGACGAACTGCTTCCACACCACTCTGTCCTCAGCCTGTTTCAGAGCTGCAGTCGAAGTGAGCCCCGTGATTGTCTTTATTTGATCCGACCATCGGGTTGGTGACCGTCCTCTGAGCCTTTTCCCCTCTATAGTTATAGAGAGGAAAAGCTAAAGGTAGTAAGACAACTGATATACTGCTATTATATTTTTCTATTGGAAATAAATAAATACACTCGGGACAGAATTCAAACCAGCCCGACGGAATAGGTTTAGGGATGCCTTCCGCCCCCCATAGCCTATAGACTCACAATCACGCAGTACAAAAATACACGTAGAATAGATGTGTTGCGGGGGAGTTTCTTTCGCCGTTTTCTCCCTCAGCTATAAGCACTCCAAAACGGTAGTAGATTAGAATAGTCCCCAATTTAATAATATTCTTGCCATTCGTGGCAGTTCTCAATTGTCACCATAAAGCGGTCGAGCCGGAAACGCACCACACAGGAGGCGCGTCTTCGAGCACGCTGCCACGGCTGATCGACCCCGCTCCCACGGGGTTGGAATGCCTTAACGTCCGTAGTCGCTGTTGTCTGAGACAACAGCTTTAGCTTTAAGCTTCGATCACAAGTACTATTATTGATCGAAGGCTTTAAGAAAAAAAAGACAGAATTCAAATACGCTCCGCCACGCAGGTCGTTAAATATAACTTTAGTACAGTTATCTAAATTAATATATTTCTACATACATTCAAGTTCAATCTGTTACAATAGTAATAGAAGAATACATATAATAATATATTTATCTGTAAACCTCGTAGAAGGAGAAAGAATTTTAATTGTATAATATTTAATGAATTACATGTTATTTCATTATAATTAAATTAGTGGTAATGTAATTAATTTGTAGTTATGAGTGATAAAATTAATTAAATAATATTTAGTTAACAATTTATGTGGAAGCGGATAAATAAAGGAATGTTTTTAATATCCCCCACGCTTGTCTAAGGAATTTTTAGTGGGTAATTGTTATTTTATTTTATAATGTATTAACAGATCATTGTGGATATTAAATTAGAAAACATTAAAGTAATAAAAGCCATATTAACTTATTCCTTAAGGAATAAAGCATTAAGCAATCTGTTATAGAAATACAAAATTCAATTTAAAATTTTAGATCAGAGAGACTTTGTTCGGCGTTTGTAACGTGGAATCATTTTTCGCACATTCTTTGTAAGACTAAACTCGGGATGACACAAACTTAATAGACGTCGAGACAGTTGGCTCATTGGTTATGCAAGTCTTAGGATGGATTATTTTGAAAGAAGAGCAGGTTGTACACGTACTGCGCTTTTCACGCCTTCTTCTAAATCCCAAAAAAATACGGGATATACTTAAAAACTTCAAATTAATACAAAAATAATTGATTCTCTTGCTAGCTTAGGACTAAATATTTGTATGATTAAAGTAGTTTATTCTTGTGTAGGTAAATATTTTCATTAATTGTATGTAAAAAAACCACGAAATTCCACGTAATGAAGTTTTTAAACAGTTAGACTTCTTGGAGAATGATCTTTCTTTAGATAAAAGACCTGGTAGAAATGGGCAATGATGCAAACAACAAACAACATTGGTTTGGTCCGGTAAAAAATTCAGCAGTAAGCCTCTGCCTCCGAAGTACATCGGTTGTGATAGATTTGAAATATTTGTACCAAGAATTATTCCCAATGTACTCGTAAATTTAGCTTAAATGTATACGATATAGCGTAATTGCGCACAATGCCACCGCACTTCATTCGTTTAGCAATTTCGTTCAAGGTTGTCAGTAATAAGCATAAAAACCATTTTCTGAATAATTTCCATTTTGTCATTACGTAATCTTCTTTAACGCATGACTGCTTAAAGGCCCGTTTAAAAGTTATTAGGTAAATTTCGAAGGAAGCTAAATATTGCCGATATATTTTATCCTCTTTGAATGAATGAAAAACACTATGACAGAAATATATACCATGGTAGCTTGAATAGTTTACTGATAGATGACCGTATTACAGCTTTCTCTTGGAACTTCTTGGCGTTTTTTTCTCCATGCAGGGATGGAGTGGAATACTAACCTGTAACCGTTGCGACCGGGGTCAGCCAGTGGTAAAAGGCTACAAAGTAACCCTAGCTATGTGGTAGAGCCCCAAGTCCGTCTGAATAGTAACTTATTTGTCTGTAAGTATGCCGCCGTAATAATCTTGTGTTGTGTTCCGGCATTAGTGGCTCAGGTTCCAGTACCCCTATACGGACAGCAGCGTATTCGCGGTGCCCCTAGCGTCGCTAATATCCATAGGCAACTTGCTTACTAATCAGCCTGTCTGCTGTTCGTCAGCTATAAAAGTAGATCAGTAGAAAAGAATCATAGAGGAATTAACGCAAAAAGGTGCGAATGAGTAACCGTGCATAGACTCCAGGCTTCAAAAGTCCAGTTCATGATGATGAGAAATTGAGTGATGAGGTGTTGTATATTATGCAGGTATTCAAATTGTTAATATTTAAATGTTCAATAAATATTATGTCACACGCCACAAAAATTCTCACCGTGAGCAAAATGACATTGAAACCCGTTGGCGTGATATAAAAATTGCCTCGTGTGGAGGATGTAGTTTAAACGTGTAATAGTGGTTCATTTAATACTCCCGCCGGAGTGTACGTACCAGACATATATATCGGAACTTTGTGGATTGTATACAATGGGTTCTGAATATCAGTATACATTGCACTAGGTTTTTCTTATTCGAAGTTATTTGGCCATTCAAATCTCATTTAGTCAGAATGAGGCCTTGTGTTGTTACGGCTTTAGTGACCCAGGTACTTGTAAAGCAGCATGTGCCCATAGCGTCGCAAGCACCTTCAGGCGAGGGTAACTGCTTACTGTTAAGTAGATTTTTATTCGTGTATGGGTGGAGAAAGAATACGTAAAACGTGACAAAACAACCCACTCAGCTTTTCTGCTGTCCTACAGCAATAAAATAAAAATAACTACAATAGAAACTAAGTCTTGATTTTTTTTATTGCTGTAGGATAGCAGACAGGCTGACGGCCCGCTTAGAATTTAGCAGTTACCGTCGCCTATGGGTGTTTGCAACGTCAGTGGCATCACGAACACGCTGCTGTCCCATAAGAATACAGGAACTTGGGTCACTAATGCGAACACAACACAAGGTTATTATGGCGGCATACTTAAGACCAAAGGTGGTCGCCATCCAGACGGGCTTGAGGCCCTACCACGTAGCTAGGGTGGGTTGTTTTGTCGCTTTTTACGACAGGCCGACCCCGGCCGCAGAGGTTAGTATTCTTTCTCCGCCCCTGCACGGATAAAAAACTATTAGGTGCAGTGCAGGTGATATCAGAACCATGATTAAAATTACCACTTTATGAGTATTTTATACCTTTTGTATTACAGCTCTCAATAATATACGAAAGTAATAAGACAAATTTCGACATACAATACGCAACATGGATCATTTAAACGACGATCATGTAATTAACTTTCATCAGTGGAAGGTGGTCAAGAATGACCTGCAATAAGTGTATAATGACCGCTTTATTTTTGCGTCATTGTGTGTCATTTCTATGGAAAAATATAAAGCGACAATATATTTGCTGCGATAGGTATTTTCGATAGAACTATTTTCCTTTTTTGCAGAATGGCAAGAATCCATTTTTATATGTTATAAATTGATTGCACACTGTTTTTATAAATGGTCCATAATGCTAATAGATCAACAAAATGTATATTATGTGTATTTAAGACAGTTCCTTCCACTGTGAGAAGATAACATCTTCGGACATTTTGGCAGTTATTTGACTGCCCGTTTCTTCAAGTATACATTGATTCCAGCAGTACATACAACTACGTGTTTCGCAGTTAGCATTTTGAGGGTCGTTTCTTTCGTTATACTTTCACTTGAATAAAGAGCTAGATAGACGAAATAGATGTAGCTAGATTTATTTTCTTCTGTGACTATCGTCTATATGATCAATGGTGATCTTCCTTTGCTAGGAAGGTTTTTTTTTCAATATGTTTTCAAGTTTCGTAGTTTATACAAAATAAAATTTTATTAGAGCATTATCAATCATATGTTTTTATGATTTTAAAACAAACAGCTTGCGTTCTGATAAAAGAAAACAAACGATGTCTGTGTTAACGTCTTTAAAAGATAACGTGTCCATATAATGCAGAAATAAACCACCCACATTTTTTAAACAGGATAATACCATTCTATAAAGAGGATTACTACCTCAAAGTATAATATATGCTGTTTTTATTATTGTACTATGTATGTATATGTGTGTGTATGTATGTATGTGTATGTATGTGTATGCGTGTATATATGTGTATATGTGTTTGTATTATAAATTTTTGTATAACATGTATTGCTTTAACAGTTATAAATATATGTGTGTGTGCATTTATATGTGTATAATATTATTATAATTCTTTTTTTAAATATTGTGCAACAGAACCCTGCCCTAGTTTTTGTGCCATATTTCTTTTTCCATCCCAAGGTTGTCTGGAAGAGATCGCTGTCAGCAATAAGACCGCCATTTGTACCTAATTCTAAGCTGTTTTTTGTATTGTTTCATTAATTATATTGTACAATAAAGTATATTCTATTCTATTCTATAAACATTTATTGTATCATAAAGAGTTGAATGTTGTATTTTAGTATTGAAAAAAAATAGTACCACTAATTAAATAATGGGTTAAACACTAAATATGGTAAGAAAAACCATATATATTTAGTTTTTTGAAATTTGTTGGTTGGTTCCTTTTTGCTTAAGTACGACACATTATCTCTCAGTTTATTTCATAAAGGAAACATATAATGCTTTGAATAAATAATTCTATTGACTTTGTTCTAATTGTATCTTAATTTCGAGTACACATAAGTGTGAAGTTATTACTCAGAGAATGTGTCATGTCCTTGAGTGTCATGACATCACGTCTAAATAAGCCTTTGTGTCAGTTATGCGGTATTCATAATACGTCATTGTTTTCCTATCTTTTTTTCGGAATGTCTTAATCACTACCCCAGTCGCTATTAGTTAACTTGGTTGTTAGACGTTTCTCCAATTTTTTGCCTCACATCGTGGCACGAACATGCTGCTGTTCACACAGGGGTACTGTAACCTGGGTCGCTAAAGCCCGAACACAACACAAGGTTATTATGTCGGCATACTTATAGATGTGATTGCTATCCAGACGGGCTTAAGCTATCACGTAATATATTAGTGTTTGCTAGGCCACGCCAGCAGTTCTTGGTGCTACTCCTCTCGCGGTTTGCCTTGTCATCTGGTCACCGCATATGCAGGCCTAACAGTTTTTCTGGCTTAATATGCATATTATCATATGATTCTCATGTGCCGATGGTGTATAAAAACATCGTGAGGATGCATAGCGACATCACTATTACGTGTCATCTGCTATCTTTGGCATGACGGGTTTACTGTATGTTTCCACTAGGGAGAGCTCAGAGCCTAGCAGTTGAACATAGAGATAGTACTAATAATATTATAAACCTTTCCATCGGGGATCCTAAATTATACCAGCCCCCTCTATTGCACCAGTTACCGATTTTAACTTCTATTTCATCATATTATGTTTTATTTTTAACTAATTTAATACTTTAATTTTATAGTTATTTTTATTCACGGGATATATATCAAGTCTTTCATTGATTTTGTTATATACATTGGCTATAAACATTGGCCTGTTTTCGCATTGACGAAGAGCAATAGTTTTATATGACAAGTACGAAGTTAAACTTTCTCCTATGTATAAAATTTAACAAACTTTTCATTAAATCCTGTGTTATTGTGTTTTTTTAAAGTGAGATTTAGTTATAATATACAGTTTTCTTTTACACCACAAATAAAATATAAGGTTTCAGTTGAAAACCTAAAATCTTTAAAGAGCATAATTTTGAGAAGAGCCCGTTGAGCTTGTTCAACGTTAATGAATTTACCCTTGACTCGTATACAATAAACTATAACAGATTGAGCTAGTATGATGTATATTTTAAACATAAGTTCTTTGGATGCAACATAATATCTCAATGATTTAAATACCCAGATTATTTTGCGATATGCGGTTAGCGATAGCATCTATTTGAGAGTGCCATCATAAACGTTGATCAATAATATAATTTTTATCCGTGCATGAGTGGAGAAAGAATACTAACCTCTGCGGCCGGGGTCGGCCTGTCGTAAAAGCCGACAAAACAACCCAAACTAGCGACGTGGTAGGGTCTCAAGCCCTTCTGGATGGCGACCACCTTTGGTCTTAAGTATGCCGCCATAATAACCTTGTGTTGTGTTCCAGCATTAGTTACCCAAGTTCCTGTAGCCTTATGGGACAGCAGCGTGTTCGCGATGCCACTGGCGTTGCAAACACCCATAGGCGACGGTAACTGCTAAATTCTAAGCGGGCCGTCAGCCTGTCTGCTGTCCTACAGCAATAAAAAATAAATAAACATATAATAATCAAGGCCTCTTATCATATGGCCAGTCCACTTCCATTTCAATTTTCGTATTCTTATTGTTACGTCTTCTATTTTCGTGCGTCTTCTGTAAGTTTCGTTGTTTATTCGATCGGTTTTCCTTATATTCAACATGCTTCTTTCCATAGCTGTCTGGTAAGTTTGAAGTTTTTTTTTATTGTGTGCTTTTATTTTAGTAAGCGCCCATGTTTAGGAACCCTATATACTCCCGGTCTATGCAAGTGTTAGCTTTGTTTTGATAGTAATTTTTGTTTATGTGTTCTTCATTACCTCTTTGAGACCGTTCCATGCTTATCCGATTCTTGTGTCTATTTCTTTTGACATTATGTCAGTAATTGAGATCTGCTGGCATATCCTGACCTATTTCTATTTACAAAGGAAAATAATGTAAGTTGTCTAGTATCCATAACACGAGCGCTATGCTGCTTTCTTTACCACTAGAAACCGCTGCGTAAATTGTAACAGTATTTAATAAAATGTTTATATTGAATATATTGGCACATGAAAAGGTTTCACATCCAGGTTTGGCACCAACAGCCTCCTCCTTGAGTCGCATTCCTCATATCAAAGGGTTGTGACCATCTCCTCCCATTATCTTCGTCTGGATGATATTTTACTATCTTCCTCTGTTTGCAGCAGTGTGTAACGAATTGTAGACAGTAGTGTCCAGGCCGGTGGCTACTAGAGTCGCACCAACAGCACATCCTGTAAAGATGGATCTATGTCTTAAACCCTGGATGAGGATGGCTAATAGTCTTCCCAAGAGCCTTAAGTCTCAACATTATGTATTCAAACTGTATATGTCACGTATACAATGGTAGGTTGTAATATCTTCCTTATAAGATCACGTGATTTGCAACCTTGATGCTCTGTCGCACGTATAATCAGATAATGTTTATAATAGCAACTACGCGAATTTTTTTACAAACAACCTAAACGCTGATGATTTATTTAATGGACAATAACCATATCACTCGTAGTCCAGACGTAAGTTAATCATAATGGCTTAATAAGGCTGTATTAAGGCTTAGAGCACGAGTAGGAAATACGAGATATTAATTTATTAATTATTATTAATTTTATTAATTTGTAGTTTTTTTTAACAAACATCCGTGCAGGGGCAGACTAAGTATACTAAGCCCTGCGGCTGGAGTTGACCCGTCGCGTCGTATAAAGCAATATAACAACCCTAACTACATGATAGCCCAAGTCCGTCTGGATAGCAATCACATCTATAAGTATGCCGCCATAATAACCTTGTGTTGTGTTCGCGCTTAGTGACCCTGGTTACAGTACCCCTATTCGAACAGCAGCATTTTCGAGGTGACCTTAGCGTCACAAACATCCGTAGGCAACGGTAACTGCTTACTATTAAGTGAACCGTCAGCCTGTCCGCTGTTCCTCAGTGATAAAAAAAACATGTTTTTTTCATTTAACTCATTAACGTTCATTAAGTAACAGTTTAAATTTTTCACAATAAAACAATGTGGGAGACATATTTATTACAAGTGATGAAATTTTATTTCTTTATAAAATATTAATAAGTACACTTTACTGCTTTTTTTATCCGTGCAGGGGCGGAGAAAGAATATTAACCTCTGCGGCCGGGGTCGGCCTGTCGGAAAAGGAGACAAAACAACCCACCCTAGCTAGCTACGTGGTAGGGCCTCAAGCCCGTCTGGATGGCCATAATAACTTTGTGTTATGTTCCCGCATTAGTGACCCAAGTTCGTGTACCTTTATGGAACAGCAGTGTGTTCGCGATGCCACTGGCGTTGCAAAAATCCATAGGCGATGGTGACTGCTAAATTCTAAGCGGGCCGTCAACCTGTCTGCTGTCCTACAGCAATAAAAAAACTGCTCAGTTTATAAACAAATTCATAAAGTTGAAAGTATTTCTATTGTAAATGTAGAATAATAGTAGGCGGTGTTATTACTAACCGGAATCTGATATTATCAGGGACGACTACCGTCAATCTCTGCTCCCAGAGCCCAGAAAGCAGGAACCAAATAGAGCCGTTATCTTGTGGTCTGTGAACTATTATTTGATATATTCTCATTCTCCAAGAACTGCGTGTCCATCCAAGACACTTTGCTGCGTTTTAGAGATTGAATCTCGAAGAAATTCCCGATTAATTTCAGAATCAGTTTAAAAAAATTTGCTCAAAGCATTCAACGTTCTCCAAAAATGTTCGTCTCTCCCATCTTGTTGTCCTGTGCAGAACTCGACTACTCAATTAAGATCTTTAAGCTTATTGCTCAATATAACAGCCATTGACTACGACGCCACCCACGTTCATTATCCGCACATTCTAAACTTATGCAACGAGATGTCACATATTTTGTTAGGATCAACGTTGATGTCTGTAATCCAGGACATGGCATGGCTAGCTAAATACGTTGAGTAAGCTTGTAAAAAAGCTATACGAGCTTTTCATTCTGTTCTAGATATCATTTTAGTGTTAAAGCGAATCGCAATTCCTTCGGTTGAAGATTGAAACGCTTCAGTGATCAGGGTCCGATTATTACGTAGAAGATGATATGGCAAAAAAGGGTGTGAATGTTGGGATGACAGCTAACAGAGGAGAGTGGAAGGTGGAAGTAGAAGGAGAGGTCGTGCCGACCCCATATAATGTGGGATAAGGGCAGGTTCAGGGTCCGCTTTCCAACTCTTTCTTCTCCAACGCGCACAGTTTTTGCCATCCCTGGTAATGAGTCCAGTGTAAGAAATATCTACAAAAAACTTTTTTATTGTTATAGGACAGCAGACAGGCTGACGGCCCACTTAGAATTTAGCAGTTACCGTCATCTATGGGTGTTTGCAACGCCAGGGGTAGGGTAATGGTACTAGAACCTGATCACTTATGCCGGAATATAGGACGAGGTTATTATGGTGGTATATATAAAAACCATCCTTGGTTACCATCCAGACGGGATTGGAGCCCTACCTAGCTTGGGTTATTTTGTCGCCTTTTACGAAAGGCCGACCCGACCGCAGAGGTCAGTATTCATTCGCCGCTAATAAAAACTTGATAGCGACTAAGCAAAAAGATGAAAACAAGTTCGTTCGATCCATTTTTTTTCATGAGTGATGTCAGATTTCTTCTTATATTAATTAGTATTCCTTTTGTTCCAGAGTACAGGCATATTTTGCACGTTCTTCCTCGCCAGTGCAATAAGGGACAGGAGACGAGCTTCCTTACGGGCTTCAGCCTCTATGAGGGAGTCGACATTCGGAGCGCCCGACGATTCCTTGTTGGCTTCACCCACGGCTCCAGCGCCAACACTGCCTAAATATTAGTATTATTAACAGAGATGTTATGGAACTCCGTAACCGTAACCGAAACTATCGGATATCCGAAATAAAATTATATCCGTATCCGTAACCGTATCCGTTTCATAAGTTTCGGATAGTTTCGTATAAGGGTGGAGTCTAAATAAAACGTCATGTTCCGATATATTTGTGTCATTTTGTGTTTATATTTTACTTCAATCTAATATCCGTAACCGAAACTATCCGAAACTAACGGATAATCCGAAATAATTGCATATCCGTAACCTTATCCGAAACCGATATAATTTTATTCCTATATCCATATCCGTATCCAGATCCGAAATATCATATCCATAACATCCCTGATTATTAAGACTTTATTATGATTTTTTTATACTTTAGCCGTGATTATTACAATGTAAGTTCGTTTCTTGCCCCTAACTCAGTGATTATTAAGAGTATGAATTGTGCACACGTTTTAGCTTGATGGTGAAATTTTTTTCCTAAATCTCATTAATTATCCTAAATCTCATAGTATATGTATGTAACAAATAGTATTGAGATACTATTTGTTACATACACCCTGAGGGTTGTAGCTATGAAAGCATGTACCAGCTGTATCTCAGGATAGCCTTCCCGAGGGCAACAGCAGCAGAAAATCATCACGCGGCTTAAAACGCCAGTATTTAATATTTTAAAGCCGGTAGTTAGAAACTGAGGTTCTAAAATGGATGTACAGATATTTTGTCATGTTTCTTTCGATGACTATTAATTACGTTGAATTGTGATGATACAGAACTAGGGTCAGGGATTAGCGAATTAAGATAGTATTCATTATCATCATCTTAATCCTAGCGTTAAATCACGGTTGCAACCTAAACTTCCGCTTAGGTGCTCGGGATTCGCTTTCTGACTTTTTCAGCATCCCTGGTAGTCCATTGCCACGCATCACCATTTACTACGTCAAGGCATTACTTTTTGGGTCTACTCCTCAGTAATGTAAGAATACTATTACGCAAATTGTCTACATTACGTTAATTATTAATTAATTTATAAAATCATTATTGAAGTGCTTTAACATTTTGTTCACCATTGAAATGATGATAGTTTATTTCAACAGCAGTTAACGTGATAATTATAAATCACATAATAATAGGCAATCATAGTAGAAATTATCATGACTACTTCGGCTGTCTATACAAGAGGAACGCATCCATACTATGAGACAAGTTCAAGGGGTGTGCTTTCCAGAAAATCTCGCGATTTTGCAAGCTATATTCAGATATAGCGCGCAGTATTTAGTTTCTTCTCATATATTACGGATGGTCTCAAAAGGCAGGGAGGGGAGGGGGGGGGGGGTGGGTTAAAAGATTATCAAAATTAGGTCACATGATATGGGTACGTTCCCAAGTAGTATGGTACGGTTGTGTCCGTGGGTTCGATCCCTAAGGAAGACTGATTTGTATGATGCAAATAGTTTATCCTATGGGTGTACATCTGTGTTCATCAATTCTGTTTGTGAGAATAGCCCTGTGATGCATCTTTCACAAGCAGCCTGCACTAATGCAGGGAACTGTCTATCGAATATGAACTATGTAGTGGTAGATGAAACCATTCTGTATATTAAATAAATATTATCATCCAGAAAAATTGTTCCTATGTAATAAAAATATCACCATTACGAAGCCATGGTTAAAAGCTAGTAAATGCAATATTTCTATTATCTTTGTATACATTAACAAAACTACTAGCTGGTTTTTGATCAAATAATTACGTAAAAATACGTATTTAAAGAGTGAAACTGTCGTTTCGCCTGCTTAATCGATAAATATATAAATTTTATGTTTCTAAAAGGCCACATAACATCGTAACGTTCTAAATTTCTATATTTTACCATTATATAAAAAGTAGTCATTATATGACAAAATGTTATAACATCTAAGACTGATTACTGACAAAATGTATTCTGACAGTGGACAATAACAAATATGAATTTTTGACAAAAATTTCGTATAAATAAAATCTTTTTATATATTTATGAAAGTGTGCAAGCCCTACATACTTAATGTGATTTTACCTAAACCTTATTGCGTTAATATTATATAAAATCGAATTATATTAGAATTTAAGATTGTAAAATGTAAGCATAATTTATTATTAACTTTATACTTATCGTTAATAAATATTGATAAATACGTGTTTTTGTAACTTATTAAATCTCAAAACAAGGTGACCAACTATATGAAAATTTAATACGCTGTTTAATCCTTTTTTTATCTCAAATAGTTTCACCTATTTAATGTTCAAAGTATTCGTTCACGTAATTTGATATATTATTATAATAGGTATATATTTCAGAATAAGTAAAAAGCACGAGTGAATAACTAGACATAGTAGAAAAAGTTGTAGACTACCCAGACAGGTAATGATTTTTTAACTTATCAAATTTTAGTTCATATCCATTTGCAGGACATTGCAGACATGTCCAACGTTTAGTGGGAGTATTTTGATAATGATGGCAAAACGAGATACATGGGATTAACACACGGTTGGCCGTTTTATAATTTTTTTTTAATTGCTGATTAGCAGCAGACAGGCTAACGACCTACTTATAGTAAGCAGTTACGCCTATGGATGTTTGCGGCGCTGGGGGCACCGCGAACACGCTGCTGTTGAGCTGCTGGAACTTGGGTAACTAAAGCCGGAGCGCAATACAAGATTGTTATGGCAGCAGACTACGGGAGGTGGTCACCTAGACCGGCTAACGTCCGCCTACTACCTAGCTAGGGTTGTTTAGCCGCCTTTTACGACAGGCCGACCTCGGTCGCAGAGATTAATATTCTTATTCCACCTTTGCATGGAGGAAGTAAACAGAGTAGGTAACACCTAAAGCAAGTACGACCAGTATTTTAGATGTGGATCTCTTGTGTGTAGAGACTCATTACAACGTAGATATTGTTGAAATTAATTAATTGCAACATTGGATTCAATACGCCATCTATCTTCATTATGGAACTACTATACCGGCACGCTATGATGGCCGTTTTGACGTTTGTCCACTCATGAAGTATCGTATTAATTAGTAATTACATTTGAAGGAGTAAATTGCTGTTCTTTATTGTCAATAGCGACGTGCAGTTATTGGCAAAAAATAACAGCAATTTTCTCCTTCAAATGTAATTACTAATTAATACGAAACTTCATGGAGTGGACAAACGTCAAAAAGGCCATTAAAGCGTGCCGGTAGCGCAGTAAACGACTCACACTCTTCATAATTATTGACGTTTAGTTTGCATATTTCATTAAATAAATAGTTCTGGAATTACATAAATTCTTTCATAAAATAATAATAAAGATTTTATCATTCTGGTCACATTGTTTGCTCATGAATGAAAAGAGCGAAAACGTCTTTACATAGTTTGAGGTTTCGGATGGCATAACAATGGTTTTTCACGCTATTATTTTGTACACAGTACGCTATACGCTTATTGAATGAATATTTAACATACTGCTGATAGTTTTAGTCTTAAGAACTAAGACTACGATTTTAGTTCCTCAAATTAAACCGAATTCTGCTTCTGTTCCCAGAGTCTGCTTTCGGACTTTTCCAGACTTCACGTTTTTGGCAACCTTGGCGCTTGGAGTCCATTGGCACCCCACGTAAGTTTCCAGTAGCAATAAAATGTGGCTATACCAATGAAGCCTACAAATTGTCTGCATTTTAACGGACATAAGGTTGCTGCGGATTCGAAAGTTCTTCCTTTATCGATCCTTCTCCCTCATTTCACACAAACCCATGTCAAGGTTTAACAGAAATTTGAGAGGAATGAATCGGATCACATAAATACTAGAAATTTTAAAACATTAAGAAGGAATATAGACATTACTGTTGTATCTTAATATTTCCACGTAAGAAATAATAAATATGACGAAGTTCGTGATATCACTTTTCGGGCCCATTGGAGAACAGTGTTGGTTTTTATGGGAAAAATCATCAAAATACTGGTTTTTTAAATGAGGTTGGTCTAATTTTGGATTTCATTCTACATGTTTATCTATTTTCATTTTTAATTGTTTTTTAATGTGTCTTTTGTTTTTTTTTGTATATATTCTAAATTATATCCGTGCAGCGGAGAAAGAATACTGGCCTCTGCGGCCTGTCGTAAAAGGCGACAAAACAACCCACCCTAGCTACGTGCTTGGGACCCAAGCCCGGATGTCTAGATGGTCTTAAGTATGCCGCCATAATAACCTTGTGTTATGTTCCGGCATTAGTGACCCAAGTTCCTGTTATGGGACAGCAGCGTGTTTGAGATGCCACTGGCGTTACAAACACCCATAGGTGACGGTAACTCACGACGACGGTAATCATAAATATTGATCGAAGAGGTAATGCTAAATTTTAAGTGGGCCGTCAGCCTGTCTGCGTGTCTGCTGTCCTAAATTAATTTAAAAAAAATCTTACTCTCTCTTTTTTCTTTTTCCAAATTGTCAATTAAACACAAATTTCGAAATTAAGATATATTCATATACTATATACAAATATTTACAGGGTTATTGGTAATTCGACGTATTCCTGTTAGGAAGTGTTACGGGTGACTATTTGCGATAATTTTAACCCACATATGCATCCATATCCATCTCGATTGAGTTCGAGTTTGTTTTTAAAAACAACTTGATTAGTACGAGTGTGTGCTATAGCTAGCAAGGGCCGCTCCAACTAATGGAAAGCTGCACGTTGCAACGCGCCTTGCACACTTTCTCCCGAAGACAGCGGTGTTATGGCAACTTGTTGATACTTTATGGTCTGAGCACGAATACTACTTTTTATTTCTACACGTTGATCGAAAGCGAATCAGGTTTAATAACTCGACTAAATTATTTAAATTATAGTCTGGGTATTTCTGACTAAATTATAAATAAAATTTTATCAGGCGTCTAAGCGTAACATTTCTCTAAACCCTGGCGATCCTAATCAAGATAATTAGATAATCTTAACGAATTATTTTATTGTAATCGGTTCTTGATAAGTCCATAACATTTAAATGAAATTTGACCGTTTAAAGTGGGTTAAAATTTAAAATCGAGTTCAAAGGAGTCTGTTACAATCAAACAAACATACAGGTTCACCTGTAACTAATAGAAGCGCGCGTTAAAAAGTATGAAAACATCGTTACAACGATTATATATTTATTTGCTATATGCTATAGCATATAATAATATGCTAATTGATATTACATATTTTTAAATAACGTCTAGTTGTTCAAACCCAAATATTCCAGTATGTAAACATGGAGTACACGGTGCACTGTACATATTTTCCGCTATGGTATTTATCTCATAAAAGTGACTATTGCGAACTTATATAATTGTTTAAATATCATATACTTCTTGAGCATAAGAAGATATTCAACTTGACTATCTAGCCTCGTTGTTAAGAATGCCAAATACACCCTTGCGGGCTGTCGTAAAAGGCGTCCAAACAACTTAGGTAGGATGGTTATCACCCCTAGTCCCTAAATATACAGTCGTAGTCCCTAAATGTGCAGTCGTAACATCGTGCTGTGTCCCAGCATAAGTGACCCAGGTCTGCGTGGACGGCAGCGTGTTAGTGGCGTCGCAAACATCCATAGGCGATGGAAACTATTAAGTGGGCCGTAAGCCTGTCTGCTAGTCCTCCACGATAAAAAAATCTAATCAATAACTCATAAGGATTACTTATGCAACAACGCGTCATCTATCACCGTTTCCTAAAAATGCGGTTAAGACAAATAAAAACCGGTTCAGAACCAACCACGGGAGGACAAATCACCACCTTCACAAATTGCGACTGTGGAGCACCTGACCAAACTCTTTCCCACGCTGTGAATGAATGCCCACTTCGCTGTTTTCCCGGAGGCATCGTTGCGCACAATTTCACCGCTGACGCAGATAGCTGGCTGACAAATCTGGATGTAGACATTTGATCCAAGCAGGGATTGTCATACGCTATGATGACAAAAAAACTTCTACGTCCCCCTCCCACTCCTGGTACGAAGGTACTCACTGTGTTCCTTCGGAGATTATAATTTATCATTATGCCAAACTAGTTGACCCGGCAAACGTAGTTATGCCATATGAATTTAAAAAAAAGCCTATGTCCTCCAAGGTTTAATCTATCACTATACCGAAATTTATCAAAATTGGTCCAGCGGTTTAGGCGCGAAAGCGTAACAAACAAACTTACTTTCGCATTTATAATATTAGTTAGGAATTCAAACGATTCAACCATCGTGATTGAGTTACAAACATCTGTCCTTTCAAACATTTGTATTTATAATATTAGTACAGATGGTAACAGAAACATAAACAAAGAGTGAAAAAAGTTTATCTACCAAATCCAAAACAATGATTATACGGTTATGCAATGGTTATATACGGATATTATAAAATAAAAATTGGATGCAATTGAACATAATAAAACTGCATTTTAAAAAGCTCATGAACTAAGTTTCTACGAAAGTAAAAGAGAAGGGGCTACGAAAGATTTATTTCGTTTTCCTATTGAAATTTTTGTTACTATTTCGTGTGTCGGAATCTCAACAAAATTTACAACGAAACCACTAGAGAACCTGAACCATTTAAAAACATCTCCTTGAGATGAGTGGGAAAGAGAGAACCGACACAATTGGTAGCTATCAGGGTTAAAGTGCAAGCGAGATAGCTAACAGGTGAATGAGGGTCATAGCTAGATTCACCATGTTTTATTTTATTTAGAAAACCAGTTATTAAAAGCGAGTAACTGCTAACAAATTTATTTAGTTAATTTTTGGTACGTTTTTATTCCTTTTGTTGTAAGCGTTACATCCGTTATTTAAGTAACTCCTGTATCACTTATTGTATTGGCACCCTTCTGTAGGACCCACAAAGCTACTTGCTTGTAAAATGCCTTATTTATCAAAGTATATTTACTTTAATTTTGGTGCATTAACTAACGACTTTATACATAAAAATGTACTTAAGAGTAAATAAGTTATATTCCAATGCATTAGTGTCAAAAATATTCTTATAACAACTATTATTAGCTCTCTCTACTAATGTGCAATTATCTCGCTCTGACATGCCGTTTTGTTGAGGCGTATATGAGTTACTCGTTTGAAGCTGGATACCAGATTACATTTTAACTCAAATCAAAGATCAAATTTTAACTCATTATTTATATACTCTTTTCCATTATCTGAGCGCAATATCTTTATTTTCTTATTACTTTCATTTTCAACTAAATTCTTGAATTCTTTTCAAACTTTTCTAAAGTCTCAGACTTGTTCTTCATGAAATAGACAGATACCTTCCTACTGTAATCATTTATGAAAGTAACATAATATCTGGCACTTCCATAGAGCTTGTCTCCATCGGGCCCCATAAATCGGAGTGAATTAATTGGATCATTTCAAAAACTTTAGTACCAGTATTTTTAATAGTTTGTCTACTCATTTTTCCTTCTAAGCAAGTTGTACAAACTTGATTACCTTTTTTAATAGTTCTACACTTTCTGTAAGTCTGTGAAATTGAGATGGCCCATCCTTTGATGCCATAAATTTATATCTCGCTCATCTATTGTTGATAGCAATGCCGGTGTTTGAGTCATTTTCACGTTTACTTGTGGCGTGGAAAAACCTCTACGTTACTAAAGCAAGGTATGGTCACCCTACCATGATTCAGGCTGGGTGCGGCGCGCGGGGAAGCTTCATCGCCGCGCGCCGCCATCACGATCCCGCTCATTTTTGTTCTTTTAATATAGTATTAGTTGTTGTTACTCCATCGAAGCAGGTGGGTTATTGCTTTGTGACGAACGAACAAAAACGCATGTGAACTTCAGTGCATTTTTGTGTGTGTTTTACAAATTTATATTCAAGATGGGATGTGGAACGAGTTTTGTGAAATATGTTATATTTTTCTTCAACCTCATTGTCGCGGTAAGTTGGGAAAAGGGCGGGATAAACCGGTTTTTTTCATGTAGTGGCCAGCAATCATATTCGTCGATAGGCCCTAAAGCTTAATGCGTTGGTCGCTATATATATAAAAAAAAATTCGGAGTATTCGTTTCATTGGAGTTATTCACAGGCTTAGGGCAATAATATGATGACAATAAATCTATGATTAGAACTTCAAAGCAATTAGTTTACTTATATATGAATGAATGAAACTTTGGTTTGGAACATTTTGTCGTCTTAGATTTTACAATTTATTTACGTTGAGGATCGTTCTGTTTTCTGGCTAGTTAAAGTTTAAAACAGATTTAAAATTGTAACGTATTTTTAAGTAACTAAGGAAGCAGTGCTTGTGTGTACATTTGTACCACAAAGTTTAAACGCGTGTAATAGTTTTTCTATCTCGTTTTTTTACTTTTTATGAGTATAAACAAGATACGGTTGATTTCTTCGTTTACTTTCTGAATCCGGACGAATCTCCATAGACAAATTGAGTACATAATATCGTGGACGTGTTAAATCCTGGTTGCAGCTATAATATTCGTGTCTGGGCGTTTATGTATTTATTTATGAAACTATATAAGTAGTAGATATACTCGAATCTAAAGGTTTCGGGTTCAAATCCTACAGTGGCATGCACTATTTAGTTTTTCTCGCCTAATGTGCATATCATAGCATAACCGGTATGTTTTTTTTTCTGTAGGACAGGCTGACGGCCCGCCTAGAATTTAGCAGTTACCGTCGCCTATGGGTGTTTGCAACGCCAATGGCATCGCGAACACGCTGCTGTCGCATAAGAGTACAGGAACTTGGGTCACTAATGCCGGAATACAACACAAGGTTATTATAGCGGCATACTTAAGACCAAAGGTGGTCGCCATCCAGACGGGCTTGAGTTGTTTTGTCGCCTTTTACGACAGGGCGACCCCGTCCGCATAGGTTAGTATTCTTCGCCTCTGCACGGATGTGAAACGCGCCACTCCTAGGACAAGCTGTGGCGAGTATACGTTCCATTCCCTCTAGGGGCAGCCTCGATCCCTGGAGGCTGTTATTATCATAAGTAGTTTATCAGTTATCTAGTACCCATATAAGCGTTCTACTGCTTACGGCACCAGATGGCTCTGTGTTATTGTATATTTATTAATGGTATTTATGTTGTGTCAAATTAAACTCATCTGGGACCGTTGCATCGGAATTAGGTTACCTACGTACATTATTGTGATCTTTTTTTTTATTTTTTATTGCGTAGGACAGCAGACAGGCTGACAGCCCGCTTAGAATTTAGCAGTTACCGTCGCCTATGGGTGTTTGCAACGCCAGTGGCATCGCGAACACGCTGCTGTCCCATAAGGGTACAGGAACTTGGGTCACTAATGCCGGAACACAACACAAGGTTATTATGGCGGCATACTTTAGACCAAAGGTGGTCGCCATCCAGACGGGCTTGAGGCCCTATCACGTAGCTAGGGTGGGTTGTTGTGTCGCCTTTTACGACAGGCCGACCCCGGCCACAGAGGTTAGTATTCTTTCTCCGCCCCTGCACGGATAAAAATCTTAAAATCTTAATGATATGCGCAGCAGAGCGAGATGAATCATCATTATGATTCGCATTAGCACGTATTATTTTATACCACCTTTATCGGTAGCAAGTCAATGTCACACAGAATCATGACATCATTGTTTCTAGTTTCAATCATGGACACGGGAAGTGGTTAAGGTTTTAGCGATTGAATGTTTTGTGATCATCATGTCAGCAATACTCCCGAATAGTTGTATAGTGGGATCTTGGACCGATACTTCATTAGGCCGATTATTTTTAAAGGAATTTAACTGTTATTGAATATACAGGCATATAATATTATTTAACATTTAAGTAACTAATCAGCCTGACGCTCCACTTCATAGTGCTACTATGTTACCATCGCCTAGGGCTGTTGGAAAGCCAGGGACACCGCTAACACGCTACCATTCGTATAGGGGAATTGGAACGTGGGTCACTTAGGGAACACAAGGCTATTTCGGCACATTTAACAATCAGAGGTTATTGCTATCCAAACTGGCTTGGGGCTTTGACCCAACTAGGGTTGTTTTGTCGCCTTTACGACAGACCGCTCGGGCCGCAGAAATTCGTACCTTGCCTTCTATTTTAATCTTAACACCCCTGCTCGGAGAGGAAAAAGTATGTGTCTATCCTAGCGATTGTTTAAATGAAGTAAAGTTATCCAAGATGGCGGAGGGCTAGTCACGTTTTTCATATTAATAAACCCAAAACTCCAACTCAAGAGCGTCGCTTTACAAGTGTCTCGCTAAAAGCTTTACCGTGACTTGTGTATGTAAAAAACCCTAAGCTACACCACATGAATAATGTTGTTGCTTAAAAATTGTCCTTCGGTTTACAAACTTATTTATTTACAAATTATTTCCATTTCTCCGTGCAGGGGCGGAGTGAGAATACTAACTTTTGCGCCTGGGGTCGGCCTGTCGTAAAAAGCAACAAAACAACCCTAGCTATGTGGTAGGGCCCCAAGCTCGTTTGGATTGTGTTCCGTGTGTAGTGTTCCGACATTAGTGACCCAGGTTTCTGTACCTTTATGAGACAGCAGCGTATTTGCGACGCCTCTAGCGTCGCAAACATTCATAGGCGATGGTAACTGCTTACCTGCCAGCCTGTCTGCAGTTCCCCAGCTATAAAAAAGCTATATATTGTGTTGACCCTACGTAATGTTCCCCTACAATATGTAGAGGAAGAAAAGATTTGGATATTGTAATTGTCAAAGGAAAAAATTTGTTCCACCGTATCTGTAAAAAATGCAAGAATTTTTCCCTAGGGGGATTGCCAAACCCGATCACAGATAACAAAACTAGATAATGCTTGTCCTTTGTTTTTGTTTCTAGCAATCTATTTGTCTATACCTATAGCAATGGTCGGCAATCTTGTCACCCAAAAGAGCCAAATATAGACAGACAATACACAATTAAAATTTATTGAATGCGCCATTTTTTTAACACATTTGCTTTAGCATATTATTACGGAAATCATCATCCTAGTGTTAAATCCCGATTGTAATTCATAATATTCTGTCCCTGGACTAAACATTGACGACTTCCGTGGCGTAACGGTTAACGCACTTCAGTACGCTTCCGGAGGTCATGGGTTCATTCCCGTCTCGCATCTGGGTGTTTATGTATAATATTGTAAAGTTTGGGCATCGGCAACTACTGGTCGATTAACACGTACATTTTTCGAGCTCGTTTTAAAAATAGATGAAGTGAAAAGTTCGATAATTACTGGTGATGGAAGGAAACTATTGTAAATATTATCTTCATCACGAACCGTAAACACAATTTTAATAGTGAAATCAGTGAATAATCAGTAATTTAAATACATTCAAAAATAAATTCATACCTACCCTCATAATAGTTTATTAATATCGTAATGATGTATCGTGATAATTATATAAGAAAATAAGAGTGTTCTTCTTGTTTTTAACTTACTCTGCATAAATATGTAGTGTTCTCTAGAAGTAAAAATTTTCTATACACAAAATAATAGTAATAGTGCAAAAATAAAAAATAAAAAAAAAAATAATAATAAAAAATAAAACTGACGCTATAGTTACTAATTGCTGAGGATAGTATACTGGTTTTTGAAAGTTTTGTGTGAAAATGAGTAAACCCAAGAGACAAATACATCCAAACCACGATGACTCAACAGAGTTGTCTGACTTTAAAAGTGAAATAAAAAGTATGCTTAAAGATTATATAAATTCTCAGAGTTTACGAATGGATAAATTGGAAACTCATCTAACTGATATAAAAAATCAATATACTAAAATAGAAAACACAATAAAAACTGTTGAAAAGTCAATGAACTTTATGTCTGACCAATTAACATTGTTGGAATCCAAAATAACTAGTTTGGAGATTGAGAAAGTGGCAGCAATCAGTCATATTACTGAACTAGCAGAAAGGTTCGAAGCCCTTGATCGAAATATAATTAAAAACTGCATAGAAATTCGGAATGTCCCAAAAACAGAAAAAGAATCCAAGGGCAGTCTGTATGGGTACATATTGGAACTAAGCAACAACCTTAATATTTCAACAGAGAAACAGGATATTCGGGATGTGATGAGGTTACCATCAAAAAAAGATAATAGTACAGCTACTATATCTGTTGAATTTTCGACAGGGCTACACAAAGCAAATTTTTTGTTGGCTACTAAAACCTATAACAAAGAACACCCATCAAACAGGCTTAATTCTACTCACCTGGGCATAAATGGCACTCCGAAGCCTATTTTTGTTGGGGAGCAGCTCACAACTAAATTGAGGAAGCTATTTTATATGGCTCGTTCTTTCGCAAGGGATAATAATTATGCATATTGCTGGATTTCTAATGGTCGAATTATGCTTAGAAAAGACAATAATAGCCCCTATGTACTAGTAAAAAGTGAATTGCAGTTAAATGTAACCTCTACAAAACCATGACTATTTATTAATTGTCATATCAACTTAATGTTGTTTTCCTTTCTGACACTCATGTATTGTTATGGCTATTTTATTGTATTTCTGTTGTCTGGTGATGTACTATTTCTAAATGCAATGTTTTTTATTCTGCTGCTACAAAGTGAATGTTATAGTGTTGTAATTGCTAATACATTATTCACAAACAAACTGAACTTCTTAAGTCAAATTGCACACATGGGCATGGGCACATTGGGAGGGTACATATTGATACTTAAATTGAGGATATTTATTTCTTTTAGTCCCCTTCCAAAGTATATATGTAGAATTAAATTCTTGACTTTGCTGTCTCCAATCAATCCAAACTCAATTCCAAATCCAATGAATCCCTTACCCACTTTCATATCATTGCTAATTGTAAATTTTTTTTAATTACTATTGTATGAATAAAGTTATATTATTTTTTAACAATACTACATCTTTGTTTAAAGAAAATAATTATATAATGAATTATGTACTGAACTTAAATGAAATGTTTATTCTAATTCTATGTTTTATATATATACAATGTAATTTACAATATAAGGTCTATCTTATAGGTTGTATTACTATTTCTTATTTATGTTTTATTTATTTTAAAGATATCAAACATATACTAATGTACAACACATATCACAACACTTATATTGTAATTTTAAATAGTCAATTTTGTTATTTTTCAATTATTATTCAGTTTACTGCCTCATTATTCACTCACAAATTTTTCTATCTTAATATTATCAATTTTAATCATGGTTTTTCCTGCATCATAAGCCTTATTTCTATGCCATTGTTATTAGTGTGCTTAACTTTAGTTTATAGTAGGTCATCTTCAAGTTTGAAATTCAAGTCTACACTTTCACATTATGTATTTACAACTATATTATATATTTGTTTTAAATTTAATTTATAAAATTCGATAATTCTACAAATTTAATAGATAGTTTTGACAGTTTTATGGTACCTAAATCTTATACGTGTAGTCCTGACCAAAGTAAAAGGTATGTAGATGCCTACAAAAATCCCCTTATAGTTTTAACACAAAATATTAGGTCAATAAATTGCAATTTTTATAGCCTTGAAACGTTGATCCATAGTCTTTCATTTGACTGTGACATACTTGTGCTTACTGAATGTTGGTTGCCTTGTTCTTCAAACAGTATTGTGCCCAATTTACTAAACTATAATTGTTTTAAAACTGATAACAATAATAATAAAAGTGATGGAGTAGTAATTTATACAAGATCGTGTTTGAGTGTTTCCGTTCGGGAGCTCGACTTTAAGAGTTTAGCAACTGCTGTAATTTTAATTGTTGATTCTGATATTGCTATTATCGGTATTTATCGATCTCCTTCCGTAGATAATATAGACTCTTTCTTATCGTTGTTGGACGCAACTCTTTGTACTCTATCTAATTTTAAAACCGTAGTTATAACTGGTGATCTAAACATTGATATTAAACCTAACACATCAGACTCCCGCTCTCATGACTATCTTACGTCTCTTGCCATTAATGGATATTTCCCAGCTCATACCTTTCCAACGCGTTGTAATAATTGCCTGGATCATGTTGTTATTAAATCTAAATTAGATACTCTTGTTCTTGTTTTGGAGACAACAATAACCGATCACTTTTCTACTCTATTATTGATTGACACACATAAACATATAAAAAAAGATACAAATTTAATTATAAAAACAGATTTTGAAGCACTAGATAAATCTATCGAAAAGCTTGAACTAACGACAATATTTGATACGACTAACATAAATAATTGTGTTAATTTATTGATAGGATTAATTTCAAAGCAAATTGTAAATCATACGAAGACTGTTAGAGTTTCTTCACGAAGAAAAATCTTAAAACCATGGGTCACTCAGGGGTTGTTGAGATGTATAAGGCATAGAGACTCATTACATAAGAGACTTAAAAGATCACCGGATAATGAGATACTTAGGACTGTATACAAGCGCTACAGGGCTTTCTGCAATAAATTGATAAAGAAAGCTAAACGTACTTACGATACCGAGATTTTGGAGGAAGCTAATGGTAACAACAAATTACTGTGGGATAGGATTAAAAATATCACATACACTACCCGACAAAAAGAATCTAATATTAAATTGCTGTCTCTTTCTACCTCCCCATTACAGTCTTGTAATCTTGTTAATGATTTTTTTGTAAACATTGGGAAAACTTTAAGTGAAAATATTAATCAAAATAATTTAAATAACGCAGAGAATCTGCAAAATTCTTACTTTAGCAGAAATTTCAATTCATTTGCTATAGAAGAAACTGATCCGGATGAAATCATACATATAATCAATTCGTTAAAATCGAATGCCTCGTCAGGTTGGGATGGCATATCTACGAAATTCCTTAAAAGATATTCTTCTTTTTTGGCCCCAATATTATCTCATATATGTAATTCTTGTTTTGATCAGGGTGTTTTTCCCGACTCTTTTAAAGTTGCTATTATACATCCTATATATAAAGCTGGGGATGTAACTCAACCTACAAATTATCGCCCTATCGCTGTTCTCACAGCCCTTTCTAAAGTTATTGAACGAGTGGTGAATATAAGACTTGTTAAATACCTAGAGCGGTTTGATCTATTATCACCTTGCCAATATGGATTCAGAAGAAACAAATCTACTTCTGATGCGGTTCAGGATTTGACAGGCTTCATAGTGGAAAATCTAAATCAAAATCGTAAGGTGCTTACTATCTTTTTGGATCTGGCGAAGGCCTTTGATACAATACCTCTGGATACTTTGCTAATGAAGCTTGAAAAAATCGGCATTAGAGGAAAACAATTACAATTCTTTCAAAGTTACTTAACAGATCGCTATCAAATTGTTAAAATTGACAATTACCTAAGTAAAAAACTTCCTGTTAACTACGGTGTACCACAGGGAAGTATCCTAGGCCCCACTTTATTCTTGATATTTATCAATGATTTGTGCAACCTCTATTCTATGAACCTTAAAATTACTTCATATGCTGACGATACAGCGTTAACTTTTTACAATGATACTTGGGAAAGTCTTGAATGTGTATCTCAGCAAGGTCTTGATTTGGTGGTGAAGTGGCTTCAATTTCATACTTTAACACTAAATATCAGTAAAACTAAATATCTAGCTTTCTCGATCACTTCAAGGACTCAACCCACCTTTCCTTTAAATCTAAGGGTACATAATTGTATTGTTCAATCGCAGAGGTGTGATTGCCCGGTTTTTGAATCTGTTGAATATATAAAATACTTAGGTATAATCATTGATAGAAACCTTAACTTTAAAACATATATTAGTATCTTAACAGGCAGAGTCCGGAAATTAATTTATATTTTTAGAATCCTCAGACACGTTGCAAATATGTTTATAATACGAAACGTATACTTTGCGTTGTGTCAAACAGTTTTAAGTTATTGCATATCTACTTGGGGAGGAGTAGGGAAAACCATGATTAAACCCCTGGAGGTAGCTCAGCGAGCAGTTCTTAAGGTGGCAACTTTTAAACATAGACTTTTTTCTACAACTGAACTTTACAAAACTTGCAAAGTGCTCACAGTGAGACAGTTATATATACTGCATGTAGTTATATTTCAGCATTGTGTCACACCATTTGTGGCAGTGAATAAGCGTCTTAAACATAAAGTTTGCACTCTTCCTAATTCAAATGTAGCTTTTACAAGAAAATTTTCTATTTATTTAGGACCTCTTATTTATAATAAAATAAATTATGATATTTCTGTCTATAGCCTGTCTTTGCCTAAACTGAGAGAGAAAGTTTGTACTTTCCTGCTTTCCAAAACTTATGATGAAACCGAGCAGTATATTGAATCATTAATATAACATCATAATAATATATAATTGTTTCCATACACAATCACACACACACACACACACACACACACTCACACACTCAATCGAACATAGATGTGTAAAATGATGTGGAGCTTATTATTCATATTTGTATGTTTCGTTGCATTATTTGTAGGATTTAAATGGCCGTCGTTCCTTAACACAGGCTATAAGCTGGCCTATTTAGAGACGACGACCATTGCAGTTGAAGTGTATTGTTATTGTAAAATTGAATAAAGATTATTATTATTATTATTTATTATTATATGTACTTATTTACAAAAAAAAAGTGTATATGTAGTTTATCAGCTGTCTAGTACCAATATCACGAGTGCTATGCCACTTACGTTAGACTAGGTGGCACTGTGTGAATTGTGGCAATATATGTATTTATTTTTATTTCGCGGAAGACCTGTAGCCTTTGGTCTATAGGAACGAAATAGATATTTCCGCGCAGATCGGACGCGACTTTTTTATATCCTTACTAGCTGACCCGGCAAACGTTGTTCTGCCATATAAATAATAAAATGTCAAAAAATTTAAAAAAAAATTTGGGGGTGGGTCACCCCTAACATTTAGGGGGATGAAAAATAGATGTTGGCCGATTCTCATAGATACCGGATAAGCACAAAAAATTTCATCAAAATCGGTCAAGCCGTTTCGGAGGAGTATGGCAACGAAAACTGTGACACGAGAATTTTATATATTAGATTTAGTTGTAAATAAAGACCATAGTGTTATCGTTGACATGCGCACGATTACGATATCATCGCAAATGGAGATCACGATCTCACGTTCATCATTGTTTAATTATTTTTTGCTTCATGATTATAATACACATATTTAATAAAATTATGTTTTCAATAAGAATAATAAATTGAAAGGTTTTCTATGAGATGATTTGCAATGTTAAATTTCCTTAATATTGCTGTCTATTGATGGTAGACAGATCTTTAAATTTTCGAGTATAACAAGCGTTTAATCTTTAAGGTTATGTACACCGAAGAATGAACCCCATCGGTCGTTTTTTTATCTCTACAGTTGTTAAGTTGCAACCGTAGAAGTAACTTGTTCTGGGATAAACAAATCCGGCTTATGAGAATCGTTTTGATCAAAAATCAGATGAATTATTTATATAACCAAACACTTTTTTTTCTATTACTGTTCTCTGCACATTACTTTTATAATAATATTCCATGGAAATAATTTGATTTCCAACAAAAAGTTTAGATTAAATCACTTTTTTTTAGATTTTTTATTGTTTACTAAAAATAAATTTTATGCACTAATAAAAAAACAGCTTCTTCACAGACTTATTAAACTTATTCTTAATTAGACTATTTCTTAAAACTTTCTCATAGATGACTCAGAAAAGAAAAAAAAAACGATTTAAAAATCACATAAATATTTCGTCCTTTAATTTTAATGAAAAATGATAATCGTGGAACATAGGAAAGAGTTTTTTCCTCCGAACAGCGGAATTGCATAAGCATAATTGAGGTCACCTTGATTCTTGTAGGCGGTAGTCTATCCGTAAATGTTGAACATTAAATTCGACCTTCATTTGTAGATGTTTTTATTAGCACTTTGGTTACGATTGTTCAAGTTTGCATAAAACAATCAGTCATAGCATTAAACCAAAATAAACATGACAGTACTACATGAGATCATAAAGTTTTATATTTTTCGTAATTCTTATGTAAATTTCCTGTGCACATCGTTTGACTAGTGCCTGGCCGGTTATTGTGAAAAGAGACATATATAAAGTGTTACTGAATAAGTATTTGTAACAATTAATCAATAAATTGAATGAGACTGACATTTCAGCGTTATGCGGTTCATAAAACTTAAAATAGTACGATACATACATGATTAGATCAGCTGAAAATTGAACTTGGCACATCATTTTGATTTTAAGAAACAAAAGCAAACAATATATACTGATGAACTTTATGGCGTCACGGCTTTCGCACGTCGACATGCTTGCGGGGTCATGTCTGGGTATTTAAGTATGGGTTAGTTTTCTTATTTACAAAATAAAAATATATAAATATCAGTTGTCTAGTACCCACAACACATGTGCTATGTAACTTTTGGACTATATATGTTACTATTTATTTATTCATTTCATATATTAAATAGTAATAAATAATCGAAGTAATTAAAATATTTACAGACAGACAATTGTACTGGAAGTAAATTTATGTAATAGCGCTTGCACGTGTTACAAAATCATTACTTATTCATCAGATACACCTGTTGCCTCGCGAGGGGTGCCTTTCGAAGGGAAACTGACTTTTATCACGCCATGCGACCCAATGTTATTAATAAACCGATCGTTATGGAATATTCATGGCGTAAAAACCGTGCCAGAGACCATTTTTGATGTTACCCACTTCACACGTATTCAAACAAGTATTTCTGTATTTTACTTCGAGATTCAAAGGTATGCGTGGAGTCTCGAGACGTTCGAAAACCAATCTTTACTTGCTAGCTGCCATTTTAAATAACGAACCAGTTGCGCTCGCTTAGATGTCGAGGAGTCTGATTGCAGTCATCTAAAAAGCAGATTATCGTAGCTATTGTCTTTCGATACATTTCCATGTAGAGCCAAAAGAAAAGAAGATTGATGAGGCCAAGTTTGGCTTTTATAGGGGGCGATTGTCGTTTAATCCCGAAACTGAAGGAATGCCGAATGGAGTTTTCACTGCCGAAACAGTTAAATAAGTTATCCATATGTGATTTACTAATCTAGGGTCTTTTTTGAGGTGGCTTGCATATGGATGCACTTTAGTGTGGAACTCTCATGCAATGCCGCCATGCGTGCCCAGCTCGTTGTTAGGGTACAGATGTCGCTGGTATACCCGCTAAAACCTGTTCCTACGTCTTGCGCAGCAGGGCATGACGTTTGTCTGGTCGGGAGCCAGACTGGCGCGCGGCTTTAGCGGCCTTCTTCAAAGCCTGGGGAGGTGATAGCCTGTCAGAATCTTGCCCGGATCTAACTTGGTTGATACTATTGGCTATATGATTGGTGTACATTCCAAAGAAGGTTTTTATCTTAGCTAAAATGTAATGTAAAACAATAACTAGAGTTGTGGTGGTTCATAAAATGTTTAATATTTTTATGAGCACGTAGCAAAGTTATTGCTCTCGTATTCAGAATTTCTACCCAACTAGGTCAAGGGGTAATCCTGAAGTTCGAGGAAAATTACGCGATCTAACCAATATGAACAAGGTGACGCCATCGTATCCTTGGAATATTGAGTCCGTTTAAATTTCAAGGATTTCTCTTATATCCAAGTATTACGACGATTATTTTGTATTTTTTCTAAAAATTCTTTGTAGTTAGAAATATGGATCTTAATATGTTTCATTTAGATATTCATAATAGCTAGTGCGAGGCACTAGGTAAATGTTATTCAATCCTAGTTTAGCTTACCCCACATTAAGAACATGGACCGGTCGCTGGTATTTGTGGTTTACATTACTCTTTGTAACGTTTATTATCTAATACACCACAGAATCTGATTTAAATTAAAAAGTATTGGGAAACAGACTGGTGTTTTTTTTTTAATGAGTAACGAACCACAAGAAAGTCATCAACTTATTGAAGTAAATTTATTGTTGGATAGCCTCTTTCAAGACTTGCTTAAGAGCCCTAACCTCTTATCCGTGCAGGGGCGGAGAAAGAATACTAACCTCTGCGGCCGGGGTCGGCCTGTCGTAAAGGGTAAAAGGCGACAACAACCCACCTTAGCTACGTGGTAGGGCCTCAAGCCCGTCTGGATGGCGACCACCTTTGGTCTTAAGTATGCCGCCATAATAACCTTGTGTTGTGTTCCGGCATTAGCGACCTAAGTTCCTGTACCTTTATGGGACAGCAGCGTGTTCGCGATGCCACTGGTAAACATTCATAGGCGATGGTAACTGCTAAATTCTAAGCGGGCCGTTAGCCTGTCTGCTGTCCTACAGCATTAAAAAAAACTATGGCTTCATCCATCCAGTCTTTCCAGCGCTTGCTGAGATTTGGTCCAATCGAGAACTCATTTACCCTATCAGATATTGATTCTACGATAGACATAACCGGCCCAGTGCTACTTTATGCTGATCCAAAAAGCGATTGGTGGCGGTGATTGGTTTTCTGATGGATCACTTCATAACCAATGTCAGTCCTCAGATAAACTTCGAATGTATGACATTCTCCATAGCTCGCCGAGAGTAGTATAGTGTTCACGTTACAGCTCTTTACGTAATTCTGGACATGTGACTCCCGTCTGATCAACCACGAAACGAAAACCTACTCCTTTGCCATCTATGTAATAATCATAAAGAATTAAGGCAGGTGTTGCCCCCTACGGATCTTGAGAATGGGATATGGTAACATTATTCGTAAACATGCTTGATAGTATATAGTATGCAAAGTACCTCGTAACCATTACCAAATTACCAAGAATCCTTGAATCAATAAAAACTCACTACAATCCACACATTCACGCACGTGACCCAATGAGGATGACATCATCGCCTCAACAACAGCACTGGAGACGGCCGACCGGCGCCCACTTAAAATGCGTGCCCTATTGCCTAGAGGAAGGGATTAGACACTTATGGCATTGTGCGAGGGCAATATCGTATCTTATAAAAGATATTAAATTCCTAACTTAAGACTGGAAATATTTTTTGAACAAAGTTATTTTGCTTTTATGTTGTAGCACGAAAAACGCATTAGAACTTATACTTAATATGTGTACGTAGTTTTGAAAAAAAGTTGGAAAATCCCGGAGAATACACGGAGTTCTTGAATGTTGCTACTGGTAAAAACTTCCATATTCTCATTAAGCTCCGCAATAATTCCTTTTTCCTCAGGAAAACCCTGGACCAGGAAAATTAATGGAATAGATACGGAACTTTGTTTGTTTGGTTTCGGTTTGTTATATTAATTTAAATTTTAATGTTAACTTTAATTAATGAATTTAATTAAATTAAATTTATATTCTGGATATTGAGTAATTAGTAGAACAAAATTTCTTTACCTAAGTTGGCAATACGTTTTATATGCGAGAAATCGCACGGGATGTTGCGATTCCCTGATGAATTATAATACGCGTTTCACCATACGTTGCGTTTATTTGAATACCTGCCATTGGTTAATCCATTCCGCTTTGTGGAATTCATGAAGTCTCGTAACCGGTTTCTTGAGTGAGGAAATGTGAGAAACAAGTCAATGTATCATATTTTAAATGTCACACATTATTATATGAATGGGGGTTTCTATTGTGACCACAGTCCACTTTAGTGGGTTTTTTATACCCTACTAGTGTGATCTAGGTAGTTATTATATAGTACAAAACAAACGTCTTTTCCATTCGCTCTAAACCAACATATTCCTACCCATGTAGAAGCGATGTAAGAATAGTAACCGCTGCAGCTGGAGTCAGCCTGTCGTAAAATACGACTAAACAACCCTAGCTACGTGCTAGGGCCACAAACCCGTCTGGATGGCAACCACCTCTGGTGAATAAGTATGCCGCCATAATAACCTTGTGTTGTGTTCCGGCATTAGTGACCCAGGTTCCTGTAGTCCTAAGCGGACAACAGCGTGTTTGCGGTGCCTCCAACGTCGCAAATATCCATAGGCAACGGTAACTGCCTGCTATAAAGTGGATCGTTAGACTACCTGCTGTCCCTCAGAAAAAAAAAACCAACAGAGCTAATTCGTCTTTTGTATTATTATAAGATCCTACCAAAACATTCGATTTTTCTAAACAACGGCTCTGAAGCTATTTCAGACATGCATGGTCAAACAACTGACCCTTTTTGAACTGATGTTTTTTCAAGAAAGTAAAGCTACTAGCAAGTAACAGGCTATCCGAATGAAGACGAACCTGGTTGCTAATATACTTAAATCAGTATTCTCTTTCCGTGCATGGGCGGGGACGGCCTGTCGTAAAAGGTGACAAAACAACCAGCTCTAGATGAATGTATGGATGACAATCACCCCCCTGGTCCTTTATATATGACTCCATAATAACCTTGTGTTATGTTCCGGCGTAAGTAACCCAGGTTCCAATTCCCCTACGTGGACAGCAGCTTGTGAGCGGTGCCCTTGGTGTTGCAAATATCTATAGGCGACGGTAACTGCTTAGTATTAAGTGGGCTGTCAGCCTGTTAGCGGTTCCACAGCTATAAAAAGTGTCTTATAAATGTTAGTCAATATTAGTATAAATTGTCTGACAATATTGTATCGTGTATGATACGATGCACATCAGTGACCCTTGAGCTCTGCGTGTTTATTAAGTAACACGTCCATTTTCGTGTCCATCCGACGCCATTTCATGTGCACAACCGTGGAACTCTTTGTCTATGACTGTATATGAAGGCGTTGTCATAGGGTCGGTGACCCCTAGCAATCGTCAAATGCACGCCAACTGTGTTGTTAAGCAACGTGAATATACGACCGATCTAGATCATTGAACAATTACTAGATATGTGTAAATATCACGTGGATGCGAGACAATAATTTTGTTTAGATATAATTCTATGGCCTATGTTTCCTGCCAAAAGAAGAGGGCCACTGTTTGTTTTTTAGGAGTTAGAAATGGAGTTGAAATATAAATAAATACATTACGAAAATTCATACAGTTCCGTCTAGTTTTTAAGTAAGCAGCTGAGTGTTTGTGTTATGGGTACTAACTAGTTAACTTGTGTACTTACCATATTATATACTTTTTTGTAAATAAATAAATACACATATACAGGCTCGGGACACTAATAAACACTTGATCCAAGCTAGCGTCAAGGAATCTTCTGAGAAAAAAAGTTAATAAATTTATTTTTCGGTATTAAAAAGAAAGATTTACGGGACGCCTAAACTACTTATTAGAATACTTCGAGATTCAAAGGAAAAAGTTTAAGAAACAAAATAATGGCGTTAACACGAATCACACAGAGATTTACATAATTCTTACACTGCTAGTGGCGTGTATTGATTACAAGGTTTTTATGTTATTTCAACTGTATCAGCGATTTTCGGCAATTCATACCGGTTTTGGCGTAATCTGAACGCTTTTACGTAATTACCGTGAAATTGAGATCACGAATTCGGTATGGTTTTCGCTTATTATTCTTCAAATCTCTTCGAAATTCTCTTCAGTGGTACTATATGGAAAATATATACACCCGGCCGAGCCTACCGACGTTTAGTTGGCTCCGTTGGGTCCTTTCGTCGACCATACCACAATGGAAAAGGCTTCGAGCAATGCGTCCTGCCCGTAATAACGTATGGAGTCGAGACGCGAACGCTAACCGCTAGCTTAATCCACGAAATTAGAGTTGCGTAGCCAGCTATGCTCGGTATCTCTCTTATAGATATAATCTGCAATGAGGAGAAGAAACTTAAGGTAATTGACATAGCTCGCAAAATATGCTTTGAAGTGAAGTGAAAATATCTTAATTAGTATTTAAATGACGTTAAAACAACAAAAATATACTTTCAAAACTTTTGTCTTCAGTTTGGCTGTTTGTTTGTGGAAAAAGTTTTTTTAACTGTAATTAATTACCCAGAATTTGCTACCCCTAAAAATACCATATGAGTTTTTATTCCATACAATTGTCAATGAGACAGAACGTTTTGAAAACTTGAAGTGCAAATTTGCACCCGTGTGGTGTGGTAACTTCAAACAGGGTGTGGTGGTTACGGGTTAAACCTCCAAACATATTTCTGGCTCCAAATATAAACGTACTACATAAAGACAATATTATATGTATATAGAATAGATGCTATAACTTCTAATAGATTCAAATCTGGCTCGAAGGACCATGAAATTAAGTTGATAGTTTCGATAAACAACACCTCTTGTATATTTGAAAATCTGCCTATATTACAAAGTATATTCAATTACATATATACAAATATATGTCATTCGTTTAAAGTAAACTAATCATTGCAACTGAACAACGTGCCATCTGTGCTTCACTGATGGTTTTACTCATTAAAAATCCAGGTCGGAGTTGTACAGCATTAGTGACGCGGCCGTAAAACCTTTTATGCCGTCCACTCGACGTAGTTGTTAGAAATTATGTTGTTCACTTCGACTGATTTGGATTTAATAGTGATTTGTTTTTAATTTATGAAGTTATTTTATCTTGTAACATTTTGTATTACTTTTCTCATTGCCAGATTTCTATTTTTGAATGCTCTATACATGCCTAGGAAGTCGTTGACAGGCGACAAATGAGTTAAAATCAAAGTAAATAAATTATATAATCATGAGGAATTATTCATAGTTAGAAATATAACCAAAGCCTTGTTCGTATCTGAATAGCCAGTAGGAAGAACAGATAAGTAACCAAGAGATACTATCTCTTTTTTATAACTTACCCTCTTTTTGATAATTTCGCTTTCTACCATCTTCTAACCTTGATTTAATTATGTCTTATAACTATTATGACATAATCATCATGGCACTTAAGGAGTCTTTCGATAACAGGGTGTTAGATGGTAGTCTAAAAAATTAGATTCAGCTATATATTTCCTTGTATATGCTCAGGATAAAAAAGTATCAGGTACATGGTTGCGAATAGGCGAGGAATGTCATGCAGCTGATGAACGAAACATTTGTAGGAAAAATATATAATAGGTACAACATTTTTTTCTACTTAGTCACAAACATAGTCGATGTTTTTTAAAGAAACTTAATTCTTGTGGAAAATTCTACAACAATTAACTAATGACATCATACTATTGTTTATAAGGAAGATATTATTGTAATTAATTGTTCAGTCTTAAACTGAAGCTGGCATATCGACACCGTGGAATACCCGATTCCACATATTGTTGACTGGTGTGACCACAATAGAACTATGATTCAAACCCTCATTTTCATTTAGCCTGTACAATATTTTTACTGTATGCATCAGGTCATTTTTTGTTTACTGTACTTCAAAATCGCAGAATTTAGATTACATATTGTCTAACCTACATTTGGACGTAGTGATATTGCATTAGGCGACACATGCGTGGCCTGCTTGTTTATTATGTAATTGTAAAATCTCGTTTTTCTTTTCGTTTCATCTAATAATCAAAAAATAATTGCATAATCTATAGTTTGTTCTGCTCTGAGCGTGCTTGTATGCGGGTCTGTTTTATGATTCTAATAATATATGTAATACAGTTATTCGTATAATGTTTTATTACAACTTAATACTTAAAGACATCACCGTCACGCAACATGAACACCCACTTGTGACCTTCAAGCCTTCCATACAACCTGTGCTCATGCAAACGCAACCGCCTGTGAAATACCTCGGCCACTACATAATCATGTGTCAGCGTTTAAAATGTGGATAATGAAAGGGGGTCAGCGACTCGTACGCCTTACAGCGTTAAACATGCATCATTTTGGTTCATTTGTTTCACTTTTTGGATCGAGTCCAGTTCTACTATAATAGTGTTATTTTACATATGCTCAACAGGCTTTAGATTTAAGACGACACTAAGTGCTAGCGACCTTGAGCGAGTGGGAGGAGTTTGAGCTAGTGAGAGTAGCACGCGCGGGGCCCCCCCGCAACCCGCATTGAAAATTCGCAGGCGACGTAATTGTATATTTTAGAGAAGTTCGTTGGGTAACCATACGTTACAGATTATGAAGACTATCTAATAATCATGAAATTTTTAACCGCTTATTTAATATTAGTTAGGATTATTGTTTCATGTTCTGTATCTTATATCATTCCCTGTGGTAGGATATAATATAATATAGGTATTTTAATAAACGGAAAATATAATTATATCAAACGAACACAGGTTTTCTGTCTACAGGTTTTGTAACTATAAATAAAAAAGTGAATTAGGTATTTATAGGATTTTATTTAAAACTCCTCGAAATTTAATACTTTCACAGCAACTATACTGTCTTCTTTTTCAGCCGTCACTGCTCGTTTTTTTATTAGTTTGTTTTTATTTTCTTTTTCCTCTTCCTTTTTCCTTTTGCGTCCGTGCATGGCACTAACTATATAAGAGGGGTCCCTAATTACCATATTCCTCGTATATCTAGGATCAACCAGTTCGGGAAGCATACAATCTGTATAAAACTTAATTAAATTATTTTTCATTTTAGTGTCCCAAAAAGCGTCATCCTTGTAAATTAGTTCTATTTTTACAGGAAAGTTTTCACCAGACCAAATACCAAGCATACATTTATCTTTTCCTGTTATATGCAGCTGTCCTTGTATTTGATACCACCAATTATGTTCTTTGTTTATTATGTAATTACCGTTTACCAGTTTTTTATAAAACAATATTTTTTTTTCATGGATGGCTTTATCTAGTCCTAGTTTGTAAGCTGTGAGTGGACATTTTATTTCTAAAATGGTGTTTTTATTAATAATACCGTCCGGTGATGCGCCGAGGAAGGGTATTTCTTCATCAAGAAAAAGTCCACACGGTTCTATTTTAATATTTTCTTGTTTCGACAATTGTTCTTTCGCAAAATTTTCGTTGTCTTGTCCATGTTTTATAGACTTAATGTGTCCTATAGACTCTTTATATAAAAGATCTTTAACTAAATTGCAGCAACTTATGTCATTGCGTCTTTTTATAACACGTCCAAAGTTGGAAGCGGTCAAAATCCGTCTTCGTAGTTCTAGCCACTCACTAGAACCACTTTGTAATATAGTCTTCCTTTCTATTTGTTCTCTTTGTTTGGCAGTTTCCGCCAAATTTGCTAAAAATATTTTTTTTGATTCCTCTAATATATCATCATCCATATCCGGTCTTGAACATTGCTCACCATAGTTTTTATTACTTTCTGTGTAGTGTTCATGTAATCTCTTCTTTATTCTATGATAATTTTTTGTTAAATGTAGGCGTTTTTGTTTACGTATTTCCATCTTTTTTAATTCACCATTTGGACTCCTGCCCGTGATTGACTTTTGCAACGACGATAAGGGTTTATGGGTATTAAATGATAAAGCAGCTGCATTACAACGCATATGGTATTGGTACTTCTGGGAAAAATTTACCCGCTTACCCCCTACAAATTTTGCAACAATACTATGGAAGCGCTCCACAGTGTTGCTGTCAACGTCTTCAATCAAGCTTCTTGCATGAGCAGCTATATGTGTCAATACAAATTTTATTCTATGCCACAAACTGTTTGTGAAAATATCTCTGTCTATGTTGTCATCTTCTCCCATTTTCGAGCAAAAATATGTCTTACAATTAGTATGAACTCCAAATGCATGTTCTGCGGCTAACATGATATCATTATGTAAACTAGTGACATTGCCAGAATTTTTATAATTTCTTACAGCGGTTACTATTACCTTTCTTATTGACAGTATTCTTTGTTTTGTTATATATTTTCTGTATTTAATTAAATATTTCGTGTCAGTGATAAGAGCTTGTAACTTATTGCAAAGGTTTCTTAACAGGTGGTTGCGGCATTTGATTTTTTCAATTGTTATATTTTCATATGGTCTTGACTGTAACAATTTTGCATAAGTATTTGCATCACCATCTGATATTAACCTTGAATATATTAAATTATGCATTTCTATGCTGTTCTTGAATCCTTCTACCAAGATCGTGGATTCCATTCCAGTTGAAGGACCTGAAAATAAAGTAATAATTATTCCAACCATAAAATTTTAGTTTCTTTATTATTATTACAACATATTTAATATTCTGAATTTACCAGAATAATTTTTATAGCAAGCATGCTTCTTAGGTGTGACATTTTTCTTGGCAGCTTGGGCGCATATGCAGCAGTATTTATTTTTCACTGCCATATAAATAATATTTCCAGTTCTTTTCCCAATTATCGCAGCTGCGCCTGATAGGGATGAGTAATTTTTTTTATAAGATCTTTTTCCCCAACATCCATCTGCAATAACGTCAATATATGGAATGCCATTTTCAGTAACTCTACCGTCTTCCAAAGCCATTTGACGTTCTTCATTAGCGGCTTCATTCATAGAATTCAAAGCTTCTTTTTCCCAAACTTTGTTAATTGTTCCCATTCTTTTATTAAATAACTCATAGGATATATGAGGCAAGTCCATTGCTGCCAATAATTCATTAAGCTGTGTATAGCCACAACCTATAGCCACTGCACCCGCAACTGTATTAATGTTTAAGTCAATTTCAGGATCATTGCAACAAATGACAAAAGTTTCGTTACACATGTTGCATTTTAGTTTTAGTTTAGAAACAAGGCCCAGTTTTCTTTCAGATATAATTTCTACAGATTTCAAACCACAGTCTATATTACCATGTGAAGATATTTCTTGAAGCTCTTTAAAAAAATGTTTAATATTTAATATTCGCATTCCATTTACTATTTCTTGGTTATTTCTGAAAAGGAAATATACATAATAAGAATTTTGCAATATTAAACAGAATAAGGCCTTTAACATTTGTTTTGTAATATCTTTTATTGTTCACATTCTTTGCTATCACTCACGGGTTCTGCAATATTATATTGAAAATTTTCCCCTTTTTTTATTAATTTTATTTATCGAGAGTTTTACTATATAAATCTTTATATTGACAGACTATCCTGACATCATAGAAATAATAATACGTTTACCTGACCGAATTTGACTTCTCGTTTTCAATATTCATTTGAAAGCTTTCTTCCTGCTCAGGAAATATCGTTTCGGTTACTTGAGAACTGCAACAGTTATAGTAATTAATATAAGTTAATAGAATTAGGTTTCAAATATGCTAAAATCAGAATATTGAATTAGATATGCATTTACTTGTCAACAATCTTGTTCTCATTTTCATTGTTAATATGGGAAGATCCTTTAATCACTCCAAGCGTTTCCGTAAATTCAGACCTACAATATAAATGTATTTATATTTAGTTATACAGTGACAATAGTAATAGCATTCAAGTATTTTTAAAACTCGAATCCGGACTGTCCCAACTACGATGTAGTATTGTCATACTACACTACAATACACACCTCGTCTCTGTCTCGTCATTGACGTCGCGATTATCTTTGTTATTATGTAATCTCCTAAAAAGAAAATAATGTCACTTAGTAAAATAAATAATAATAATATATGTAACAATTAAATGTTATGATTAATTTATCTGGTCCAATTTACATCAATGTGCTAGTATACACAAATGATAATTATGATTGAGAACACGTTACTTACCTTAGTAATATATTTTTTGCGAGCGTTTGGCGTTTCTTTTTTAGTAATCTAGATTTACCAGCCATTTTAGCGCGAAACTTATAATAGAGTTAAATCGTTTAGTGATTGCTCCGAGCGTCAACGTCTACCCGTGACAGTGGTCAGCGATGCACTGCCGCCCGTCGCCCGCAAGGGCTCCTGCTAACCCGAGCATAAAGATTATTCGAAAAAGCATAATTGTATATTATTCTTTTACTTTGAAATAAAAAGTCGTATATTAAAAGATGGGTAATTAAATTGTGTTTAAGATGGTGAAGGTTTCATAAAAGTACGCTTGATAGTTTTTACGTGATTCTCAGATTTTTATCTGCGTTAGACCTAACTTTACAAATTAATTACACTATGTAATATAAACATAATCTAAAATATTCACATATTAAGTTATTGAGAAAATGCTCAAATTTAACATGTATTTTTTCCAATTCATTAACACCACTCGTTTAGATGTGATCTTCAGAATAAAATCATTAAAAGTCTCTTGTCGTCGCCTTAAGCACTGTAGCTGCTAATACCTTGCCAACACTTGGTTGCTGTATATCAAAGTATTTATTTATTTATAGGAAATATTTAGTCGATTGTAAAATACATAAAGGTATTTATGGATCTACATAAAGGTAGATAAAAACTAAGCTATTACTAGATTTAAAGCTAAGGCGATTAACTCTCGTTGCAAAGAACTTATGCGTTTTTGTATATATCTGGTTTCTTTGACTGAAGAACGTATACCAAATGAAACGGTTAAAACACTATTTGGAGCAGTATAATATTAAAAGTAGCCCGCAATGAAAGGGTTAATAATTATAAATACTTTGAAACAGAATCAAAAATATAGTCAGAGGAATAATTCATTTCCAGACTAGTTCCGAAGGGTATATAGCGGTAAGTTAAGCTATCATCCCCTTGAGCCACCCTACGTCTCGCCGGCGGGGTCCCAGACGTTGCATCTTAAATATAATTTATTGCTTAGGGTTCCCAGGGACACGGATGCCAGTGACCTTGCGAATCCCTCCGCATTTCAATATACCTATGTCTAAATGAGTTTAGCAGTTCGAAATTGAATCAAACTTTTCATTTTTCTCACGTCAACCTTGTATATTGTAATTAGAATGTTAACATATTTCGCCGTAAAGAGTAGGATTGCTAAATTTTGGAGAATTCTCTAGTTTCATATATCTAATTTATTCTAGGGGGATATTTTTTTATATTCGCTGAGGAGTTTGTTTCACCGTTTTATCTTTTTCCAACGTTGTGTATCGAAGCTATATTAGCTTCTTGACAGTTTGACTTATAATAGCTTCTTGACATTCAATAAATGATTTGTAAATTTTTATGTAGGGAAAATTAGATATATTTAAAAGAAATGTTTTTTTAAGCTCTTCATCCTAGTTTTATCTGAAGATTTAACTTCGAAGGTCAAGATCAGCAGTTGAATACTCAGAAACGTAAATAAAACTGTTACAAGGAAATAAACTATTGTTATCGAGATGTTTTTCGCGCTCCCAATCACTTGGGAATGAGTAATTAGATAATGTGGAACTACTGGGCTGGGCAAGTGTCCATGGCGTTGATATATCCATTAAAAACAACACCTCTTTCGTACTATGAGCCGTAACGTAGTATGACCGTGGCCTCTCGACTGGCGCCGGTCCGCTTTCGAATACTCACCCCCTTTTTTTTGGTCTCGGGAAAAAAACCCTCTCTTGACGGGTTCCCCCGGCCCGGGGGGACCGAGGGATATGTGGTTCTCCGGGAAAGATGTTCGGCCATCCGACTACCCACTAAAATACCCCGCTGTTCGGAATTAGGAATCGCTTACGCCCGGGCCTACCGGATATGTGGCCTGTGATCTCGTGGCCTGGGCTGGCGCCGGCCCGCCCTTTGTCTCAGGGCGGGCCTCTTCTAAAGTGTTGGCGCCAGGGGGTCAGTGTTTCGTCCCCCCGGCGCTCTCCTGTGTTGACTCTAGGAGTTAAAGGGGGCCGCGGAACATCATGCGGCCCTCTCCCTCGCGGCAATAGTGCGGGCGGCGGATCCTCGCATACCCACCCCCACAATTAACAAAGACAACGCGGTCATATCCCGAAAGAAAAACTAGCAGCTGCCTTTGAGGTTAATCGCTATTTTTTTTACAAAAGAGAAGAAGAAGAGATGTTTGTCACTAATTATTATTGTAAGTAGCTGAGTAACAGTTTGTTGTGGCCAAGCTTCTAAACGGCTTTACCGACTTTGATAGAACTGTCATTGCTAATAATAACAGTTCATAATGTCCCACTTCTGGTAGGGAATGAGCAGTATTCCAGCCACGATTGTCTATGGCGGATTGGCGGGTTACATATACCGGCGATCTTGGTATGCCCTCACAATATTTTCCATCACTGTCGATACGTGTTAATTATAATATATACATTAACCGAGAAAACTGCCCAAGCAATGCATGCTATTGGGGGATTCGAACCCGGTACCTCCTGACTGATTTCTGAATGTGATACCACTTGGCTACCATATTCATTGGTACGTTGATGCTATAAGTAGTAGCTCCGGCATTTGTTTCCCCAAGACTCCTTTTCAATGAAGGGATTTATTATATCGTAACCAATGCCAACGAAGTCGCAAACAAAAATTCATCGTCACAAGCATCAAGCTTATTCATCATCATCATCCTAGCGTTAGTCCCGGTTGCCACCCAAACCTTCGCTTCGGTGCCCGGGGTCCGCTTTCCGACTTTTTCTACTCCACTTCGCGCGATCTTCAGCATCCCTGGTAGTGAGCCCATTGGCACGCATATCACCCTTTACTTCGTCAAGCCAGCACTTTCAATTCATCAAGCTTATTATTATATTTCATCAAGCTTATTATTATATGTAAATTATTATATAAATTAATTAATGCCATTATTTTTATGGTTATTAGTATTTAAAAGTTTAATTTTCCTCATTAATATAATGTTTTTAAATTTAATATCGCCAGCTCCGATATTCACTATCAAATTCAAAATGGCCACAACAATTGTATTATATATTTTTGTGGCAAAGGTTATCAATATGTGGTAAATATTTTAAATATTTTTTTATCTCCTACATAATGCAATTATTAAAAACAATTTGGCAGTCGTTGGTTTCTCTTTTTACTCTAAATTATTATTTTTGAGGCATATTATACAAAAAAATTCAGTAATATCCAAGGCAGTTTATTAATGGTGATGTAGGAATCTGTGTGGCCGTCTGGATGACGACCACCTTTGGTCTTATGTATGCCGCCATAATAACCTTTTGTTGCGTTCCGGCATTAGTGACCCAAGTTCCTGTACCCTTATGGGACATCAGCGTGTTCGCGATGCCACTGGCGTTGCAAACACCCATAGGCGACAATAACTGCTAAATTCTATGCGGGCCGTTAGCCTGTCTGTTGTCCTACAGTAATAAAAAAAATAACACTTCTAATATCCAAGTGTGACTCACTATCCAATTGATAAACTGACATATATCTCTTCTTCGTCTATCTTATATATATATATATATATATATATATATATATATATATATATATATATATATATATATATATATATATATATATATATATATATATATATATATATATATATATATATATATCATCATCTCTGCGTTAATTCCCGGTTGCAGCCCAAACTCTCGCTTCGGCGCCCGGGGTCCGCTTTCCGACTTTTTCTTCTCCACTTCGCACGGTCTTCAGCATCCCTGGTAGTGAGCCCATTGGCACGCATATCACCCTTTACGACGTCAAGCCAGCACTTTTTGGGTCTACCCCTCCTGCAGGGGCCCGGCGGAGGCGGCATGGCCAGACATTTGTTACCCACGTAAGCATCCGGTTGCCGCAAAACGTGGCCGTACCAACGGAGCCGACACTCTTGCAATTTATCCGCAATGTCACGGACATGAAGACTGCCGCGAATGCGGGAGTTCCTAACGCGGTCCTTCCGCGTCACTCCACACATCCACCGCAGCATATTCATCTCCGTGACACGCAGCTCCTGCTTGTGTCGCTCTAACACCGGCCACGCTTCACAGCCGTATAAAAGGACAGGCCTAATGATGGTTTTATAGACCTGTCCCTTCAACTTTACCGGCATCTTGGGGTCACAAATGACACCAGTCACCTCACGCCATTTGGCCCACGCGGCAGCAATGCGTGCCTTGACGTCACAATCGATGTCACCGGATGCATGAAACACAGATCCCAAGTATTATATATATATTATATATATTATATATATATATATATATATATATATATATATATATATATATATATATATATATATATATATATATAATGAATGTTTGTCTGTATGTCCTTTATAGAATCGTAAACTATGCATTTGATCATGTCATGATCTTCAGCAAAGTGTTGTGCATGAGCCCACTAAGGTTTCTGGTACGACCAATCTTTGACAGATGGCGCCACTATCATTCCAATGAATTTCATTTATTGCCGTGACAGTTGAACGTAAGAATTTATGTAAATTGTTAAAATAAAATCCATGTTTTAATATTATGGATGTATTGAAAAAGTTTTGCATCTTTGCATAAAAACTCCTTTATATTACGAACATATTTATTATAGCTAGCTTGATTCGATAATAAAATATTAAAAAATTTAAGAACTCTTTATTGTATCGCCCCGCCGACAATATTGTGCGTATTTTTATATTTGTGAACGTTTTTAGAATAATTTTGTGCATTTCATTGTGAGTTAAATTAATTTAGTTAGTTTAAAAGTGTTCCCAAACGTTGTACAGAACTACAAAAGTCATCAGTGGCCAAAAACATCGATGTCAATATCATAAACTTCACTATTCCGAATGGAATACCCGGCGCAACGACCACATATAAGTCCATCGATACTGTGGTGAATCAAGGCGAAGTTGTTTACTATCCAACTGAATTCTTGAATTCGCTTGATTTGTCAGGCATATGCCACCGCACGTTCTTACATTGAAAATTGGCGTAGCCATCATTATTCTTCGAAACATAAATCCACCACGAATTTGCAACGGAACCAGACTCTCAGTCAAGAAAATGATGAACAATGTTATCGAGGCAACAATTTTGACTGGAAAATTCAAAGGTGTCCTGCTCACGCGTAGGAAAACCTTCTGATTTATTCGTTTACGCACCAGATGGAAAAACAAGAAATATTGTGTATCCCACAGCACTTCAATAAATATCAAATTGCAACGAAACGCTGCAATGTCACAATTTTTTCGACATGAACATAATCAATAAAATGACTCGGAATAAATTCAATATTTGTCTAATGTCTTTCCTTCAAATTTGTTTTAAGTAAGTAGCGTAGCAACGCGCGCACGGTACAACTAGTAGTATATATAATTTAAAGTAAATAATTTATTAAGATAAACCTATAAGCGATATATTGTTGAGCTACTTGGGATGACTGTGCGGATAACAATATTTACTTTTAAATGTACTAATGATGGTTTGTTCATAAAATGTACGATCGACCTTTGAAGTTATTATTTATGTTCTCAAACTAGCTTCATTATGGGACCATAAGCTTAAAAAAGCAAATAAATAATTAATTATCAACTCTATACTAATATTATAAATGTGAAAGTTTAAATGTATTGTACAATACATTGAGACATTTCACACAACGCCATCTAGTCCCAAACTAAGTTGCATAGCACTTATGATATGGGTACTAAATATTTGATATCAGTTATTTAGTACTCATATACTCCACATAAAACTTTTTTTTTGTAAATAAATTCATAACCCAGACGTTTCATCCTGTTACCTCCGTAAGTGTACCGACGCGACGTGCATTAGCCGTTACGCCAGGAGGTCGTCAAGGATATATATGTATGCTTGTTACACAATCACGCCATAATGGTTGAATAAATTTTGCTTACATATATATTTTAGTCTGCAACAGGATATAAGCTACTAAAGTTCTCTTCTTAGTAGCAATTTCTTTTGTATTTTTTTGACTAACAAAGAACGTACTTCCGTTTATCGTTTGACTGCAATATTTTGATGTTTTTGTTCCATTTTAATAAATGCAATGAGCATTCATCAAAATAGCAATGTCAAGGTTACCTATTCAATCTCGATTGTATTTATCCGAAATACCCAATATATTTTAATCACTGTTATTAGTTTGACATTACCTTATTTCTTTGCGACAGTTTCTCATGTGGACTTTTTTTTTATTGCTGAAGCACAACAGACAGGTTGACGGCCAACTTATTAGTAAACATTTACCGTCGCCTATGAATGTTTGCAACGCTAGGGGTACCGCTAACACGTTGCATCCAGGAACTTGGGTCACTATAATGCCGGAACACAACACATGGCGGCATACTTATAGGTAGGTCTATACAAAGGGTGGGTGCCATCCAGACGAGTTTGGAATTATACCTGGGTTGTTTTGTCGCCTTTTACGAGAGGCCGACCCCGGCCGCAAGGGTCAGTATTCTTATTCAACCCCTGCAAGGAGAAATGACTTCCTTCCTTGAACGAAGATTACTTAAATAAAAGATGGAATAGAAGTGGTTATCTGGTCTGCGTGGGTCTGGGTGTTTAAAACGTTCTCGCTGGCGCGTACCACCGTCTCCCTGATAGACACTCCACACTCAACACATAACAACAATAGCGCTAAAATAATGCATGAAAACCGCTACTATTCGATAATCTTTCCTTGAAATCCTTCGTTCAGGCCCGTCCGATAAAGCGAAAAGCTTTAAGCGCAGACGCCTATGGGCGAGAAACATGAATTACAGCGCCGCGCCGGCGTGAACGTTAACACGTATAATATGTGATTATTTACAAAAGAAAACTGTATAAGTGGTATATGCTGTGCTCCTTAATTTGGGACAAAATGGCGCTGGGTGAATTGTAACAGGATATTTATTTCATATTTACAGGAGCGATTGTCGTCTGATCACGATCTGTGTTTCTAGTTCTGTCCGTGATCTAGTGTTTGTTTTCTCGTCTTTTACGACTTCCTAAAAATGTGATGGGGTAGCGATATTCTTCCAACCGGGACCAGAATGGTCGATATTTTATCGTAATATAAACCTAGAGGTATGGAGTGTATCGCGGTGTACGTTATAGTTCAAAATCCCGTCAGAGGGCGGCGCTATTGTAGCTATTTTCTCTAAAATTTACATTGATGCAATTGTGGCGCCACGTTAACTTCATGCATTTTGACGAACACTTCTCAAACACAGACATATTCTAGGTACAAGTTTAACAGTTTTTTTTTTAAATTGCATGTCCTACTCTTCATTTTTGTTTGATGGTATTGACTATTTAACAGGGTGATGCCCGCGTGATGTACACATTATCGCTTAAAATGGATTTGTTTTGAAATAACTGTAAATTGTATACGAAATGTGCCTTTAGCCGTTATTTACATCGTTGTCATCATGTATGTAGGTCGATTTAGAAGGTATATATTTTGCAATTTATTGATGTACTAACGGACCCGACACATGCTGTCCTGTATACAAAAAATGATAGCCAAAAACATTTTGTCTTCTTCCTCCTGCCCTTATCCCACATTATATGGGGTCGGCACAACATGCTCTCTTTTTCCACTCTCCTCTCTTAGCCGTCATTCCAACATTCACACCCTTTTTTGCCCTATCATCTTTTACGCAATCCATCCATTTTATTTTTAATTTTACATTTTGTATTGGTCCAAATTGTGAATCCACTTGAACACATAATAATTTTTATCAAAATCGGTAGAAGGTAGGTAGAAAAATTATATACATAAAGATAGATTAGTTACAGAAAATAACACTTATTTAAAATATTATAAATGCCTGTTTACAGTACTGTATAATGTTGTCGCCTTCGTCGTGACATAAACAAAATACAGTTTATAATATTTAAATCTTGAAAATTTGTGTATAAGATGAAGAGAAGTATGTTAGTTCTAAATAGAGGGAGCTAGTGTGGCATCGTCGTCAAATCACGGGCTTATCAATCAACGGAAAAAGGCAAAAAAAGATGGCGGTTCGGCGGTGGGCGAGGATTTTAGACTAGCGGCAGTCTCACTTAAATTTGGAATCATAAAGTCGGTCATATAATACCACAATTTAAGTAAAAAGTGAAATAGTTAAGTGTTCGAATAATAAGAAGTGTGTTTCAGTTCCTCTGTTAGTTACTCTAAGAATGTGGTCTCTAACATTATTGGTACAATATACATGATGATCGTAGTATCGTTTTGTTTTTGAGCTAATTAAATATTTTTGAATGAATGAATGAATGAAAAACTCTTTATTGCATACAGATACTTAAAACTAACTTAAAATATGTATACAAAAATATAATGCTGTATGACAAAGGGCGGCCTTATCGCTTAAAGCGATCTCTTCCAGGCAACCCGAAGTATGGAAATTGTAACAAAATACATAGCGGTGATGTGCAAATGATATTACATTTAATAAATACTATACGATTAATCTAGTAAAATAGAAATACCATTAAAAGAGAAGTAGAAAAAAAAATAATAAAACACATACATACATACATATATTCAAGAGGTATAAATATTTTTGGTATGCATTTTAGCTAAAGCCGGATTTATATTTGTCTGACGTGTCGTGTCGTGACGCGTCAGAAGCATATCGGTTTCATACATTTAATATGGTTAGGGACACATTTGTATGTCGTGACGCGTTCTGTCGTCTGTCCTAAATGTATGGAACCGATATGCTTCTGACGCGTCACGACACGACACGTCAGACAAATATAAATCCACCTTAAGTCTCACGTGATAAGGAAAATGGTGGAAACTAGAGTGAAAGATACTAAACTACCCATAGTTCAAAGAAAATATGGTTGTATTGTGTAGATGTTATAGTGTAGTGACAGATGACGGCTCACTAAAGAGAGTGGAGAGAACATGAGAGAGAGAACGTGGGATATGAACCAGAAGAAGATTTTCGATGAGTAATAATAATACAGCTCCGTATAGCCACCGGATTGTATCCGACTTAGCCAATCATTAGTAGCCTAACATAGACGCTTAGTTCATTGCGGCGTAAAGGTCACGCGTTCGATTACAGATAGGCGAAATAGGAAATGACCTTTCCAGTATTGTTTGTCTGAGTAATATAATTTTTTTAGAGTTACCCTTTCTATGATACCAATGATTAATACAAGCTTGTGACTGTATTAAGAGTCGGCTTCCTTGTATTGTTTTTGAAACGTGATAATCATGAGGTGTTTTGGGTTTTCCATCCTCACCGTAAATTAGAACAATGATGTAAAAATGGTGACAGAGCACAAGGAAAATATGACCAGAGTGACAACGGTATGCGTTGCTTATAATTACGGAAAAACTTATTTTATATCATTACCTGAAGGAAAAGGAAATGAAACCGAGTTAAAAATGAATTTTTCTCTTACTCCTCTGACTCAAAATTTGAGGACTCTTTTTTTCAATTTGAAGACTATTAATATATGAACGTGGCTGTTAAATATATTACTTAAAACTTATGACATTTAACTATGACCCTTAAGTACTTTTGTCCGTGCAGGGAGGCAACGGCTTGTCGTAAGAGGCGACAAAATCGTATCTAAGTGAGGGTCTCAAGCCTGTCTCCCTTGGCTTCTAAATATGCCGCTATAATAACTGCATTGTGTTCCGGTATAAGTGAACAAGTTCCACTTCCCCTACGAGAACGGCAGCGTGTTGATGATGCCCCTGGCGTCGCTAACAACGGCGGCAGCCACTGCTTACCATTACTGAGTTAACACATCAATAAAAAACGTACTGTAATAATACCGTTTTATCCGTGCAGGGGCGGAGAAAGAATACTAACCTCTGTGGCCGGGTCGGCCTGTCGTAAAAGGCGACAAAACAACCCACCTTAGCTACGTGGTAGGGCCTCAAGCCCGTCTGGATGGCGACCACCTTTGGTCTTAAGTATGCCGCCATAATAACCTTGTGTTGTGTTCCGGCATTAGTGACCCAAGTTCCTGTACCCTTATGGGATAGCAGCGTGTTCGCGATGCCACTAGTGTTGCTAACACCTATAGGCGACAGTAACTGCTAAATTTTAAGCGGGCTGTCAGCCTGTCTGCTGTCCTACGCAATAAAAAAAAATACATAATTTTTTCCATCTAAGGTTTACATGAGTAAGTGTAATTCATACTATATGAATAGTTCTAAGTAACCTTCCTTTTCCAAGGTCCAATCTATGACTATACTGAAATTCGTTAAAATTGGTCCAGCGGTTTAGGCGTGAAAGCGTAACAAACAAACAAATTCATTTTCACTTTTATAATATTATTTAGGATTAGAGATCTCTTTGTTCATTTCGAAAGCAACCGACTCGAAACGCATACGAGAAGATGAGAAGTGCCTATATGCAATTTTCGATTCTCTATAATTCTTCTTCTTCCTGCCCTTATCCCAAATTATGTGGGGTCGGCACAACATGTTCTCTCCTTCCACTCTCCTCTATTAGCAGTCATCTGAACATTCACACCTTTTTTAACCATATCATATTTTACACAATCCATCCATCTTTTCTTTGGTCTACCTCTCCTCTTGTATCCACCCACTCTCATTTCTAGTATCCTCCTTGCCATACCAGGCTAACCTCTTCTCTATTATTATTAAAAGATATTAATTTATTTATGTTACATTAGAGTTGTCTAACTACTTCCCAACAGATCAATGCTTTATAAACGGCAATGTATATTCCTGTAAGGAATGAGAGGTAAAATAAATTTTACCTTCGATTTATCTTGGTTAGATCCAAAATATCATACAACTAATGTAGCTATTGTTATCAATGAACGAAAACAAGTCCTGTATTTAATTCGTAATGGGCAACGTTGACAAATGTCAACCTATAACCTAAATATGTTATAGGCTAATAGCCCCGCTTAGCCCCTTTGACCCGATCCATTTAAACACAGGCGACAGATTTGGACTATGTAAATATGTACGCCATTTTGTTTATCCTATTTAAAACTTTTTAGCCTTGGGCTATTTTTAGTCTAGTTTTATCAGTTAGTACTCTGGCATTGAACTCAATGTTATGTTGATTAATTTTGTGCTAATGCATAATAAAATTTTATAATAGTAGTACTGTAATTAAGTATGATATACAGTAATTATTATACTTAATTACTTACTATACAAACATTTCTACTATATAGTAGATATATAATACTTAATGATAATTTTAAAAAGTATTTTTTGTACTAAGTTATATCATTCATTGTATTGGCAACGTGATTCTACTTTTAAATCTTGGCATCGAGATAACTAGAAAAATATATTTTACGTACTACCCGTACACTTAAAGAATGGGATTGAAAATGGCGTCGCTTTTGTTCACCTCCACTGTCGCTATCTATACTCACACTCGCCGGTACGGACCACAACACAACAACCGTTATGATGACCGTCTTTTGTATTCGTAACAGTCCCGTTATATTAGCCGCCATTTCTAATCCCATTCATTAAGTGTACGGGTAGTACACACTAGTGATGTAATGAATATCAATTTCTAAACATTCCCGAAAGCGAATGCGAATATCTGCCGCCGATATTCGCGAATACGAATACTAGTATTCGATTTCAAATTTGGCGGCATTTGTCCTATGGCTCTGATTTGACAGACAACATGGCGTGCAACTCGCTCGCACTCACTTGTCATTGTTTTGTTTGTTTATTACATGTAGAAAAAGTAAAATTAATGATTTTTAACATGAGTAAATCAGTTACTACTGAAATGTGGACCTATTTTACGCTTTGCGATGCTGAATGAGCTAGATATAAACTTTGTAACAATGAGTACTCGTAAAGGAAGAACTACATCGTCTATGAGAAATCATCTGAAGTCAATGCATAAAAATGAATTCTCTGAGTTGGAAAAATGCGAAAAAGAAAAACGAAACTTAAATGTTCTCAATCAGACGTTAAATAAATGACGCTTCAAGAATGCGTCGAAAAAACTAAACTATGGGATCAATACGTTAAGGCAAAAACAGATTATACATATATACATATAATCACGCCTCTTTCCCGTAGGGGTAGGCAGAGACTACTTCTTTCCACTTGCTACGATCTTTACATACTTGTTTCGCTTCGTCCACTTTCATTATTCCCTTCATACATGCCCTTCGGTTTAGGGTACTCTTGACCTGGCCTTTTTTCAAGACGTCCCTGATTTGGACAACAGATTATTATTAAAATAATTGCAAGTTTTAAGTTAAAATGCATGGTTTTATAATAAAAATGGTAAGAAAATTATGTTTTTTTGTTTAATTTACCTGGACTTACCTCTGGTAAGTCTTACCTCTGGTGGTCACCTCTGCGAGGTGCGAATCGGACGTGCATATTATTGTCCCGTGTGTGAATCCAATGTAAACAATCTTAACGTTTACGCCAGTGTCTAAAAGTTGAAAAGTGATACCTAAATAAGTAGTATATTATAATAAAATAGTGCATATATTAATAAGTGACTATTAAAATAGTTAAAACCTAAAACTTTAATCTGATTTATATAATTTACTACCCTCAAATAAAAATAAAAAAAAAAACTTATAAACAAAGACTTGCGATAGGTGCTAAGTAAGTACTGTTAATCTCAAGAAGAATATCAAAAAATGAGGAATAGATGCGCTGGTTGCCAAAAAGAAATACCGAATAGAGAATATATTAAATGTGTGACATGTAATAAACAATACGATTTACAATGCGCAAATATATCCGAAAGGCAATATCATTATACCATGACTACCGAACATAAAGCGACATGGAAGTGCCAAACTTGTGTATGCAGCATATCGAAACAAAATGATATGACACCAATAGAACAGTTACTCGATAAAGAAAACCAACAGGAGTTAACTTATAAATCGAATAAATTGAAAAGCAAAATAAATTGCTCGCCTGAAAAATACGACATACCAAGCACTGAAAAAGATCAATCGGTAGACGAAATTAGTGGTGACACTATATGCAACATAACTTGTAACACTAGCACTCCAGTACATGGGACACCACATAACCGCGAGCATGACGAGCATGACGTCATCATATTAAACAGAATAAGTGATATGTTAGATGAAAAACTTGATAAAATAAAAGCCTCTATACTAAACGATGTAACAAAAACAATTCAACTTGAGATGCAGAAAGCTAATATAACACTGCGACATGATATAAATGAAGATATATCTAGAAAATATATAAATTCACAAAAAATGATGAAGGAAGAAATAGAAGAAATGAATGACAGAATAAAGTTTATCCAAGAACAGCTTAACCAAATGGAAAATTCAAAAAAAAATAGTATTATACGGATTGTTAGAAGGAAAAAATGAAAATGAATATGATCTTATAGAAAAAACAACCCAAGTATTTAACGAAATAATGAAAATTAATATTAATCCATACATAGAAGAAATAAAACGTATCGGGAAACGCGGAAACAAGAGACCAATAGAAGTGGAAATTATTAGTAAGAGAATGATAAATTTTATAATGACGAATGCAAGCTGTTTTAGAGGTACTGGGCTATCTGTGGGACTATTTATGACTGGGAAAGCATTGGAACAACGAAACAAATTGAGAAAAATGCTCCATACAGCTAGGCAAAACGGTGATCAGGCAGTAATTAAGAAGAATAAATTATATGTAAATGGCAAAGAAGTAATGGAACAGAACACTTTGGAACAGAGCAATACTGGAAAAGGAACTCCGGAAACTAAATTACCGCAACAATCTCCAACAAAAACTTCAGAAAAACATAAAGTCGAGATCGAACAAAAAGGAAAAACATTTCGACACTAACCTCATGCTGACATTCCAAAATATTCAAAGCATAGGAAATAAAGTTGATATACTCGAACAATTGCTATTGGAAAAGAACATAGATATTATTTGCTTGTCGGAATTATGGAAAAATGAATTTTATTGTAGATCACTTTCACTACAAAATTTTAAAATAGCTTCATTATATTGTAGAAAAAATCGCGAAGGCGGGGGAGTTTGTATAATTGTTAAAAATAATATTTTTGAACATATTGAAAGACAAGATATCGTAAAATTATCTAAAGAATTTATAATAGAACTAAGTGCAATAGAAATCCCTAAAATCAATTGTATTTTTGTGAGTGTTTATAGACCTGATCGTAATATAGTAGTATTCTACGAGCAAATAGAAAAGTTGTTATACATACTCACCACTAAAGACAAAAGTAAGCGGGTATTTATCGGTGGTGACTTCAATATAAATATTTCAAGTAAAAATAAACAAACGTCAGATTTATTGCTCTTATTTAAAACATATAATTTTACACAAATAATAAAAGAAAGTACCCGAGTTACTGACAAATCAGCTACTTGCATAGACCTAATTTTCACTAATAACAAAATTTTAATTGAGAATTCCAATGTGGAAGATTATGGTCTATCAGATCACAAAAGTGTAAATCTGAATTTAAATATTAAAAATATGTATGATAATTCAATTTGGTATACACGGAAACGAATTTTTACACGCAAAAGCATGGATATATTTAAGAAATATTTACAAAATATAAACTGGTCTATACTACACAAAGATAATAGCACTAATACAAACTATGATTTATTTACGAATACCATAAAAACATTATTAAATAAATATATACCTAAACAAAAAACGTATCTAAATAAATATCGACCTAAAGGATGGCTAACAAAAGGTATAAAACAGTCATGTAGGCATAAACGGATACTTAAAATCATTAGCAATCAAACTAAAAGTAAAACATTAAAAAATTATTATAAATCATTCAGTAAAATATTAAAAAAATGTATAACATTTTCAAAAAAACTAAACTATATAAGACAAATGAAAAAGTCTGATAATAAAATCAGAACAATGTGGAAAATTATTAAAACTAAAACTGGTAAAACAATTGAAAATAAGCATAAAAATATTGTACTAAGTATAAATAATAAAGAAGAATCAAATCCACAAATTATAACAAATGTCTTTAATGATTATTTTTCTACTGTAGGCGACTCATCCAAATTAAATAATATTGTTTTTGGACGCCCTGTACTAAATTCACCCATGTCAACAATGTACTTAGGCCCAGTAAGTCAAAAAGAGGTTAACACTATAATAAAATCATTAAAAAATAAAAATAGTTCCGGTGTAGATGAAATACCCCCAATTCTGTTAAAATATTGTACCAAAGAACTTTCAGACCCCCTTTCATTTTTAATTAATCAAAGTTTTGAAGAAGGAGAATTTCCAGAACAACTAAAAATATCCTTAATTAAGCCAATTCACAAGAAAAACAATGCGTCTATCCCTAGCAACTACAGGCCGATTGCTCTTCTGCCAACTTTTTCTAAGGTATATGAGAAGGCAATGTGTAATCGATTATACTCATTTTTGGAAAAATATAACATTTTAGATGACTGCCAAAACGGCTTTCGCAAAACAAGGTCAACCACTTCAGCGATATATAAATACGTTCAAATGGCTTTTCATCACATTAACGACAACAACCGTGCTTTAGGACTGCTCCTTGATATGACGAAGGCTTATGATAAAGTTCAATACGATATACTTCTAATGAAATTACAACAATCTGGAATACGCGGTCCCGCTTATAGATGGTTTCAATCATATTTAAAAAATAGGAAGCAACTAGTTCAATTGGAATATCATGACTCAAACAGTAAAGAAATCATATCAATAAAATCTAACATAAATACCTTAACTTGCTCAATTCCCCAGGGAAGTGTCTTGGGATGTGTGCTTTTCTTAATCTATATAAACGATCTACCTAAAATATTTAATAAAGAAGTATCTCTTCCAATTCTATTTGCTGATGTTTCGATTCTACTCCAATGTAATAAAAATGATAACCCTAACGTTATATTAAATGAAACTTTACAAACCGTAACACAATGGCTCAATGAACATAATCTCGAAATTAATTTCAGTAAAACCAAAATAATGGAATTTAGACCTTATAACAAACCTCCTTTAAAGTTGGACATATGTTTTCAAAATAATACTTTGGAAAATGTAGATACTTTTAATTTACTGGGATTAATTTTAGACACAAATTTCAATTGGAAATCCCATGTAGAACATATTAAAAATAAGTTAGCGAAATTCACCTATGCACTTTTTCAAATAAAATATTCTACAAATACAGAAACCGCTTTAACAGTTTACTACTCTCATGCGTACTCGTGGTTGAGGTATGGAGCCATGTTATGGGGAAATAGTACGCATGCATCTGATATATTTATAATGCAGAAAAAACTAATTAGAATAATTGCCCAAATAAAAAATACACAAAGCTGTAAACCATTCTTTAAAAAATTTAAACTGTTAACCTTTCCCTCTATCTATATACACGATATTTGTTTATTTGTTTTTAAAAATTATCAATTATTTACTAAAAAATCCGACATACACTCATTAAATACAAGACACAAAGATAAACTTTACATACCACCGTCGCGGATTCATATGGTAAGAAATAGTCCCTATTATATGGCTGTAAATATATATAATAAAGTTCCAGAGGAGATTAAAAGGGAAAGTAAACTAAAAATATTTAGCAAAAAATTAAAAACCTACCTAATCGAAAATTGTTATTATTCAATTTCTGACTTTTTAAAAATGCAAAAATAATGGTACTGTATCAATAACAAATAAAAAGGGAATTTAGTCATAAATACAAACTTAATCGTTAAGAATAATTAATTTGATTAAAACATAAATTTACCATTGGGAAAATTTAATAATACAAATAATATGTATGACAAACTAATACTTAGTGAAAAATAGACAATTGTATTTTATTGAGTTATATTTTTTATTACTATCATTTCTTGTATTCTAATTTTTTTTTGTTCTCATTCTTCCTATTTTACTTTTTATTATAGTCCATTTTCTAATAATAATGTATAATTTTTAATTATTAATATTGTGACCACTAGTTTGCAGCGTCAGAAGATGACCCTCTAAGTTTTAAGTGCTATATGTTTAATGTAAGATGTTATTGTAAACACTTAGATGTGCAAATAAATATTTGAATTTGAATTTGACTTATTCATATTTTAGAATGTTCATATTTGCAAAATATTCGCATAAATTTAGCGAATGCGAACGCGAATATGAATATTCCAACATAATATGCGAATACAGGCGAATGCGATTACGAATATTCGTTACATCACTAGTACACACTATTTCCCAATAATACAAATATTTTATCCCTTTAATATTTTTATAAAATTTTCCTGTTTAGGCTTTGCAAGCATATAATATTTAATTTTACCTATGAAGCAATCATGTTGCCGCAATATGTATTATATAAAATTTATAACTATACCATTCACATTAAAGAAAATAATTTTATGCACGGATGAATTACTAAGGCTGTGATCTACCGTCGCATTTGTAACCCCAATAGGACAAACTAAATTTCCATGTTGTATTTTTGTTTAGATTTAGATGTATGTGTCCATTATGTTTGAAGGAAACCGTTTTGCATTATACAGTATATCACGTACTGCAAGAAATATCTTTAAAAAACAAAATGGAATGAAAATACCGTGTATAATATATATTATGTATCTAGTATAAATAAAAAAATAACGGAAAATTTCATTCCAGAGACAAATAGAAATTAAATTTAGAACATTAGGCAGCAAAATATAAAAAATATTAACTGTGTTGGTGAAAAAAAAAATGCATTACATAATTCAATTAATTCGTAGTATCACTGAATGTAAATGCAGTAAACCTAAAATAAAGATGTGACGGGTGTACCCTGCCCACGTGGCCGGTCACTCGGTCGAAGCTAAAATTAGCTGCTGCTGTATCCCTTTTTGCTTGTGTTAAAATTTTGTTTAGTATTAAATTCATATTACAGTGTTTTATAATTCCGGGTCTATGGTTCCAAACAGAAATAAGATTAGCTGGTCCAAATTTCTTAGTAATCCTTTTTTTATTTTATAGACTGTAAATAATAGGCATGCTTTTATTAGTTTCACATCTACGTTTGTTAGTTTGTAACCGACTCGATTTTGACCAACTTTAAAAGGTCAGATTCTATTTAAACAACACAATAATTCGATAACATCATCTCATTATCCTGATTAAGATTGCCAAGATAAAAAAAGTGAACGCATGCTGAAATTATATTAATAATTTTATTAAAAGTTGATTTCACACAGTATCAGTCGCTATTAAGTTTTAATAAAATTATTAAAAAAATATCTTATTAAAAAATTATGTTGCGGCGATTTAAAATTTTTCGTAATATTCCAACCTTTTGGAAATAAGGTCTGTTGTTAAAACATCAACTATAACAAGTATGTACTTGCCTTGATTGTTTCTTATAGATATAGTTGAAATAGGTCAAGGCATTAATTAAATAGTAGGCTGGCAACGGCCTCTCCATTGTGCCGAATTATTTGCGGAAATAAAGCCAATAAACAATATTTGGACAGTGTTATAGCATCAAATTGATGTTGATTACTAGCTATTATGACGCATTTTAATTTCCGTTGAAATATTATCTCTTAACAACGGATGTTATTTTAACTTTATTAAGGATATACGAGTTATGATTAAAATGTTATGTTTACAAGTTAATGTACGGGCGTGAACACTGGCCTGGGTAAGTCCACAGGTCAGTTGTCCGTCGGCCCAGGGACTATATAATAGTAGATCAGGGGTTTTTAAGGGGTAGTCTCGTGGAGTTCTATATACCCATCGACTCGCCGGACTTGGGGAATAAGTTTGTTTTCGATAAAAAAAAGAATGGGGTTGGCTACACTACACTACACTACACTATTTAGATAAATTTCAGGTAATATTAACGTAGTTATTGCATTAGACATTACGCTAACGATACAACAGTTGTCAGTAGCAAAAAATACTTTATACGTATTGCGCTAGGAATTTGTGAAATTAACTGTCCGGAGTTTCTCGGTAACTTTAAGAACTTGGAATTTTTTTAGACGAGTTAGACTGGTTGGAGTTAACAATCAACCATTATTCCTAAAACACAATGCGAATAAGTAATAATAATAAAAAACCTACTTAACTTTACACGACGCGTCTTTTTTAATATAGGCGTTATCAGATCTATGCCCCTAAGGCCTTATTATCTGAAACACCTTAACAGGTTTTAATGGTTATATAAAAATATATAGACGTTATCTAACGTCCCGTCGACCGGACGCCGTTAATAATTTCATTAGGCCTATTTATGAACTGAAGTGTAGGTACATAGGTACAAGTCAGGATGTTATGGCCTTACGCCAACTGGGTCAATTGCTACAGATAAATGTGTTTTATTGATTTTTCAAACGTGAGAATGTCCTATATTCGTATTGGCATCAGATATCCCCAACGTTATTAACGGAATGGAACAATCAATATTTTTCGACATTAATGTTCAATCTTGCTGCCTTTAGTAGGTTCTCCATGTCCACCTCTTGGCTTATTTAAAGAAACTAGCCGTACCCGTCCGCTTTGCTGGTCGAATAACATCGAAAAAATATATGAGAAATTTACGTACGCATGCGCGCTACACCTCTGCCCCAATTCTCCACGGCAAGAAAACATATATTTCTTAAAACTTATTAAATGAAGACATCGCAACAATATTTTTTTAAATAAAGGCCAAGTGCCTAATAAATAGTACTTGAAATTTTAATTGAAATCTATACAGTAGTTTTGCCGTGATGCGCGCACAACTGCATACTTCTATCATTTTATTTATATAAATTAGCTATAAGCTCAGCTTGCAGATGTGAGAGGCAGCTGCTTGCCGCACCACTCGCGGATATGACAAAAGTTTCACCACTTTCATTGATAAATTTCGTTACCATCGTCAATCGCTAAAACAAATGTTATTTAATGCCCTGAATCTATTTACATAAATTTCATACAAATATGACCTATCGTAATTTAGTTGATACTCGTACCATAGAAACAAATTATGTGAGGGTAATTTTAATTAATAATATAATTTTTTTTGAACGACTATATTGGGTGATTTTTCTCTTCGATATTTTCTCTTGGTTTATTTCAAATATTGCGCTATTATAGGAAGAATATTTATTTATATTCTGAACCGGAAGTGTAGGTGTGAACATAACCTACTGTTAAAGTACTTAGTAGCAAAGCACTTGTGTCGTAGGTAGGTGTCTACTAGACATCTAATACACTACATATATCCTATTTTTTTAAAATGAATACGTATTATACTTAAACATTCAGACGCGGGACGGTCGACCCCGTGACCTCTGCAAACGTACCGACGTGCGTTAGCCGTTACTCCTCAGATAATCTCGAAGAGAAAGAAATGAATAAATAAATATCACAATCATAGTTCACACGTTCTCAAGCGTTGTTCCATATGAATGTGAATAGTTTAGAAGACGCATGTTTTCTTTTACAGCTCCTGGGCCTGACCATTCTAGGCATTGGAGTAGCGTTCCTGTTGAACTTCAACATAATCAAGGATGAACTGAAGGATCAGATCACGGTGGGACCATGGATTTTCATAATCATCGGAGCCATTATGTTTATTATCGCGTTCTTCGGATGCTGTGGAGCTATTAGGGAGAGTCACTGCATGGTCGTAACGGTATGTTATCTTTTTTATTTACTATTATTTATTTCGTAACAGATTTTTTCCTTTTTTTTATTGCTGTAGGACAGCAGATAGGCTGACGGCTCGCTTAGAATTTAGCTGTTACCGTCGCGTATGGGTGTTTTCAATGCCAGTGGCATCGCGAACACGCTGCTGTCGCATAAAGGTACAGGAACTTGGGTCACTAATGCCGGAACACAATAAAAGGTTATTATAGCGGCATACTAAGAACAAAGGTGGTCGCCATCCAGATGGGCTTGAGGCCCTATCACGTACGTAGCTAGTGATTACTTGGATACAATTTTTGTTAGTAGATATTAGAAATTCAAAAAGTTAGTTCATAAATTTTAAAGACAGCAGAACTTTTCTGTTTCCAAAATGCTCCGTATTTTTCATTTCGATGTAAAAAGGTTTTAACAATAAATTAAGAAATAATAGCTACGAGTATATTGTTTTATTATAAACTGTCGATAACAATTCCATAATAATAATAATAACTATTAAGGAGCAATTGCTCCTTATGCTAATAAGTTCGAGACCTTAATAAACGAAAAGTATGGAACTAACTACCTTCAAAATATAAAAAAAATAATAATTTTTTAAGGTAATTTTTTTTATTGCTGCTGCAGCAGATAGGCTGACGGTCCGCTTAGAATTTAGCAGTTACCGTCGCCTATGGGTGTTTGAAACGCCAGTGGCATCGCGAACACACTGCTGTCCCATAAAGATCACTAATAATAATAACACAACACACGGTCGCCATCCAGATGGGCCTGGGGTCCTACCACATAGAGAAACTGCGCACAATCGGCCTGTAGATTTTTAATTTTAAGTTTTATCAAGTCATTTCTCTGTAAACGAATATGTTCTTTTAAAGAAATAAAGAATAATTTAATCACAATATTTACTTCCAGTACGCGATCTTCTTGCTAGTGATCATCATAGTGCAAGTGGCTTTAGCTGTTCTTCTGTTCATCTACGGAGAATCCATTAAGGAGGGTCTGATGAAGGGTGTCGGTTCCCTGTACGACAAGACTACCAGCCCCGGCGTGGACCAGGCCACTGTCACCTTCTACCATAATATTGAGACTCAGGTATTGTACTCCAGTGCATTATTATGTTTTTGGTTTTTATAAGAGCTACTCTTTTTTATTTATTTTGCTAGAAATTTGGCGTTTCTTTATTTATAAGTTACATTTTAAGCGCCAATTATTAATTATAATTATTAAAGAATTTAAAATATTAAAAGTCAACTTTTGTTACTTATTTTACATTTAAATGTTTAAGTAAGCTTATTAGATACATTGAATATCATTATAGAATTAAAACATAATCATCAAGTAAAAACTTAACGCGCTATATTTGTATATATACATATCATCATCATCATCATCATCTAAGCGTAGTATCTCGGTTGCAACCTAAACTTTCGTTTCGGTTCCCGGGGTCCGCTTTCCGTCTTTTTCTACTCCACTTCGTACGGTCTTCAGCATCCTTGGTAGTGAGCCCATTGGCACGCATATCACCCCTTACGACGTCAAGCCAGCACTTTTTGGGTCTACCCCTCCTGCCGGGGCCCGGCGGAGGCGGCATGGCCAGACATTTGTTTCCCACGTAATCATCCGGTTGCCGTAAAACGTGGCCGTACCAACGGAGCCGACACTCCTGCAGTTTATCCGCAATGTCACGGACATGAAGACTGCCGCGAATGCGGGAGTTCCTAACGCGGTCCTTCCGCGTCACTCCACACATCCACCGCAGCATATTCATCTCCGTGACACGCAGTTCTTGCTTGTGTCGCTCTAGCACCGGCCACGCTTCACAGCCGTATAAAAGGACAGGCCTAATGATGGTCTTATAGACCTGTCCCTTCAACTTTACCGGTATCTTGGGGTCACAAATGACACCAGTTACCTCACGCCATTTGGCCCACGCGACAGCAATGCGTGCCTTGACGTCACAATCGATGTCACCAGACGCATGAAATACAGATCCCAGGTATTTCACTTGGTCCGTGCGCTGGACCGTGTCGCCGCCTATGCGTACGGGTGTGGGATCTGTGGAGTTACAGGCCAAGCACTCGGTCTTCGCCACATTGAGCTTCAGACCACCGTTCTCAAGCGACTCCTTCCACGCCTTCACACGTCGCACCAACCTACCCCTGTCCGAGTCTGCCAGCGCGATATCATCAGCATACATAAGCAGCCACGGGGGCTGCTTATGTGAGTTTCTGATGCTGTCTGACAATACGTCTAATACCACGCTAAACAGAAACGGACTAAGGACGGATCCTTGGTGCAAAGTCACCCTGTATGTAGCTTGAAAAAGCGCGAAATTCCCTTTGGAGGAAGTTGACTACGTGACGAAAACCTAAATTCTCTTCCCTCAGTCAGTAGCTTTTAATTTCCTTGCTTTGTACATAAAATTTTTATAATTATATGTGTTGTATTTATAATTTTCTGACATAAGGTCGACTGAAACGCCAAATATTGATGTTTAGGCAGTTGATATTATTAAAAACTAATAATACTCGTAATAAGTAGTTATGCGAGAACGCTTTATATGCCATCTACCTCACACCTGTACGTTCTATAACACTATCCTGATAATCACTTTTCACCAAGAGATGGCGTGCTGCCGTGACGTATTAGCGAATGTATGTTAAATCGTTGTCCCTGTGCGCGCGTACCTTTTATATATCTTGTGTTTTTTTTCGGATTACAACATTGCTGTAATTGTATACTACACGCTAGTGATTTAAAGATATAAATGTAGACAACGGCAGTACGAGAAAGAAGATCCCTCGAGTTCGAAAGGGTCCCGTCAATTCCCGTCCTGTATCAATAGGGTATTTTCGCATAACGACAAAAGAGCTACATAAAAATTTACCCGAATGGATCTCATACCAATTGAGACACAAAAATACTTTACTTACTTTTTTATATTGCGTTAACAAAGGAAGAATATTTATTTATATTCTGAACCGGAAGTGTAGGTGTGAACATAACCTACTTTTAAATTACTTAGTAGCAAACTAATGCAATCCATTCAAAAAGTTGATTTAAAATTTTTCAGTTTTTTTAATAGGAATGACAGATATTATGACAGTTTTGAAACACAAAATGAGTTTCATAACATAAATGAATATTAAAGTGACGCCTTTGAGGCGTCATGACATCATGTTAGTTGTTTGTTAAGGGTTAAAATAAAAACATGTCAATTTAATGTTATAGTTCCAATGTTGCGGTAAGGAAGGCCCCCATAACTACCTGAACCCGGTTCTCCCCGACTCGTGCTGCACAGGCAAGGCCAGCACCATCGGCATGCTTGTGGGCAACCGCTGCACCATCGACAACGCGAACTCCGGCTGCGTGCGCGTCATCGGCGAGACATACGAGAAATGGAACAAGCCCATCGCCGGCATCGCTATCGGTGTTGCTTGTATCGAGGTAATTGTTAAAACATTATGTAATCACTGTTCTGTTTGTCTGTTAGGTTTTCACGCCTAAATCAATGAAATTCATCAACATTTCCGTATAGAGATAGATTGGACCTTGGACTATTTTGACTATACTTACTATTAAAAATGAAACTCGAAGGGGTAAAATAGGGGTGAACGTAATTAAGTTCTGTTTTATTTTAAATTAATATGACAAAACAATGTTTGTCGGGTCAGGTAGTGTTTATATATAATTTACCTCGTAGGGATGGAGTAAGATTACTACGGCCGAGGTTGACCTGACGTAAAAGGTGACAAAACGACCCTAGCTAGGTGGTAGGGCAATCCCGTCTGAATGGCAACCATCTGGTGTATAACTATACCGCCATAATAACCCTACGTTGTGATCCAGCATTAGTGACCCAGTTTCCTGTACCTATATCCGGACAGCAGCGTGTTCGCGGTGCCTCTGGCGTTTCTAACATCCGTAAGCGGCGGCAACTGTTTACTATTAGGTGGGCCATCAGCCTGCCCTGCTGTTGGCCAGAATTAAAAAATATTTTCTCTGCGTTAACAAGAATCGACAAGTGGCATCGACCATTATTTGTGGGTACAAGACACTATTATAGTTAACATTTCGATCAATGGTTAATATTGATTAAATAGGTTGAACGTAACAAAATACATAATAAGTACTACGGGAATGGAACCCGTAACCTCTGTACCGAGGCGCGTTAGCCGTTAGGCCACGTAGGTCTTTTTTTTATAGCTAGAGTTCAGCAGACGGTCGGTCCACCCTGGCAGGTGGTCACCGTCGCCTATGGACGTTTGCAGCATCAGAGGCATTACCAACGCGTTGCCGGCCTCGAAGAAATTTTATAACGCCTTTTTTGAAGAATGTATCGTACCACGCTGAGAAAACCTCAGCCCTGAGAGTACGCAGCATGAACGTTCGTAATGTTATGGTAATGACTATACGTGAAGACAAACTGATTGTCGGCTCTTCTAGGCTCAGCGACATACCGATAATATTCTTAACTAGCTGTGCCCGCGGCTCCGTCCGCGTGGAATAGTGAATTTGGGCAGCATTTTTTTTAATAAATCTTATAGTTTTAAAAATAAAACCTACAATGTCCAGCCTAAGCTGAACCCTATTTCATATGATTGATTATATAAATCTGAGGTCAACTTAAATTGGATTTTTAAATTTCCGAAACTTATCATTTTTAACAAAAACTATTTTTTTTTCTAAAATAAAAATTGCCTTGGTACATCAGCTATCTGCCAGTGAAACTCCCGTCAAAATCGGTGCAGCCATTTCAGAGATTAGCCGGAACAAACAGACAGACAGACCGACAGACAGATAAAAATTGTAAAAAAATTTGTTTTGGTATATGTACCGTGTATACGTCCGAATGCACTTAGCAAAAAGCGGTTATTTTAATATTACAAACAGACCCTCCAATTTTATTTATTTGTATAGATGTATATATTAAATTACAATTTAACGAAGAAAGAGATACATACCTTCAGAATAAAAGATAACCCACAACGGGCAGTATAGTCGCCACACTTGTCCAAGGCGGATTGGCATACCGGTGATCTCTGTATGCAGGTAACTGTATATGTGGTGCTCGCTATGGTGGGATTCGAAACCGGGACCTCTTGTATGGTCTCCAAGTGCAATACCACTAAGCGGCACGGTACAGACGAATGTATTATAAGTCCAGGCTAATTTTAAAGACAACTGTGATGAATGTTATTTTTAAATCGAACCTAGATTTCATGGATTTCTCCACACAAATTGCTAAAAATACTCAGAGATAATTAATATACTGAAAAATACCTGTTTTTAATATTTTACCTTGAATGGTGATTTACGACGAGAATGATGCAATTATACAGGGTGACTTTGACAAACCCGTCCAAATTTTTTTTACGCACTACTTACATCATTTAAGGAACCCATTTTTGCAAAAAAAAATTGTATGTCAAATTTTCACCATATTTCATATAGGATAATTAATTCAATCGTACAGAATAAGCATATGGTGCAAACAGCGAACGTTAACCTGTTATTACCTACCTGTCTCTGTCACACCCGCGTAAATGAGTAGTGCGTATTCGCTCGCCCGGTTCAATGCCGCCGTCCTCGGCCTTTTACTAGGTCAGATGGCGAGGTCATTCACACTCTATCGCCGTATTATGTAAATTGCGAGTTCTTTGAATGACTTTGTGATGCTGATTACTCAACATTTTTGTACTATGTGATACAAAACTAAAATACATGTTTCTCATAACTTTTACTAAAGATTCTTCTGTGTGAATTTGGACGGGTTTGTCAAAGTCACCCTGTATAGTTTAATCAACAGACAAACAGATGTTTGTGAACTATCTCTCACAGGTTAGGTGTGTTATGAAACAATTAGCGAAAGGGCCTCTAGATCCCTATATTTTTTTAACTGGTGTAGATACAGGTAATTCATTCATTATAATGTAAGGGTGTCTGACGGGGGTTGCAACTGTACAAGTGTCTGACAATATACAACGTGATTTCTAATTCCAAATAAAATATTTCAAAACTGAACTTTATACTTTAGCTAAATTGAGGTACAATTAACATCTACTACTTACTACCTGTTACCTTTCAAAGCCACTGAGATCCGAACTTCATAGTCGGGGATCGTTTTACCTTTAATAGGGACATACACAAAAACTTTCAGGTTTTAAAAATAACGAATGTCATTTCATCGCTGGCTCTTGGACTAAAATAGATATCTTGCGTTCAAAACTGCTACACTAAATTACGCGTTAAAACATGCCTTTCAAGATAATTCATACCAATACGAGAATAACAATTATCTTTAGGTTTTAACGTGTTTGTTTGTTTGTTTGCAGGTTGTAGGAGCATTGTTCGCGCTGTGCCTCGCCAATTCCATTAGAAACATGGACAGAAGGTCAAACTACTAATATTTTGTACAGAAAAACTGGTACCTATGAACACAATTTTTTATTATAAGCTCTGTTCTAACGATTTATTTTCACTGCATGGAAACAAGTGTGAAGTTTCGAAAATAGTATCAAGATTGTTCTGAAACTCACGTTTATTGTGTATAGAATCTTAAATTCCATCCAATTACAATAATAATTTTGATAAAAGACAAAAACGTTAAAAAAATGTCATTGGTTTCCTGACAACAATTTTTGGCAGGAGAGGTAGTATAATAATATTCCTTGAAGTGTCTAGTTTTATTGTTTGTCTGTTTTAGGATTTTTGCCTTTTGATTCATTCAATAATTCAGTTTTCTTTATAAATTTGTTTACGCAATTTAATACTCTATTAATATTATATAAAAAGGAAACATGTATCAATCAAACTAGAGCAAATTATTTACAGATCATAGAGTTATTTTGCCCTATCTGAATCGGCTGGTCGTGACAGTGAGAAGCAGTCATTGCTTGAACTAACTTGATAATAATATGATTTTTCGATTAAAGCTCATTATCAATAGGGTTTTAAAGTGTAAATATAGGACTGATATATGATTATGAACTCTTCATACTTGTTTCTAATGTGCACTTACAACTAACAATCTAAATATTAATTTGTGCTTACTAACATAAAAATTTTTAAATAGATGCTTTAATAAAAAAATATAATCAGTTATATTGATCTGCCTCATTTTGAGATGTTATAGATATGGTTTTTAGATATGATAGATAATCATATCTATAATAAATAATTACGACTTTACCTAATAATTTTCTACATAGTTCATCTGTTATCCGTGCAGGGGCGGAGAAAGAATACTGACCCCTGCGACCGGGGTCGGCCTGTCGTAAAAGGCGACAAAGCAACCCTAGCTACGTGGTAAGGCCCCAAACCCATCTGGACGGCGACCACCTTTGGTTTTAAGTATGTCGCCATAATAACCTTGTGTTGTGTTCCGGCGTTAGTGACACAAGTTACTGTACCCTTATGGGACTGCAGCGTGTTCGCGATGCCACTGGTGTTACAAACACCCATAGGCGACGGTAACTGCTAAACTCTAAGAGGGCCGTCAGCCTGTTTGCTGGCCTACAGCAATAAAAAAAGTTCAAAATAATAGAAAAAAGTTTTGATATTATAAACGGTTAAATCAAACAACCTGAAATATCTATGAATTTGAATCAAGCTGCGTAAAGTAATAAGTATCTTAAAACTTGGCAGATGGAAAGTTTGTGTAAAATAATTTTTAGAATTGCTTTCAATTTTTAACTGGCTTATAAAATAAAACATTAACGTCCAAGTATTTACATTAAGCTTAACAACGCTACTAACCAATTTATATTTTGCTGCTTTTTGAAACAAATAATCGGTTACTTAATATTTTTGGTAAAATATTATATTGTATATATTGTGGTATTTTAAAGCCTAAAAATTTGATTATATTACTATTGAAGTAAAAATTAATAAACCACTTTCTTTTTTTGAATACAGAACAGATGGAAACTTTAAATCTATTGATAAATTTTTGAAGTAACTGAATTGTTTTTCCTAAGTTGTTGTTATCTGAAATTAATATTGAGGTATTAAAGCGTTGGTAAAACAAAATTACATATATATGTATGATGTAATGAGGATAATAAACATTTTAATATTTAGTCATTGTTATAGTTAAAAAATATTTGCTATAAAACGAGTTTAATTGGTTCCCATATAAGTATGCGTTATACGAGCATTTTCGTACAGCGAGCTCGTATGATCCCATAGAACGCGGTATGTAATCATATTTACTCGTTAAAGGGGGTTTGAAATCGAATATTAGTTTTATATGATACAAATTCTTATAATTTTCACAGTACAGAAATATAACGTGGGAAATTCCCGCGTTGTATGGGGGAAGTCGGATTATTGTATTTCCTAGTATGGATGTTGGATAAAAATGAAAAGAATGGTGTATTAGAAATGACAAACATCATTTTAAGTGTTGCCATAAAATTTAATGACTTTAAATTAGTAAAAATAATATGTGAAACAGACTGATATTTGCCGAAATTGTAGTTTATATGAAATTAATTATAAAAAAAAATATGGGGCTTTATATATGTAAATTAGTATAGTTTAGTTTACGCTTGAACTAAAATGGAAAATATTAGTATAACTAATCCGTGTATATTTGTTGTAACAGTAGAATTTTTATACTTGTCCACTCAGAAAAAAAAACTCAAATGAATTTTGAAGATTTCTGTTTAATCAGTTTTTATCGTAAATGATTTGTTAAGTCTATCATATTTATTTATTCTATCATAGTAGTGGTTAATATTAACATAAACAACAAACTTGATGTTTATTTAAAAAAAAAATATCACTATCGCCTTTCGTTTTGGCTAACAAGCAAGCAGGGACATGAATGAGTCAATGCTTAAGAATTTAAGTTAGAGTACAAGGTTTTCCTCTTTCACAGTTTCATTATTAATATATTTAATAACCTTTCTGAGTGTGACAACTAATTATTTGTTCATTAATGAGATTAAACAATTGGATTTAATGCTTAATTAAAAATGTATAGTATAAATATGTGTGGATTGTGGTAATTTTTGTTTGTGTCAATAATCAAAGGTACCAGTGTTCAATCATTCCATTCACTTGAAATTTATCAATCTTTAAACAAATAATGACGGTTACATCTATTTTTCAGGTACGTCTAAACTGTACATCACAAAAATACGTTCAAATCGCAATTAATCAAGACTACATAAATAACAATAAATCGTATGTTACGCAATAAACACTTACATTATTAGCCTAGCACAGCCCTAGGCCCAGTGACCCCACCTATCTACCTTGCGGGAAAATCTATGGTTACCTTTAGTTCCGACTGATTTTTTTTGCTATCCGTTGTCATCTTTAAACGATATTTGCTTAATTCAAAACTCGGTTAAGTAAAACAACGAATGGAGTTTGATTACATTTCTAAATTAAACATTTTAGTAATTTATAACGAAACAATAGAATATCGTTTTTTAATTCCACGTCTGTTCAGTTAACGTCGCTAGTTCGATTTTTGTAACACAAATAGTTATTTCTACTGTCCGGTACACAAACCTCAGTAACCATACCATTAATATTTAAAAAAATGATATTTAAGATGATTCAATGCTATATTTTAATAAAGACAATTTTAGGAGTTTTCGATTGCCAATTGAAATATTTAAATTGTTAAATTTTTTGCTAAACCTACTGAATATTCGCCACAGATGCGAATAGTTAGTTATAGTTTTACCATTATTGTAGATTAGTTTATTCTTTCGTTACACACCATTTTATTGTACCTAAATTTAAGATATTGTTAGGTTAGTTATGATAATATTAAAACAGAAATTATTCTAATAAAGTATAAAAATAAGTATTTTCCTAACATTTCAACTTTTGATAGTTGTTCGTCCATTTACGAAAACATAAAAATGTTTAATATGTATTGCATTTGGTATTAAATGTAATTTATATATATATATATATATATATATATATATATATATACCCAAAATATATGTAGCGAGTAAGACGGAATCATAATATCTGTTTATTGTATTTTTGAATCTCTTGTGCATTTCTGATGCTTTTGTGAATGGTTTACATTGTACGGCGTTCATAAATTTTCTATTACAAATACAACTTGTGTTTTATTTATTCCACCGACTAGTTCGAGTGATGGTGATCTTTATGATAATTGTGAGATAATGAAGGTGCCGTAGTAGTGGTAGTGAGGACTAAACGGGACTGTACTGTCACATTACAAGTACGACCTACGGCCGCTGTATTTAAAGACCCGCAGACTGCACACACACGGTCGAGAAAGGGGCGCGTGTGGGTGTTCTGTGCGCCCAGCACACCTTTGGGTGAGAAAGATGATACCGGTGCTGATCATCCCTCCTGGGATTTGCCCACGAAAGTGGGCCAGCGCCAGTGCGAGCCGCGACCTGACTAGTTGGTCGCGTCCCGCGACTTTGGCAATCAAGGCGCACGAAGGAATACCGGAGTGGTTTTAGTGGGTCCAGCAACGACGTAAGTACCCCAGATGTACAGGCGTATTGCACGGGGAGGCTCAGTCAGGCATTTCCACCTCCTAAAAAATAATAAAAATATCAATGTGCGCTCAGTACTCATATAGATTTCAGAGGTAATGTAAAAATCACTATCTCGAAAGACGTCACCGCTTTGCATCATAACAAGCTGCTATTGATGTAGGTAAACCTACTGAACCTAACTATAGACAGGACGTCCATTGGCCCGCACCGCACGCAACGGATTTTTTTGCTTTGTATGATTTCACATAGTGCTGCGTCCACTATCCGCGCCGCCCGCACCGAAAGCCGGCATTTATATTCGGCAAATCCGTTTAGTCCGTTGCGTGTCGTACGTGCGGTGTGACGGCGCGGGCCAATGGATGCGTACTTTTACGGTATGATTCCGAACTACGCTGCACGCAGTAGTGCTGCCGCAGCAGTGCTGCCGCGACACTGCTGCCGCGGCACTACCAGTCCCCATACAAACTTTATAAGCTTATATGAGAATTGAGAGTACATTCCGAGCTAGACAGCAGTGCTGCGCAGCAGTGTCGCGGCAGCACTGCTGCGGCAGCATTGCTGCGTGCAGCGTAGTTTGGAATCATACCTTTACCGGGTCGCCACCCTCACAACATACTGATCAATACTACTATTAGGATCCTGAAAGGGATGAACTCGCTTAGAATTCTGAGTACATGCTGGTATGAACCATACTATCATTGAAGGTAGTGCAGTGTAGGTCTTGCAAACAGACTAACAATAAATAAATAAACTTTTTTTTAATGCTGTAGGACAGCAGACAGGCTGACGGCCCGCTTAGAATTTAGCAGTTATCGTCGTCTATGGGTGTTTGCAACACCAGTGGCATCACGAACACGCTGCTGTCCCATAAGGGTACAGGAACTTGGGTCACTAATGTCGGAACACAACACAAGGTTATTATGGCGGCATACATAAGATCAAAGGTGGTCGCCATCCTGACGGGCTTGACCTACCACGTAGCTAGTTGTTTTGTCGCCTTTTACGACAGGCCGACCCCGTTCACAGAGGTTAGCATTCTTTCTCCGCTCCTGCATGGATAGACTAGCGTGGTTTGGCCGTATGATGCGAGGGAAGAATGCCATATAACTAAACAAATGATATAAATGAGAGTGGATGGATATAGAAGCAGAGGTAGACCAAAGAAAAGAAAGCGTAAAAGATGATACTTTATTTTTTGAAGGTGACGTGAGATTTTCGATTATCCCCCCTCGGTTTAAATGAGATTTGGTAAGATTTCATTGGACGCCCCCCCCCCATTCTGAGCTCACGTAATTAATGGATGTCCCCATATGGCGAAAAAGGTTTGAATGAAAGGTGCTAACATAGGAGAGTGGAAGGAGAGAAGAAGTTGTGGCGACCCCATATAATGTAGGATAAGAGCAGGAAAAGAAGAAAGTATTTGTTTCATTCGTGAATAAGTTATGTCACAATGATTAATATTTGATAATAATAATATAATTACACTGAATTATATTACCTGGTGTGTATCATATTGTATTTCTAGAAAATATACTTAATGTAAAGTTATATTGTTACTGGTTGTTTTGCGAAGCTTTACGAAATGGCATCATTTAGTAAAATATCACTTACGTATAACATGAAATTTTTAAAGAAATATTTCGTTTTTTTTTTCATGAAATAACTATTCGCATTACTCATTCGGCTAAAACAGAATAGTTAGAAATAGCCAAATAAACCGAAAACCAAATAGTAAGTAGGTCGTCAGTCGTCACACAAAGAAAACCGAATACTGCAAGTACAAGTTCGTGTGCAAAAAAAAAAAAATATGAATGATTTTATAGAAAAGAATGGGTAAAAATGTTTTTAGGGTGTAATAGACCTACGGATTATATAAGAGAACTTCTTAATAATCGAATTTATTGTTTAACTGAAAATCCTCACATACCAATTATTGGTCCAAATTGATTTTTCCAGTAGATCTCCCGCAACGCATTTTGTTTTTCGAAACCACTCATCACAATAATTAACTAATTGCGAGAGGCAATACTCTAATACAATAGATGTACGTAATAAATACCCAATGCAAGAAGTTTAATTCTATCGAAATATATATTTTACACACGTAATATATTACAGCGCAATAATTAAAATCAGTGATGAGATTTTCGCAAAAAGCACCATTTGTAACCGTTTACACCATAGATATTGTATTCTATATCTATGGTTTATATAGGTCTATGTACCATACTTAACTTATGTTCTTGACATTGACAAATTATGACTTTGGCATACCATTTTGCAATTGTTTTGAGATCTGAACTGAAACTGTCAATTTTGGCAGCAGTGTTATGTTAATTGTCAAAATAGTAAAAAACCATGTAAAGTGAGAACGTTTGTTTAGGCACGTCCACTTTTTATAATTCGGCTTATTTACTTTCACCTCGTAAATAGTCATCTGCTTTTGAGTCATATACAAATGTGGTGTGAGAGGATCCAGTCGTTTCTTTCTTAGTGATATCAATGCCATGGCCACAGAATCCATGATGGCATACAAAAATTATTGTGTTGTGTTTATAATTTTCGCTCTCACAACAGTTCAAGCCGTCGGTTACGACACGGAATTGTACGAAACTAAGCCATGTGATAGCACAGCATGCTTTGACAAGCTTCATGGAGCGTTAGGTGATTGTTCCTGTAACGTAGACACCATAGATTATTTCAATAATGTGAAGATCTTTCCACGCATTCAGAGCCTGGTCAGTAAAGACTACTTCCGGTTCTACAAAGTAAATTTGAAAAAAGAGTGTCCCTTCTGGGCTGATGACAGTAGATGTGCTATGAAATATTGTCATATAAAAACTTGCTCAAAAGAGCAAGTCCCTGGCTATGAGAACGGATACAACGATGACCACGTAGATGAGTCTCCAGCCACTAAATACACAAAAGAGGCTCAGTCCAGCTGCAGTGATGACGCAGACCATGACCCACACTTAGGTTACTTGAACATGACCATCAGTGCTGCTAATCAATTTGAGATCGCCAAATGGAAGGCTTACGATGATGCTTTAGAAAACTTTTGTGAATGTGATGATAGAGATGCAGATGCGGAGTATGTAGACCTGTCTCTGAACCCTGAACGGTACACAGGCTATAGAGGACCATCTGCTCATAAGATTTGGAGGAGCATTTATCAAGAAAACTGCTTCCGTCCTAAATTGAATCCTTATGAATCCTTTCCCTATGTGCTGAGTTCTGATTTGAGTAACATGTGTTTGGAAAAGAGAGTCTTCTACAGAGCCATCTCAGGTCTACATTCTAGCATTAACATTCACTTATGTTCAAAGTACTTGCTATCGGAAAAGACTGTAGGATTTGCTGCACCCCCCGAGGGAGAGTGGGGTCCAAATCTTGAGGAGTTTCAGAGACGTTTTGACCCCTCACAAACCTTAGGCGAAGGTCCTAATTGGTTGAAAAATTTATACTTTGTGTATTTATTGGAAATGAGAGCTTTAGCTAAAGCTGGTCCATATCTAGAACATGAAGAGTATTTTACTGGCAACCCGACAGAGGACGAAGAGACTAGAGTGGCTATACGTAACATGCTTGGTGTGATATACAGTTTTCCAGACCATTTCAATGAATCTTCAATGTTTATTGGAGGTAGCCAAGCTACAAAGCTAAAGTACGAATTTCGTGAACATTTCCGTAATATATCCAGGATAATGGATTGTGTTGGCTGCGATAAATGTAAGCTTTGGGGTAAACTGCAGACTCAAGGATTAGGTACAGCATTAAAAATTTTGTTTTCCGGTAAATGGAATAGTCCGGAAGGTGATCCAGAGCAAGGGAAATTGCCGTTGAGACATAAGTCTCATGAGAGGTTGCAGAGAACGGAGATTGTGGCATTGTTTAATGCCCTTGCAAGACTTTCAAACAGTATTAGGGAGTTGGAGAACTTCAGAATTATGTTAAGGTATGATATATCTTGTTATTCCAATAGGCTTCGCTAAAATATATGCTTTACCTGTTGTTTCGTTTTAAAATGGCTTTTATTTATTTTTTCTTTAAATAAATTAGATGCTATTAATGTTTAGTTATAAATAACAACTTACTATCTTCCCTCTTTTGTCATGTATGACGAGCATGTAAATATAGCCAAAACACTTAGCATTTAAAGGGTTAAATTAAGGTGTTTGGTTAAAACCAGGGTGGAACAACTTCTAAAAAAGTGAATTTAAAACATTCAGGATTTAGTAATATGGTTAAAACACATTATTGTCTTACTAGAGTTGATAGCTTCTGATTTTTTTTATTATAAATACTTTAATTTTGTTATATTGCATGGTAACTGGGGATGCTTTTTGTGGATGGGTATAGTAGTAGTTGTAGCTTTGTATATAAATAGTAGCATTAAACATGTTTTTACTCATCAAATTGTAATTGTATTAAAAAAGAAATAGAAGAAAGAGTGTTTAGTGCTATCTTATAATATTGGTTCTCAATATTTTTTTGGGAAAATTGGCTAAATATTTTTACCGTGTCCTCATTTCTTTTACTGCTCTTTTATTATAAATTTTTTCTTATATCTGAAGATTTAATATCTGTAAAATTAATCCAGAAAATAAGATTTCAAAAGCCAGGTATTGAGTTCCATATACTACAATATACAATCATTTTGTAAATACCATAACCTGTGTTTCACAGCTCGCTTTGAGAATCTATGTACCTGCTCAAAAAGAGCAATGAGAATGCATTGCATGCCAAAAATACTTTTACAAATTAATTTACTTTTGCTCAAACCATAATTTAGATATAGGTGATTCTAAGAATCTAAGAACTGTGTGATTTAATTGAAATACTTCAATATAATCCTAGATTGAAGGATATATTTAGAATGTTATGAATTTATGTTCTGAGTGTTCATTATCCAACATTAAAATAATAGAATACTTGTTGACATGCAAGATTTATTGGTAATTAGTTTTGACAAAATTTTTAGTACATCCTGTGCTCAGGTGTTAGGACAGATCTATAGAATAGGCAGTGATTTTCGTCACGCGTAATTATTGGAAGGTGGGATCCGCCCCCTGCCCCCTGTACCTCTGTCGCCTGCATGGGTGACGCGCCAATACTGAGTATTTGACAACTGATATACTATTTACATACTTTTATTTTGTAAATAAATATAAATTATACATAAACCCAAGCCTCGGGATAGGAATTAAACCCTTGATCCCCACTGCAGGCTTTCAAATATCCGAAAACCATTGCGCCATGTTGGTCATCAAATGGTCTTGGTATAATAAACATGTTTGATTGTTCTAATTAAATACAATAATTATAAATCCGTGCAGGGGCGGAGAAAGAATACTAACCTCTGTGGCCGGGGTCGGCCTGTCGTAAAAGGCAACAAAACAACCCACCCTAGCTACGTGGTAGGGCCTCAAGCCCGCCTGGATGGCGACAACCTTTGGTCTTAAGTATGCCGCCATAATAACCTTGTGTTGTGTTCTGGCATTAGTGACCCAAGTTCTTGTACCCTTATGGGACAGCAGCGTGTTCGCGATGCCACTGGCGTTGCAAACACCTATAGGCGACGGTAACTGCTAAATTCTAAGCGGGCTGTCAGTTTGTCTGCTGTCCTACGCAATAAAAAAAAACCAGACATTAGACATGTATTTAATTAAATAAATTTTTTAAGCAAACATGGTTATGCCACATAAATTAAAAAAAAAACAGAACTTTATTACATACACCCCTATTTCACCCTCTTCAAGTTTAATTTTCAAGATAAAAGTAGCCATTTCCTTCTACAAAGTCGAATCTATCTCTATACCGAAATTCAATAAAATTGGTTCAGCGGTTTAGGCGTGAAAATATAACAGACAGAGTTACTTTCACATTTATAATATTACTATGGAATAGTGTGGATTGTATTAAAGAATAGTTTGGCGATATGCTGGTTGCCGACCACTGTTATAGACTCATTTAATCAAGCCAACCTCCATAATTAATACTGAATTGGACTTCCAACCTTGATTATTTCAGATTTTAAAACAATGACTTAAATGACTACAATTTGAAGAATACAATAAGTTAAATTTCTTTATTAGACTTTTTCTTAAGTTAACACAATAGAAGAGACCAAAGGTTAATGCATATTTGATTGAAATAGTGTTTAACCATGTTAATGTGAGAGTTTTGAGAAAATTATTGTCATTATCTAACCACAATTCTAAAGCCTAGTTACCTATTTGAAGACGAAATATACACGTGGCCCAATCGCAGGCAATCTCAGTTGTGACGTAATACACATGACCTCAGACTACCGGTAATTTATGGAGATCAAAAATAGAGAACATTTATCCTTATATCTGTTGTAATATTTGTATTAATAATTCCCATTCAAATGGTTCTTTATTGAATTTGAGTTTTATTATCTACTAGCTGTATCCGCGACTCCGTCCGCGTGGAATAGTGACTGGGCAGAATTTTTTGGATATATCTTATGGTTTATTTTGGATTACCCTATAAAACCTAAAATATAAATGAAATATGCAAACAATCAGTATTATCGAATTCAACTGTTATGCCATGCGCCTCCGGAATACGTACGTTCAAACCTACATAACCAGCCTAAGCTGAACTCTATATCATATGATTGATGATATAAATGTGAGGTGAACTTAAATTGGAAAATAAAATTTCCGAAACTTATCATTTTTAACAAAACCAGCCTAAGTTACTCCTTGATACATCAGCTATCTGCCAGTGAAAGTCCCGTCAAAATCGGTGCAGCCATTTCAGAGATTAGCCGGAACAAACAGACAGACAGTTTGTGATCTATACAAATAAATAAAATTGGAGGGTCTGTTTGTAATATTAAAATAACCGCTTTTTACAAAGTTCATTTGGATGTATACACGGTACATATACCAAAACAACATTTTTTACAATGTTTGTCTGTCTGTCTGTCTGTTTGTTCCGGCTAATCTCTGAAATGGCTGCACCGATTTTGACGAGACTCACTGGCAGATAGCTGATGTATCAAGGAGTAACTTAGGCTATTTTTATTTTAGAAAAAAAAAAAATAGTTTTTTGTTAAAAATGATAAGTTTCGGAAATTTTATTTTCAAATTTAAGTTGACCTCAGATTTATATGATCAATCATATGAAATAGGGTTCAGCTTATGCTGGACAATGTAGGTTGAATTTCCAATTTAAGTTAACCTCAGATTTATGTTATCAATCATATGAAATAGGGTTTAGCTTAGGTTGGACTTTGTCCGGCGCCTGGGCCTGGAGGTGGCCCTAAACAAGTCGGAGGCCATGGTGTTTCATGGCCCCCGACGTGCGCCGGCGCCGGGATCACACATCGTGGTCAGCGGGGCCCGGATAGCTGTCGAGTCCACCATGAAGTATCTGGGACTGGTGCTCGACAGCCGATGGGAATTCGGGCCCCACTTCCGGCGGCTGGCGCCCAAGCTGATGGGTGCAGCGGGCGCGCTTTCGACGTTGCTTCCCAACTTGGGGGGCCCGAGCGCCGCCTGTAGGCGGTTGTACGTGGGAATCGTGCGGTCCATGGCCCTGTACGGGGCCCCTGTTTGGGCGTTGGACATGACGGCCAGCACTCTCGCCATTCTGCGTAAACCGCAGAGGGCGATGGCCGTCAGAGTCGTCCGCGGGTATCGCACGATTTCCTACGAGGCGGCTTGCGTCCTGGCCGGATCCCCGCCCTGGGACCTAGAGGCGAAAGTACTCGCGTCATTATATCGATGGCGCGAGGAAGAGCGGGCACGGGGCTCGAAGCCGGCGCAGCGGCAGATCGCGCTGCGCCGAGAGGAGCTCCGTCAGGTCTTGGTGGCGGAATGGCGGCAAAGGCTTCTGCGCCCTACCGCCGGCCTCGCTACCGTCGAGGCGATCCGGCCAGTACTCGACGACTGGCTCGGGAGAAGGCACGGCTCCCTGTCGTTTAGGGTGACGCAGGTGCTGTCGGGGCACGGCTGCTTCGGCAAGTACCTGTGCCGCATAGACAGGGAGCCGGACGCTCGGTGCCACCACTGCGTCCATTGCGGGGAGGATACGGCGCAACACACGCTCGCCGAGTGTGTAGCTTGGGAGGAGCAGCGCCGTGTCCTCATAAATGAAGTGGGAGACGATCTGTCGCTGCCGGCCGTAGTGCGGAGGATGGTCGGTAGCGCAGAGTCGTGGGACGCAGTGGTGTCCTTCTGTGAGGACGTGATGTCGCAGAAGGAAACTGCGGAACGGGAGAGGGAGATCTCGACTCCCTTCCCCGGCCGCAGAAGGCGCACCGGGCGCAGGAGAAGGGCGGACAACGCCCTTTTCCAGCCCCCATGAATAGGTCCAGGGGCGAGGGACTTGGGGAAGTTCCCGCCCCCTATTCGATGGACCCGAGGTGGAGGCGCGCGCGGGTGTCGGCGCGCGCCTCTGAGGCGATGCACGGGGTAGTTAAACACCTCACTACCCCGTGCAGGAGACGAGGCCCGGACACACCGGGCCAGCACTAGTGTGGGGCTGCGGAAGAATTTGGATTCCCGCGGCCCCGCGCGCACGTGTGAGGAGACACCGGGGTGGTGGTTTTAGCCGGTAAGAATCCGGCACGCCCCTCCGCCTTTCCCCAGGCGGAGGTAGTCCATGAGGATTTCCCCACCCCGTAAAAAAAAAAAAAAAAAAAAAAAAAAAAAAAAAAAAAAAAAAAAAAAAGGTTGGACTTTGTAGGTTCGAACGTACGTATTCCGGAGGCGCATGGCGTAACAGTTGCATTCGATAATACTGACTGTTTGCATATTTCATTTATATTTTAGGATTTAAGTATAGGGTTTGTAATCCAAAATAAAAAGATATATCCAAAAAATTCTGCCCAAAGTCACTATTCCACGCGGACGGAGTCGCGGGCACAGCTAGTTAGGTTATAAATAAAAAATATTATAAGGTTACAATTTGACAATAGGAGATAAACATCTGTGAAGATATTTTTTTAAAATCTAGACTAAAGAAACACATTATTTTCAATGTTATAGCAGATATTTCACGATATAATAAAGGGCATAAGTTTTATATAAATCAAATTAGTATTAATATTCATTAGTTTTCCCTTCTATAACATAATTTCCTTATATTGTAAAGCAGAAGGTGCACTTTAATTTATTATAAACCAGTGGTTGGCAACCTTTATTTTAATTTATTCAAAGAGCCATTTTTTAACATAATATATGCTTTGTTTAGTTGGAGACGTTATTACGGAAATTATTATAGATAATAAGTAATATTCCAACCGTAGCCGAGGAGTCAGAGTCGCTTGCGGCTCGCCAGCTGCTGGTTGCCAACCACTGTTATAGACTCATTTAATGTTATTTATCAAGGCCAACTACCGAAACTGAATTAGACTTCCTATCCCGATTATTTCAGATATTTCGACTTAAAACGATATTTTTATTATAAAATAGCTTTCGAAACATTATGAGGGAAAGAGAAACTTGTTACGTAATATATAATGATGTGCTAAATGCCAGCATAACGTCGGCTGTGGTCATGATAACTGTAAAGAGACTTTTACTTTAACCATATTTAGGTTCGCGTGTAGTCCAAATAAAATCCATTTATTTAGAAATATTACCATATTAATATTTTGTTTTTTCTTAGATTATAAAATTGTTAACAAACTGCAGAAGAGTAATATGGCCACAGTCAATGGCTATTTAGCTAGGCAGCAAATTAGTAGCCATGCACCCCCTTATGGGCGCCGGCAGAAGGGGTAGAACCAAGAAGTGCTGACTTTTCCGTGTAGGGGCAGAGTAAGAATACTAACCCCTACGACCGGGGTCGGCTTGTCGTAAACGGAAACAAAACAACCCTTGCTAGATGGTAGGGCTCCAAGCCCGTTTAGATGGCAAGCACCCTTGGTCTTTAAGTATGCCGCCATGCCAAGCTGTGCCCCTATGGGATAGCAGCGTGTTAGCGGTGCCCATAGCGCCGTAAACATCCATAGGCCACCGTAGCTGCTTACTATTAAGTGGGCCATCAACCTGTCTCCTGTTCCTCAGCAATAATAAAAACTAATTTCTTTCTTGTAAAATTGCGAACAAGCTGCAAAAGAATATTATATGGCCACGGTAACTGGCTATTGAGGCAGGGAAAATCTAACCAAGCCGTTTTTTCTGAATCCCGATAAAAGGGGCAGCACCAAGGGCTGGCTTGTCGTCATAAAAGTTTATTTGCATGCAAGTAGAGAAAAAATGTAGCGAACCGGGAATCAACGTTGATTATGTTGCTATTATCTTTTCCAAATAAGTGAAAAAGGCAGTATAGGAATGCATTGGTGTGGAATGGTGAACACAGAGGTGCTCTGTGGCTTGCCTGAGATACCCATTAAAAGTGGCCCACGAGGCGGGGGCATCGCAGAGCAGTCGATCTTGCGGACCCCACATTCGGCCTAGAGTGGCGACCAGCGTTTTAGTCGTTATTTCGTTGCGGTCATCGCCGGCTATCACATCTCGCCCAATAGCACAAAGGTTTCCGCCGTAAGCTTAGAACGGTAATACCGATATCCCCACGTCGTCTTTCCTCCGGAGTCTAACGTGATACTGGTTCGGTTTCCTCGGGATAAAATAAATCAATCGTGTCTTGAACATGTAAATATATACTTTTTACTTTGACTTTTATATAATTAACCTCAATAATCGATTACCCACTGATGCGTTTGCTAAAAACGTGTTTTTACTTTACTGTGCCAGTTGATAACAATAGATTTCTTAACAATACCTCATTATAAGTATTATATAAATATATTGTTGCAACTTAGAAAATATTATTACTATGCCAATCTAATTTTAATTTAATAGTTTATGACTGTCATGTGTATATTATGTCCAACTGTATCCCCCGTACACATCGTAAACCACTGTATACCTCAACACGTTAAAATACATAAATATTATACGAGATACATAAATAATTCGTGGCGTAAAATCCAAATTATGGTACCATTGGCTTTAAATAAAAATTGAGATTTTTTTTAAACTGTTAAAGGGTAAAAGTTTCAAACCGTAATAGCGGTCCATAGAGATTCTGAACTTATTCAGTCATCGTTTCATACAAACAAGTTATGATTATATTTCATTTACAATCTTTCTTCAAAGCGTTTACTTATCCTAACCGAGGTACCGTGTTGAGTATTGACAGAAGAAAAAAGAAGGCGCATCTGCGTCGTCGTCTCTTGACCAAGGACGCATAAAATTAAAATGCAGTTCTGGCATTTTTTTTATCTTCCATTTACAGTAGAGCTTTACGTTAAGCTAATACTGTTTAAAAATACAACAGTTTTTGTTGCTTTTTGTCAATGGTTTTTATTTTAAATGAAAAAAAATCCTTATGTTTTCACGTGAAGTAACCTTTGTTACGTTAATTTACGCTTTGCATGACCGATAAACTTACAATTACGTATGCATTGTAAAATGCATGTTATTTGTTATCGGACATATTAAGTAGGGCTGTGTGACATTAGTTTTATGTATCTACGAACATCAATATTACATTATTTTCACATATTTATTACAATTTACAGCTCAATGTTTTTGTAATATTCAGGATTGTTTTCAAATTTGGGGCCCTTTTTGTGGTGAAAATGCACTACGCATACCCCGTTGCTGGTATTATTTAAACCTTGTTTGTGTTTGCTTTGGGCGCTAGGGCCGTGGGACGTGATATTTATCTGGCGACCCAGACTGGCGCCGACCCGGCCCGGGTTACAAAAACGGGTAATGGGTCCGTGGCATCTTCGGTGCTGTATTGCCTTATTTGTTAAGGAGGAGACGAGGATCTGGCGTAAGCTTTTCTGAGTTAGATGTTAGATATTATTCGCCCTTGTACAAAATCCTCACATCAGTCTTTAACTGATTAATTTGTTTAACTGAAAATGGTGGTCTTGGTTTCTCTATGTAATCTTTATGTTATAACGAGTTTAGAAGATCTTACTCCTTGGCAACGCTTCACCCTTCAGAATGCAGTATCCCCAATCTATGCTTGTCCGAGGCGGATTGGAGAGTAGCACTATGGCGATTTCGATGTGCCAGATTCCTCGTCGGCAGTAAATAGCAATGAATGAAAACTTCTTAAGAGCTTGCATATCCAGATCAGGTCTTGAATTAGCTTCTTTTTGGGTGTGACTCGAGTTTCATACCATTAAACCACCTTTTAGGGGGCACAGATAATCGAAAATATCTTTTAATTGTAAAGTTTTAAAACATTTTTGAAGTAATTTGTGAACTTTATAGAGTTAGTCATAAAATTACTTAACACGCCATTTTAGCATCTTATAGACGCAATGTACGCCTCCGCCGTCACGTAGAATGGTGTAGGTAGAAGTGACTCAGGTCTTTTGTTAGCACTATGTGCCTCTTGACATGCAATCGGTACACGTCATCGTTTGATAAATACTAAAAACCGGTAACGCTAGTAATTGTTTACGGTTTTTCCGTTATGTTTTTGTAATGTCATTGATTTTTAATTGTGTTTTAACTTATGAATACCATAGTTTTTTTTTTTTTCTAAAAATAATTATATTTTGTTGGCCGCTCCAAGATTCGTTCAATTCAATCTTGTCTGTCAGTTGGTATATTGCAATGGCCATTTTAGCCTTATTTTTTTCATTTAAAAACGCGAATCAAACACTAGTAGTGATGCTTAGTAAAAACGAATGTAGGTAAAACAAGTGTATGCTTTTTCTTACGTTGTCATTTTCGGTACAAAAAATTGCCCCTGACTATAGTACTGATTTAATATGAAACAGGACAGTTTAGATTCGCGTCTGGTGACATCGATTGCGACGTCAAGGCACGCATTGCTGCCGCGTGGACCAAATGGCGTAAAATAACTGGTGTCATTTGTGACCCCAAGATGCCGGTAAAGTTGAAGGGACAGGTCTATAAGACTATCATTAGGCCTGTCCTTTTATACGGCTGTGAAGCGTGGCCGGTGTTAGAGCGACACAAGCAAGAACTGCGTGTCACTGAGTTGAATATGCTGCGGTGGATATGTGGAGTGACGCGGAAGGACCGCGTTAGGAACTCCCGCATTCGCGGCAGTGTTCATGTCCGTGACATTGCAGATAAATTGCAGGAGTGTCGGCTCCGTTGGTACGGCCATTTTTTACGGCAACCGGATGCTTACGTGGGAAACAAATGTCTGGCCATGCTGCCTCCGCCGGGCCCCGGCAGGAGGGGTAGACCCAAAAAGTGCTGGCTTGACGTCGTAAAGGGTGATATGCGTGCCAATGGGCTCACTACCAGGGATGCTGAAGACCGTGCGAAGTGGAGTATAAAAAGTCGGAAAGCGAACCACGGGCACCGAAACGGAAGTTTGGGTTGCAACCGGGATGAACGCTGAGATGATTATGATGAGGGCTATTTAGGATTAAACTTTTTATTTTTATTGCTTTGGAACTGCAGACAGACTGACGGCCCACTTTATAGTAAATTACCGTCGTCTATGGATGTTTGCGATACAATGGACATCGCTAACAACCTGCCGTTCGCGTAGGGAGACTGGAACTTGGGTAATGCCGGAACTGAACACAAGGTTATTATGGCGGAATATTTAGACATCAGAGATGGTTGCCATCCAGACTGGTTTGGAGTCCTACCACCTATCTATTGAAGGGCCAGTATTTTACTTCGCCCGCGACGTAGAAATTAGTTAATTAAATATATAAATTTGGCAGTATCTGACTAATCTGAATGATTAATATGTTCTTATCTATATAAAAGTGAATAAGTCTAATGTATCTGGGTTCAAAGTTTACAAGAGATGGAAAGTGTGAGAGTGATATTGAAAGAAGATTGAATGCAGGAAACATGGTGAATGGAGCTTTGCACTCCTTCATGAACAGTCGGAAGGTGTCTAACAAGGCTCGTCTGGCTGTGCATGAGGGGGTGTTGGTTCCGACACTCATGTACGGAAGTGAAAGTTGGGTATGGCAGAAGAAACATGAAAGCAGAATAAATGCAGTTGAGATGAGAGCGTTAAGAAGTATGATAGGAGTCAAACTGAGTGACAGGATAAGAAATAGTGAGATAAAGAAACGTTGTGGTCTGAAAGAAGATGTAGTGACAAAAATTGAGAAAGGTATGCTGAGATGGTGTGGCCATGTCGAGAGAATGAATGAAGAACGATTGACGAAAAAAGTGTAAGAGGTGAGTGTGAATGGAAGTGTTGGAAGGGGTAGACTTAGGCGGACGTTTCAAGACCAGATAGATATAAGAATAAAATTCTGTTATTATACATTTTCTATAAATCAATTCATATATTAATTTCAATAAAATTAAGTAAATCTAATTTGATTATAAATAACTCCACTACCCAATATTCTATTTAAACAAAAATAAGACCAGATTAGGGACGTCTTGAAAAAAGGCCAGGTCAAGAGTACCCTAAACCGAAGGGCATGTATGAAGGGAATAATGAAAGTGGACGAAGCGAAGCAAGTATGTAAGGATCGTAGCAAGTGGAAAGAAGTGGTCTCTGCCTACCATTACGGGAAAGAGGCGTGATTATATGTATGTATGTATGTATAAGTCTAATGTACGTATAAATAGTCCGGTCAATTTAGCCGAAAAAATAGTATCTTTGCATAAATGCCCAATAAGCTGAAAATTTGCGTGAACATTAGGCAAACGATTTTAATGAAATTGTGAAAAGTCCCCATCGATCCCATGAGTTTAAACTTTTTTTATAGTCAAACTTCGCAAAAATATATATATAAATAGTCAAACTTCGCAAAAATCGTTTTTTGGATTTTTCAGAGATCGTTTTTTTGTTAATTTTATGATAACAATATGTTCTACAAAATTGAAGATCGTACAATTATCTATAATAATTGTCAAGACATTATTTTTTTCATAATACTAACCATTTTTGAGAAAAATCGATTCCAAAATTGATTTTAGTTGTATTTTATATAATATGCACGTTTTTATGCCCCCTGTGAGGTAATGAACTCAACGCGTTTTTTAACCTGGTTTCCCCGGTATTTGTATTTCAACCCCGGTATTTCAACGCATAAGTATTATATTTATTACTTACTATATTTCATGATGAAATTGGAAAGGTTCAGTCCTTTCCAATTTCATGATGAAATACCTAGTCAGGTCATAAATTCTGTCACATGTTTAATGTAAAATAATTGTAACAAGTTTATTAATTATGTAACCATTCATATACCAAAATGAACTTAACAAAACATAGATTCTTATGACATTAAAGTTTATTCAAAATGACCTCCGTGATTTTGAATACAAGCCTTCAATCTGCGCGGCCAGTTGTCTATCGCAACACGAACGAGGTCCATGTCAATATCGGCGGCTGCCTTAATCAAGGATGTCTTGAGTGACTCCAAATTGGGATGAGGCTTTGAGCACGCCTTTTTCTCCAAGTGTTGCCATATCTTGTAATCTAACGGATTCAAATCTGGACTGGAGGAGGGCCAGTCTTCGTGCCGGATGAAGTCGATTTCACGCGCCGCCAGCCAGTCTTGTGTGCTCTTCGCTCTATGAGCTGGCGCCGAATCTTGTTGGAATACCCAGTGCCTGTTATTGAACATGGTATGAGAAACAGGTTCCACAAGGTTCGTCAGGACTGTATTTTGATACACAACAGCATTCGTTTTTACACCTTTCTCACAAAAATGTACCTCTGTTAAGCCCCAATAAGAAACTCCCAACCATACCATGAGCGAGGATGGAAAATGACCTCGTTGGACACGCGGAATACGGTTGCTCGCTTCTTCACTACTGTGTGCGTACACCTTATCATTTTGTTTGTTGTAGCTCTCTTCTACGGTAAACATTTTTTCATCCGAAAAAAGAACTTCCCGATATTTTTTCCCGCGTACCGCTTCAACAAAGCGCGGCATCTCTTCAGTCTCAGGTCCATTAGACGAGCATTCAAACGATGTCCTGTTTTTCTTCGATATGCCCGAAGCCCTAAGTCTTCATTTAACACCCTTTTCACCGTGGTTCTGCTTAACCCCATCTGAAGGGCCAACAGTTTCTGCTTACGTTTGGGATTTCTTTGAATTCGTGCCTTCACAGCTTTTATCACTGCTGGAGTCCTAACAGACCGAGGGCGACCACTTCTTGACCTGTCATCTACACTAGAGTCTTCATTGTATCGTTTGATGGTACGATAAATGAATCTTTTGGTAATATTCAAATTTTTCAGTATGTTAAAAATTTGAATTGGCGCGTAACCGCAACGATGCAACGCAATAACTGCAACACGGTCTTCTTTAAGCGTCCACTCCACATTTAAAAATGAGTAAAATTCTAAAAGTTATACATTTTTATTTTCATGAACAATTCGAAATTCTAATTCAATAAACTTTTTTGTGGCCAGCATTCTAAAAGAAAAGTTTTTACTGTGTGACAATACTTATGACCTGACTAGGTATAGTAAGTATCATATGAATTGGCCCGTTGTCTTTATTGGACGGTGAGGTTGGAATGCGAAAACACAAACTCAGCCATTTGTAATTATTTAAAAAAAAGTAGAAATTTATACTGACAACTTAAATGACATATACTATCAATGGAGGATATTTATTGCACCGTGTGATTCCGAAGCAGCCGGTCGCGGGTGGGAAAGACAAGGGATCATGTGGCGGCGGAGGAGTTTACAGCCAGCCTTTTACTGTTCGAAATAAGTGAGCCGCCACTCCATTGGAGATTAGGCTATATCAATGAGTGCGATTTTATCGATTGTTGGAAATTCCTTTTGATAACAATTTTCAATTATGAATGATATCAGATATGAGATTAAATAAATATTTATTTACTTTATTCGGGAAACAATTAATATCTATACAAATAAATAAAATTGGAGGGTCTGTTTGTAATATTAAAATAACCGCTTTTTACTAAGTGCATTCGGACGTATACACGGTACATATACCAAAACAACATTTTTTACAATTTTTGTCTGTGTCTGTCTGTTTGTTCCGGCTAATCTCTGAAATGGCTGCACCGATTTTGACGAGAATTTTACTGGCAGATAGCTGATATAACAAGGAGTAACTTAGGCTATTTTTATTTTACAAAAAATTTTATTTGTTAACCTCAGATTTATATCATCCATCATATGAAATAGGGTTCAGCTTAGGCTGGACTTTGTAGGTTTTATTTCTAATTTAAGTTGACTTCAGATTTATATCATCAATTATATGAAATAGGATTAGGAATCATATGAATTAGCTTAGACTGGACTTTGTAGGTTCGAACGCACGTATTCCGGAGGCGTATGGCGTACCAGTGGCACTCGATAACATTGACTGTTTACATATTTCATGTATTTATATTTTAAACAGGTTTTATGTTTCTCACTTAAAGAGGTTTTAGTAGGGCAAAATGACGGGACCTGGTAAATACTCTCATTAATAGAGTTTTCTCGCTTACCCAGTTCTCACTTACTCAGGTTTGACTGTAATATCATTATATTATAAACTAACTGATACCCGCGACTTCATCCGCGTTGCTTGCGCCATGAGGCAGAGGTAGAAGAGACTTCTCTTCTCCGTAAGAAAACACACATCACTTAAAAATCGTTGTTTCTTAAAACTTTAATAACTTCATATTAAATGAAGATTTTCGCAATATTTTTTTTATATTAATTGGCCAATTGTCTTAGAAATCAAACTTTAAAAATTTAATTGAAATCTATTCAGTAGTTTTGCCGTGATGCGTGCACCACTGCAGACCTCTGTCATTTTGTTTATATATATTTATTTTTTTGTGTTATTATTATACTTATATATTTATTTATGGTTTATTTTTGTGGTTTCATTAGAGTTTAGTGTGTGAATTAAAATAACAAAAATGGAATTCGTATGTATTATCCTTTTTTATTACAAAGTCTTGTGACATCGGATTTATAAATTTTTTACATAATATAGTAGCACAAATCACACAGTGCCATCTAGTCCCATAGACGGGCTTGGGCCCTACCACTTTGCTTGGGTTGTTTTGTCGCCTTTTACGACATTCCGACCCCGGCCGCAGGGGTTAGTATTCTTACTCCACCCCTGCACGGATAGAAGTCACTGTATATTTGAGAGAATTTTCAATGTATATTTATTTATATTTTGTATAATAAATGTGTTTTGTTTGAAAAAAAAAATGTAAATGACATGAATGTTACCTAATGATAACAAGTAAAAAAGCAACTCGACATAGTTGTTATCTTAATCACTTTTTGTTTAAATATTTTTAACGGACGTCACGAAATCGGCCAATTCGTGTGCTATCATCGATTTAATGTAGTTTTAATCGTAAAAAGGCCGTGAGAGAGTTAGGTATACGAATCCTTATATTATTTGTCAGGTTGTAAGCAAAACCAACCACGCAACAAAAAAGAAATATTTAATAAGTATGTAATGATAGTAAAAACGACTGAAAAAACAAACAGTTGAAAATATTAATACATATAACTAGGTGACCGAGGCAAAAGTGGTCCTAACATATGCTACATAAAAAAAAAATTTTTTTAGTTGACCGAATTGTAAATCTAAACTATTCTTTAATCTACTTGAACACACAAATTTCGTTAAAATCGGCCCAGCCGTTTAGTAGGAGTTCATCCATATACACACGCGCTGAACAATCTTAATCCAAACTAATATTACAAATGCGAAAGTGAGTTTGTTTGTTGCGCTTTCACGTCTAAACCGCTGAACAAATTTTGATGAATTTCGGCATAGTCATAGATTGGACCTTGGAGAAGGACATAGGCAAAGACAATGTTTGTCGGGTCAACTAGTTATAAATTTAAATTTTAACCACGAGAAAATATATTTAGAAAGGGAAAGCCTTATTTTAATGCCGCGCAGACAGTCTGATAGCCCACTTATATAACTCCTACAATAGTAATCAATTACCGTCGCATGTGGATGTTTGCGACGGGGTGTCATTATTTATACTCCACCCTTTCTTGTTGATAATAATTACTAAAATTAAAGTATGGGGTACGTTGCCTGACTTCTTGACTTCAATAAGTGTGAGATTTTATATTGAATTGAATTATTTTGATTTTAATAATAGGCTATTATCCGTGCAGGGATGGAGACAGAATACTGACTTCTGCGTCCGGGGTCGGCCTGCTGTATAAGGCGACAAAACAACCCACTCTAGCTACGTAGTAGGGCCCCAAGCCCGTCTGGACGGCGACCACCTTTGGTCTTAGGTATGCCGCCATAATAACCTTGCTGTGTTTCGACATTAGTGACCCAAGTTCCTGTCCCTTATGGGATAGCAGCGTGTTCGCGATGCGACTGATGTTGCAAATACCTATAGGTGACGATAACTGTTAAATTCTAAGCGGGCCGTCAGCCTGCCTGCTGTCCTACAGCAATAAAAAAAGAACTTGGTGATTTAGTATGCTTTCATTCAAATTTGCACAGTCGGGGTTTATTGTTCTGAATCTACACATTCGTCTTGCATGTAATTTTCGGTCAAAGTCCATACATTGTTCATTCAATTTCCCTCCTTAGGTGTAGTGTAGGTAGTCTATTGAATAAACGGATAGGTGAAATACTAAAAATAACTACTTAAGTTTGGTTAAAGTCAACGGGTAAAAACGATGCATGCAAAACGTCACTTAAATTTATTAAATATTTTTTTGAATCGGGTAAATATGACGTGAATTTTTTTATACGCAGCGCGCATAAAGGGGACAAGGAAAGTGTTTTTGGAAGCCAAGGTCCGAGAATGAAGACAGAAGAATGCACTTCGGCCGGAGGTAAACCGAGGATATGGAGTTAATGACTTTGACGATGACATTTGCTTTATTGGGGTTGGTAGGAAACTAAAGGTGGATTTATATTAAAAATTTGTCTGACGTGTCGTGTCGTGACGCGTCAGAAGCATATCGGTTTCATACATTTAATATGGTTAGGGACATATTTGTATGTCGTGACGCATACTGTCGTCTGTCCTAAGTGTATGGAACCGTATGCTTCTGACGCGTCACGTCACGACACGTCATACAAATATAAATCCACCATAACGCGGAATGTGTCTGAAAGTTGTACGTTGTTTTATTGAACTACGTATAAATTGTTAGGTTATAAATGATGTTTGAATGATTTAACTTTTTATTGTTTTTAAATATTTTTTATGGTTTTATATAAATTTGTGTACATAAATATTATGTATATTTGGTTTATAGAATGTTTTATTTTATTTGTCTGTCCACATTTGCGATGTGAAGTTGTAATGAGAATTTAAATACTAAATGGTGAGCAAATAATAGCTATAAAAGATAATTTGATAGGTTTCTACAATTATGTAAGCATATAATAGTATACGAGGACAAGATATAATTCTAGAATCTATTATAAATAAGCTATTCGTAGCCTAGCTCACTAAAACGGATGTTCATGAGCAAGTGTGGTCGGACACTACAAAGATAAATTGATCTTGCTTCTAGTTTCTTATTCAAATAATCACAAGACTTAATTAATTTATTGAAATCCAGTGAAATATCTGTTATTATAATGTAAAGTGATACTAAATATTGATTTTTCGACGACCGTGTCATTGTAGTTTGGATTACACAGATGTTCATCTGTTGAAACTAACCTGTTTGTTACGCTATTGTTCGTATTAACCAGACCGTACCTGCTAGCGTTTTATCTAATTTACGAGTACAATAATTTTAATTCAAATGACTTTTTAATAGAATTTCGACTTTGCATTGGTTTGTTATGGCACTGTTGTTGAATATGTTAATATTTAAATGACAATGCTTGTTTGATCCTTGCATAAAGAGTAGATAAGGTCTCGTCTCTTAATTTTATTAACTACCCTCACTCTCGGTGAGGTGAATGATAGGTTGCGTGGGACGAGCAGTAAAGTATCGTGTGTCTCAAAAGCGCGCGAGACGGGTCGACGTTCGGCCTTAAAATCACACACTGAGTTGTGCGTAATGGATTTGTCGTCATACGATGAATACAGATGGAAGAGACGAGTGATACGGGATATAATAAAGATCCATAATGTTCTGTCTAGATTCTTCACCCTATAAGGAAAGGTATACTCACCACGTGGTAACCCCCTAGCCCGTCTGGATGGCGACCACCTTTGGTCTTAAGTATACCGCCATAGTAATTTTGTTGTATTCCGGCATTAGTGACCCAAATTCCTGTACCGTTCTGGAACAGCAGCGTGTTCGCTTTGCCACTGGCGTTGCAAACACCAATAGGCGATGGTAATTGCTAAATTCTTAGTGGGCCGTCAGCCTGTCTGCTGTCCTACAGCAATAAATAAAAAAAACACCACGCTTGTTCATACGGCTTGGCGGGTTCCACATACTTGTGTTTTGTATATGTAGGATTCTTCACGGCGTTTTCCTTCAGCGTTGTTGTTACGTGGCAATTGTGTTTATATTATGCATAATAGGCGAGAAAAACGATGCATAATAAATATCGTGGGTTTTCGAATCTACATTTGGATAAAGCGTATTTTAATTAATGCGGGATACGGGAAAATTAATGTGAAACAATATGAATTATTAATGTTTTATGGATTAATATCTTAATATTTTTGGAAAATTGGTCAGCAAAAATCAAAGTTTAGTATGTCTAGCATAAGTTTAAATGTTATTTTGTGTAACTTTTTAAGACATGATCGTGATACTCGAGTGTGGTTATTGGTTCATTTTTTTATATTTAGGACTTCATGTTGTGTATATATTGTATTACTTTATGTTATCCATGTAATGTAGGATAAGGGCAGGAGGAAAAAGAAGTACTTCATGTTATACACCTCATTTGAGCTATTTCATCTTTTTGTAAAAGAGCATTATTTTTTAATATAAATTATTTAATTCTAATGACTTAAATTGTATTAAATTGCTTTTTACAAATTTTAAGCCGTTTTCATAAAATAAAAAAGAGCTCAAAATCCATGAAAATTAGTATTATTGATGCATTACAACCTACATAAGAAAATAAAATTACTGAGATTAATTTTAAAAATAAATGTATTAGGTATAATGCAAATTTTATTTAGCAAGAGTTCCTGATTTTCGTTTATTGTGTCACTTTTTTGTTCATTGTTTTATATTACTGAGTATTGAGAAGGCATTGTTTGTGGTCCACATCTTGGAAATACGTCAGATGTTTTATAATTATTCGTATTAGTTAGCAGTAAGATTGTCAAACATTTTTGATGACATCAGTAAGCAACTAACTATATTGTACAACTTCTAAAGAATATTCTGGAATGTAAAAGTTAAATGAAAAGTATAATATTGTGTTTGTTTAAAAATTCGTATAATGCTCACTCAAATATGTGTATGTATAATACAAAATATATACAGTGTAAACTCTATTTAACGACACTTAACGGACTGAGAATTTTTCGGCATTGTAGAGAGGGGTCGTTAAATGGAGAGAAATAAAATATATTATTCAACCATTCTATAATCATGTATGTATTTACTAATATAGTACACATTTTACATCTTGTATGTCAGTCGACGTAAACACGTGCTAGATAATAAAACAGCAAACAAAAAAACGATGCAGTTCTTATGAATTTAGGCAACTTAGAAAGTACTGCTTAAAGATTTATAATCCCGAATTGTTGTCGTTAAATAGAGTGAGAGTGACGCTATATAGAGTGTATTATTGTATAGAAAACAAGGTAAACCAACCAAAGCCAAGCAGATTCGACATTTTAAGAAGTTTGTCATTAAATCGAGTGACATTATAAAAGTTTACACTGTAATTAAAAAAATCTATTTCGTGTTGTTACAGTTAAATTTTCACAGATTAATTTTTATTCATAAGTCAATTGTGTAAACAATACACTAGAATGAAAAACGCACTAAGACCGTTTCTTTGACTCGGATAATTTCATATGTGAACAATTTACCCATTCGAGATGTTGATTTTTTCCAACACGAAAATAATCAATTTTTTTGATGTGTTTTTTTATGCGCAGTGAAAAAAATACTATATTTTGTTTGCTATTGATTATTATTGATACTATTTTCTCCGTGCAGGGGCGGAGTAAGAATACTAACCCCTGCGGCCATGGTCGGCCTGTCTCAAAAGGCGACAATACAACCTTAGCTACGTGGTAGGGCCCCAAGCCCGTCTGGATGGCAACCAACTCTGGTGTATAAGTGTGCCGCCGTAAATAACCTTCGTGTTGTGTTCTGGCATTAGTGACCCAGGTCCCTGTACTCCTAAGCGGACAGCAGCGTGTTCGCGGTACCTCTAACGTCGCAAACATCCATAGGTGACGGTAACTGCTTATTATAAAGTGGGCCGTTAGCCTATCTGCTGTCCTCAGAAGAAAATAATCCAAAAAGTTTTACCTCGACGACTACTTTACACAGAATAACTGATAAGTGCTCACTATTATTGCACGTACGTCTTTAATGCCCTGTTTATCAATTGCACACGGTGTGCTGTCCGTCTCGAATGGGTTAACATTTGTTCCCATATCTATTTACTTTATTCTTTTAAGTAAGCGATAAACAATTTAAGTGTTACATTTTTGTTTTTAAATATTTGTAAGAAATGTTTTTGTAATTCGTAACTATAATTTTGGCCTTTAATTTGTTGGTTGATATACAAGATGACTGAATATAATGAATTGGTTGCAGCACCAACTGCTAGATGATCGATTGTAGATACGATTAAATTTTCAGAATGATTTTTTAAATGATTTGTGTTTGTATGATAATAGAAACGTGCGGTTTAGGTGGCACCAAAGCTTACAGTTTGGTGTTAGCATTGTGGTTTCTGTGACTTTTGATACATATGCCAAGTTCGTCTAAAATTAAATCGATATACTTTAGAATAATATCAACATGCTCTTTTTATCAATTTTGTCTGTCAAAGTTTAGTCAATACTCAAACTGATACTCATGTTTGACAATGTATAAATTATTTCCATGATGTAGACTCCATTTGAAATTATATTATTATGTAAGTTTTAATTTCTAATACTCATGTTTTTTTTTATTTTCAATCTTTCTAGGTCACAAATATGTTTCAGATTGTTAGATTTTATGTAAACAAATAATAAAAGCCCGTAGTGTGTCTCCACTACTCGGTTCGGGCCTCCCACAAGTATACCTGCCACGTTTGTCTAAGGGTTGGAAGCGGATTTTATATAACCCACAGTATTAAGTTGATGAATTGAATTGACCCATGAATTATTTTCAAAATAAATTGTCATTAATTTTAATCACATGATTTGTTGATAGATGAATGGTAAAATATTACCATTAGGTAATTACAGGTAATTGCTATTGTAATAAATATATTTTGACTTTTACATAATAGTGTTGTGCTTCAGTAGCATTGCCGCGAGAGTAATGTGTGTGCAATAAATACAATGTAACTTTCAATTAACAGAAAATCGATTGTCCGAGTTTAAAAAAAAATACACCGCTTAGTACATAGGATTCTGAATAATATATGCTATTTTGCGAGAGTGTAAAGGACACTTTATTGATATTTTTTCCGTTACGTAATTATTTAAATAAAATGTAAGATAATTTTTTCCTTTAAAATATAAACGCTCATCTTATCAAGAAATTTTGTGGTTAAAATGCTCAGAAAAATGTGGCCTTCTTTGAAAATAAATTTTGTGTTTGGTATTCAGGCTTACCCATAAAAACCACACTGTCTTGCGGCGATAGGTACGATAGCTTAAGCCTAGGGCAACGGGACGGTAATTGATATTACCGTCCAGGTAAACAAAGATCCTTTTGTACCTTTTAGTTCCTTTAAATCTTTTAAAAATAATTAATATATTTCAAATTTTATTTTTTAACTTTTTATTTACTTTTGTTGAATTTTGAAAATGTAATTCTTATTGTATTTTAAATTATTTTCTTAATATTATGATTGTATCACATAAAACTGTTTGTTTGTGTCTGTAAAATTATTGTGCATATTTAGATTAGACTTTTGAGAACTTTGAAAATATTATTTTCTAAATTCTTGTAACTTTCCAAGTTTATTTTTACTTTTTAATCAAGGGAAAAATTTGGATATAATTGTGTTTTAGTGTTATGGAATAAGATGATATGTTATCATCATCATTGTGTTATGGAAGAAGATAGGTACGAAATTTTAAATCGATTTACAAATGTATTTTATGCTTCACTTTATTTAATTTGAATGAAAATTATTCTCATATATTTTTTCCTTTTTTTACTGTATGGAAAATTTTTAAATAGATCGTGACGTCCGTTTTATAGTTTTATTATCGGTTCAATTATATTTAATTGGTATACAGCCAATTATTTCATATCAATTTAAATATTTCTGTGTTGATTTTTGGTTTAATTGAAAATTATGCGAACGGGAATTTGAATGTATTCAAACTCATATTTCAAGTTAAAAGTACAATCACTGTAAATACTTATAGAAACAGTCTTTAAGTCGGAATTGTGCATTAAGTATGAATTATCGTTATCCAAGTAATTATAAATATTGTAAAAGTGAATATTGAATAAATATTGTAATTATAGCAGTTTCAGTGGTATTCGATCGCTGTTATTCAGACTAATGGCCGTGTGATAGACCTTTAGTATATGCTTAGTAATAGGATAGTATATACTTTAGTATATGCTTAGGATAGTGCTTTAGTGTATGGCATTGGCAACGAAAATGTGTCGTAGACAAATACGTTGACTATTGTTGCTTCGAAGAATTTTTCAACATATAACCTTTTGTAACACGTGAAACACTTGAAAACCGAAACGGGGTTTGCGTTACCACTCCAATACTTTAAAGTGTAAACGTATTTTGCGTGAAAAATATTTTAGTGACGTAAGCGATATGGAAAGATTAACAGCGCGCGAATATCACTTATTGAAGGAGAAGTTCCATAAGTTAGTAAATAGAGATGTTGGAAGCACGATAACATTTATCGTGTAATATATATTACAGAATGTTACAGATTTTATAAGTTTTGTATTACCTATACAGGGTGATTTTGACAAACCCGTCCAAATTTTTTTACGTTTAGTGAAACATCATTTAAGGAACCCATTTTTGCAAAAAAATTGTATGTCTAATTTTCACCATAAAATGTTTCATATAGGATCATTAATTCAATCGTACAGAATAATCATATGGCGCAAACAGCGTACGTTAACCTATTATTACCTGTCTCTGTCACACCCGCGTAAATGAGTGTTGCGTATTCGCTCGCCCGGTTCAATGCCGCCGTCCTCGGCCTTTTACTAGGTCAGATGGAGAGGTCATTGACACTCTAGCGCCGTATTATGTAAATTGCGAGTTCTTTGACTTTGTAATGCTGATTACTCAACATTTTTGTACTATGTGATACAAAACTAAAATACATGTTTCTCATAACTTTTACTAAAGATTCTTCTGTGTGAATTTGGACGGGTTTGTCAAAGTCACCCTGTATACAGTCGATATATTCAACATATGCGATTTAAATATCAAGATATGTCCTTTATTTCAAAAGCGCGTTTAGTTCGGTATTCCAAGACGTGACATCCCCGATTTTAGCTATATTTTACCCTAAAGAGATTTTTCTCAATAGAGGTTTCAATTCATGACAAATGTTGTTTTTATTTATTTATATTTTTTAATAAATTGTTGTAATGTGTTTATTGTTTTTTATTTAACACATAAAAGAGAATTTGTTTTAAATGACGTAACTGTCACACTATGTTAATTTTGTGGCTGGTTTGCCATTTATTTTGTTGGTCAGTGTTTTTGCGAAAGAAACTGTTTATTATCAATATATTATAAATTATCCGTGCAGGGGCGGAGAAAGAATACTGACCTCTGCGGCCGGGGACGTCCTGTTGTTAAAGGCGACAAACCAACCCTAGCTACATGGCAAAGCCGCAGGTCCGTCTGGATGGCGACCACTTTTGGTCTTAGTATGTCGCCATGATAACCTTGTGTTGTGTTCTGGCATTAGTGACTCAAGCTCCTGTACTTATTCGCATGTTATAATTCACAGCGCTAAATAGTCACAAAGTCAAGTAAGCTAAGTGCTTGTGTCATGAGAACTAAACAATTGATATATTAAGTAGTTTTACAAAAGTACTTATCTACTTTTCTATATAATAACAAAATTTATGACATTAAGTAAAGTTATTTCTGACACTGTGGTGTATGGTTCCGGGTTTGCGTATGTTAAACGACAGGTGCATTTTAAAATGATTTATTTGAAATATCGATGAAACGTTTACAACAATAAAAGGACATTTTATTAAATTAATTTACGTTCTCGATCGCGTGCGGTCATAAAGTGACTGCCTACTGCCAACGGCAGAGTATTATGACTGAAGGAGAGTCCCGGGTGGCGAGTATCGCGAGGGCGGCCTGCCACGCGTGGCGCGCTTCGGGTATCTCCCGGCCGCTATAACACCTATTTTCGAAAAAAAACTGCACTTGACGATTGCCCCCGATCCGGGGAGGTCCGGGGATATGTTGCACTCCAGAAAAGATGGTCGATATCCAACTAGCAAATCCCCGCTGTCTCTATCGCCCGTACCTGGTGCCTGGGCCCACGGATAAACACGGCCCGCCATCACGTGGTCCAGGCTGAACCTATGGCCCTTGCAGGTGTTGACTTGCGAAAAACGTTTTTCTACCCACAATACTTTTTTTTAACAAAAACTTTATGTTATAAATAATTAATTTCTTGTTATATGTTATTTTTTTGAATTAATTGTGAATTGAAAAAATTGTGAATGTGAGTTTGCTTTCTAATTTAACTGCGTGTTGCGCGTTTTATCAGCTTTGTTTTTAAAAAGTGACTAAAATATATAAGAATAATAAATACTACTAAACTTATTTATTTCACATGAGCTCGGAAGTATAGGATGCTATCGGGATTTAATGGTAAGAAATAAAGAAATTGAATGAAGCTATTTGACAGCGAAGCTGTTTTGAGTTAAGGGCCATCCATAAAATACGTCACACGAATTTTAGGACTTTTTAACCCCTCCTCACGTCCTTGTTACAGGTTGTCACATTTTTAGAACCCCGCCCCCCTGATGTGTCGTCACATTTTTTTCAATTTTATGCATCAATATTAATCATAAGACAAAAGTTATTTTATTTCTTATTTTTATTGAATAATCTTATAATAAAAATAACACAAAGTCAAATATTTTAGATAATAGATAAAGAAAACTACTAATTATGGTAATTAAAGATACAAAACTTAATCATCTTGTGTGCATGGACTTTGGACCCACTCCTTCATATTCATTTCGTATTCATTCATATCGTGACGTCACAGAACTTTGAATCCCCCCCCCGCCCCTTGTTACATAATGTCACATTCCAGTGCTACCCTATCTAATACCCTATATAATGTATGAATGACCCCTTATAAGTATAGTATATGAGATAAGTTTTAAGTAACTTGTTATTTGAAGGCGCCAAATAATTGGACAATATCATATATGCCATATGCCACTATGTCGTCATAAAAAAAACAGAACAGGGAAGCTTTCAGATTCCAGGTTCTGGATTAAAAGTTTAGGATCCAGTGGATTCACTTATGCGTTTTTTGTTACGTATGTTAAGGGATCGACAAGCTGCCGATATCAATGTCGCTTAAGTGATGTATTCCTTAAAAACTTTACATCGCCCATACTTGTACTACAAGGGTGGATCAAATATAAACGGGATTATTGTTACTGAACATCTTTGGGTGGTAGGAATGGGTGCGGGCTTCTAGTATGCTTGGGTGGGGTCAGTAGGAGTGGGGAGAGCCAGTCGTTTCTTTCCTCATGATAATGCCAGACCCCATACTGCAGCTCTAACAATGTCAAAACTGAAAGAACTGGACTGGAATCAACTTGAACACCCTCCCTACAGCTCAAGGAAGCTTTAGGAGGGCAACGATTTAAAGATGAAGAAGGTGTGAGGAGTTTGTGCGCAATTGGCTCCAGACCCAACTAGTTTCATTTTACGATGCTGGGATGAAAAAAACCTTCCTGCCCGCTATGAAAAATGTATTTTAAAGCAGGAAACTACGTAGAAAAATAAATTAAGTATATTCGTCTTTCATCATTTGATAATTGCAGTTTATTTTTAAAAATATCCCGTTTATATTTGATTCACCCTCGTATATATGTATTGTAAATATTTGACATTTTAATAATTTACAGGTCACAACAAGAATATCTGGTGTTTGTCGACTGTGCAATGACTGTGAGATAAACGCAAATGGTAAAAAAGTATGATGTTATCTCAAAGTTTCGAGAAATGTGCTTAGATATTTTTTTTTAATAATTATTACATTTATTAGAAAATAAAAAAAAAGTTTAAAAATATAAATCTAAAAAATTAAAATATTTTAACTAAATAAAGAATAATATTTAGAATACTTTAGACTGTTTTAGTTCTTAATGTACACTTTTAGTATCATAAAAATTTTATGAACTAGACTTTTCCCCGCTAGGGCAGTTTATAAGATGGAGACGGCATTTTCTCGCTTGCATAGACTAGAGGAGTCATGTCAAAATACGGCCCGCGGGCCGCATCCGACCCCTGGGCCGTATCAATAAGGCCCGCGATCGCAATGTGTCACAGAAAGAAGAATATGATACCTGACATCAATGAGGTTGTCAAAAACAAGAGAAGTCGTATCTGGATCCTCGAGCTCAACATAATTACCTATCCTCTTTTATAACTTTGATATGAGTTTTAACAAACGTATATAATATAAGTATTATATACTATATAGTATATAGTAACTAAATATAATTTAATAAATAAACTATATTATAGTTTATTTATTAAATTATATAGTATATAAATTAATAAATAAAATGTTATAATAATTCAGTTAATTTTTTTCAATCTGGCCCGCCTACGAATTCAAAATTTAATATATGGCCCTCTGCAAAATTGAGTTTGACACCTCTGGACTATTATGCGATGACTATTGTGCTGACGTTCTCCAGTCACACGCCGTCTCTATCAGTCGTTTGCTAACCTGCCCGAACGTGTAGACCCTAGGACCCCACAGGTTGGTAGTTTCAACCCTAAACGTAGTCCGAACCCAAACCACCACACATTCACACCGTCAGGCACTTGACGGAGGCCGCATTAGAGGAGGAGGTGCTTTTAAAGTAACTTAGTCAATTTAAATCGATTTATTCGAAACCAACCTAATTGTGATGCTAGAATAATAGAGTCATTTTAGTTTTATTAGTTAAATCAAGGTAGTGAACGGGAAACTTAAGGTGATCCTAAATAATAGCTCTGAACCACCGATTTCGGAAGTGTTACGTATGACAATGAAACAATGAAGAAGCACTGAAGTTTTTACTTTTACAAGTTTTGTTTTTTTATTTATTAAATATTTAAATTTCAGTTACATTCGTGCCATTTATCTATTATTATGGATGTATATATAACCTCGAAACATCTGGTTTCATTAGTAAAACCTGGTTAGGCACCGTTTTTGATCCTTTTTCCAATCTACCCACAAGTGAGTTTGGAATTGCGGCGCCTGATGGTGATCTATGAAAACGACCGTCGATGCACCCTTCAGTGCTTGGCTTGCGACGGCGACGTAAGGACTCTGCTGCTTTTTATGCGCTCCTTGAGTGGCGTGCGTGTTGATGATAACGACTGAGTATTAATTTATGTGCGTATTTAGTGTTTTTTGAATCTTATCTACTGAAAACCAAGAATAAATCTTCAAAACTAGCAATGGAAGGTAGCATAATCTGAGGTTAGTCTCCGTTCTTTTTTATTTCATGGATTTTTTGGTTTTTTTATTCTTACCTATATGATTTTATAAAACCTGTGAGATAAGTGAGCATGCCATCAAGTATGCATATATTCAACATTAATAACACTGTGTATCCCCACTGACGGACTCGAGCCTCCCCATCCTTGTTTTGGAAGTGACAAAATATCGCTTTATATTATTTATTATTATCTGCAGCGCAGAGTTGATTCATTTTCACATGCCAAGTATGTGGATAACTATAGTGTTATATGAAACCATTTCAGATAACGGAGAACCCCAAGGAGCTTTCCTACAGGACTAAGACATCTCTCTCATCCGTGCAGAGGCGGAGAAAGAATACTAACCTCTACGGCCGAGGTCGGCCTATCGTAAAAGGCGACAAAACAACCCACATTAGCTACGTCTGGATGGCGACCACCTTTGGTCTTAAGTATGCCGCCATAATATCCTTGTGTTATGTTCCGGCATTAGTGACCCAAGTTCCTGTACCCTTATGCGACAGCAGCGTGTTCGCGATGCCACTGGCGTTGCAAACACCCATAGGCGATGGTAACTGCTAAATTCTAAGTGGGCCGTCAGCCTGTCTGCTGTCCTAAAGCAATAAAAAAACACACGTCACGCTAATTGAACTATATAATCAGGATATTTTCTCAATCATCGTACATGACAAGTTATGCTGAATTGTCACAGGACAAATATGGAATAGATTTAGATTTCAAATTCAGTGTTTTAATACTAATAATGTGTTTTTGGCATAGCAGTATCGAGTCAACAACAGAACAATAAGGTTGTGACGGCTATGACCACACTGGCAATGAAAAATATTATAATATGTTCTATCTCTTGACGGTACACAGCACCTCACATGTTCTGTATTTGCTCAGAACTATACTTTCCTGCCCTTATATATATTGGATTGGCACGTGTTCTCACTTTCCACTCTCTTCTGTTAGCCGGTATCTTAACATTCAAACCTTTTCACCGTATATTTTACGCATTCCTTCATTTTTTATACATACCTTTTCATTGGTCTATCATCTCTTCATCCACTCTGCACGGAAAACGCAATCAAAACAATATGGCTGGACCAATCATAAAGGTTATTTTTAGAAATTGATGCAAGGCTGTTTGTATAATAGGTAAGAAATATACATTATCTATTATATAATCGTTAAGTGAAGTTAAATTGATTAAAAAACCATTTCACACATTATCAGTAACAATCCATCGATTGTTATGTAGTTATAGTAGGTTGAGGTCGCATACATGCAGGTATTATTTAAACAAACGAGGTTACGATGTTCTGGAAAAATATGGTATGCCACACACATACTATGGTGTGTGTGTTTATGTAACTATACACTCCAAGTTATCCAATCTGATTCCATTGTTCAACTATTAGAGACCTGTTTCTGTAGTAATGTTTTCGCAATCATGAATGATGTGGTTAAAACTCAGAGCAATTTTCTTCTAGAAAACGAGGGAATATTTCAGTAATTACGTATACGAGAAATGTATAGCAAGTTTGTTGAATTTAAAAGTAGGTGTGATGACTAACTTTACGCAGTGGTCGCCCAAATAATTAAGTAAATGAAAGAAAATTCTTTATCTATGGGATGGATCTTATGAACTTGTGATTGTACGGGCGGAAGTTGACTGAGTAGCGTCTGCAAAAAAAGGTCATTAAGTATGACACTTGTCATCAACTTTAAGAGCTGTTAGTTCGACGATAACTTTAATCGACAATCCTTATCTTAATCGTGAACTCAAGATGATGTTATGTTAATATTCTCCGATTGAAGGTCGTCCAGTTCCGTCTGTAGGGAAGATAATGGCGTGTGTATTCTAGGATTGAATGGGATCATAATATTTTTATAGATACTGGATGGCGACCACCCCTGGTCACTAAAAATTGTTACAATGACCCTGGTTCCAGTTACCCTACGTGGACAGCAGTGTGTGCCCTTCACGTGTGCATCACAAACATCCATAAGCGACGGTAACTGCTTTCTATTAAGCAAGCAATTACCGTCTGATGGGCCACTTCATCATCATCATCTAAGCGTCGTATCTCGGTTGCAACCCAAACTTCCGTTTCGGTGCCCGGGGTCCGCTTTCCGACTTTTTCTACTCCACTTCGCACGGTCTTCAGCATCCCTGGTAGTGAGCCCATTGGCACACACACACCCTTTACGACGTCAAGCCAACACTTTTTGGGTCCATCCCTCCTGCCGGGGCTCGGCGGAGGCGGCATGGCCAGACATTTGTTTCCCACGTAAGCATCTGGTTGCCGTAAAACGCGGCCGTACCAATGGAGCCGACACTCCTGCAATTTATCCGCAATGTCACGGACATAAAGTTCCACAGTCCGTCCGAATACTATTAAAATTAGTTACGAGACACTGCAGTAGGAATCTGAAACTGTTAAACTAAAAATAAACGTCTGCTATGATTATGATGTGTGGAATCAAATCAAATTCGCCAGCATGCCTTAAAAGAAATGCCTTAGAAGAAAATCATCACGAGAAACCAGAGCTGAACATAATTGTTATAATTCAACTATTATGTAAAAATATCTATATTAGTAACAAACAAGAATGCAACTAAGAATATTAAGATTATAGGAAAATAACAGGAAAATGCTTAATATCCTCAATTATTATTAGTAGTTGTTGTCTTAATTACAATTGTGTCCGCCATGTTCACGGATTATGTGAGCAACTTTATGAAAATTCAACGAAATTCTAGCTATTTTTGAATATTTTGAATAATAAGTTTACTGTGATACAGCGTCATGTAGTCTCAATAAGCACCTGTTTACTTGTGTTATGGGTACATAAACTGATATGCTACTTATATATTTCTTTTTTGTAAATAAATAAAAACTATACATAAACGCTCAGACTTGGTATGGGAATGAACCCGCAACCTCCATAGCGTTCAGACGTTTCGCGACACAGTAAATTAATGAATGCTCGCATACTTTCTTAAATTTCTTTTTCAGAACTGGTAGATCTGAATAAACGGCATTTTGTATAAAGCGATTTTTGTGTATACTATTCTCTAAAATGTTCTTTAGATAAAGTTTCTGTTAAGGTTTTTTTTACAATAAAAAAAGAGGATAGTTGTATTTTTATCGTGTTTCATACTTTCATCTTTTAATGCAAGTATTAAAAGATATAGGACGTTTTAACGTAATTTATTTGTTTAAATATACACTGACGGACTCATAAACTGCATCAAAGTAATGACGACTTTGAAATAAATATTTTAACCAAGTATGCAAACTTTCTATACAGATTTAAATTGAAACCTCTAGATTGGTTTTTGAACTTTAAAACAGCGTAGGGTCATATCCTAAGTTTAAGTTTGTGTACTGGAAAGGAACAGAAGTGTTCGTTCCGAATCCAGCCCCCTCGTTAAGCCTAGGGCTCCGGAAATCTGAACGAGGGGCCTGCCGAACATATGCCGCGATAAATTTTCTTAGTAATATATAATACAATTAGCCTATTACTCACCACGAATCCGATGACCTCGTCGTATCGTACCTTAGGATAGGAGGTTCAGGGTGAGGATGTGGCAGGAAATGTAGGGGATGATGAGGTACGGCGTGGCGGCGTAGCCGACACGCGAAACTATCTCCTGGCGCGTGAAATTAGCCGTACCACAACTCCACTTACTTCACAATTGTCCTTAATGAGTTCTCAAATGTAAACTGGGGAGCCGAATGTACTAATTTCCCCAAGTCTAACCGTACAATTTATACGAGCCGGGTCCCGTCCGTTCGTCTAGCTGTGCGTAACTTTGATTTTTCTGAAGAAAAAACAGAAATTTAAGGAAAATTGGTATAATAAAAAATTTGGTTTTAACAATAGACACAAACTTTATGCAAGGGTTTATTTATGTTTTAATATTATTGGTGTATTAACTCCACGTGCCCTTATTACGGATTCTAATCGGTTCCGCATAGATTTTATTAGGGTTATTAAAAGATTTTGCGGAATATTGTCCCATTCTTCTGAAAGTGGCTGTTCTTAGTGCTGCCACTATCGTGGGCAAAGGTTTTCTCGCTTAGATAGCTCTTTTTAAATTGTCCCAAACATGCTCAATGGGATTAAGATCCGGGCTGCGTGCTGGCCAATTCATTGTATGTATCCCAACCTCTTCGTAATATTGTCGAACTTGTGCAGCAGCGTGCGGCCGGGCATTATCCTGCACTATAGTAAAATTTTCGCCTATGAATCCCATGTAAGGCACCAGTAAGTGCTCTTCTAAGATCTCTGTTATGTAGCGATGTGCAGTCAAACCCCCTCTATTACCGTTTTGACGGACCATGTCTATGAACACAAGTTCTGTTGGCCCGTTCATCATTATGCTACCCCAGACCATACACGAACCGCCTCCAAAAGGACACGCTCCTCAATGTAACTTTGAGCATACGTTCCCCACGTCGACGATAGACTCTTCTGCGACCATCTGCACCATATAAACATGTCCTACACTTGTCTATGAACAATACGGAGGCCAATGGGGGAAGAACAATGGTTCTTCTGTCCAATTCAGGTGATCACGCGCAAATCTTAAGCGAGCTTGTCTGTGAGCTACAGCCAACTTTGGACCATTTGCTGATCTAAAAGGGGTGATATCCGCTTCCTTTAACCTTTTTCTTATTGTTCGTGCACTCACGTTTACTCCACGCACTTCATTAAGCTCTGTTTTGATGTTAACTGACGTGAGGAAACGATTTCGCAGGGAAGTTGTAACAATAAATCGGTCATCACGACCGGTGGTTGCTCGAGTCCTGCCTGTACCACGTCTCCTTCTGTAAGAACCTGTCTCTACAAACCTTCTTTAAATTCTAGAAACCGTAGACTGGTTTAAATTTAAATTTCTACCAATCGTTCGTTGATCCAAGTCCTCCCGCACCAATGCTACAATATAACCCTAATAAAATCTATGCGGAACCGATTATAATCCGTAATAAGGGCACGTGGAGGTAATACACCTTATTAAAACATAAATAAACTCTTGCATAAAGTTTGTGTCTATTGTTAAAACCAATTTTTTAATTAAACTAATTTTCCTTAAATTTCTGTTTTTTCTCCAAAAAAGTCTTATGGTCCTTTCCAGTACACAAACTTAAACTTAAGGATATGACCCTACGCTGTTTTAAAGTTCACGAACCAATCTAGAGGTTTCAATTAAAATCTGTATAGAAAGTTTGCATACTTATTAAAAAAAAACATTTCAAAGTAATCCTGAATTTTGATGCAGTTTATGAGTCCGTCAGTTTAGTCTTGAAGGTTGTAGTTGTTATATAATAATTCAAGTTTTTATATAATAATATGTATGTAATACTCGTATAACATAGATAAGATATTGTATACGGATCTAATCCACAATATCCATTTTACAAGTTTATTCACAACTGACGACGATCTAGCGCAGGCTCCCCATTTTTGGGTTGCAGATGACCTATTACAGTTACAAGCCCAATATTTGTGGTACGATCAATATGTAATGGTGATAGCAGAATAGATAAAAAAATAAAATAACAGCATAATTCGGGAACGGAATCGTTTATTGAACCCATCATTATTATATTAAATTATAATGTTACTCTACACGTTTGTACTGTTCAAAGTACCTACCTATCTCAATAACTATCTCTTAGGATAAAACCGTACCAACAATGCACCCATTACAAAGTCTCCATTTTCCCAACCCATCCCGCTATCAGATAAAATTAATTGGCAGGTGACATGTCCGTGGGCCTGGGTGTAGGCGATAGAACAACGGGGTTTTTAGTGGGTAGTCGGATGGCCAAACATCATTCCCGGAGTCACACATATCCTCCCCCCCCCCCCGGACTGAACCCGATAAGAATAGGGTTTTTCTCCGAGACAATAAGACATAAAAATACTGTTACATTACACAGCGCCATCTATTTCCAAAGTAAGCAACAGATGTTGTTTGATCGATTGTTGTTTCAACAGATGATGTTTTACGTATTTAGAGAGTTGATCTGGATCTTCTATTGAGAGCTGCCATAGGCTGAAACTAGTACATGTCATTTTCGGGGAAGTTAATCAGTGACATTTTCTTCTATACTGTCTCCGTTATGCCCCACAATCGTGAGTAACCGTTATCTTTCGTTTACCGTGAATAGCAAAGGAAAACCCATCATAAACACCCACCGAAAGTAAGCCCATCGCCATTTACCACTTAAAATACACGTATTTTTACTTCTGATCTTTAGATTTTTTTAATATATTATTGTATCATCTGTTTCATGATGAGGTGTTTCAGACATATTTAAAGATACTAGGTGAAATCGAATTGTAAAGCTGTTTTACATTAATTAAAAATTATACATATTTTAGGACATAAATAGGAACTTACAATTTTTTTATTGCTGTAGGACAGCAGACAGGCTGACGGCCCGCTTAGAATTTAGCAGTTACCGTCGCCTATCGCGCTGCTGTCCCATAAGGGTACAGGAACTTGGGTCACTAATGCCGGAACACAACACGGTTATTATATGGCGGCATACGTAAGACCAAAGGTGGTCGCCATCCAGACGGGCTTGCGACCCTGCCACGTAGCTAGGGTGGGTTGTTTTGTCGCCTTTTACGACAGACCGACCCCGGCCGCAGCGGTTAGTATTCTTTCCCCGCCCCTGCACGGATAAAAGTACAATGTCACACCATTCATTGGCCATGTCATCATTATTGAAACAGAATCAGATGAGTACATAATTTGAGGACAGCCTTCGTAAGTACAAACATTTTCGCAAAGTGATAGCGGGATAGTCGTTCTTCATTACCAAGTTGGGACATGTCTACATTTATAGGGTAAACTGGACAAATGACTTGAACTCTAATGACGGCTACATTAACGTTACATTTCCAAATTGGATTAGAATTCAAGCCTTTATTACGTTAGAACCCGACGCTATAAACACAGTTAAGATACAGTAAGATCGACGATTTTGTATGATAAACTGAGTTTCAACATTTTTCGATTAAAAAATAACTTAGGAGGCGTCCATTCATTACGTGAGATATAAAAGGGTGGGGAGGGGGGGGGGGGGGGCGAAGGTCGAGTAGTATATCATCAATCTTACTTTGGGGGGTTGGTCTCGGGAAATATCACGTAATTTTTATTCACAAGAAACAGAGTAAAATGGCTAATTAAAAGATTTACTAAAATATTGCCAAATTATATTCAATAACACTTAACGAGATTTTTCCAATGCCGTAAATATTTTTTTACCTTTTAGAATAAGTCCAATGCATTTACGAGATAAATGCTTTTTGAAAAATCTCACATGAGAGCCTCGGATTGAGCTAAATCTAACGAATAAATGTCTCCAGGCGGGTCAAAAAATCTCTAAACTACGTACGTTACGTTAATGGACGCCCCCTTATGATATCACCTCACATATTTTTACTGTATGCTAAACACATTAAAAAATGTAGTTCGTGATTAAAATCATTTATGTCAGTTCCGACAAGTAAATTTAAATAAAACTAATTAATTCTAAATGCAGTTTACACCCTCTCTCGTTATAAGAACATCGTCGTTCTTCTGTATCTAAAATAATTATCCTGTGTTATTAAAATTACGATCCAAAACATGGTAGTTACAAATCACAGTACCATTTATATTCTACAACTATAAATATATTGGATATACAAGTTCTTCGATGATATCAATTTAACATTATTAGGTAATGAGGGTGTTGTAGTCTAATTAATGCACGATGGGGCATTAACATTTTGGTCATAAAGATCCGAATGTAAATTTCGTTGCTTGTTAAAACCAAATAATGTTACAAGTTTCCTTCCAATCAATGACTGACTACGTCACTGTATGTCGTTTAGTTATTCTCTATTGCTAGATTTAAAAAATAAACTCAAAAGTCAAAATGTCACAAAGCAATCAATGTCATCAAGGTCACAAAAAATGGAAATAAGATAAATTTGTGCACATATCTGTAATATGAATATATTACAGCGGTTTATTTTTACTTTGTCGGTCTGTTCACAAGCAACGAAATCATTATTCGTGAAATGATCTGGATTAAAATATTTCTATAATTTAGAATAACATTTTGACAAAATATTATTAGATATTGTATGTAGATACAATTAATTTCGATATATATTATAAAGAATCAAGAATTTTATATCACGTAACTAACTAGTTTAAATGAGGTTTTTAGATATAACTGAACACAAACACTTTCGAAAGATTTTTAAATTACATTAAAATAAACGCGTTCTGATTTTAATTTTTTTCTTAACGTCACATCAATTATTGTTATTTTGGTTTAACTTTGGTAAATTATAAGATTTTTTTAAACGAAACCTGATGATTAAAAAAATAATATTGATACTATGAATATATATTTTTATATAACAATACACGGAGCCCAATGCTGTATTAATAAATATTTCATTTAAAATTAATAGTAAAACGAACGCAGTGCCTCGCATTCAGTTATAATCCGAAACGCTATGTAAACCTTCAGAATAATATACGTTGCTATTAGCTTATACTAAATAAGTTAATATTTTAAAATATCGATCATGTTTTTCACTCCATATTATATTTAATTATAAGTAAAAATCTTCCTTTATTGTCTTCAATATTCACCATTTAAAGAAAGCTGGGATAAATTAAAGTTAGCTTCGTGTTTAGCGGAAAAAGCGCTTGCAAGCTTTTTATACTTAGAATCTAAGTTTTTATAAGTATCGCGCTAGTTCAGTTGAGTCCATGAAAGAATTTGAATTTTGTATTATGGAATACGTTAAAAAAATATTAGTGAATAAAGTACAATTGCTTCTCATAACATAATCTTCGTGTTATTATGACAATAATTAAGGTTTTTGAGGGCTATATTTGGATTAAATACAAATAGATTTTAGACAGAGCCCTGTGCTTGCATGCGTTTTATCCAACCATAAAACGCGTTTATGGTAAATATCATAAATTAATGTGTAACAGCGTAACAAGTGGTGGCAAATAATTTGAGTTAATCGCTTTGGTTCAGCCATTAAAACTATACACGAATAAAGGCAGATGTCTCTGATGAGGTTTACAACCTTAAAGCAATTACTAAACTAATAAAATACCATAGTAGCAAATAATATCAGGAAGAATTTATTATTTTAGGCGAGTAACGAGTTTTTATCGATTATTTTTATAGAACTTATTAAATACGGTTACTTTGTTAATACTACAGTTCCAATAAAATTAACTTGAGTTCATCTCTAAAACGATAGTAGATAATTAGATTACTCAATGAATCATGTCAAAAAAAAAACAGATTCATTGTGTGAGATAAAAAAAGAATATTACTTTATTTCAATTAGTTTTATTACGAGTTTACAGAACACTTCAAATTAAATAGACTAAAATACTCGTTATTCGCTCAAAATGTACACAAATCGTTGCCTTACGAATTAGAACAATAAAAATTCTTGATATGTACCTAAGTATACACAAATCATTTGACACAATATACTGCAAATGATACAAATCAATAAATAGCATTGACGTCATATGTACACTTAAATTATACTTTAGTACCCTTTCATTATATGGATCTATATGAACAATGGTTAATCGATTTTAGTAGATGAATAATTAATCGATATCTGTATATATACCATCGACAAGTAAACTCTAACCATCGTTATTTACATAAGTAACTATTCCCTTAATAATTACCTACAGAGCTGTGTGATTCAATTTAGCTTTCATAATAAATGTAGTTAAATCAAACGTGTAGAGAACGTAAAATTATCAAAATATTTTTTATGCCTTTAGTAAGTTTCTTTATTAAAAATAAAACTACTAGAAACAGTTAGAAGAAGACACGTATGTCCCATATTTATATATGTAAAAATTTTACGAGTAGACTATCATTAAAAGAAAATCGACGTTGATTACAGATGACGAACCACACACTCCCATTAAACATCTATTATTATCATAAACAAAACTTTCTAGTACCAACATGCAAAATCTTCGTTCGGAAAAGGAATCCATATTAAATGTATATGAAAATAAGTGGGACTTACTGTATATACAAAAATATCACATTACTCGAGGCCGCAGCTTTACTTCACTTAGTTATAATTATTTTAATTTATTAATATCTAAATTGTAGGTTTTTGTAACAAGCATATGTTTTAATATTAAATAACTTTTGAATAGACTTTGTTACTTTTTATAAGACATTTTAAAAGGTTAATTCAAATGGGATTATTAGTATTGATATACTTTTGTTGTAAATCGCTACCAGTTTTAGGGCAACTCAAGGAGCTTTATGTGACAGGTATGAATATTTTTACGAAAAATAAACACTAATAATTTAAGCTCGTTTAACAATAAATGGCGGTCTTTAAAATAATAAATAGCACATCTTCGGGTGCGACCAAAAATACCTCTTAAAAGAACATACGCATACAAATTTGCAAATCATCTGTTTGTTTTTTTTTTGTCCCACAGTCTATTCAAAAGTTATTTTCAATCGAAGCTGTACGTAGTCCTAATAAGCACAGAAACATATATTAAGTAAGTAAGTAAAAATTATTGCTGAACTATTCAGTCGTTTTTAATTGATTGAGTACAACATCGCGACCACGTCTTCCCATACCTAATATTGAAAAAGAAATAATTAAGACTATAGAGTGCTTTGTGAAGTCTTAATTATATTTTTTTATACTATAGTCCGTACAAGGGTCCGATTTTGGTTTATTATAAACTTATCAAAGTTTTTATTGTTCCTACAGGTAATTTGTTTTCACAACTCAAGTATTTTAAGTTTGATCTTCAAAAACGACTATTTTAAAAATTTGGGACTAAAAGTGTCGAACATCACTAAAACTTAAAGTTATACAAGTGTTTCTCTACAACACTTACAACTATTACATCTTCAAAGCTTACATACAATACTAAATAGCTGCAGCCTTGCGGATCGTGCAGCAATCTTTCGATTACAACGCTACCCTAACAATAAAACTGTTTGGCTTACTTCAAATTACTACGCGAAAGCGATACATAACTCGGCCCTCAGATTATCCTTTTACAAATTGACATAATCGAGGTCTAAATTGACTTCAATATATAAGAAAGTTATCGAATAAATGTTGTTAACCCCGATTATCGATTATTCGGATTGAGATTCGGACACGAGGACCGCTAGATAACTCAAATAACAACACGCACTGTCCGCACACCGTAAAACTATCACAATATATATAAAAATATATTAATTTGGGACGCATTTATTGCTATTTAGGCCCTTATCAATATATCGCACTCTTTTTGACCGCTTCAAGGAAAGTCGAATGACATTTTATTCGATTTATGATGCGGCCTTAGTCTTGCAGTCTTTGGGGGCATCTGGAGAGGACGATCCGGAGAGGTCGTCTAGGAAGTCGAAGGTGGCGACCGCAGCACGTTCCCTCTCGCCGAAGCGCACGAAGAAGCCCTCCCTGCCGAGAATGGAGGGCCGTCGCGTGCGTGGGAAGCGCAGCACGCCCAGTCCGCGGCTGCGCAGCGCGGCCGCTGCACAGGCATCACACCGCCATTAGCCCACTCCCCAACAACTGTGCTTACCCGCACCCTTACAGGCGACCACCCTCTGGACGAGACACGAACACGCGTCACGCACCACACCCAAACGCCCATCACCGCTCAGAACAGACTATTTATAAATATATTTATTACATACATCGCTCTGAATCTATTGTAATTATTTCACAGGAATAATTTATTTTTGATCAAGTTCTAATCACCATTCGGCACAGAACAAAACAGTTGTGCAAAAATGACTTACAAATCCCTTTCTACAGCCTATACTTACTAAGTCAAAACTAGGCGGTAGTATGAGGTAACGAATCTTTAAATTAATATATCAGCAATATAATATAAATTACTAATATATGCACAAGATTACTATGATTACTACATACAAGATTATTATGATTCGGTTAGATATATGTATGTCTATAATATTGCATTGTCAGCAATTCAGCATCATACATAAAACTATATATTCTTTAAATTTTTTAACATACTTTTATCTAAGTGTTCTTCAAGAGCTTTCAGAGCGATGTAATGATGGTAATGAAGTGAGATTGTGTAATGGTGCGCACTATGACTGTGAGAGCGGAAACGAGTGATTTGGGCGGGCGAGTGAACGAGACACAAAATATGAAAAACAACTAAACAAGGCAGTAAAAATTGTTGACAAAAATGTGCAAATTGTTATACAAAATGAAATCTGAAAATGAAATATTGTAGATCAACTGCCTTGCTTAATAAAAATAATAAAGAAACAAAAGGGTTTGGCGTGAAAGTTTACAAAAAAAATTATAATTGTAACATTGGAAGATATTTGTACAGTAACCAGCGCATTCAATTGATGGTAGAGACAATCGGTTCTAGATTTTTTTAACTTTGTGGAACGGCAACGGCTGACGTCGTTTTTTGTGACGCCAAGCGCACCGCTAACACGCTGCCGTTCATGTAGGTGAATTAGAAACTGGATGACTTATGCCAGAACACAACACAAGGTTATTAAGGCTGCATATTTAGATATCAAGGGTGGTTGCCATTCAGCTACACCTACCACCAAGCTAGGGTTGTTTTGGTTGTATTCTTAGTCCACTCCTGGACTCACTCTCCTGGTCACACTCCTGGAGTAGCTTGGAGAACTCTTTCGTGAAATACTAACTAATGAAACGGAAGACAAACGATATGATCTTTTCACAAAGACAATGTGAAAGAAAGAATCCTTTTCGAAGTTAAACTATTCTATCCCGTTATAGCCCGATGTGTATTAATTACTGCCGGTTACTGTATTCTATTCGATAAAGCTGAAATTGTATTAATAATGTATACTTTCACTCCAGCAAACTAATTATATCAAGCTTAAATAAACCAAAAAAATAAAACCCCGAACTTAAATGTATTAAGTAAATTAATCACAGAAACTAAATAGTTAAACATCATAAAACACCGAAAATACAGAAGTAAACTTATGCTTTTAATTTTTATACACCCGCCTGTCTCGGTAATGTGCTAAATATTTAAATGCGTTATCAAATAATCATCACTATTAAGTGGGTCTTCAGCTTGTCGCTTCTCAGCAATAAAAAAAACAAAATTTGTCGACGTGAAACTGATAAGTTTACCTATTCTTTAGTAAACTGTTTAGAATTAATTTTTTGAGTCAATCGTGTGTTAGTGAAAGAATAAGGTATAAAAATAAGGATTTTTTTAATGTTTATAATATCTTTCTACATTACCATTTTTTGTTACAATGTTGGTATTTTTATGGAAATTTTTGTGATTTATCAGGCATATAATTTTTGTAACAATCAGTAATTGATCATTCATGACAATAATGAAAGCTAAACTTTTTAATTCTCCATTTCTGTGTAAAAAAGTCACTTAATACATACATAAAATGACAAATTGACTGTCGTACTCAATTCGTATTTACTTATTCAGATTTTCGATATTGCATTTATTGAATCAAAGCTTATTTCGAATTTAATTTATTTTTGTAATCTCGGTTTTCTATATTTGTATACTCTTAGTCTTTGAAACCATTCAAATATAGTGATAATTAGGAATTTTATATATAAAATTAAATATACTATTTTTTTATTTATTTTAATGGGAGTGAATGATCTCTGAAAAGATGTTGGAGTGAAAAATATTGAAAGAAATTTGACGACTTGCCGAAATAGTTATAATTTATTTAGTAACTGAGTTTAGTATGTAGGTAAGTATAAAAAATTACACATTAAGTTCACATTAGAATATTAATTATTAAAAAAATATGGATGTGATTGAATTCTTTAAAATATGCATTAAAATCAGATTCTTTGCGGGTATATAATTTTTTAAACTTATTTCATAATAATAACATATTCTTCTCCGATTCCATCTATACAGCGAAACTATGAAAATTCATCGGAATATTTATTTTAATTACAGGGCTTATTAACCTCCTTTCCAATTATCGAGAAGTTATCACCAAAGAGATTAAGGACAGACAGAGAAGGAGTTTGCATGAAAGCGAATATTATAAATGGAATATTTACAATTATTGTGCGATAATTACGATGATTTCATGGTGGACTGGAGTGTTATGAAAAATAAATGTTTTATATTAGTCGCTAGTCACGAATGTTCATTTATAATATTGATGCTATGTCGATTCGCTCAAAAATATTAGTAGTTTACCCCATTTTTAATACATTATTATGGAAAAGTTCTAAGAGTAGCCAGAAATCAGTATTTTATATGCTAATATTTAGTAAATAACATATTTAAAATGAATTTAAACCTAAGCGCATTTCATTGGTTCAATTATATTTTTCTATTATACTTCTCGTAATATAATGAAATGTAATTTCATTAATACATTTATAAGTTTTGTTAGAAGCACATCATTATCAATAGGCTAGCAATGTCTTGAATTTGGTATGATATACTGGTGCATAACGGATTCATTTATCTAAAACACAATATTTTACAGCTAAGGGGCTGCCGAGGCTAAGGCCTCGGAATAAAAAAGTATTAGAGACAATTATTTTTGAAGGGAAAAACAATAGGTGAAAACTAATTAAACTTGTCGAAATAAATATAAAGTTTAACTTACATATAGTGCATGATTCAAATAAATTTTCGTCCAGTTTAACTTCGATATTAAGATAAGATAATAGAATTATTGGAATTGTAATAGGAAAATTGATAAATCTATATTAAACACTTAAATTACATAGATACTAATGCCGCTACATTAACTAGAATATTCCGTTGCGAAATCCAGTCTACTCTTAGAATACATTTCTTACTTATTTAATTATATTAATATTACCAGTTTTTTGTCTCCTTGATCGATGTAGCCGGTGTAAACGGGAGTAAGGCGGGGGAGGATCCGCCGGGGACGACCCGCAGGACGAAGGCGAGGAGTCGCTGGACGCTAACATGACGTCTAATAGGTTCGCTCTTGCCTTAATAAAAAGTTATAATGATATTATATTGTTCTGATATTGGCAAGTTTAATTTGTGTCAGGGAACTTAGTACAAGATAACAAGAATGAATCCTTTTTCTTTTGTCAATTCACAGAATGGAGAATTAGGGTATCGTTTGGCTCTTCCTGTAGATATTTTCAGGCTATATTTTAAATGAACTGTTGTCAGTGCTCACTATTTCACTACCCTTTACAGTTCCTTCTAATGTTAAAAAATCTAGGGATAGATGCGACTATTAAAATCTAATTGGAAAAATAGAAGGAACCCTTAATTTTCAGCATTTTACGACACACTAGGGAAAAATATAGGATATCTTTATTTGTACCTAACTCAAGCTGTAAGGGACTACGAGGTCTTACAATGGTTAATGGCGGTAATTAAAAAAAAATACCTTAGGGTCGCTAAAATCTATGTCCTTTTCGACATGCACCCATCCTGTGGCTGCCCACAAAGCCCCGTCCTTATGCACCTTCTCGCTCTTTTCTTCCAGTTTTACTTCTGAACTTGCTGCTGAACCCTCACTCTGGCGTATCATTCTAGAAATAAATATAAGTGTCAACTACTTGTTCCCTTTTTTAAAGTATTTACAAGTATTTACATTTATAACTACAATATCGTCGGTTCATTGCAAGAAGTCATTATATGACATTTCATTATTTTGGGAAAACAACATTTCAGTTGGAATTAGTTAGTGGTTATGTAGATTAGCTAAAGACGTAACGGCTAAAATTGGCCAGCTAGAAATTAGTGTTTTTGCATTTTGTAGAATATGTAAAAATGAGCCCATTAAAGATAAAAACGTATTGAGTGATATTTGCAGTTGATGAGTTCTTGCAATAAGCCGACGATATATTCTTTTCGAACAAGTCTTAAATCTAATGTTAATAATAAAATATTTTAATAAGACAGGAGCGACTGCCGTATAATCTTCAAAATTACACAAAAAAAAAACATATACAGGGTGACTTTGACAAAACCGTCCAAATTCACACAGAAGAATCTTTAGTAAAAGTTATGAGAAACATGTATTTTAGTTTAGTATCACATAGTACAAAAATTTTGAGTAATCAGCATCACAAAGTCATCCAAAGAACTCGCAATTCACATAATACGGCGCGCAAGTGTCAGTGACCTCTCTATCGGTATCGAAAAAAACTGTTACAATGACCTAGTACGAGGCCGAGGACGGCGGTCATTGCATCTGTGCGAGTGAATACACGATATTTACGCGGGAGTGACAGAAACAGGTAATAACAGGTTAACGTATGAAATTTGCACCATATGACTATTTTGTACGATTGAATTAGTGACCATATTTTCCTTGGAATGAAATATTTTTTGGTGAAAATTTGACATATAATTTTTTGCAAAAATAGGTTCCTTAAATGATGTTTAGTGCGTAAAAAATTTGGACGGTTTTGTCAAAGTCACCCTGTATATTTCTCGTATTTATCTTAATATATCTTATATATTAATATATCTATCTTAATTTATTTTATTTTTCTCTTATATATTTCCGATTTTATGTAGTTATTATCCCTTTATTTATTCAATTGTATTTTTTTTATATGATACTGATGCGCACAATGACCGACCTATTCCAGATTATATTGATTGTTATTAAGACGGTGGTCTGGAAGAAATCACTATTAGTGATAAGGCCGCCAATTGTACATTTGTTTAGTTTAAGTCTATGTTCATTTTATTTTATTACTAGCTGACCCGGCAAACGTTGTTCTGCCATATATATAAATAATAAAATGTCAAAAAATAAAAAAAAAATTTTGGGGGTGGGGCACCCCTAACATTTAGGGGGATGAAAAATAGATGTTGGCCGATTCTCAGATCTACTCAATATGCTCACAAAATTTCATGAGAATCGGTCAAGCCGTTTCGGAGGAGTATGGCAACGAAAACTGTGACACGAGAATTTTATATATTAGATTTTCTGTGTGCAATAAAGAATATTCTATTCTATATCTTAATATAGGTCTACTTTTATTTGTGATCCCGCCAATAAATAAATTATGCTTAAAGACTTAGACCACCGTCCGTCATTGCTCTGTGCGAGCGAGGCTGCATTATATTTACGCGGGAGTGACAGAGACAGATAGTAACAGGTCAACGTACGAAATTCTTCCTGCTCGTCGTCCGGACTTTAGAAATGTGTTTTGGAAATGAAATTGCATAATACGTAGGTTTTAAAATATCACTCACCTATTTAGTTCTTCAATGACATCTTTCGAAGTAGCAGCTTCGTGGAAACTCAATTTGTGCTCTTGTTTAACTATTATCGATTCGGGCACTGACGCGGACGCTGTTCCCGGCCTAATCTTGTCAGCTACGGGTATCTTCGACCTACACTTATTAGGTGAAGAAGGAGGCCTTTTACCCATTAAAGTAGGAATTCGACTTTTCTCACTCCTCGGCCTTATTTCCTTAAGACTCTCATTCTTATTACTTATTATCACAGTTTCAGCTGTAGACGTACTGGTGGTATTAGACTCTGTCATCTGCGGCGAGCTCGTCTCCGGAGATGACCCTTCTTCTTCTTCAGGCACTGTCACTAAAGCCCCTGTGCTTCTTCTGCAAGCACCCAACACCTCTCCCACTAAAGAAATTTCTGTGTCAACGTTTGAGACTTGAAAACTTGAGGATTTGGTCAAAGAATTCTCTTCTGAACCAACTCTCTCCATAGGAACTTGTTTATTGAGCACTATATTTACTGTATTCTCTTTTAGAGCAGAATGTTCCACTCTTTCGATATCATTCTGTTTATCTTCTTTTGTTTGGAGCTGAGCATCAGAATCTGTTTGATTTGTATTGATAATTCTATTTATTTCATTTTTTCTCAGAATTTTTTCTTGAGTATTTTCTAGCTCATTCTCAGTATTATCCACTTGAAATTCAACATAGTAATCTTCCGATTCAACATAAGGATCTTCTCGTTCAATGAATGTTGGAGCTACTATTGTTTCAGAAAGTTTATCACAGAAAGAAACCTGAGGACGGTCGCTCGGAATGATGTCGCAAGAATCGTTTTCAGAGAAACTGCCGAAGGAATCAGGTCGTAGTCTGTCCTCAGATACTTCGCTTCGAGGTCCTACAGAATCATCGTCAAAATCTGCTGTAGCGTAAGGTGGAGGTAATTCTCGTATTTCAGATACTGGTCGTGAAGACATGGAGTCTGATTCTTCTCTATCCCTACAATACTTTTGCTGCTCCGCAATAAAATGTAAAACATTTTGTAAAGCTTGTTCTCTATCCTGTAATGCCATTGCTTGGACGTCATGTATTCTTAGGTGACTATTAGCAGCATCTTGTGTTGGAATTCCTCTGGATGAGTTTGATGCTAAACTTTTTGTGCTTTCATATTTGACAAGGCGATAAAAATCCCTAGTGAAATCTAAGCCAACGTTAGCACATTCACCATCTTCACTTAAAGCTGTACTTGACCTTTTATCAGGTGCATCTGATGCACTCGACCACGAACCACCTGGCGAATGTGTACCATTACAATCCCATCGTTTATCAGACGTATCGGCATCATCTATACGACATTCATCTATTTCCACTGTTGCAAAACCGCAATCATTCCATAAACAATCAGCAACATCTTCTAGCTCGAGCGCATCATCTTCCCTTATACTTGGCAAAGTCGACAATGAAATTTGACCCGGAGTTGTGATTTCTGCGAAAGGCGATTGCCTGTCTCTGAGATCTTCGCAAGATAATGACAAACTCCAGTCTTCTAACTCTGCTCTATCGTACTCTAAATCCGCTAAATCTCTATGCCTTTGCTGTAATGCTGATCTAGCATCATCCAATTCTAACCAATGTTGGACGTAATCTGCGTCATATTGCGAACTGTCTGCTCTTTCATCTACGGTACTACCCCATGACACTCTTTCAGAGCTTGTTGTGGACGCAATAGCAGGTCGTCTGAGAGGCCTTTCTGGAGTAGGTTTCAAATCTAAAACTAAAACTCCAGAACTTGGTGTGGGGCTATCCAAACAGCTTGTTGGACATGTAGTAGCGGCTAATAATTTCAAACATAAGTGAGAATCTGAAAAACTTCTTACAACATGCTGAAAAGGCAATACTGGTCTAGATGGTGGATAGCTTCCTCTTACACCTGCAAAAGTAACTCCTAGTGGAAAGTAAATGTAATCAGCTTCAGCTAGCAGTCTTGCATGTCTTCGAGATTCTCTAGGATTTATTGAAACTATTGTTTGGTTGTCTGTTTCATCAGAGGCTTCATTCAGATCTGGTAAAGCTCTGTCTGCCGCATGATCGCTTTGCCTCGAAGCGTCGGCTTGAACATCGCTGGACATTGTAGAATAACCTTCGTCTTTGGCACCGCTTTCTGGAGATTCTGCACCAGCCTCGCATGCTTCCCCACTTTCCTCTTCTATTGTTTTTTCTGCAACTGGCCCTGAAATGGTAGTATATTGACGAAGTTGTAATAATGAATTTTTAGATGGGTATTGCTAAGTCAGGGAGCTGAGCTAATTAGTTCAAGAATATGACTACGATGAAACCATTTTGAACGTCTTGTAGTTTATGTTTGGACTTCTTGTAGACATCGAATTAAAAAAAAACCCTAAAACCAATTAGGATAACAAACTCTTGTACCAATCATTAAGAGCTTAATTTAGACAACATTTTTGTCATTTACTTATTTCTTTCGTTTGCACTACATAACATTAAAATATGTTTAATTTACCTTTGGTGGGATCCGGGCATGGTTGCGGCATGCTGAGACTCAAAGTAGCAGGCCTCATGGGGGGTGCCCACAGAGTGGGGTCCACAGCTGACAGCGCGCGCGCAAGATTCGCTGGAGTCACTTCAAGACCCTATAGAATACAAAGAATACATTGAATTTGATATTTAGAATATATTTAAAGAAAAAAAGATGTAAATATACAGAATAGGATACATAAAAAAATTATAAGATTAAGGGCGGATGAGATATATCTGAGTTGGGTATACCTTTAGTTCGGTCCAGATATCAGCCAGGATCTGATGACGGCGTTTGTCGTCGTGGTTGAGAGGGTGTGGGAGTGGTGCAGGTGCGGCAGGTGGCGGCGACTCTCGAAAAGACACCAGTGACCCGCAAGAGCCTACCTCCACTACATGTACTGAAAACAGCATTCATAATTTCTATGTATAAATTGGTTTCTAGATAAGTTTATAAGATTAAAATATAACATAGCCGAGTAGTTATAGTCAGAAATAAAAATAGGGCTACTCTACAACTAGAGCAACTTTTTTATAGCTATGAGTTGGAATTGCTCGATGCCGACATCATGCACCGGTTGGGGGTTTGCGGCGGGATGGTGTGGGATGTAACAAGGGCTAAATAAAAATAACGGATTATTACTTTTGCTAACTCACAGCCAGTTAAAGGAAGGTTTTTGCTTGATTTCCATTCAGGTTAGACTTGCTGGTCCAATGACAGTCTTTATAAGCAACATATTTGTTGTGGCTTTATTCTTAGGAATAATCTATAAGATGAATAAGATTTTAATATAAAAAGTTGCATATTATACTTATGGCTTATCTACCTTGTAAGTCTCTAGGTGTGTGTGGCGTATGTGGCGTCGCTGGCGAAGGTCTGGGTTGCGGACGTAATTGGCGCACGAGTAGAGCGCTCAGCGCGCGATTCTGCGCCTCTAGCTCGCGTATTCGTGCTCGCGCGCATCCCAGTTCTTCACGGGTGCTCTGAAATTTGTTTTTTTTTTTAAATAAGCAATTAGGATCTGTTTACGTACATAATATTGGATATGTAAATGAGTCAAATGGGTTAGAATATAGGAAGATAATAACGACATTGTAAACGATAGCATTAAAAACAAGCGAGTGTTGGATACAATTGAGAATTACAAACTGTATAAAGTTAGCAACCGTTATTGGAATCATGGATAAAATAAGCTTTTTAAATTTACAAAATATAAATGCATTGCAGTAAGGAAAAAATATTTCCTATTATGTAGACTTTCTTTTTCACCATTTATGTTTTGGATAATATAGTTTTTGTCTTTTATTTTACTATTATTGTAATGCCATCGGGCGTATGTTTAATACTATGTTTTTATTAATTTACTAGTTAGTAAGTGTTTCCCAACACTTACACTCCATCCATTAGGATTGCATCAAAACAGGACGGAGCTCTTGCTTTCCTTTTTTTCCTGTTGGGATTAGAGGATAAGACGACAATTAAAGGAAGCATCATGTTGACATCGTTTTTGTGCAATATAAAGTTTGTAGAATCTGAAAATCTCTTACGAACTATATAAGCGGGCTCATTACAAGTTTTCATTATTAATGCTACTCTACAGATATGCGCAAAACCCACAAACACACTCACAACAATACACACGAACGCACACACATTCTCACCCACACAAAAATGGTAGGGTATAAGGTATAGTTATAGTTTTATATTTTATACTACTTGTTAACAAGAAAACTTCTCATTATGCTAACTGTTTAAAAACAGTTCGTACGATTTGGTCTATAAAGACGAAACGAATTCCACTGCCCTCCGCCACACAGGCTCTTATGAGACCTAGTGCGGAGAACAGGACGTATTCATCGGTACGCTTTAATCATAAGAAATATTTTATTTTATGTTAACTATAATACTTGTACCTTATAAAATTGTTTCTGTATACAATAAATTTTCATTTCATTTCATCATACATGACAACTGACGAAATCACGTATTAGTTACGTCCTGTATTTAACTAGCATAAATACAGACTTTAGTAACTTATGACCTTTTTAGTTAATTGTGTATGAACCCCGCTTACAATACTAACAGCTTATAACGTCCCACTCCTGGACTAGGGTCGCCTCCTAGAGTCAACGGACAGACCCGCTACGCTTGTTCTGGAATATAAGAGGTAACACACTCCGGTGATATCTGTATGCATTCTCATGATGTTTTCCTTTAGCGTCATTACTTGCTAATTATATTATAACATGCCGATTAGGCCTGAGAAACTACTTTGGCGATGTATGCCATCGCCGTTTGAGCCATCACTTCTAGATTGGTCTACGAGTGTAATGCCACTAAGCGTATTTTTTAAATGACACCGTTTAACGTATATGGCGTATATGTATTATTTTGACGTAATCCTGAAAATAATCTCCGATTGATGGCCATGCCATCTCGTCTGTAGGGAAGATAATGGTGAATGTATTTTAGGATTGCGGGCGGATCATAATATTTTTATAGTTAATAAACGACAACCACCCTAGTCCCTAAATATCGGTATAATAACCTCGTGTTGTGTTTCGGCGTTAGTGACCCTGGTTCTCCTGGCGTCGCAAATATAAGTGACGTAACTGCTTGCTGATATGTGACCCATCAGCTTGTGAGCTGCTCTACGGCAATAATACAGATAATAAACTGTTAAATGGTGGTATTAGTGTATTCGTAAATACGAAACCAGAAGTCACAGGGTGAAATATTGAATTAACATTGGCATCTAGGAGCTGAAAAGACTTTAAGCCTTTGACTGTAAATGATATTAATCACTGTTAACGCCGTTTGGCTATAATGGGTCTAGGTGAGGATGCTATATCCTATCTCTTTTCCTCTTACCTATTATCCGCTCCCCGTCCTTGTCAAATGTAGTGCGACCAATTTAAAAATGATTATAACGTCGATGGCCGAACGGTGATTGTCGGTTCCGTCTTATTTTTGATAAAACTTAATAATTTAGTAATAATCGGGTGTAAAATAGTGTAAAGGTGTGTTTGATTACTCCTACGAGTGGATCATCCGTGGGCCCACGCGAAAATAAGGACGAGTAACGAGAATCGTGAGTACCCTTAAATATTCATTTCCCTTCAATAGCTCTTCGCCTAGGAAGACCCTTACCAGCGCGAACAATCACTCTAATGATGATTTTAATCATCTTTCATTTCAGTTATATACTTTGACATTCGAGTTTTATAACAATACAATGTTTATCCTATCCATCGCCCTTTGACTGACAGCGGAAGGAAATAGAAGCCTGCATTTTAATTATACTTTATTAGTTAAATTAAATAGGAGAAGTTAATTTGGCAGGCGGGGTTTAAGTGATTGTTTGGGGTGAAATAATTATTTCATATATGTATTATTGGTAATTTGAAGGATTGGAGACTGTAACTCAGAACACCCAGGTAGAGAAAATCTTCTTTTCAATACTTTTTTGAACTCAGTTTTCTGTTTTAAATAACTATATCGCTTTTTACTGGCCACCAAGGTCAGAACAAATTATTTGCATCATCATTTCTTCATGGGGATGTTTTTGCATTTGCACCAATAGAAATGCTCGTACAATAACTAACGTAGCAGTAGCCATGTTTCAAAGTGCATTGTTGTTTCCAAAAAACTACCCTCTAAGTAAAGTGTTGTAAAGTAGAATGAGACCTTATTGTTACAGATATATATATATATATATATATATATATATATATATATATATATATATATATATATATATATACCTAGTCAGGTCATAAATTCTGTCACATGTTTAATGTAAAATAATTGTAACAAGTTTATTAATTATGTAACCATTCATATACCAAAATGAACTTAACAAAACATAGATTCTTATGACATTAAAGTTTATTCAAAATGACCTCCGTGATTTTGAATAAAAGCCTTCAATCTGCGCGGCCAGTTGTCTATCGCAGCACGAACGAGGTCCATGTCAATATCGGCGGCTGCCTTAATCAAGGATGTCTTGAGTGACTCCAAATTGGGATGAGGCTTTGAGCACGCCTTTTCCTCCAAGTGTTGCCATATCTTGTAATCTAACGGATTCAAATCTGGACTGGAGGAGGGCCAGTCTTCGTGCCGGATAAAGTCGATTTCACGCGCCGCCAGCCAGTCTTGTGTGCTCTTCGCTCTATGAGCTGGCGCCGAATCTTGTTGGAATACCCAGTACCTATTATTGAACATGGTATGAGAAACAGGTTCCACAAGGTTCGTCAGGACTGTATTTTGATACACAACAGCATTCGTTTTTACACCTTTCTCACAAAAATGTACCTCTGTTAAGCCCCAATAAGAAACTCCCAACCATACCATGAGCGAGGATGGAAAATGACCTCGTTGGACACGCGGAATACGGTTGCTCGCTTCTTCACTACTGTGTGCGTACACCTTATCATTTTGTTTGTTGTAGCTCTCTTCTACGGTAAACATTTTTTCATCCGAAAAAAGAATTTCCCGATATTTTTTTCCCGCGTACCGCTTCAACAAAGCGCGGCATCTCTTCAGTCTCAGGTCCATTAGACGAGCATTCAAACGATGTCCTGTTTTTCTTCGATATGCCCGAAGCCCTAAGTCTTCATTTAACACCCTTTTCACCGTGGTTCTGCTTAACCCCATCTGAAGGGCCAACAGTTTCTGCTTACGTTTGGGATTTCTTTGAATTCGTGCCTTCACAGCTTTTATCACTGCTGGAGTCCTAACAGACCGAGGGCGACCACTTCTTGACCTGTCATCTACACTAGAGTCTTCATTGTATCGTTTGATGGTACGATAAACGAATCTTTTGGTAATATTCAAATTTTTCAGTATGTTAAAAATTTGAATTGGCGCGTAACCGCAACGATGCAACGCAATAACTGCAACACGGTCTTCTTTAAGCGTCCACTCCATATTTAAAAATGAGTAAAATTCTAAAAGTTGTACATTTTTATTTTCATGAACAATTCGAAATTCTAATTCAATAAACTTTTTTGTGGCCAGCATTCTAAAAGAAAAGTTTTTACTGTGTGACAATACTTATGACCTGACTAGGTATATATATATATATAGTGTGCTTCGACGTCGCAATCGATTGCACTAAACGCGTAAAGTATAGATCCTAGATATTTCACCTGATTCGTGCGCTCGACCGTGTCACCGTCTATGCGCACGGGTGTGGGATCTGTAGAGTTACAGGTCAAGTATTGGGCCTATGCCACATTGTGCTTCAGACCCTCGTTTTCAGGGATACCTTCCACGCCTTTACGCGTCGCATCAGCCTATCCTTTTCCCATCTGTCAGCGCGATATCGTCAGCATACATGAAGAGCCATGGAAGATGCTCATGTGACTCTCTGATGCTGTTTGACAGAACGTCTAATATCACGCTGAACATAAAACTAGACAGTATTTGACTGGACCACTGTCTGAGTTCTTTGAAAGATCTGTATCTATTAATGTTATGTTGTGTTTGCATATATAAATACAGTATAATTTTTATGTATTATAAAAAATATTTCATTTTGAAGACCTAATAAAAAAAAAATTATACCATTGATGATTCCTGATTTAAATTTTCAGAATTCTAAGGAAACTCGATGGCATATCTTTCAGCATAAACTGTATCAGTCTTAATAAAACTCCTATTTACATTAACTGACATCTTGAAACCTTGCGAAGTTGTTTATTAAATGATCTCAGTGAAGTTTGCCAAGATGAGTTTTAAATTTAATAAAGCAGTGAATTAAATTAATTAAGATACTTGGTTGTGACGCGCGTTTCCTGGAGACGCAGGCAGCGGTAAGTGAATGTTGAAATACTGCCAAAATTTTGAATAATGTGAATATCTTGGGGTTGTCCCGTTTATATTTTGACACGATTTTCGTAGAGTCTTCTTCTTTAGAATTCCTCAATTGCATCTGTTATACTACCCTATGGAACTGTTGCATTTTCTATTAATTTCCTGTTCAAAAAGCTAAAAAAAAAAATTCAATATATGTAGCTAAATTTTGGAGATTTCTTTTGTTGCAGGAGACTAGCAAAAGAAGTAGTGATTTTCGACTCTGCATATTTGAAAAGCTCGATTATAATACTTCTAGCTAAAGTCACACAGCCAACTTTTGTAGAATTTATCATGTTTAAAGTTATTATGTTTTTTTATTTAGTATCTTTAAAATACACAAGGAAAATTTATTTTGCTACTGTTACTGTCATAAACATTTTGCTACTGGCACCATTTTGGTGTGAATGACGTGTATCGACGGATTTCCTCATAAATAATACATATTTTGGATTATGGTAACATTTTTGGAGGAATAATCAGAAACATATATGTGGGGATGGAAAAAATATTTTCTCATGCGGGACATAGGGTACTCATATATGACACTGAACTCAACAATAAACACTAAGCGATGATTGGTGGATAACATTTTTCTTACGTATACGTCACATCTATTGGGGTGTTTTAACTATTAAAAATCAATAGTAATCTGTATAATAGTTATACATAAAATATGTAATAATAATAATAAAGCGAATAAAAAAATAACTCTTCTAAGAAGCTGATAGTGGTTCAGAAGAGATAATTTCCTACGTGGTAGGGCTCTAAACCTGTCAGGATGGAGACCACCTTTGATTTTAAGTCTACCGCCATAGTAACATTGTGTTTTTCTTTTTTTTTATTGCTGTAGGACAGTAGACAGGCTGACGTCCCGCTTAGAATTTAGCAGTTACCGTCGCCAATGGCACCGCGAACACACTGCTATCCCATAAGGGTACAGGAACTTGGGTCACTAATGCCGGAACAAGGTCATTATGGCGGCATACTTAAGTCCAAAGGTTGTCCTTTTACGTCAGGCCGACCCCGGTCGCACACCTTAGTATTCTTTCTCCGCCCCTGAACGGATAAAGCCCCGCCCCTGTTCCGGCATTAGTGACCCAAGTTCCTGTACCCTTATGGGACAACAGTGTGTTCGCGGTGCCACTGGCGACGGTAACTGATAAATTCTAAGCGGGACGTCAGCCTGTCTCCTGTCCTACAGCAATAAAAAATCCTTAACTAAAACCAATCAATTTAAGAGGTCTTTACATAATAAATATACGTTCTATATACATTATATCCAAGGTCTTAATATCACATTTACTTCCCTCCTCTGTAATTACTTTGAGATAATTATTCATAATTGTACACACATCATATATCTTATACGTACTGTCAATGAACTCGGTTTAAGGGGATGAGCATCAATCAAATGTAATGTGGGAGGTGACATTGATTGCCTTATAATAATTACGCGTGTGTCCTCAGACGGTGTCTTGCCAAATTCATTTATGATGCTATTGTAACAGCAAAGTTGAGAATTAATTGAAAATAACTTTATGAACATTTTGGCGTAAAGGATTATCGAGCATGCACTTAAAATTTGTATTTTAACACACAATATTAGATGTAATTCTTTGTTGTATTTATGAAAGACTGATGCTAATTGAAATTTGAAATATTATTATAATATAAAAATTCCGAATAAAAATAACACTTCGTGAACTCTAACATCGTGATTGTTAGATGTCATACATTTTCATTTACATAGTGAAAACATGAAGTGCGGAAACTTTAGTACTAATATTTCTATAATGTTTTCTCAAAATACAGCCCAGTTCCACTCATACTTTTGGACTCAATTATAGCCAGAAGCATATTTTTAGTAATGTTATTTATTTATATTTTTTGTTAAGGTTAATGAAGATATTTTATTATAATAATATATTATCAACAGAAAATGAGGACATATTGTAAAATACAATGATAAACAAGAGGTTCAGAGAATGCGGCAATAGTCAACAAATGGCGCCGTTGCCATCTTTATCTCAAAAGTTCGTTATTCGCGCCAAAACTAACAACATGGCGAATTCGCAAGTGGATTTAAACTAAAACGTCCGCTTTATCGGCCCGATTATGCTCAGATTATAGTGGGTAAGGGATTTCGGGAAATTATTACGGTGGCTCCAAGTCCTTTGTGTCCCATTTCAAGCGATTTATGTGCGAATGTAGCCGCGTATAATCCGTCGGAACTCCAGCCGGCCATAATTATGAGAAAACAATTTCCGAGATGCATCTTAAACAGCTTAATGTTCCAGCTGGATTAGCAGCGAGCTCGCTCAGTTTTTTGGAGATTAACTGGACTAGTCTCAGTTTTAATGTATTTATTAAGGATAATTTTACTAACAAATGATATTCGAACATATATTAGTTCCCCACATACAACATTAAAACTACATTATAATTTGTAATCATTAAAAATTTCCTTAAAGTTAGATAGATAAGGCAATAAAATCACAAAAAATACAATAAACTGCAAAAATTTGAGTAGCCAGTAATAGATTTTTTCACGAAGCTCCTATTCTTATTCTATATTATTTTGTGTCGTAGTATAAATAAAAGTAACCAATAAAACAAATAGATTCGAGACTAAATTAAAACATTTTTCTAATACCTTCTGAGATAGCAGAGCACGAACGACCTGTTGGGCGACATCGTCAAGCCTTCGTTCTTGCTCCCCCGGCCCTAGGCCGTCTGACAACGACGAGAGTTGCCCACGAAGTCTCTCGTTCTCCGCCGTTAATGCTGATAATTGACTTTGGTATTGGGCTGATGATGCCTAAAACAAATATTAAATTAGAAGTGACTCTATTAAAAACCGATATTGTACCTTGACATATTTAATTACCTAACTCAAAAAAATAACTATGAAAATATAACAATATTGTAAGGTCAAGAACATAAAACTCGCACTTAATCATAATTTATTCGACTGGAATTTAATCTTACATGTATTATTTTATAAATAATTAGAAATTAGTTCTTGCCAGTCTGGATAGTAACCACCTCTGGTCTTTTTTTATGGCTGTACAACAACAGACAGGCTGACGGCCACTTAGAATTCAGTTACCGTCGCTTATGGGTGTTTGCAACGCCAGTGGCATCGCGAACACGCTGCTGTCGCATAAGGGTACAGGAACTTGGGTCACTAATGCCGGAACACAACGCAAGGTTATTATGGCGGCATACTTAAGACCAAAGGTGGTCGCCATCCAGACGGGCTCGAGGCCCTACCACGTACTTTTACGACAGGGCGACCCCGGCCGCAGAGGTTAGTATTCTTTCTTCGCTCCTGCACAGATAAAAATACCGTCTCTAAATATACCGCCATAATAGCCTTGTGTTCTGGTTTAAATGACCCAGGTTCCAGACCCCATCAGTTCAGCGTGTTAGCAATGCCCCTGGTTTCGCAAACATAGGCGACGATAACTGCTTACTATTTGTGGTCTGTCAGCCTACAGCAATAAAAAATTTCTGATCAACAGAAAGTTTGGCGAGATATTTGTTACAGTCATGGAACAAGTGGTCTGGAACACTGGTGTTCTCCTCATTAATCGAGACTCAGCAGATCTGAGTCACCGTAGCAAGAGCCACTGATGACTTCACAAAGGACACAACCGCAAGAAATATTAATCATAAAATCTCAACCTAAATTAAGATTTTTTTAAATAGATCTCTATGTTTAGTACTCTATCGTTGTCAAAACAGTTGGTGTCATCAAGTGTACACCTTAAAAATAGGCCATCATTCACACTCTTAATTAAGAGAGAGCCCTCAGTCTCAATACAAACAAACCAATCTAACGCGACCTCTTTGCTTTCCATATCTCTTACAAATCAAAAAGAACGCCAAAATCTGTTTAGGCTGCCAGAGGTCTTGTAAAATTTGACACCAACCCAATACTACCAAGTTATCTTCATCACAATTTTTATGGATTTTAACCCTTATCACTTTTAAAATACAGTTTGATTTAAGTGCGTTACTTATATATGTGGAAATGGTTTTCATTAGTCATGGAGATGGGGTGGGATACAAAGAGATCTGTCTGTTTGTCTGTCCGTCTGTCTAAAACAACATAGGGAAGGGTTGAGCTAAATGGTTAAGGTTATGTGCGTAAAATTTGAAGGTTTATTTCAAAACTCAACCCCACAAAAATAGGGGCGGTGAAACGGACTCACATAAAAAAAAACTTTTATGGTAATATTTTAGGATATATTCACATTATAATATAAATATATTATTTTTTCTATCCCTAATATTATAAATGCGAAAGTGAGTTAGTTTGTTTGTTACGCTTTCACGCCTAAATCGCTGAACCAATGTTGATGCATTTCGGTATAGTCATAGACTGGACCTTGGAGAAGGCTACTTTTTATTAATATGTCAGAAAAACGTTTGCTGGATCTAGTCTTCTATAACTTTGAAATTCAAGGTACGTTGCTGAGTATTTTTATGAATGAAACTAATCCTTTCTGGGGGATCCATACATTTCTTTTCCTTTATATAATACGAACTAGTAATAGAAGCACCATTTGAAGTCTTTCACGACTCCCTACGTTAATTACTAGTCTTATTCTTATTTATGGTTGATATTAATTGACCTGTTATATAAATATAATAATAATATTTGTGACAATTCACACAGCGTCATCTAGTCCCAAACTAAGTAGCACTTGTGTTATGGGCCCTAGACATCAGTTATACTACTTATATACTTTTTTTTTTGTTAATAAATACATATTATACATAAACACCCAGACGCGAGACGGAAATCGAACCCGTGACCTCCGCAAGCGTACCGAAGTGCGTTATCCGTTACGCCACCGAGGTCGTCAAATATATCAATATACTGAATTAATCTTCTATTTTCAATAAAATTTTCTAGGTTATAATTTTAAGCCACTTCACCCTTATCTAAAAAAAATATTGTAATATCTTCATTTAATATAATTATAAAAATTTTAAGAAACAACGATTTTTATAGAAGTGGGGTAAGTGATGTAGCGTTTCCATATTTGTTCGATTTACGGCACTTTTTTCTTCTATTCGACCAGTGAAGGAACCAGGAACAGCTTAAGTAAATTAATTTAATCCTATTAGTATTTTTACTCCACCTGAGTATAAACAATCCTTGCTACGTGGTAGGACCCAAGCTCGGGTGGAAGACTCTTAGTCTATAAGTATGCCGCCATAATAACCTTGTGCTGTGTTCCGGCATTGGTAACCCAGGTTCCAGTACCCCTACGTGGACAGCAGACACATAGGCGACGGTGACTGCTTACTTTTGAGTGGGCTGTCAGTCTGTCTGATGTTCCTCAGTAATAAAAAAAAGGATTTCTGTCAATTGTTTCGGGCCTCGTTACTGATTTAAATATAAAAATATAACAACAACAATGGTTTAATCCGCCATAATGTATAATAGTATAATATTGAGTATTTGAACTCGTTTATCAGATCTGTCTGTCAATCAATTGAGTTTTAATTAAAATGTCCATTTCAGTTTATCCGCGTTGAAAATGATAAATACTAAATGAAAATTGGATATGTTTGGTGAGTTGGGATTATTTTCTATTATCCATTTGGAGTTAATAACAGTTGGCTACAATGGGTTTGGATGAGGATACTATATCCCATCCCTTTTCCTCTTACCTGATGTCCGCTTCCCGTCCTAGTCAAAACAAGTGTGACCAACATAATAAAAATATTATAACGGCCATACGGTGATCGTTGGCTCCGTCATATTATAAAACTTAAATGAATTAATTATTCTCGAATGTAAGCAAAGTATATAAATAAATAGCTGTCGGTTTTGAATACTCTGAAGAGTGTGAATCAGTGACCCGCGAGAAATATGAACAAGTAAGGAGAATCATGAATACCCTTCAAACGATATAGTAAGAGCATTAAAGAGGGAATATATTTGTTGGTATTTGGAAAGATTAGACTTTGTTCCATTGATGACAGACAGGCTAGGAATATGTGGTTTAAATATAAAATAATATCGTACTTCATCGTGCTCTTTTAATAAAAATGCATATGTGTAAATTATACGACTATAATACTTTCTACTATTAACATTCGCAGAGACCAGACTACAATCTGTTCATCGGATGTTGATATATATATCTTGTTAAGTATGCTGAATGTGGCGCTGAAACATGGACCTTAAAGAAAGCCGACCGAAAACGCATCGATGCCTTTGAAATGTGGTGCTGGAGAAGGATGTTGGGCATACCCTGGACGGCACACCGAACTAATGTGTCGATCCTGAAACGGCTGGGCATTGTGACTAGGCTCTCTACCATCTGCTTGCGTAGGGTCCTAGAATACTTCGGCCACATCGCCAGAAGGGATGAAGACAACCTGGAGAGACTGATGGTAACAGGGAAGGTGGAGGGAAGAAGACCAAGAGGAAGGAGCCCCATGCGATGGACCGATCAGATTCGCACTGCCCTTGAAACTACTGTCCACGACGCTTTACACTCTGCTTCCGATAGGGGCAGATGGCGGCAAATAATACGCACCAAAGTACTCCGTCGAGTTGATCACGACCCTCAGCACTGAGGAAACCGACGCGAGGAGGAGGACGCTGAATGTGGATTCCAGTGGCCTACTTCGCCAATTTCCTAATACATTTGCACAGATCAATTTTATCTTACGTTTACGCACAGATGTGAATGTTGAGATAACATGTACCGCATGTAATGTGGGATAAAAGCAGGAAGATGAAGAAGATTTCCTAACCCATTTATTCCTGCCTTCAAACCTGCATTTCCTCTCTTTCACATACGGCAGCGTTAACGATTTGCAAACGTCAATAGGCGAAGGTTAAAGTTTCGCCATAAAGCATCCACCACACTCCTTAAAATACCCTCATTTTGTTAATTTGATATATGACCTACATATGGGGTAGATTAAAAAATTACAAAACCGAAATCCCATCGACCGAATTGAGTCGTGACTTGGTGTTTCCGTGTTTAATGTTGCACACTCATTCGAATACAAATGAGGTGTCAAGTTTATATGTAAACAAAAGTTATTATACTCTGAATTCTTTACTTGAATTATGACTAATTATTTAAAAACATATACAATAGCTTACGACCTTTTTCTATAACAAATATTTTAACAAATACCTGATCTAATCGCTTCATCATCATTTTCTAGTTAGGGTGAGTGCGCTATAGTGATTGACAAGACAGTCATCTTGAAAGTACTCTCACATGTATTTATTCGCGGAGTACATTGCAGGCTATGTAGTATAGAGTAAGTAAGATTGTAAATTATAGTTCAAAAACCCGCCAGAAGGCGGTGCTAGTACAGCTTCTGTGTATGTTATGAATGTAGCTGTAGATGGCAAATTAAAGTATGCCGAATAAAAATTTTTCGATCCCATTCTTTTTCACAAACTCAAATTTAAGCTGATGTTATTGTTGTGCAAGGTTTTCTTTACCTCTACACTATAAACTGCAGGTGAACTATCAAGTTGACGTACTGGATAACCATAGGCTGTAAATCAATATAACTTATTATTTAAATATTAATTTGATTCTTAGAGGTGAGAATGCAAACTACCCCCGCAACAAAAAAAACGGAACTATGTGTCAATAAACTAGCAAAACAGGAGTCGCATTTCTCGTCTTTTACGACTCTCAGGAAAGGTAGTGGATATTTTTGCCGTATAGTCTCCACCAGAAAGGTTTACGTTATACTATTAGGTGTACAAATTAGTTCGGTCCGTTTTAAAAAGATGGCTCTGGCTGTAATGAATGTTTTATTGTGAAAGTTGATCTCGGTGGTTTCAGAGAGGTTAGACATCTGTCAATAACATTCCGTTCCCATCACTTCAAATTTCGTAAAAGAACTTGTTTTTAATTTTTTTGAATATGTCAAATTTTGTGTTAACTAAGCAGCATCTGCGGGAGGTTTTAATTTTTTGCTTCAATTGGAAGAAAAGTGCAGCGGAAGCGCATCGAGTGCTTGTGGAAGTTTATGGTGATAATGCTCCAACTGATAAATCATGTAGGGAATGGTTCCGACGTTTTAAGGATGGTGATTTCAGCGTTGAAGATAAGCCTAGACCCGGACAACCAAAAAAATTCGAGGACGAAGAATTGGAGGCATTACTCGATGAAGATCGAAGTCAAACACAAGAGGAGCTTGCAGATAGTTTAGGAGTGACTCAACAAGCAGTTTCTGTACGATTAAAGTCCATAGGAATGATTCAAAAACAGGTATACTGGGTTCCTCATGAATTGAAACCAAGAGACGTTGAAAAGCGATTTTTCACTTGCGAGCAGTTGATTCAAAGGCAAAAAACAAAGGGTTTTTTACATCGAATTGTTACTGGAGATGAGAAATGGATATTCTACGATAATTCCAAGAAAAAAATACTACGCTAAGCCTGGTGAATCGTTACCATCGACCTCGACATCAACAGCAAAGCAAAATTTGAGTTCAAAAGTCATGCTGTGTATTTGGTGGGACCAAAAAGGTGTTGTGTACTATGAGTTGCTACAACCTGGCGAATCTATTACGGGCGATCGGTATAGGCTACAATTAATTCGATTGAGCCGTGCATTACGTGAAAAGCGGCCGGAATACGAACAAAGACATGATAAAGTTATTCTTTTGCACGACAACGCTCGACCTCATGTCGCAAACGTCGTCAAAAAATATTTAGAAACACTCAAGTGGGATATTTTACCACACCCGCCGTATTCTTCGGACCTTGCTCCTTCGGATTACTGGTTATTCCGACGGATGCAGCACGACTTGGCAGGTCACCGGTTCACTTCTTTTGCAGAAATAGAAAATTGGATAGGAAGTTGGATTGCCTCGAAAGACGAATCATTTTTTCGAGATGGACTTCGAAAATTGTCTGCGAGATGGGAAAAAGTAGTAATCAACGATGGACAATACTTTGATTATTCTATTAATTTATTTTGATTTAAAAATAAATATATTTTTAACAACAAAAAACGGACCGAATTAATTTGTACACCCAATATAATACATTATATCTTTCCCGTATTTTCTTGTAACTCTTTGATCAAGAAGAGTATGCCCCGCAGGAGACGTAAAACTGCCTCTAGAGTCAAACTTGACGTTAGCATAGCATTACCATATTAAACAAATGAGGACTTGATTCAAAAAATCTTGGTGAACGTTATCACTTGTATAATTTATTATGAAGATATCTGCCAAAAAACCCAATAGACTATTGGATTTTAGGCAGATATTAAAAAAAAAACTTCAAATTAGCTAATTTATTTGTGTTATCGAGTTCAAACAGTCATTATTTCGGAAGTGATTACATTTACGGCAATAAGCAGAATTAAACCACGGCTTGGTGGGTCATTAATCATGGCCTGTAGTGTAGATATCATTAGCTTTGTTCAATCACGCGTCGTCGCCTGTGGGGAGCAAGCCAGTGTATTGTACTTGGGGGTATTGTGAAATTATTTCAAAGTTATAATTATTAAGAATAATCAATCCTTTTGGAAATTTTGTATGGCTAAAACATAGAGGTTTACATGAGTTTATAACTGACCACCTCAACGGCACAAAGGATTTCAAGCGTCGGAATATTTACGGGAGTCGGAAGTAAGATTTCCGTTCCAAGTCTTACGTATTTATTTGAAAAAAAAAAACACAAATAAGTAGCATATTAGTTATCTAGTAATTGTGACTACACGGAGCCGTATCAAATGTCACATTAATATATTATACAATGATGAATTATTAAGGATTTATAATGCTAAATGAAGAAATAAAGATCCCACCCCAGAACTTCCTTAAATTAATTACTTAATTTGCGACTGGAATTCAAATATATATATATATATATATATATATATATATATATATATATATATATGTTGGCTGACTAGGACAGGACCGTGTCATTTAATTTGTTAATATTATATAATTATATTTATAATGTCAATATTTTGTTGTTGTTGAATAAATTATTATTATTATTATTTACATTGTAAAAATCAATCCATTACAAAATTACGAGTTACGTATGGACATGTTAATATATTTAACAATAACTTAATATAATATGTATATAGACCATATTTTCGTACTTTAGATTGGTTTCTAAATGATTTCAATTAAATATTTGAGTAAGTTGTTTTATCTGCTACATTAACATAACCCAATCAATTATGCAGTACATCTGAAGCGGCAAGAGTTAATAGATCGACTCTGGTATCCAATTTAGTCGGATTATCTTATCGAGAACTTCGCTGAGTTAATGCTGGATTGAGAATAGCAATCAATAGTGTGGTTGCATTGTTAATCAACATTACAAACATATCTTAAATTATGATTTTTAAGATATGTTTTTTCAAAGAAAACGCTTATGTAATCTAACACATAAAGAAATAGTTCGTATGGCGGTGTAGCTTCGGTTATAAATAATAAGGGCCCCTAACTTTTTAATTTGCTAGGCTATATATAGGAAAGCTAAGATGAATCTTTGATCAAGAAAGCGAAGAGTCAATGGAGCATCGATGCGAAAGGACATGCCTTAGAAGAAGTTAAAGTGTAAAACAATTAGTATTAATCCAAAATTTTATTAATAACGCTATAAAAATGTATTTTTGTCAGGATCCTGATAGAATAGAATACTCTTTATTGTTCACCAAATAATAAAAACTGATTAAAATCTAAATTCACAAAAAAAAGAAACAATCGGCGGTGTTATCGCTAATAAGCGATTTCTTTCAGACAACCTAACTAGAATCGCATTAAGAAATATATAATACGTGCTTGTAGTGCTGATAGTACGTGCTTTTATGCTACATCTCAAAAACCTGTTCCGGAAGTTATAATATAGGTTTTTCTCTACATTATTTGTATACTCCTGTACCACTGACTTCGCTTTCTATTCCTATTTATAGGTTCTTGTACTCCTATGGGACAGCAGCGTGTTCGCGGTGCCTCTGGCTTCGCAAACATTCATAAGCGACTGTAACTGCTTACTATAAGAGGGCCGTCAGTCTGTACGCTGTTCCTCAGCAATAAAAAGACTCGTTGCCTTCATTCATTAGTACATTCACAGATATCCGTAACATTAGACACCCAAACTAAACTACCGATATTGATATACGATATCGGCGCATACAATGTGAACACGCTAATTGGTTTCGTTACTACAACTATGCGAAATGGAGGCAGATGCGGTAACGTAATTATTAAGATACCTGCCCACCCCGACGGCGGCGTAGCGCGATGAATAACTCGCCAGATTCAGTTAAAATTTCAACTTCGGTTAGCCGTTATCTAAAATATTATGTGAAATGTTTGCAATGTTTTCCGAATTTCGTTTACGTTTGATTTTGCGGTAAGTTTAGTATAATAATCGAAAATTCTTCATTGATTAAAAATGTGTTTGTACGTAAATTTAAATTTAGAAATAGCTGAATGTCCATTTTTTTGTTCAGGTATGATAATTGATCACAGTAATCAAGGTTTTGGAACGTTTTACATTTAAGTTTTTAGTGCATTAAATTTTAAATTATATCCCAATCTAAACCAGAAATATGTATATATGTATTCGCTTCTATAGTTAATTTTTCGTACTCGTTGCATCATATCAGCTCCCTTTATTTTTAAAAGTAATGTGTAAAAACAAATCTGAAATACGATCAATTTTTTGTTCAAGAAGAAATATTATGGCTGGTAATAGAAACAGTTAAAATAACTCGCCAATACATCTATATTTGACATACAAGGTTAGTTTTTATAATCCACTTAACAGTAAACTGTTACCGTCACCTATGAATGTTTGCGACGCCAGGGGCATCGCTAATACGGTCCACGAAGGAGAACTAGAACCTGGGTCACTAATGTCAGAACATAACACAAGGTTACTATAACGATAAATTTAGAAACCAGGGATGATTGCCACCTAGCTTGGAGTTCTACCACCTACTCGAAACTGTTTAAAATTTGGTATAGACTTAGATTATAGTTTGAAATAGGAAAAACACTAGACACTTCCACGTGAAGAAACTCGCGGTTTCCAGCTAGTAATGTACAATTGAAACATTGATCCCTAAGCTACGAAATATTCCCTTACAAATATCCAAACCGAACAACATGCAAACACAATTAGCGTGCGGGTGTAAGTTGCAGGCCCACCGCTGCGTTAAAAGAGGGCACAGATAACAAACGCAGTCCCCGCTGCACCCCAGTGGTGAACAAGAATCGGCAACATGTTTTAAAGCATATTATTAACAGTACAGTAATCCTTTGAGAGTTGTACAAAATCTGTTACTAAGGTAATATACTCTGTTGAAATATCGACTACCCTACCTATTTGTTACGATTTTTTTAACACTACATTATACCAAACAGCGGATGAGGTTCTGGCCTAAGATTTTTCTTTTGGGGGTGATAGGCCTAGCGGTGGACCCAAAGTGTGGCTGTTGACTCAAGAAACAAGATGTCACGTATGGCCTCAATGCATACGACGCGAATTCCTTTCGATGAATGACAATTATTAGTTGTTCATTTATTAACTACGGTACAGGTAAGCTCTGTGTATATTACCACAAAGAAGAGGACATTATTTGTATCGGGGTCAAATAAAGGCATTTTTTTAATGTTGCATTGAAATTAAAGAAGAATATTGAATCAAAGTTTTGTTTAGTTATTTTTATATATCTACATATTATAGTAGAAAAATTTCCTACAAATGTAATTAGTTACAAAATATTATAAAAAAATATTCTACCATTAGTATCGATTGCTATCCATCCCCATCGGACTGCCCCCGCTAACTGCGCCCTTGCACTTCGGAAGGGTGAAGCTGAATTATTGTTTATAGGGACAGCCGGGGGCAGGGCTTTTAAACCGGGAAACCCGGCTATTGTGCATAGCCGATTTCCCGCTATGCGTTAGTGTTACGTCGTTTGCCTGTGTGTAGGTGACGCAAGTCATAAGAACACAATTTACATAGAGTTTATTAAAGAAGATGTAGTGACAAAAATTGAGAAAGGTATGCTGAGATGGTTTGGCCATGTTGAGAGAATAAATGAAGAACGATTGACGAAAAAAGTGTATAAGGCGAGTGTGAATGGAAGTATTAAAAAGGGTAGACCTAGGCGGACGTTTCGAGACCAGATCAGGGACGTCTTGAAAAAAGGCCAGGTCAAGAGTACCCTAAACCGAAGGGCATGTATGAAGGGAATAATGAAAGTGGACGAAGCGAAACAAGTATGTAAGGATCGTAGCAAGTGGAAAGAAGTGGTCTCTGCCTACCTCTACGGGAAAGAGGCGTGATTATATGTATGTATGTATGTTATTAGATACTTGTTACTGTACTTCATTTTTGCAAGACTAGCTAAGGATCTAAGGCAGGGGTTGATTAAGAATACTGACCATATCATAAAAGGCGACAAAAATCTAGCTAGATTGGTAGGGAACCAAGCCCGACTGGATGGCAACCACTCCTAGTCTATAAGTATGCCGCCATAATAATCCTGTGTTGTGTTCCAGCATTAGTGACCCAGGTTTCAGTACCCCAAAGCAGATATCAGCGTGTTTGCGGTGCCCGAAAATGTATGTATTATGTAGGGTCGCAAACATCCATAGGCGACGGTAACTGTTTACTACTAAGTGGGTCGTCAACCTATCTACTGTTCCTTAGTAAAAATAATATAATAATTTACTAAAAAGATAGTTAAGTAATAATGATTTTCGTAATTGTGAGAAAGTTTAATCGCAACTTACCATCCTTAAAACCATCCTTATTTATATACTCACAAGTAACAAGATTTTCGTTCATTTAATACCAGAATACAACTCTTATATATTAGAAAAAATAATCGATAATCGTCTAAAATATTTCGTCAATAGGCGTTTATAAAGTATATTTGTCGACGAGTATAAAGTTGTGGATAGATTTATGGATTTGGGTTTTTGGGTCACTACGTGTGTGCTTCCTCGGTGGCTTGGTTGTAACAGAAGGCTTATGGCGTCTTCGTCGGGAAGGAGCACCGCGCCGGGTCTGCATCCCGTTCCCCGTATCACAGAGTGATATTGACACTGGTTTGACGTTGACATATTGGGCATTAGCGTTTTAGTTGCAAACATAATAACTATATTACATTGTCAGAAAGTGATCGGTTTTAGTGATAAGACCGCCTTTTTTTGCAATCAATTATATGTTTGTATATTTTCAGTGTACAGTATTTCTTATTTAGTAAGTTATCTATTTATAATATAATATTTTTCACAATCAAGAAAAGTACATAATTCATTGTGTTCTTGTAATATATCCTTCAGGAAATAAAAATTTATGTACCAAAGCTCTGTGGCAATTCACACTAGTGTTGCTCGGGCTTAAATGTAACTGTAACTTGTGCGTAACTTGCAAGAAGATATAGAATTAATTGTTAATGCTGCTATTATTGCTATATTATTCTAAATCTTATATATATATATATATATATATATATATATATATATATATATATATATATATATATATATATATATATATATATATATATATATAAAAGTAAGACTTAACTATTGACTTAAATATATAAGACGTCATTGGCCCAATGTTATAATATCTTATGACTTGCACCACAAATATTTTGTACATCTTTACGATTATCCGTCTACGTTCAGATGCAATGTACAGTAGTGTGAGTATTATTAGTTTGTGTGCCTTTATAACTCTTCAGCAGTTTTTCTATTGTCATGTCCCTGGAAATAGTGGGTTTGAGTGTCACTTGAGTACTATAAATGGTTTATGAAAGTCAGTCTTTATTAAGGCCTAGTCTTTATTGTATTCTTTTTTAAGCTCTAACTTGTAGTCTTTTTAGTCCCAGTGTAGTCTTTTTAGTAATTTCACGGGATGGTATTGTATTATTTGTTGTTTTGGTATTTATTAAAAAACTGTTTGTTGTATTGGTGTTTATTATACTAATATATTACTTTTATTTCCTTTTTTTCATAGCTAGAGTTCAGCAGACAGGCAAACGGCTCACTCTAACAGGTGGTCACCGTCGCCTATGGGCGTTTGCAACACTAGAGGCATTACACACACGCTGCCGGCCTCGAAGAAATTTTATAACGCCTTTTTTGAAGAACCCCATATCGTACCGTGCTGAGAAAACCTCAGCCGGAAGCTCATTCCAGATCCTGAGAGTACGCAACATGAACGTTCTTGAGAACCGTTTCGTACAAGAAAAAAGAGGCTCCAAGAAATGAGGATGAACACCCAGCCGATTGCGGGCAGTGCGGTGGTAAAAAGACGACGAGGGCACCATTCTAAATAGCTCCTCAGAACATTACCCGTTGTACAGACGGTAGAATACGCAAAGAGACGCAAAGTCTCTCCGAAGTTCAAGCGTGTCTAGACCGTCTGTGAGTATGGGATCGTCGACAACACGAACTGCGCGCCGTTGGATCGAATCTAGGGGATTGAGCTGACAGGCGGGTGCTCCAGCTCATAAATGTGAGCAGTACTCCATATGCGCTCTGACGTGTGCTTCGTATAGCACAAGCCGTTGCCTTGGACTAAAGTACTGCTTGGACCGGTTTAGCGCACCTAGCTTTTTGGATGCAAGTTTAGCTTTGCCCTCCAATTGTCACCTAAACTGAACATCATTCGTGATGTCGACACCAAGGATCCCAATACTGCTTGAGATGGAAAAAGAAGTTCCTTGGAACTGTGGCGCAGGTGCGAATGAGGTTTTCTTGGCAGAGAATACGCAGACTTGCATCTTCAAGGGGTTGAACTGGACAAGGTTTTGTCGTCCCCATTCAGAGACTCTCTAGAGAGTTCTCTACTTCAGACAGAAGTCTGACCCGACTTACTTCCAAAACTGCAGGCGAGAGGTTTACACGACCAGTGTACCGTGCATCGCCGGTGATAGCACCGGCGATGCATGCACGGCATGCAGATGATAGCATCTGCATAGTAATGAATGCCATCTATGGATAAAATGTCATTGATATGCAGAATAAACCGCGTCGGCGACAGCACACAACCCTGGGGCACACCAGCATTGATAGACTGCACACTGGAGCAGCAACCGTCAACAACGACCTTAATACTGCGCCCAGTGAGAAAGCTGGATAGACAGGTGCAAAGACTCTTAGGTATCCCGTAACACGGAAGCTTCGCAAGTAAAGCCCTATGCCAGACCCGATCGAAGGCCTTTGCGATGTCTAGGCTAACAGCCATGGCTTCTCCTTTGCTCTCAACGGCTTCAGCCCAACGGTGTGTTAGGTAGACCAGGAGATCCCCAGCAGACTGACCATGCTGAAAACAGTATTGGCGATCATTTAACAGCTGGGAATCATCCAGGTAACCTAAGAGTAGTGCGTTGATGATCCGCTCCATCACCTTTGAGAGCAGAAAGTTATCGCTATAGGCCATTTGAATACTTAATATTATTTTATATTACAAACAACGTGTACTCTTACATTATGACTTATGTCCAAGTGGGATGTCTGTCATTGACATATGACATAGTATATATAAGACTTATTAATAACGTCCCCTTATTACATCATCCCCTTTAATAATAAAAAAATTAATATTACAAAATTATAACAAAATTAATATTCCTTACTTTTCTTCTCCTTTTATATCAAACAATTTTTACAATCAATTTCAAATTAAATAATTAAACAATGTCGTAATTATCCTACCGACTGCGCCATGTATTATATGTTGTTTTGGAATACAAATTAATATATTAAAACACTGTTTGTTCTATTGGTGTTTACTCGTATTATACTAATATTTTACTTTTATTTCCAATTACGCTTTTACGGCGGTAGGCCACGAAATACGTAAGACGCATTGCACAACAGTTCTGTACATTTTAAATAAAAATAACATCAAATTCACATTTTCATTATGGACGCACTGAATCAGGCGAAGAAAGAACTAACCTCTGCGGCCGGGGTCGGCCTGTCGTAAAAGGCGACACAACAACCCACCCTAGCTACGTGGTAGGGCCTCGAGCCCGTCTGGATGGCGATCACCTTTGATCTTAAGTATGCCGCCATAATAACCTTGCGTTGTGTTCCGGCATTAGTGACCCAAGTTCTTGTACCCTTATGGGACAGCAGCGTGTTCGCGATGCCACCGGCGTTACATCATAGGCGACGGTAACTGCTAAATTCTAAGCGAGCCGCCAGACTGTCGGCTGTCCTACAGCAATAAAAAAATTGTGCTGCAAATAATATACAAGGAACCTATAAAACCCTCCAATTAAGCTGGACCTTATTTCAGAAGAGGATTTATAAGCAAATAGTCCCATTAGGCATCAACATACGAATAGTTGAAAGCCTTAATTTTAAAGTGGCTACTTGATATCGAAAGTTTAGGTTCACAATAAAAAAAATCCTTCGTTTATTGCTGTGGGACAGCAGACAGGCTGACGGCCCACTTAAGAGCAGCTTCAGAGTCTATACAAGTATACAAGGTACCGGATTTACCTTCTTTTTAAGCGTTTCATTTCTATTACCCCATTGTGGCAGTTTACGACCTCTGTGGCGTAGAGGTTGGTTTGGAAATTAACTTGGATAAAACCAAGGTAATGACAAACAGGGATGGAACTGACATAAGAATAACCATCAACCAAACCACCATAGAACAAGTAAAGAAGTACGTTTACTTAGGGCAGGAGATCCGAATGGGCAAAGACAACCAGGAAAATGAGCTTCACAGACGGATAAGGCTTATGTGGGCAGCCTACTCGAAACTCGACTTTGCTTTTAAGATGAAAATCTCTGCAGAACAAAAAGCTAGGATTTATAATCAGTGCATCCTGCCGGTGCTCACTTACGGCGCCGAAACCTGGGTGTTCACCAAAGATATCATAAATAGATTACAAGTGGCCCAGAGGGCAGTTGAGAGAAAGCTGGTAGGAGTGACACTGATGGACCGAAAAACTAACAAATGGCTTCGAGAACAAAGCAAAGTCGCAGACGTAACAACCCGAGTAAGTCACCTAAAATGGAGGTGGGCTTGCCATGTTGCCCGAAAGAAAGAGTCTTGGGTCCAGGCGACTCCTTGAGTGGAGGCCGTGGGGAATGAGCGCCCTCAAGGAAGACCACAGATGCGCTGGAAAGACGACATAAAGAGGGTCGCTGGTTCCAATTGGATCCAGAAAGCTCAATGTCGCGCCGAGTGGAAAAAGTTGGAGGAGGCCTACACCAAATTGGTTGAAGGAGGATAAAAAGAAAAAAGAGAAAAGAAGAAGTGGCGTAGAGGCTAAAGTCCGGTTCCCATCTTGCGTCTTGGTGTTTATGTATAATATGTATTTATTTACAAAAGAAAAGTATATATGTAGTATATCAGTTATCTAGGATCTATAACACAATTGCTATGCCATTTTGGGACTAGATGGCATTAAGTGAAATTTTGCTAATCCACACTTTATTTAAGAAGTATTTTAAATGGCATGCATATGATTTACTGTAGTTTTTACAACTTAAGTATTCTTAATTCAGATACAAACGACTTTAAATTTACAAGGCTTCGATATTTATTACCACAGAGGATAGCACTGATACTGTTGAATGACGTAACTGAAGTTACGTCCCTTTATACGCACAAAGTCTAATACGTTCAGCGCGTAGATTGCGTTACCCCCTGTAATAACTCCGTAATGACTGACTGACAACCAGCTGATAGTTTAATATCATATAATGACAGGGGGCGCCTTGTTAACGACGATATTTGGTGAATAATGAAGTACGAAGGCTTTCTAGGAATATTTTGGGGAGTATATCTTAGTAAATTTTTTTAAAGACCCTGTGAAGGGTGAAACCTGTCGCAGGACATATACATACGCCCAGATCAGAACAAATTATTAGCATTATAATTTCCTCTTTATCTTCTTAGCCGTATTGCCATTTGGGGTCAATGTAGTACATAGCATAACTGCCGTATTTTTCAAGCTATATATGCCAGTTTTTTATGTTTCTTGCTCATTTTTAAATTTTATAAAGTACATAATTTTAATTTAATATTATAACATTTATTTAATTTATACAAGAGCGCCTTATAGTCTGAAAATGTATGCATACTGGACGTTAAAATACAGCAATTTTTTAAAATACTTTCAGATGATACAAATATTTTGTCCGGCATGGACAAAGCTACGTACAAATTAAATGAGTCGTTTAGTTGACGATTCAAAAAGAGTTTTGTGGAAAAAAAAGGAAATTTCAATAGAAGATTGAGAAACAAATTAACCATAAGAAATAAAAAAATAAAACAGAAATATGTGTATATATTTGTCACTCATCCAACCAACACTTTGTCAGCACCTTGAATTATGACGTGCTAAAACACAGCGCAGTTTTTGATTTGAAGATCTACATACAGATCTACAATCTACAGATTAGGGGTGTGTGTGTGTGTATTATACACAATATACACACACACACGCACACACACACACACACACAAACACATAAATAAACAGACACACAGACACACACAGTGGATCACATTTGACCCTAGTATCTTAACCAAAATAAACTCTAGGTTATTTATAATATAAAATGATATTTAAAAATAGGCATGAAGTGCACCACAAACTATCATGGTGCTATTGAGCGTTCCATTTTAGAAACAATAATTAAGATCGAAAGAGATTCACCATAAAAATGAGTAACTACTTCAAAACAACGTCAGTCGTTGGGTTATTTAGCAACATTAAAGAGCATTTATCGCGTGAGGGGGACACGCGATTATATTTGGATTATTGCTGCCCCTATAGAGCAGTATTAATTTGCAGACCCGCCACTTTGTGCAGCTCTGTCACTTCAATCACTGCGATCAGGGTTGTCGCATTCAATGTCATACAAATTCGATAGATTTTTAAACAGTGGGTTTATGATGCACATAAGTTTTAACTTCTACGACTTCATCTTCTAGCGATAATATATTGAAGTCATTGGTGGTAGTTGGTTATTCGATAAACATTTTGGATTTAAATAATTTAAGGTCGAATTGCAATATTGAATATTTAGTTCTGACTTTAGTTCTGCAGAAGGTTACTTCTAGATATACTATTTGAATTTAACCTCCTGACCTCAAACCTCTAAATTGTTTATGTCGAATATATTCGCCAGACCACAAAATTTTTAATTTTAAAAGCTTGCATCTACTACCAGGCGAGGTTGATTAGAGCCCCAAAGGTCTACGAGTAAGGAGGTCGCCTACCATTCAATTTATTTCTGTTACCGAAATATTTATAATTCGCAATTATGAATTGACAACCTTAGTTTAACAACTTTTATATCTAATATTATAATGTATAGTTTGAGGCGGTTCAATGGAGTGTGGCCAGGCCATAAAATGGACGGTCTTTGATGGTTCAGCAAACCCCCGTTTGGGGATCGAGATGTTTTTGCGTAATTAGTGGTAATGCGTCTCTGAAGTTAAGTGGTACTTACGTTTGTAACGAGTATTTTGTATATATCTATTTCATATAGATGTAATTATATCCGGCTTTTTATAATATAGTAAGTAAGAGTATATAGGTAAGAGGTAGGTACAGTCGGAGACCAACTTAAAGGTCATGGATATCACTGAGCTACTAACATAGGTACTATATGTACGTATCTAAAAAACAAAGTTTATTTGTAGTATCGATGAATATATAAAATACGCTACGTATTTAAGCGAAGAAAATGATTGTTGTAAATTTCCGGAATCAAAAATTTGAGCAAGCACCTTATTTCCTCCCCCATTCAGTACCAGTATACAATAAACTCTCCATTGATATAGATTTATATATATTTTTTTACATTAGATATGTCTTTATAATTTGGTCATGTGAATTCAGTATAAAATGAACCTTAATTCAATAGAATTAAGAGCTAAATTAGGACTATCGTTATTGTTACAGAAAATATAGAATTTAAGAGGAATCAAATACAAATATTCAAAATATTTCATTATGGAGGCTACATTGTTCGCTCCCCCATTTTTCAATATAAAAGTTTGGAAAGACATGCTTACGCGAAGTTTTTTGACCGTTTTGTTTGCATATCAGATTCAAATTTGACTTTAGCATTAGATCTCTTTTATTGTATCGAAGGGTGGTTTTTCATTGTTAATTCTTGTTTTAATGAGCTCCATGGCGTAACAACTCTCGCACATCGAATACCTGCGGGGATATGCGATTCTCGTCTGAGTCTTGGTATCTATGCATAGTACGTAGTTATTAGTTATATAATTTTTTTATTGTTGAGTAACAGCAGTCTGACGACCCTCTTAATAATAAGTAGTTACCGTCGCCTATGGATGTTTGCAACACCAGTGGCATCGCGAACACGTTGCTGTCCCATAAAGGTACAGGAACTTAGGTCACTAATGCCGGAACACAACACAAGGTTATTATGGCGGCATACTTAAGACCAAAGGTGGTCGCCATCCAGACGGACTTGGGGCCCTACCACGTAGCTAAGGTGGGTTGTTTAGTTGCCTTTTACGACAGGCCGGCCCCGGCCGCAGAGGTTAGTATTCTTTCTCCGCCCCTGCACGGATAGACGTTTATGGATATTTGCGACGCTAGGGGCACTGCAAACCCATTCTGCTGTCCCATAGATATTGCAACCTGGGTTATGAAAGCCGGAACACAATACATAGTTATCATGGCCGTATACTCATAGGCCAAGGGTGGTTGCCACCCAGACGGGCTTGTGGCTATACCAAGTTATTAGGGCTGTTTTGTCGCCTTTTACGACATGCCCACCCCGGCCACACGGGTTAGTACTCTTTCTCCGCCCCTGCACGGAGAATGTATAAAAGTATTCTGTTATATCAGTTGTTCATTACACATAATCAAAGCGTTCTTTGGGAATAGATGTCGCTGTGTCTTGTCACACTATATTTATTTTGTGATTCACAGATGTGTAGGTATGAGGTCTAATCATGATCTACGTAGACCAAATAAACGTCAAGGCCTTAGCGCAGGAATTAGTTTTCTGAATTGGAGATCATATTTGAAGGTCTTTTGTGTATATCTGATACATCTTTCAATTTCTATTATAAGATTCAAAATTATAGAATAGAATAGAATAGAATATTCTTTATTGCACACAGATAATAATAAAATAAAATGAACATAGACTTAAACTAAACAAATGTACAATTGGCGGTCTTATCACTAATAGTGATTTCTTCCAGACAACCGTCTTAATAACAATCAATATGATCTGGAATAGGTCGGTCATTGTGCGCATCAGTATCATATAAAAAAAAATAATAATAATAATAAAAAATTATATTCAGCTGTTCTATAAATCTTCCATATAATTTTAATGCTTATATGCTAGAAGTTTCACGGAATATCATCAACGATGTATGCGCTTAAGACGAGAAGAAGAAAATTTAACATTACCATGTTAGCATCAAATACTGATTTGAAGTTATGACTACGGTGCTTAGTGTTTCTTATTTTTTAACTCGAAAGAACTCTTTCAACTAATGCTCGTAGCAAACGGTCTTGGGATAAACTAGGTTATTAAGTTAGAGTTGATGGTGAGTAAGACTTACCTCCAGGGCTGAAGATAATGAGGTTTTCTCCTGCTTTAAAGTTTCCACGCGACTTTTGTATTGCAGCAGTGATCGGACGGTTTCTTCCATCCTAGAAAGAAAAGAGAAATAAATTAGAATTGTTTTATAATCTGAATTGAATGAATTATTTTATTTCTATACAAGACAAGAAAATGCCTGATGGTAAATAATATAGGCCACATACTACATATATTGGAAAGCTGTGGGAATTTCACATATAGGTCCAAAGCAAACGTTTATTGCTTTAGGTTACATATTTGGCATTCTTATTACTTGTATATTAAATACACAGTAAATATTGCAGTAAAAAAGTCTCAGTGGAAATACTGGTCAAAATGTGCTTCGAATAGTCTGTCAAGTTGGGAAGTATTGGACGTGACCGGAATTGGCGGAGTTTATCACGTCGTTTCACTTACATCGCAATTTTGATCTATTATCACTTTGTAAGTGGCTGTATAAATATTATCGCTTGTCAGTAGTTTTACTCGTGCAATATTTACATATATAATTATAATACCGCCCATAAAATCGTACAGCTAGGCCTCCCCCTAAAGGGAACGCATGGTATACCCGCCATACTTATCTAAGACAGATTGGCGAGTTACACATACCAGTGCTCTCGATACGCTGGTTTCAAATGTAAATCGCCATTAAGATATCTATTAATTATTAATAATATAATTATACTTTTCACTGTATACTAAATATATTTTTCACGGAAGTATACTCGACTCTATTAAAACAGAAAGCAGTTTTAGCTTCTAAAAATATTGCATTTGTGTTAAAAACATCTATATTTCAACATTTGCGCTGGCATTAAATAAATCATCGCCCAAAAATGTTGCGTTTTCTTACACTTCGGTGACAGATGTGCTACGTTAATGTAGTATGACATCCGCCATTGCCAACCTTAAGCTATTTATCGTCTAACTCGGTTTCGCATAGAGTTAATTTTGAGTATATTATCTCCGTACATGGACGGAGTAAGGATACTAACCCCTGCAGCCGGGATCAGCCTGTCGTGAAAGGTGACAAAACAACCTAGCTACACGGTAAAGCCCAAGCTCATTTGGGTGGTAACTACTTTTAGTCTACAAGTATGCCGCCATAAAATTTGTATACAGCAGCATGTTCGCAATGCCCCTAACGTTGCAAACATCTATAGGCGATGGTAATTGCTTACTATTAAGTGGGTCGTCAGCATGTCTGTTGTTAATCAGCAAAAAAAAATATAGTGTGTAGTCTAGTCTAAGAAGTTTTTCATTTTTTCTTTTAAACGTGAAGCAAAAAACGTGAGAAAACAATTTAAGTCATTAAAGGTTATATTTTACAAAACCACTCTTCTCTGTTCTCCAAAAAAGTTCTCTTCTTCCACCGTCTGTAAGCTAGCAGGAGTAACCGTTCATAATTTTCAACGTAACATTTATCTTTACACTAGCAGAACGGCAAATTATGTTCTGCAAAAAAAAAAAAAAAACATGCGGGACAGTCTTTGGGGACTGCCAATGGAAGTGAAAACTGAGTAAATTGTGAATTGTATCGTCGAGCATTAGATTATTATTTTCGATTTATTTTTGGTTTATAAAGAAGTGTTTATGATCAAGCAAGCACGTGTTTTTGTTCACCCAAAAAGCGATCAACGCGCCTGAAGAAGTTTTCACTTCAAAAACTCAACTATATTTCATTGTAAAGTCGCAATTCTAATAGTACAAGTAATGTAATGCAATCCTTTACAAAATTACATTATAGAATAAATCTTAAGTCATTGTACTATCTATAGTATCATTTACTGGAGCAAAAATAGCTCATGGAAAGCGTTCGGTGACGATGACGCGAGTTCCATGATTTTTGTTCACCCAAAAAGTGCTCAACGTGTCTAAATAAGTTTACACTTCAAAAAATAAAAAAGGACTCGCGACAAAAAATAGCATATGCCCTTCTCCAAAGTCCAATCTATTTCTACAGTGAAATTCAATAAAATTGGTTCAGCAGTTTAGGCGTGAAAACGAAATTATAATATGTATCTCCGTAGCGTTTCGTTTAACATATTTCGGTACATGCCGAATACTCGCATATGGGTGTTTATGTATAATATGTACTTATTCACAAAAAAAAAGCATCAAAGTGTATAAGTTGTCTAGTACCCATAAAATAAGTGCTCTGCAACTATTTTGGGACTAGAGCGCGCTGTGTGAATTGTCTCAATATATTTATTTATTTAACTACGCACAAATTACATTATACATCTTCTGAGTTGACTTTCTCTAAGCGCGACCCAATCAAGCGAAAACGTTTATAATCCCTGAATTAATTAGAATCTTTGCAATTTTAATGTTCATTTCGACCGACTTGCGTGTAAAGGTATTATGCAAAGCTCTCGGTCCTGAGCAGGATTACTGGATAATTCTTAAAACAAAAACCTCTCTTGCGGGTGAAGCGTCCCTGTTTTAATTATTAATACTCGTTTCAAAGAGAGATTACCCATGTTTTCGTGGTAATTTTACGAGATGTTGTTTTCAGTAATATTGTGAGCGTATGAACAGAACACTACGTTAGAATAGATGATAATTTTGGCACTGTTTTGTTTTATGTGGTAGCCTAGTATCATATTCGTGTCACATAGGTCACATGTTTGCCTCCCATTAAGCCTCTTAGACAATTATATGGCCTAAATGATACTTTTTTATATATCAATCACTATATAATAGTGGTGGGTATTTGGGCTGATCTGTAATATGTGTTATGCGACAACTATTGCTACATTTATACATCTATACTATGACAACACAATGATCGATTCCATAACAAACTTATTCCATACCAATCAAAAGTAGAAACGCTTTAATATTCAATTTATAAGAAATATGCTTAAAATAATTTTAAAACTATACTATATTACAAAAGAAATGAAAAAAGAAACCAAAAATACGATAATAATAAATTGATTCCAAAAATAATTGATTGTAGAAAGAAACGCAGCGAGGAAAAGCGTCATTACCAACATTTTTGTGTCAAATAGCGGTAAATATCTACTTAAAATGTTAAATATCAAAATACTGTTGCCAATATCAAATTCTATGATGGCCATTCTGTTCAAAAAACCTGGAATCGTAATAAGTACAGAGATTTTCTTAATTAAATTGTGAATTTTACTGTAAAATAATAATATTAAATACTGTGTAGCGCTTTTTGCTTATATATTCTTTTCAAGGTGTCGATTCCACGTGTTTCAGTTATATATGTAAGTAATGAAATTATAGAAACGAAGTCGCGGTTATAGCCAGTGTTTTAATGGCTAAAACATAAACAAGGAGATGTTCGTCCAACAGGTGTGGAATGTTAATCAAAAAGGCTCGCCGGTCGATATACTGCCGTGACTGGCTGCAGTAAAGAGGCCTATGTTTAAAAAACAACAAAGCCTTAAATTACGATGTAATAAGAGCCCGAAGTTTGGGTGATTGACCCCCAATATTCCCAAAAAAATCCATGTGGGAAATTCGCAACTTTTTTAATACCCATTTTAAATTTTTTAAAGTGAAATTCGACTAAGGATTATAAAGTTTAAGCGATGTGTGTTAGAACAAAATTACTGGTGTAACTTTATAATTATGTAACACTAAAAATGATTGTGTTGGTATGGTTTAAGAAGTCCTACTAAGATTATAAGGAACTAGGTTCATTTAAACTGTCGGTTTGGACATCTTAAACATCGAACAAAGCTGATGTAAGAGTTTTCTGTCAGACTAGATACAACTGTGATTGTTATTGTATGTTAAATTAAAAACGAAATATGTGTTTGTGCGTTTGTTGGATTCATTAATTAATTTATTAGTTAAATAAAAATAGTTCTGATTTTTTTTAAACGCATATGGTTTTTTTAATTTGCACATTTGTCAATTACCATCACCTCATAGAATCTTGGCTGTTATTTTTCTTTCACATTCTTAAAATTTTAACACCTTAGATACTAGCTCTGAGTATTTTTAGTTTAAATCTAATTCTGGCTACCCCATCACGTTCCTTTATAGTTGTAAAAAGCGACTAACGGACTTCTCTTGCTAGTTCACAAATAACGAAGTAAGGAATTTTCATTTTAATGTGGCTTTTCTCCAGGATATGGATGTGTTACAGAAGGGCATTAATGCATTTCAAACAATAATACTAGTATTATCTTGTGTTTGTAAAAAATCATTAATTGCCAACTAATAGTAATTAAATATCACGCAAAGTATCTGCTGAGACTTCTTTGTTACAGAGATACATTTATTGGAAAAGTTATTCAATAGTTTCACTCCTTCGCGAGACCCATTCCATCCATTCAAGTCTTCGAATATAATAAGCTTTTGAGTCTCCTTCAATCGTGTTCATTAGATATGATCTATTAATTTCACGAACTCTTGAGTTCTGATTGTTTGCTTTGTTACAGTAGGTAAATTCGTTATATCTGTCATCGTCATAATCTTTCTTCTTCTTTCGTTGTTACCGATGGCATCCAAAATATTTTGGAGTTCGCAATCCCTTTTATTGACTATACTACAAATAAAATAAAGATGTGCTTACATGTTTTAATGTTTCGACGACCCCTGTGGCGTAACGGGTTCAATTCCCGTCTCGCGTCTGGGTGTTTATGTATAATATGTATTTATTTACAAAACAAAAGTATATATGTAGTATATTAGTTATCTAGTACCCATAACACAAGTGCTATGCTAATTAGCTTGGGACTAGATGGCGATGTGTGACTTATCCCAATATATTTATTTATTATTAACTAGCGTTCCGCCCCAGCTTCGCACGGGTATTTAACAAAAATTTCAAAATGAAAAATTATATATGTTACCGATAATCTGTATAATACGGTATTCTATACAATACCTAGGCAATGTATAGAATACCTAAAACGTTAAGGTAATGTATGAAATATTTTTCATTTTATACTTTGCCTAGGCATTCTATATAATACCGAATGCGCTGCCGGGAATGTGTGTAAAAGACGATAGCAGAGGAGACTACGGGTTCTCATTCGTGTAGAAAATGCATTAAACCCATCCATGCTATTTGTGCTGCTCCGGAGAAAGATGATTAAAGGCTATGGTTCTAAAGTTTTTTGTCCTTTATGTCTACAAAACACCTTAGCTGTAGGGAACCGCATTAGTTTTAAAGAAAATTTTCTCCTGTGCCAATAGGTACTACTGTTAGAATCCCTGTTCCGGAAGTCGACAGAGGTCGCGGCAAAATATTGGCTGTAGTCTTACAAAAAACAAATGACGAACTTTATAAAATTGGAACAAAGCAAGGTGTTATAAAGACGTTGTATTCAAGACAGCAGTTTACAGTTTGTCATCAAGAATTACTTAAGAAAGAAGATGTCCCTAATGAAGAAACGACGCTCCGTACAGTTGCAAATCGGCAATCTACGGGGACAGTACTATATATGATTGTTTATTTAATTACTAATAAGGAAGTATTGATTAAATAATTTCTGAACTAAACTAAAAACTTGATAACACAATGAAGCGTATTATTGTAAACCCACTAAAACATTTTTTTAACAAAATTACGATATATCGTTAGAAAACTGTCGAAGCTGTCTACATAGATATTAACTTTTTATTGCTCAAATGTATATCCTATATTTCTTCATATGATATTTAATCTTTTATTTTGCGTATCGAATCAAATCCCACTAAATAGGCAAGGTTCAATTCACGAGCTTCCAAAAAATATTGTTATGGTGGGCTTCGCAACTACACGCCTCTATTGTTTACAATCTTCCTAATGTTCATAAACACCTCATCCTGTGTGTTGCTATTTATTGCGTGCAGTTTATACGTCTACCCTCAAAATTCCAAGTTAGTGCGCCCTTACATTTTTAATAACAAACCCTTAAAGTGGGTCACATTCAGTATTGCCAGCTTAAATCATGAAATACCAAACCAAAAATAAATATATGTTATAATATAATTATGTCTGTATAAAGTTCAGATACTAAACGTTTGTTTGTTCAAAATTATATATTAGTTTTTCATCCTTAGCAATGCTTTAAAAATTAGTTCTTCTTTGTTGAGTTTACCATTATGGAACAGCAGCGTGTTGGCAATGCCACTGGCGTAGCAAACACCCATAGGCGACGGTAACTGCTAAATTCTAAGCGGGCCGTCAGCCTGTCTGATGTCCTGCAGCAATAAAAAATAAAATAGCAGGTAACCTGGCAACATCCAGTTTTTTGCTAAGAGCACGCCAGAAAAAATGAATAATGGTTAGTTTCAAATTCTTATAGAATTATTATTACTATTAAATATAAAAAATTACTATTTGAAATATAAAATAAAGGTACCAACATATGAATAGACTAAATAATTTACCTTGCCCACTTTATGTAAAGTGTATCTAAGAACAGAATTGTTCGAAATGCTATCACAGAGTTTTTTTAATTATTTTATGATGAACATCAATATCTATTAAGTTTCTTTTTGTTTTTATAAGTTTTTAATCTTGTTGCAATTCGATAATTTCACTTCGGAGCTAGCAAGATACTGGGTATATCGTTTTTTTGCGTCAGTTCTTTTTCATGAAATTATATTTTTTCTGTAATGGGACATTTTTATGATAAGAGACTGTCGTGACTACCCTGACCCTGAAACATATTTGAACGTCTTGAATTCAGTAATTCGCATTTTAGAATTGTTTAGTAACGTTGCAGTTGAATAGTCTTGAGCATTATTACATATACCTCTAAAATTTTATTACAATGTTTCAAGAATAGAAAATTATGTCAGCAACTGGCAACACCATAAATATACACCTGCGGCCTAAACTGGCATTTTACACGTGTATCGCTTGTCGTCTGTGGGATGATGTCTTAACACAATTCAGAGATTCGGTATAACATAATGGCAAGTCGCTATTTTCCCGTCATTTTGGTGTTTATAAGAAATTTTCGTGGCATATTTCCTTCTTTCTTGAACGAGGTCGTAAAATAGGGTTGGCGAATTGAAGGGATATAATTCTCAAGTTAGATAGACTGGTTTTTTTTTGCTGTAAGACAGCAGACAGGTTGACGGACAACTTAGCAGTTACCGCTGCCTATGGTTTGCAACGCCAGTGGTATCGCAAACACGCTGCTGTCCTATAGGGGTATAGGAATTTAGATCACTAATGCCGGAACACAACACAAAGTTATTATGGTAGCATACTTCATACGGTCTTAGTCTATACCACGTAGCTAGTAGGGTGGGTTGTTTTGTCGCCTTTTACGAAAGGCCGACCTCGGCCGCAGAGGATAAAATCACGGTTATGTAATCTTAGCTAAATTCGGGTCAAGTCTGAGTTCAGAGTACTTATTTCTCTAATGGAAATTTTCTCTCTCAAATTTCCTCCGTGCACGGACGGAGTAAGAATACTGACAACTGCGGTCAGGGGCCGCCTGTCGTAAATGGCGATAAAAGCACTTTAGCTTGGCGGTAGAGCGGTAGCTCCAAGCTCACCTGGATGGCAACCACCTCTAGTCTTTAAATATGCTGCACTAATAATCTACATTATACAACTGAATAAGTGAACACGATAAATTTGGAACAGTAAATTGTCTCGAGAACTTTCCAGAATCGTTTGCTAAGGACCTTACCTTATATATCCCGAAATGTATACCTAAGTATACATTTCGGGAGACCCAATTAGGGCAGGCAGCGTGAACTCCGATAACGAGAGGTCAGAGGGTCACAGGATTACAAAGACCAGCACACCTTTGATACGGTTATTATGGAAAGTACACTGAGTAACAAAAACCTATGAATGTACAGTCAGCTTCCAAAGTGCACGATCGTTATCAACATTATTTTGTCGTTTATTTTCTTTGTTACGATTAAATTTAAAAAAATGTTATCTTATAAAAATGGAAAGACTATTTTACAACTCCTATGTCTTCTTAGGAAAGCCTAGTCTTTTCTAGTCACATATCTTATTTTTAGTCAGGATTTTACAGCCACGACTCTTAAAAAATCAAATATATACCAGTATGCTTGTATATTTGATACATTTGGTCAGTACGGAAGATCCGAAGCTACATTTCATAAGCGTCCAATAATGAATTACGAGCACCGGAAGTGAACCGTTATGATTTATATAGCCTGAGCCTTAGACAGGGGCAGCGATTAATAGATTTAATATCAACTCATGAAATTATATGAAGGAATTTCTATTTAAAACCTATAACGATTCTATATAACCTTAATTGGCTTCTAATATCCCAACTATATATTAATAAACTAGTTGTTACCTGCTACTTTCTATTATTAGTACTATTATTACTAGTACTATTATTAGCAAATACAGTCCAGTAGTTGGTGTTAAATTCTGTGTTTTAACACATTTTGATAACATGCATATCGCTTTCATTATGTACATATTTTGTTTATCAAAGAGATAGATAGTCTTAAATGCATTTATTATGTAGTACTTTATTTGTTACTAAAATTTTCTGTAATATCACTTATATATTTTTAACACTTTGTACTCAAAGCCTTTTCCGCTAGCACGAATAAACAGCTAGGGACGATTTTTGGCAAATCGGAGAAACGTTTTATATGTATTTTAAAATGATGTATAGACAAACAAACATGTAAAAATCGTAATATATTAAGATCATCATCATCATCTCATCGTAGTATCCCGGTTGCAACTCAAACTTCCGTTTCGGTGCCCGGGGTCCGCTTTCCGACTTTTTCTACTCCACTTCGCAAGGTCTTCAGCGTCCCTGGTAGTGAGCCCATTGGCACGCATATTACCCTTTACGACGTCAAGCCAGCACCTTTTGGGTTTACCCCTCTTGCCGGGACCCGGCGGAGGCGGCATGGCGAGACATTTGTTTCCCACGTAAGCATCCGGTTGCCATAAAACGTGGCCGTAACAACGGAGCCTACACTCCTGCAATTTATCCGCAATGTCACGGACATGAAGACCGCCACGAATGCGGGAGTTCCTAACGCGGTCCTTCCGCGTCACTCCACACATCCACCGCAGCATATTCATCTCCGTGACACGCAGTTCTTAATATATTAAGATATATACGAGTATTTAAGACGTATAGGGTCTGCTTATTTAATAGTAGTAGTAGTATCGCTCGAGTTGAAACCTCAAATCAGCCCGGACGTCGTTTCGATGGCGTCCGAGAGCAAAGGGTTAAAAGCGCCATTAGAAATATCGACGTAAATATTTATTACTAATTTTCCAGATTTCGAACCCTGATCTTTTGATTGTCAGATATATGTATGTGTGCGATACGTACTGTATTCATATTTAATATTTCAGTAGTTAAATAAAAGTTTGTATATGACAAACATATAACTTTACAAAACATATAACTTTACGACAAACTTTACAAACATATAACTTTAATACAAAATGCGGGTTAATAAAAAATAATATTATATATTTGTAAAACCGTTTTAGTGTGACGTATAATTTTCGTAACACCCTTTATTCTCCATAAATCCATAGTGTACAAGTACTTGGTGCTATTATCTCCATCTGCCGTGTGTCCGAACCAATATCTCAGCAGCCAATGTGGCTACACGGTCCTCGATTAGCCCGTTATAGCCTCAATAATGGCCGGCCAACCGTAAATACTCACCTATTATGACGTACCGTATTTATTACGTGGTGTGGGTAATATAGGTGGTCATCGCCTTTTTGTCATAAAGTTTACTTGGAGAATATTTTTTTTTATTCATACAGATCCTATTATATGCGTTTTATTTAAATTACCACTTTGAAATGTCGAGGTGTATTGATAATTGTTTTCATAGAGCAATATTGCGGTACTTTGTTTTTTTACGTGACTATTCTATTGCAAATTTGTTAATCCGGTTATTAATATAGCACAAAGAAGTTTGTTTTTGCTTTATTGCATTACTACTCGTTGCACCCGTTGTTTGTTTTTTAATAAACAGACTTAAGATCTTATACGGAATATGGTGACTAAGTTGGACTTTAAAATATAAAATTACTGACGTCTGACCCCTACTTCGGAAGGAAACTACAAACATCGCCCTTATTTTGCCGATAATTAGTTAGTAGGCGGAGAAATCCATTTGTCGCGTATTATGACAATTTATGATTAAGATAGGTTCGTTCTATTTTTCCCGATAAGTGAAATCTCACGGCTAAAAAAATTATTATCTCAAAAAAATAGAAATCACGTTATCGCGTAGGCCTTGACTCACGATATTCGAACACAAAGCCATTCGATATCACAGTCCAAGGCCTCGGCCTCCAAGTTTGTTTCTGGCTTTTAACTAAAATATATAAAACTTATATTAAGTTTGGCATGTTATTGTGTATTCATTATTGAAGAAATAAAATAAACATTGTTTTGCATCAGTAAATCAAATAGATTTTGGATAGGTTTATCTTCGATATTTTGTGCAAAATGTCCATTATAGTCATTATTGCTGAGGCCTAGGCCTTTTCTAGAAAAAGAAGTAGACTCAAAGAATGCTGACCTGACGTCATGTCATGTCTGACAACATGTGTAACTATGGAGTCAGCACCAAGAATGCTGACGACTTTAATAATTATCTAAGTCAACAACTGAATTCTATATATCAGTTGTTGAAAAAACTGTTTAATATTGCCAGTGTTAAAACTGTTTGTAAAATCATGATTTAGTAATTTGACGTTGAAGCTACACGAGCTGTAAATTCAGTTTAAGCTGGTGAAGACGCGATAAACATACAAATGCTAGCGAATAAAAACACATAACGTGTGGTCGGTTAAAGATTTTAGGCACTTCCATTATCGATAATATAGGAAATAGGAATCTCCCCAAGAGAACCAAAGAGACCTGTCAGTCTAATCTATACTGCGACAGGATCGTTAATGAAGCAAACGATTCCTGGAGTGGAGACCGTGTCTTAGTAAACGTAATGTCGGTATCTCAGCTTAATAGAATCACGCAGGTCAGGACTGTATGAAACCTATTATAAGTCTAAGGACCAGGCATACATCCAGTAGTAGATAACAATGTCAATAGTTACCATAAATCTTATTGATTGACATAATCATTCACACAAACCTTTTGTAGAGATAACTTAGAATTAAATAACCTATTTGTTTGACGCAAGTTCTGTACGAATAAAGCTGTGTAAGCCTCCTTTCTAAGTAGGTTAAAACAAATTTGAGAAGGTTTCATAACTGAAGTAAACCGGCTTAAGATAATCGTTGGCAAATCGTGCCCAATAAAGGTGACTCGTGAACTTTGTTCCGAGTATTTAAACGTTAAATCTCAAAAGGTAGGAGAAGGGATTATTTCCTTCTGTTGCCTTCTCGACGTCATTAAGTTTTAGACACGTATGTACATTTCGCTTTACATATATGTTTTATTATTGTGTTAAAATGGATACGATATTCACGGAATAGTGCAACAATATCAATATCACAATTTGGTATATAATATATGCTTAGTTCAAATCTTAAGAATTTTAAATTAATATCCGATCACAATTTCGGGTTTTTAAAGTATATATATATATATATATATATATATATATATATATATATATATATATATATATATATATATATATATATATATATATATATATATATATATATATATATATATATGTAGATGTATGTAGATGTCAGTATTATTTCCCCGCCCCTGCACGGATAAGAATTAACGCATACATCCACAGTCGTATTACCAAAATTATAATTTTTTTACTTCTATCATTGTTTTCAGGGATATATTTACAACCTCTAATGTAGCACTGTACATAGTCAATTTCGAGTTGCTGCATTATTTGTAAATAATACTGATTTTAATACTTGGCATGGTAAATAGATTCGATGTCTCTAATATATTCTAAGCCTCAGTATTTCTGAATCGACTCTAAAGATTTCCTATTACATATTATCAATAATATGTAGTAATATCATTCTTTATCCATTAATATTATTGTAACATTTTACAGAATAATCCAAACAATTTAAAATACCAAACAAAGGAACAATATGTATGTTAGAACACGTATACGCTAGAGAATTTCACGTATAACGTAAGCCTTTCCCCTTAATAATGCCTCCAGTGTTATGTCACTTTTAGTTAAACGTTGAATTACTTGAGAAAATTCATAGCATTCATCACGAGACGTGAGCGTTTTACGCGAGATTACACCATTCGAGCTTAATGTTAAATACTTTGTGATACAAAATAATTTTCTGTGTAAAAGTTTTGAATTTTAGAAATTATAATAGGTAATAAAAGCAAGGCCTATTAAAATTTATTATAATAATAAAAAATAGAGACCAATTATTAGTTAATTTTATAAATTGTATACATACATACAAAAATTCTATACATATAATATCAATTTGAAATGAAATGAAAGAATGAATGAATGAATGAATGAAAAACTCTTTATTGCATACAGATACTTAAAACTATCATAAAATATGTATACAAAAATATAATGCTGTATGACAAAGGGCGGCCTTATCGCTTAAAGCGATCTCTTCCAGGCAACCCGTCAATTTGATGATTTTTTTATACTGGAACATAATTGAATAAGATATAATTATGAAATTTTGTCGATAAGTCAGGCTTAATGGCTGAATCCTACTTGTCAATGCAAAAATAAATTTATTATTTAGAAGGTATTCAAGACGTACAAAATACATTAAGGGCGCGTTCCCACTATATCGTAACGATTAATTTATCGTTGGACGACTGTTTAGCTGTTCCCATTATAACGATTGTTTGTCGTAAAATTTTTTTATCGTTTAGCGACTATCGTATCTATCTGTTCCCATTGGATCGCGACGACATTTTATCGTTTCACGGCAGTCGCTTTGTCGTTTACACATCATTAGCAAGTTACAAATCTACAGTCACCTCTACGTGTAAACGAAGAGACGATATTTTTATCGTGGCTACGATAGATTTGCCGTCACGATTTAGTCGTAACGATTTTTATCGTTTTACGACTGTCGTGTTAGCCGTTCCCATTGTCATGACAATCTGTCGTCACTGCAAAAAATGTCGTAGACGACAGTAAGTCGTGTCGTTCTATATGTGAACACTTCCATTTAAACATATAAGCCACGACACTTAAAACACACGATTATCTGTCGTCACGACAAAGTGGGAACGCACTCTAATACTTACAAAAACATGTTGATATATTTTGACTAAAACAAGCAAAATAAGTAGTATATGCTTAGATGGATATTTGTTATTTTTTCCGTTCTTGAAAAAGCCACGTCTAATATGTATGTGTAATTGTGTATATTCAAATTCTAAAAAGGATATACAATATTTATTATACCCATTTAGAGATGTTCAAATATTTTTCATTTTTCCATTTCCCCTAAGGAGGGAAACTTGGCCGGAAGTGCCTGCGACTGTGGATAGCATTCATCCGGTAACGGAAGTGACGTCCGCGACACAATGGCGCCTGCGAGATTAGCAACGCCGGAGGCTGTAGGCTAACTTTTCGTATGAAAATTATCTTTTGAGTGTGGTTAGCCATTGTTTGGGGTGAGGAAACGTGACTGTTATAAATTATAATAATAATGAAAATAAAATAAAATTTTATTTGTAGACAGAAAAACTAATATTCATGTTAATTACAATTGAATTTATTTCTCTGAGAGAATTTTTACCATTTATCATCATTAAGCAGTTGCCGAGCTTCGCTCCAATCCGAATTCGATTGTCAGTGTAGTAAATTTGGCAACGATCCCTCTGGTATTTTATCCTTGACTAGATGTTCTTAGTCTTGGTCAAAGAGATTTTCTGTTGCGTATTGTCCGTACAATAAACATAATGTGCTTAGTTTGAAAATATGCCTATATGTACTGTGTGTGTAGGGTATGGCAGAAGAAACATGAAAGCAGAATAAATGCAGTTGAGATGAGAGCGTTAAGAAGTATGATAGGAGTTAAACTGAGTGACAGGATAAGAAATAGTGAGATAAGGAAACGTTGTGGTCTGAAAGAAGATGTAGTGACAAACATTGAGAAAGGTATGCTGAGATGGTTTGGCCATGTTGAGAGAATGAATGAAGAAAGATTGACGAAAAAAGTGTATAAGGCGAGTGTGAATGGAAGTGTTGGAAAGGGTAGACCTAGGCGGACGTTTCAAGACCAGATCAGGGACGTCTTGAAAAAAGGCTAGGTCAAGAGTACCCTAAACCGAAGGGCATGTATGAAGGGAATAATGAAAGTGGACGAAGCGAAACAAGTATGTAAGGATCGTAGCAAGTGGAAAGAAGTGGTCTCTGCCTACCCCTACGGGAAAGAGGGGTAATTTATATGTATGTATGTATGTATGTGTGTAGATATTCAATATTTTATATCCAGGTAATGTAAATAACTTAGTAATGTAACGTGAAAAATAGTTGGTAATAAGTTTAAACTCTATAAATCTAAAGACTTACTAACAAGAACCTGGTATACACCAAGCACACATCTTCAGGCTTATATTAAATTAATGCATAAACGAGTACTCTTTAAAAGTGGCCGAAAGTTGCACTAATGATCCTAGTATATAATTTACATCGTAAGATGACACCCCAAGACTCAAGCAAAGTATCCAGACAGACTTGACAGACATCAGATGATAAATGAACCCCCTACTTCCATCAGGTGAGGGGAGGGATTGATGGGGGCAACAATTTACATAAATGACGTCTAATAGCTCGCTTGGGTCGTCAGTTTAAGATATTGATACTGATGTAATCCAGTCTAGATGGCTAGGTGAAGGTATAAAGAAATTTTGAGTACAGAATTTCACCAAGCTACTATCTATACCAATAAATTTCATTATATTTGTAATTCTTACATTTTATGACTTTTTTTCTCACCCTACTTATCTACGGTTTATTTTAGGATTAAAACGCAAACACAAACATTGTTACGGCTTGTACAGAGCTGAAAGTTAACTAAAATATAAGCTTAGAGATGCTTGATTTAAAAAAAATTAGATAAAACAAAGCTTATATCCGAGACAGTTGTATTCCAAATATTGACTCTGAAACACTTACGCCATACCAATAAAAAAGCTATTCCGTGTACTCGTTACAGTATTTAGCCGAAATAAAGTAAAAAGGAAGATTTAAAAAATATATTTCTTTATTAGTATAGTCAAGTTGACGAACACTGAGTTGTTCAAATATAATCATAAACAGAATTAATGCCATATATTCCTTTCCCCCAAACGATCAATAAAAAGTGGACAATAAATACAAACATCACGTCGTGAACTAAAACCGCGAACAATAACTTTTTTATCACATAGGCAACAATGGATCGGGGTCAAATGTTGTATGGGACCACTTAAGTATCTTATACCGAAGAGGTTGTACTTTAATTTATGTAGAGAAACCTCGTTTTCTTTATATTTAACGAAGAAACGTTAAGTCAAAGGTTTATTATAACGAAATATTTTATCATTTATACTATTTTACTAAAATTATTTATTTTAAATGATATTTGTTTCGAGAAAACATTGCTTATTTTTATTCAATATGAATGATTGAGTATTATGTGATAAAAAACTTAAAATCCAGAGTCTAACGGGTGGCAAGACCATCGGGGATTGAAACTTTTTTTGAAAACCAAATCAAATCAAAATTATTTGCTGTATACATGGTATAACAAGATGTACAATGGTTATTTATTTATCGAATTTATCGAAATCTATTCAAGGCACGAGAATAGGAAATGACATGTATGGTCAATGACGCAACCAACGTGAAATAATTTCGTCCTATGACAGTACCTAACAGCGAGCCCCACGGTCCGAAGTTTTAAATCTGGATAGAACCGGATTTCACCACTTGTATAATGATGGCGTAAAGATATGATCGCAAGCTACGAAATCCCAACCCCAAATCTGAAGCTCTTAAGACAGTGAAAAACAGAATAGCTCTCTACCTACATAATATCTAAACTTAGCCATAATGCACAAAACATTACAAAGTGCTCATAAATTAATATAAACTATGAATAGCTTACAATTTAAAACAAATATTTTGTTAAGTTCAGTATGCATTAAAAAACCCATCAAATACTACAGGATAGTATAAAATATTACAATAAACTACCTTGTAGCAAGAAATTAATATTGTAAGCAAATATTCTCCGTCGTAGCGAGCACACTTCCATTTAAGTTGTAGCACTGCTACGCCGTAGCCGCTACGAGACAGGTGCTACGTAGACAGTTTTGTTCACTTTGCTGCGAGATAACGAAATGAAAATTGTTTAATGCCTTTTTAAAGAAGTGATTTATGCAACCATATTTCTTGGAATATATTATTTAAATAACGAATATTTGCAATTATTGTAATCAAATCAAGTATCTAATGTTTATATTACTTAACTGTCATCGCCACGTGTGTTAAAGACGGATCGGCGGGTTACATATACCGGTGATCTCTTGTACATAGCTATTGTATTTTAATAAGCATATTAGGCAAGAAAAAACGCCTTAGCGTTGCATACCATCGTGGAAACCGAATCCATGTCATCTAAGTTGTGTACTCGGCTATCACGTACTACGGTTATTTGATTTACATAAACGAGAAAAAAATATGTAAAAGATAAAAGCACAAATAATTTCGCGGGAAATGTATATTTCACCGACATCTCATCAACGCCCGTCGGCCGAGAAACAAATAGTTTCATTTCGTAGATCAATACATCTCGCGTAAGTACATCTCTTACGTATTATCTCACTTCGCTCCATACATTTACCAGTATGAGGCACAAGATAGATTTTCCCGTCATTTTCCTCCGTCGATCAAGCGTGAACGGTCATTGGGGATAATAGACGACAAACCATTTAGTTTTTTTTGAGAGCAAATAATTTAATGATAATATTACATGTAAAAGTGAGGTACTCGCTAGCTCAGTGTTATAACATACGGAGACCAATTTAGAATTCCCGATTTGAAATCCTACGGTGACATGTATGTCATATATATATATATATTTATATATATATATATATATATATATATATATATATATATATATATATATATATATATATATATGTTTGAAGCGGTGTACCGCTTTCACACATTATAGCATAAATGTCATGTACCGACGATGAAGAAAAACACAGTGAGGAAACGTGCATACAGAGTCCACCGGTATGTGTAACCCGCCAATCCACCTTAGACAAGTAAATATTATTATACCTAATATTGTACATAAAAATCCAGTTGGTATGGTAATAGAACCCGTGTCAATGCTGGTCGTTAATTAAACGAATATAGATAATAAATAATACGCAAATACAAATTCATAAATCACATTAGTAAAGTAGTCATTTACATTTGTGCTTACAAAAATAAATAGAAGAAATGTATGTTGTGTACGGATCCTTATAAGGTGTTTCTAAATTACGTCACTCATTTTAGCCATCTTTACTCTTAGAGATAATATATCACGCCTCGGAGCTCCAATATTGGCGACGTATTGATGGGCCCTGACAAACGACTTCTGATGAGCTGGAAAATACTGTAGGCATTTAGAATGTTATAAGGTTATCAGTGTTAGTAATAATAATGAAGATTATGTAAGTTAATATTTTCAGGTTTGTTGTTACAAAATGTAGGTACTATTATTGAGGTGTTGGCTATTATAAAAATTATGAATTAACGAACTCAATGGAGCAAGAGCTCACACTTAGAACGCTTGCGCTTGCGTCCCGGATTCGATTCCTGTTTTAAGTCTGGGTGTCTACGTATTTACAAAACAGTATATAAGTAGTTTATCAGTTGTTTAGTAGCCATAATGCAGACGTACTGCCGCTTCAGAACTAGATGACGCTATGTTACTGGGATAATCCTAGTATATTTATTTATTATTTTCAAAACTTGAATTGATTAAGGTTAATCTTATATACATATAGAAAGCGTTTTATTGTGAATATAATTTTAAATTCCCAAATAGTGATTTATTTTTACCATTAAAATTTTTATACAGAGTGTTGGTATACTACTGGTTGGTATCAGGTAGATACAGTATCTACATGTTAATAATATATTTATTTTAAACATTTAATTTACCATGTCGCAAACAAAAAAAAAATATTTTATTCCATAAAATATTAATTATTTTTTATTTTTGATCGTAACTTGATGCAGTCATTATTTTTTCATCCAGTCACCCTGTAAAACACTAAACTTTGATACTTTGTTTTTTCATGTAATTTGACACACCATTTTGGTGAAGAAACACAAGTATCAGGATGGAAAATGACTCAAAATACGCCTACGAGTTTTGATCTGTAACATGTATCATTTGTATGTTAATTTAAGCTTCCAAATTTATTTAATAGTTGACTACCTTAACTAGTATAACATAACGGATAAAATATATATGCAGTAAGGTTTTTGTTAAAAAGTTTTTATTTTATAATTTTTAGTGGCTTCATCATTTCAGCCGGAAGACGCCCACTGCTGGACAAAGGCCTCCCCCAAAGATCTCCACGATAATCGGTCCTGCGCTGCCCTCATTCAACCTATTCCGGCGATCTTGACCATCTGGTGATCATCATGATCTCATCGGTCCATCTTGTGGGGGCTTTTTCTTGGCTTATAATCTACTAATTACTACATGCTTAAATAAATCAATTTTGTCAAAAGTTGTGGTGGTCATAGATATAATCAGTGAGTGAACAATCAATCATTCTCTGTTTTTATACCCTTAGGGTTGGATTTTTTTTCCCAAATTTATATGAGACCAACTTTAGGGTATTCCCTTTCCAAAAAAATAAGAATTTTTAACATCGGACTACTCTGTAAAAAGTTATGCGTGGTCATACATAAAAAAAGAAAAAAATATATACGCGTCGACTTGAGAACCTCCTCCGTTTTTTTCGTCGGTTAAAAAAATGCCAATATGACATATATAGGTATACATATTTAAAAATGATGTTGCGATATAGTATACATATAAATAACTACCACCAACATATGATTCACATTTATATCTACAATTCCAATGTGCAGGCATACGTAAAATTGTATAAAAGCCTCCCCCGACAGGTGTGACGTTTATTTTGACGTCCCAAGTGATATTGCTATGAGGATTTCTTTGACGAGCATCTTGTGAAACGCGTAATATCTCCCAACGTGTGCCGAGTGCTAAGGGAAGTGACGTGGCGTTTTAGAAATGTTTTTAGCTTAGCTGTTATTAGGAGAAGTGTCGCAATTTGTTATTTGAATGTTGTCGTTATGTAGCAATTAAATACTTATTAGACTTCAGAGGCAGGTGTAGTGTATGAGATTTAATCTATGGTTTGCGTTTACAGCTTACCTACGATGTCTCCTGTATCTATACGTAAGAAAAAGGGGGTTCCTTTGACGCACCATCACAACAAAACTACTGAACATATCCGGATGAGACTACAACTATTCGACGCGGAATGGTTCTAGGCTGTAATTAACTTTTTTTTGTTATTCGCCCAGCAGTGGACGGGAATGGCTAGTTTTTAAATAAAAATAAAGTTTAAATAAAGGGATAGAACTACTACCATTCGACGCGGAGTTTTTTATAAATGTATTATTTTTTGGATTCCATCGACTCTTTCACATTTTTTTTCGATTTACTTTTGCCTGTTATTCGCCCAGCGGGTCGAGCGTGATCGGATAGTTTATGTATTTTCTCCGTTTAGGGGCGGAGAAAGAATACTAACCTCTGCGGCGGGGTCAGCCTGTCGTAAAAGGCGACAAAACAACCCAACCTAGCTACGTGGTAGGGCGTCAATCCCGTTCGGATGGTGACCACCTTTGGTATTAAGTATGCTGCCATACTAACCTTGTGTTGTGTTCCGGCATTAATGACCAAGTTCCTGTTTCTAACTACTACATTTTAAGCGGGCCGTCAGCTTGTTTGCTGTCCTACAGCAATAGAAAAAAGGAGATTGGCTGATGGTGGACTATCAAGTCCACCTAATAATTACCATCTCCTATGAATGTTTGCGACGACAGGGGAAACGCTAACAGGCTGCCATCCGCGTAGGAGAATGGGAACTCAGATCTTATCCGGAACACAACATGAGAATATTCTGGCGACATCTTTAGAGATCAGGGGTAGTTGCCATCTAGATGGGCTCAGAGCCTTACCATCTAGCAAAATTAGGCTACTGAAATATGGTATAATATAAAATAATCTATGTTAGAAAATTTCTACTTTCTTTAGGAATGTCATAAATATATATTTATTAATTTTATTAGTATTTAGTAGTTAGTATTTTTTTATTATATTATTAAAAGTAACTAAAGCTGATAAAAATATACTCTGAAAAGCAGCTGAAACGAGAATAATCAACAAAATAACAGCGAGTCTAAAATCCATAAGACAATATTGGGTAAAATGAAGTTTATACTTTTGTAATAGTGAAATTGAGCTGTACATGACGTCAACAAATCATAAATACCAGTTATTTAAGAAAGTTTCTTATAATAGACTAAGTTACAACATTACACGTCGATACAGCAACGGTGTATGATCACTACGTGTTCTCTTTTCACTTTGTGTCGGGAGATATTGAGTAAAATGTTTTTTAGTAGGCATATAAAGGTGGAGTCACAATATTAGCAATTTTATTTAATGTACTTTTCAAATCTAATACATTTACTTCACGACTTCATAGCAGTACACAGGCTTGTTTTAGAAATTCAATTCCAATTCAGTCTTCAGGTGTATAATAATTGTCTACATTCATCTGTGTTATAAGAATATTATATATTGATAATTTATCTTAAATTAATAGCAAAGAATAAAACCCAAACTTTCTTTAGCAATTATCCTTATATCTGTATCTGAGGTACTCCAATTATTACTATAAGGTCAAAATTTTTTAATACGAAGACAGATGTAATTGATTTAATTTTAAACGGGTGATTTCCGTTTGATTCCCAACCTCAAACGAAACAAACGGACATCCTGTTCAGTCTCTCAGTCATGTCAGTTGCAATCTGTGAAACCTTTTCCTTATTGAAGTATTAAATCAGTTCTTTTACGACTTACTAGGTAGGTAATGGAGTTGTTTTAATTTTTATTTTTACCGGGACCACACGGCTATGCTTATTAACTAAAATATAATAAATAGATTAAACATAAGAGTTATAATACCTTGAAGACTCTTTAGCATGTATCGCCTATGTTCTCGCTGAAAATAGAACCATCCAAATATATTTACATATAAAGCTTTATGAGTCAATCCGGTAAGTTATGTTTCTTTGCGTCAAACAGTTATTATTCGTACAGTTTTATGTCACTTTCATCGACGACAGTCACGAAATACTATTTTTTGGATAGACTCAGATCGTAAAACGGAACGCAATCATTCACATTGAATTTTATGACAAATAAGAATGTTTATTTCAGATATCTTTGCCTTTTTTACAGTTGAATGTTTATGGTATGTGATTTATGGTAATACAGAGGAGAACATCACTTTATTAAATTTGGGTTTTGTGTGTTTACATTTTTTTGTTGTCTGGTGTTTTTGGATAATGTTATTTGCAATAAAAAATATATTCATCACAAAAAAAAAAACAAGCAGAGTTATTGTTAGAATATTTAGAACATAAATTTGAGTTTCAATACTAACATTCTTTAAATAATTCAATTGTACTGTAGTAAATATTACAGATTTAAAAAGTTCATTCTTAATTAAGAAGGCTTAGTGGGGGAAAATATTACTCGAGACACTCCCCATTCTAAGCGTACGAGCTGGGTGCGTCGCAAAACAATAATCAAAAATCGATCCTACGATTTCTCATTTTCTTGGTGACAACTGGAGTTTCGTTATACTGGCAGTTACTATTGGCTGACAAGTGTTATAGCCAGGTGCGAAGTAATGTACCTTCAATTAACCTCGTCCAGTTTTAAGATGCTATTAAAAAAAGAAGTACAACTAATAATAATGTGCGTAGATTTGACAACCTCCGTAGACCATTCTAGTCTAGTCTATTTTTTTGTTACATTAAATTGCTTTTTGCTGTACCAAACATTATAAGGATGAAACTTAAATACTACAAACTCATATAAAATGACTAAAAGTAGATAAAATAATTGATTTCACTTGCTCCAGAACTAGATTTATCTGGGACAAGTTTAGTACCAAAGTTTATTGCAGGTCGGTTGCGTATTACAGATTGGATTTCCGTCCTAATTTATGTTTATTAATATGTATTTATTACAAAAAAAGTAAGTTGTATAGTATCCAAAATATAAACATTTTGCTTACTTTGGGGCTAAATGGTCCTGTGTTATTATATGTATCCAAGGTGGTCTTTTTCTTAACAAGAAAATAGAGCGACTGCTTTTTTCCTATATGAAAAGCAACAAAAGAAGTTATCTATTGGCTGCCTATCAAGACCTCTTAGGTAACGGTGTATAGCTATTCTGTTTTTTTCCAGATATAAAAATGTTATAAATTGAATATTATAATTACAAAATCTCTTTTGCACAAAATCGGGTGGTTTTGATTTTTCTACTTTGTTGGTAATAATTTAGTTCCAAAGAGGTTTTAATAGCCAAACTATGGTACTGGCACTTAAAGTTCTTCAAACTTCATACCCAGACTAGTATGAAAAATGTTAATTCCAATTCGAAAATTTTGTTTTTAAAAATAATAATGACTTTTTCAGTTTGTGACTTTTTACTGGGTTAGTGGGTTATCAGGTAGCTAAAACAACTATTATTAGTATAATAATTTATGTTTGTCACATAATCCCGCCTTATTATGACTAAAACAGATATATATATTTGTGTCTATTTTAATGGTAGAAATAGCAATAAGAGCTAGTAAAATTATAGCGCTGATAGAAGAGCTATATAGCTAATGTCATGTTTCACAGCGGTTAAAATTGAGTCGTTTAACCGTCCAAAGAACCTGGACTCGATACCAAGAGACAGGTTCTGTTCAGAGAAGGCAAGGTTCTGGAAGAAAACGTTGTACACAACCACTAGATGACCGTTTTTATTGACTCAGCCGCTGAGGAATTGTAAATGCAGTGGACCAAAAAGAAACCTTGAAGAGGTATGAAGAGCACAAGGTAGTCTATGGACTGTGAGGAGGAGGCTTTTAGCGACTGATATACGCAGTCAACGACTAGCAGTTACGCCGTGAGCACCGGATTAAGGAGTGTATGTATATAATTAATTTTATTAAAACAGTACTTATTACAATTTTTAATATGTTCTAAAAGTATAAAGATTCGGTCTTCCATCAGTAGCGAGTTCTTGCGGTTACAAATTACAGATGGCCAAGGCAACAGAGTAAGGATAATCGTCACAATACGAGCCATATCCAAGAGAGCTCCCTTTTGTATCCGACCCTTCAGCCAGGGACAGTGTCGGTCAAGGCTCTTCGCTATCAGAACATTCACCGACACTACTTGCAACTATATATTATACAATTTCCACATACCAATTATAAATATTATTAAACTTGTGTATATGTTAGTATAAAAGTTATTTATCCGTGCAGGGGCGGAGAAAGAATACTAACCTCTGTGGCCGGGGTCGGCCTGTCGTAAAAGGCGACAAAACAACCCACCCTAGCTACGTGGTAGGGCCTCAAGCCCGTCTGGATGGCGAACACCTTTGGTCTTAAGTATGCCGCCATAATAACCTTGTGTTGTGTTCCGGCATTAGTGACCCAAGTTCCTGTACCCTTATGGGACAGCAGCGTGTTCGCGATGCCACTGGCGTTGCAAACACCTATAGGCGACGGTAACTGCTAAATTCTAAGCGGGCTGTCAGCCTGTCTGCTGTCCTACGCAATAAAAAAAAACTTAATAACGAAAAATGTTGAATTAGTTCGTTCGCGTTAGAAAATTTCCCTTTCAAATACCCAGAAACCATATGCTCGGTTTTCAAGCGTTCCTATTTTTATTTTCGCTGATTACTGCAATCAAAGAACTTCAATGGATAAAAGAACAAAGGCGGTTCGCAGCTCGAAAAACATAAACAGAATGCGAGTTTGGCGTGCCGGTGCCCTCTCACATCCTAACTTTGTAATTTGGTTGGGGGTATCCCAGTTTTATGGGTTAATCACTACGTTTGAAGTTTGACGAATGGCTTTATTTATGGGTTTGATCACGATATTTTGATTCGAAATTGGACCTATTTTACTATCCGTTGCGTAGATAATTAGTTGATCTACTCGTGTATAATATTGTATTCGACGACCTCTGTGGCCTAGCGCCATAATGCAGTTCGGTATGCTTGCAGAGGTCATAGTTCCCGTCTCGCGTCTGGTTGTTTATGTATAACATGTATTTATTTACAAAATAAGGATATAAGTAGTATATCAGTTGTCTAGTACCCATAACACAAGTGCTATGCTATGTAGTTTGGATCTAGATGACACTGTCTGAATTGTCACGAAATATTTATTTATTTATAATAATTACGTCTTCATTTGTAAATAATTCCACAGACACGACTGTACTAAATTCCATACGTAGCTATTGAGCTTATCTTTCATTTTAACCAAAGTAAAACATAAACCTTGAAACAATGTAATGTAACAGGTTGAGAGTTAATCCAGGAAGCTAATTATCATAAAGAATCTGCGAGTGCTTTACACTAAGCTTCTCTGACACGTGACGTATAACATTAATTAAGGGTCGCGAAGACGCCATTTTGAAACATTCTCAAAGCGTAGTCGTTTCTTCTGTTGGCGACAGTTAATTCATAACGTTTCAAGATTTTAAAGCAACTAGTTTTAAAATTCAAGATATAATTTTAGCTTGATTGCGGCAGTTTTACTGATGTTACATACACTATTTTTGTTGTTATTATTGCTCTAGTGTATCTAAAGGATCTAAGGTACACTGCAAAGTATAGTTGCAGTTGCTGTGTGGTTAGGCTGTGCCTAGTTCGGTGGTGAGCAGTAAATCTTTAATTTGTAATGGTTAATGGATAAATGATATTTGATTTGAATTATAATTGCCTTCTTTTATAATAAAATATGTATTTATTTACAATGTCAACTATTCTTATTTTTATAATTGCTCGGCTCACTTAACAGTAAGCAGTTACGTCGCGTATGTTTGCGACGCCAAATGCATCATTAACTTGCTGCCGTCCGCGTGGGTAAACTGGAACCTGAGTCACTATGGAACACCGCACAAAGTTATTATGGCGGTATATTTTTACACCAAGAGAGGTCGCCATATGTTTTGTCCTCTATTTTTTTTATTGCTGTAGGACAGCAGACAGGCTGACGGCCTGTTTAGAATTTAGCAGTTACCGTCGCCTATGGGTGTTTGCAACGCCATCTTGAACACGCCGCTGTCCCTTATGGGTACAGGAACTTGGGTCACTAATGCCGGAACACAACACAAGGTTATTATGTTATTAATAATAACTTATTATGGCGGCATACTTAAGATCAAAGGTGGTCGCTATCCAGACGGGCTTGGGGCCCTACCACGTAGCTAGGGTGGGTTGTATTGTCGCCTTTTACGACAGGCCGACCCCGGCCGCAGAGGTTAGTATTCTTTCTCCGCCTCTGCACGGATAAAAATTCTATTATATACTCACATTACTTAATGGTTTCTAAACTACCTACACTTTAGTACATAACATCCCCTTTTACGACATGTCGCTGTCGGGCGCAGTATTCTTACCCCGCCTATGCACGGCGAAAATTTTCTGATCAATACTACATTCAGACACTCCAAAAGCTACTAAGAGACAAAAATAATAAACAAGTCCAATCTTAAGACCCTGTTCAAACATTAACAGTTAAACGAGTGTCCCCGTTCATACCTAACTTATAATGAGTTGTAAAATTATTTAATACAAAGCCTCGTACCGAGATTCAGAGCACAGTGGAGGCTGTGATTAAATACCCACCCTGACCTCCCATTTTAACCCCTCTGACCATGCTATAAATTGTACAATATGAGAACAGTAAGTCAAGTCCACAGTGATATTATTTTGGCCCTACTTATAAGAGAAATTTATAATTTTGAAAACAATGTTTTGTGTAAATCTATGTATGTAAAATGATAATTGGGTTCCTTTGAAGCACCATTACTTTAAAACTACTAAAAATATGCCAATGCAGGAAGCAAACGGGCCGGTTAAGAAAAAAGTTTTCAGAGTTCTTTTTTCAAAAACTTTTCACGCGTGTATTGGTTTTGTTTTACAAATTGGCACCGTGTCTTTTGATGCTGAATTTTTGACTTATTTTGAAAAAAGCTAAAAAACATGATAACTCAAAAATGGTTCACTTTTGCATAATGTATATGGGGGTTAAAATTATAACAGTCACCCCTATCACCTCCTAACGGGGATACGTTGAATTACCAATAACATCACAAAAAAATACCACAGAATGCAGTTTTATAAATGGATCTCAATATATATATATATATTAATTATTGAGACACATAATATATAAGCAATTCTCGTTACTCGTATTATGCCTGATTATAAATTGTACGTGAATATACTAATCTAAGTTATATAGACTTTTACTGTGTTCGACATCATTATGGTAATTAGTGCTGGGAGGCCCTACAAAAATTTTACTTTCACATTGATCAATATTAATGTAGCCGCAAATCGTTACATTCTGTGTATGAAATTAGATTTTAATAAAAAGTTTGTATGAACCAACGCCCTATTCAGAATATTTCTTTTTCAAAGTAGCTAAGTTATATTACTGTTCCTTGTTTAACTACGACTTGACCCTACTCGAAGGCAAATAGACTGTAAGAAATTATCTCAGTCCCTTCTTGTAATGTTGTATGTACATTGCAACTAGAAGTGTTGTAATTAAACTTGGCGAAGGCGCGGGACTTCTAGAATTGCCTCAATATACAGGAAGTACCCTTTACTGTCTTGTCGGTTCACTTTGTTTTCTTTATTCAAATCCTGTGGATATAATATAACCACTCATCATGATATCTCCAAAACTAAATACTCGACTGACTTGAAATTTAGTATTGTTACTCATTTTGCGATATAGACGCCTACTAAGAACGGATTTTACGGAAGTTCTGTCCAAATGTATTTTTTTTATTCATATGGCAGAACAACGTTTACGCCAGATCAGCTAGCAAATAATATGAAACTAAAGTAATTTTATTCCTATTATATTATTTTCGTGCGCAGTAAGAATACTACCCCTGTGGACGGGAGCGGTCGTAAAAGGCGACTAAACAACTCTACCTAGGTTATAGGGCTCCAAGCCATATGGAAGGCAAAAGCCCCTGGTCTGTACTACCTTTATAATACATAATATGCGTTGTGATTCCACATAAGTGACTCAGGTTTTAGTTACCATACGTAGATGGCAGCGTGTTAGCGGCGCCCCAGGCGTCGCAAATATAGCAGCCTTTCTACTGTTGCACAGAAATAAAAACAGTATTCAAGTTATCAATCTACTGAATCGTGAAAATAGTAATAGAAATTAATCCTTAAAGTACCAAAACCTATTAATATTTCCATTGCGTCGATAGTATACCAACCCTTTCCAAATCTCCCAACCCTTCAACGAGACCAAAATCTTGTCTTGAAAAATTAAAAATATTAAGAGGGGCTTAAACCCCGCTGTTACGCGTAGTTAATCAGTTGAAATATTTAATTACTTCGGACTAAATCTGATGCTGTCAGTGTGTAATGGTCTTTATTATCGGTTCAAGATACAAGCGTAAGCGGGAAATAATATGGTAAACAAATATGTGAAAACTTACTTTCCGACCATATAAAGTTTTGTAGTGTGTGTTAGTGACAAAGCCTATAAATTAACCGGTTTGTCGTTCGTCGTATAGTTGTTGTTGGTTTTTTTCAGGAGTACGTGGTTTATTAAGCAATATTAAAATATTGTTGTATATACTGTTGTAAACAACAGTAAATTGATTTTAATTTTATTTTATATTATTAATTACTTAAAGTGTACCATTAGGGTTGGAATTTTTTTCCCAAATTTATATGGGACCAACTTCGGGGTATACCCTTTCCAATAAAAAAGAATTTTTAAAATCGGACTACTCTGTAAAAAGTCATGCGTCGTACAAATATATAATATATATATATATATATAATATACACGTGTCGACTTGAAAACCTACTCCGTATTTTTCGTCGGTTAAAAAAAATTCAAGACAGAAGTTGCTTATCACTTACGCCACGAAAGATAGTAAAAGATTTAATAAATGAAAAAAAATTCTCAATTCTCCTGTTATTAAAAATACAATTCTTCTAGCAGATTAGGGGGTGGATGAAGTCGTTTTAAAATTCAATTTGGAATCAATGAAGAGGTTGCGGTTAAAAGGGGTGGAATCAATGAAAATCTCAATGAACTAAAAAAATTAAGTATTCTTGAGACATATTATAATAAAAACGATTATTAAATTTATACCGATTTTAATTAATTTTCTTTCCCGATGTCTATTCGATGAGTTTACGAGTTAGGTAGATTTAAAACAGAACTAGATTTGATATACCTAACTGTGACAGATTAAACCAAAAATAGACATATATTTATTTATTTAGAATTGAATTAGAATAATATACAACATAATAAAAGAAAAAATAACCTTGTAGTCAGTCAGGCAATGAGAAGAAGAGGATCAAAGTACTCTTTCTTAAAGTGAAGTTGCAAATAGATCACTTCTGCTAGCTCATATATGTACTTCTTGAAAAAATTAGAAGCCACATCCATTTAACTTCTTTGAACGAGAAAAGCAAATGTGATGAATTAGATAAATTCAACAACACCACTTACCAAGGGATTCATAAACGACGTCGTTTGGATATTTTTTTGCTACTTCCTAAACTACAACTGCATCGATGATTTCTCGATTTAGGATAATTTGATCTTTACTAGGACGAATGCCGTCTGTTTTCTTTTAAGTCTGAAAAGTTCTGATTTTCAACACTAAAAAAGGAAACCTTTCATGACCTTGTAAGATGCAGACCACCTAATTCGACTCAATTTCGCACATAAAGCTCTCTCATATTACTAATAATTATATAACGTAAATCAATAATTAAAAAAAACTGTTCTAAACATTGTCTTGATTTGTTTTGACAAAACTATGTCTGATAAGCGCCTTATATATAGATAAACTGCTACTTACCATCAGAAGATTTATTCGAGAAAATAAATTTGAAGACAGTACCTGAAAAAAAAAATGATTTAATACTAGCTGTATATTAGTGAAATGCGCTTTGTAGGAGATCGGGACTTTTATTATTTTAAAAGTGAGATAACATAATGGTGATTAAATTAAAAATATACCTTAAAGTCAATCGTTTGTTTAAAAAGTCTACCAGTCTACTATAAAAAAAAATACCTTTAAAATTTGAAAAATTGTGCATGTGGTTCCGAATAAAAATGGAATGGAGCCATAGCACGTTCCTATATTGATAGATAATAGGGCGAAATAGACTATATTTTTTTCCTTACAATTTCCAACTGGTGTCGTCTGTGTGAAATGTCATGCAAAAGACGTTCGCACGTTGAAATGCCTGCTGTGTTCACTGGCTCTATTCTCATCCCGAATTTAAGTGTTTATGTTTAATATTTGTAATGAAATGAAATGAAAAAATTCTTTATTTTCTCCTAAAACATTACAGACAGTTAATACATATAAAAGTGCAACAGGTAGAAAGTGTGTTATAAAAGTATCAGTAGCTCAATGAAGTAGAGGGAGTCCAAACTGAGCAGAAGCCCGTCCTATGGATCTCCTGGCCTCTTCTCTCTTACCATTGACTTAACATAATAATATAACAGTAATGTATTTATAAAATGAGAGTATATAAGTATACCAGTTGTTTATTATCCGCAAAACAAATGATCTCCTGCTTAATTTGGTACTATAAGGCGCTGTATGAATTATCACAATATAAAAAAATAGTTTTGCTTTATGGCAACACTTGACAACTTGAGTTTTATAGTAAAATACTCAGAACAATTTGAATATTTGCAACTTATAATCAATTACTTTGAATGTGCAAAATTTTATAAATAAAACGCATATTTCCAACGTTGATAGAAATAATTCCCGCATCGAAGAGAAATTAAGCACGTAGTAATCAAAATTATAATAACTGTTTCAAGCAAAACGGCCATTATAATTTGGTCTTCGATTTACATTGACGGAGATTTTTCCCTTTCACTTTGATCGAAGTTAGAAACATGGAAGGTCTGGATATGTTGGTCAAATTTAAACGTAACACGTTCTTTGGCTTATTGAAAAATGTCGTTTTATGTTGAAATTTTGTCATTTTCATATGAAAATTGTAAAAGAAGACATAATTGGAATATGGTTGATATAAATGCACAAGATTGTGAAGAAAACTGAATCAACGTGAAACATGACTATAATGAAATTGAATAAATAAATTACATAAAATGTTTTACATTATATTCACATTCCTCAATTCCATAACAACATAGGCAACTAGTAATTAATATACCTAACTAGATATTACTCTCAATAGCGGAATGGTGAGTTACATGCACCAGTTATCTGGGTATTCATGTTTATTTAACCATCAACAAATCACAATAATGTTGTAATACGGAAATTGAGTGATAAAATATGTGAATATTAAAAGTAATAAAATAAAAAATAGAGTATTTAAAAACATATTTAATGAGTAATCGTAAAACAAACATTTTCTTCTTCCTGCCCTTATCCCGCATTTTATTCCTTCTTCCTTCATCTCAATCTCAAGATACGAAATCCATCCATCTTTTTTTGGTCTACCTCTTGTCCTGTATCTATTTGCTTTCATTTATCTAAAACATATATATAGTGAAATTGGTTCCAATGGTAAAATATATAAAATTTGTTTCAAATAAACAAAGCAACAAATTAAACCGGTAATTAAATAAAACTTCTTCAAACAAATTGTTTGTTTGCCATCAAAACAATAATTTTAATAAATTTTTATTACGTCCGAACGTAAAATTTCTCATTTCCCAACAGAGCCGTTTAACAAACCATTTCATCCATTTAAACTTAATAAAGTATCGAAAAGCATCCTTATTAAATTATATACGAAAAAAGCCCTTATTAGGGATCCGTGCACAAATAGCCGAACGATATTCAAACGCACCGGAACCAGAAACACGACGCTATTCAATATTCAGCATATTCGTTTTAGTATTATTGACGACCTACTACTAGCTGGCTAAACTTTGGTATGCTTGCGGAGGTCACGGGTGCGATTCCCGCTCGCGTCAGGATGGTTTTATATAATATGTATTTATTTACTTGAGAAAAGTACATATGTAGTATATTATTAGTACCCATTACACAAGTACTATGCTATTTAATTCGGGACAAGATGGCACTGTGTGAACGGTCCAGTTTATGTATTTAATAAAAATTATTTCCTACATGTGAACGGATTTTCCAGTTTGGTATTTATTATAATTACAAGCCGACCCGGCAAACGTTGTTTTGCAATATGAATTTCAAAAATTGTGTATTGGAAAGGTTTTATTGTAGACGAGTCTATTGTATTATTTTTAAATATATAAATAAAAATTTTAGAACGTTATCTTCATTATGATTAGAGTAATCATATATCTGCCAAGATCTACCAAAATACGAAGTAACTGCTTGTTATTCAAGAGATGGAATTAATAGCTGGCATCACGAGCACGTTTGTACTTATCACTGCAGACAAGAGTTGAAATTACATCACCAAACTCGCTACCATGTAAATTAGGTTCTATAAAGAGCTTCCTTGATTCTTCTATACTGTAATGATAAACAACAACATACAAATATATTGAATCAAAATATAGTACAGAACCCACCTCAATTTCCCTAAATCATGCCATTGAACAGGCAAATTCATCTCCCTCTTTAGGCTTATCCTATGGGAATATAATTAAAGTTCCAAGTCTTCTTAAAATTTAGTTTATTTTCCCATTAAGCCATTAGAAGCGATATTATCCTAAATTTTACATTTGCATATCTAATATCTTCAGCCATTTAAGATGTTTTTGATTTAGACGCGAGTATGATCAAATCGGAAGTTAAAAGTTAGGAATTTAATTTTTAAATGTGTAATGTATTTAGACAACACACCCTTCTGTTACGTCTATCATAATAACAACCCTTTATTTTATGACATAATGGAAGACAAATGACGTGATTTTCATACTAAAATATGTAATAGCTTTTAAAAAATAAATTTTCTAGTTTACATGTAATAAAGCAGTAGTATAAAATATCTGCAGACTTTACGAATATTATTTTCTTAATCATAAACAAACAATAATTATAATAATTTTACCGTCGATATGTGGTAAGTATGTCGTTATGCACATTAAGCGAGACAAACTACATTAAGCAGTGAATGCCACCGTGGAAATCGAATCAAAAACATTGAGGTTGGTCTCCAAGTATACCACTTGACTAGCACGCCGCTTTGTTATTGTTTCTGATATACACGAACAAGTATCAGAAGTAACCAAAATTTAATCAGGCTTGTATGTATGACTTTGAACTTAAATATAAAATTCTTTTGAACATAATATAAGGCCAGAATTAGTCTTTTATTTAATAATGTAATATAAAATACACAAATAATTTGGGGCCCCTTCTCATAGAAGACATCTCCCCTAATATAATATCACATTAGGAAGGTAATTATTACTCATATTTGGCTCTGCGTCCAACGAGGGGAGATTCAAAGAGACTTTACATTTTTTATACGCTCATTTTGAGATCTTTCATCAAGCAGTAAAAAATATTTAGAATTCGCAGCATTATTTACAGTCTCTTTAAAATTATATTAACGTAAATGAAGTATCTCTGTTTTCTTTTTACAAAGATTTGATTCCAGTTGAGCAATTTGAAAACTGGCTACGGCCGTTTTGATTGATTTAAATAAATACATAATATAAAAAATGTTAATCGAGTTGTATACTTAAAAAAAGTTAAAAACAACCCAGACGTTCAGCCGCATACTTTTTGTTAGTTTTGTGATACGTATTTTTCCTGATAGTAGTGACCATATTCGATTTAAAATTCAATACAAGATCCTCTCGAATCACATGAGCATAAAACTTTGAATACAACCGAGAATTATTACTAGGATAAATATTATTAATGATTACTTTCAGATATGTTTTAAAGCAATATTATTAAAAATTTGGCTATCTCAAACTGATGAACATGAAAAATGCACATGAGCAATAATAAATGTATAGTTACTGGGTAAATTGCGATTTATTTTACCTATTTAAAACTCTTCTTTGTAATATTTACCAGTTATTCATTAAATCAATCATCCCCTGATCCTCTTAAGAGATGCATCCCAATACATGCGTAAAATCACATCTTGGAGATACACAAATAAAAGATATTCCTTCCGTCTGTACGTGAAAGGGCCGGTCCTAAGTACACAACTCTTCGAGCCATTTAATTGGGCACCAATGTTTATTTGTTCCCTTTTAGGGAGAGGATCATTTTGTATGTTTGCATGACCCTTGTGTACTCATATAAATATCATACATGTTTCAGTAGGATCAGTTTGATTCATCTTAAATTTCCAAGGACCAGGAGATTTTAAATAGATGTAGTCAAATTCTTTAAGAGTAAAATCATCCACAAGCTCTTTTTATTACTTTGAAACAGTAGACAGGCTGCTAACACACTTAATAGCAAGCAGTTAACGTCGCCTATGTTTGCGATACCAGGAGAACTGGAACTTGGGTCGCACATACCATTTTCACCGAAACACAACACAAGGTTATTATGGTGGTCTTTATCCGTGCAGGGGCGGACAAAGAATACTAACCTCTGCGGCTGGGGTCGGCCTGTCGTAAAAGGCGACAAAACAACCCACCCTAGCTACGTGGTAGTGCCTCAAGCCCGTCTGGATGGCGACCACCTTCGGTCTTAAGTATGCCGCCATAATAACCTTGTGTTGTGTTCCGTCATTAGTGACCCTAATTCCTGTGCCCTTATGGGACAGCAGCTTGTTCGCGATGCCACTGGCGTTGCAAACATCCATAGGCGACGGTAACTGCTAAATTCTAAGCAAGCCGTCAGCCTGTCTGCTGTCCTACAGCATAAAAAAAATGGTGGCTTATTTAGAGGCCAGGGGTGGTTGCCATCCAGAAGCCCTAGCTCCTAACTAGGGAACTTTTGGCACGTCAGGCTGTACCCGATCACAGGGATCAATATTTTCACTCCGCCTTTCTCTCTTCAGATATTCTTAACATTTGCCCCAATTCTATTACTATAAACCTTTTAGACAACTGTAAAGTAAGAACATTTGTGACTTTTATACAAGTTAAAAAACCTTTATATCTTCACACCAATGTAACTTTAGTAATACATTAAAACATAAAAAAAATTAAGTTTGGAATTTTTTATAGTCATCGATTCTTTGCGTGAAATATCAATGTACGAGCATAAGAAGCATTTCTATATGAGAAGTTTAAATTCTTATATTTGCTTTCCATTACGTTTAGCAGCTCAATTATAAATCTCGGTTAAAAGACTAAGATTGAATGATTGTAGTCGTTAGACTATTTCTTTTGACTAATACATAACCGTTTTAGGGTATACTAACAAAATATTGTCAAAGAGAATAAGGAAAATCATAAAATAACAATATCCGTTTGTTACAGCATGAAAATGTTATCGCTAGTTTTGGCCAAATGCCATCATACAATAAGCAATATTTTCTTATATATTTATTGTCCTTTATTTTGTTCTTTTAATCTTATTAAGTTTTTTTTTTATAAATTAATCGAATTGAATTTCTGCGGGATATTACTACATCATGAATAGTTGAATTCTTCAAGAATTGAATTGATAGAAGTGGCATTCAATAATGAATTTTGACAAGTATTTACTTGCTTAAAATCGGCAGAAAATAATATTGAAACTTATTTATTTATATATTAAGATATTTGTACAGTCGATTTAGTGACTAGATATTTATTGGCGATTTAGTTTGCGGGTTTGAATTGGTGGTAGATGCCCGTATTTTACATATTTTTTAACACAAGACTTGGTGAGTATTAAAATTGCCTAATATATGCAATAACGAATTTAAAAACTATTTAACGAGTAGTTCTTATCATAACAAATGAAGTCCATGAAAGATAAAATTTAATCACACTTGTAAAATTTCCATTACGGGATACGAAGATATTAAGAAACATATCCGCATCTTGATCAAAATATTATAAAATTGCACAGAGATGTGCAAATCTAAAATGGAATGGATTAGATCAATGAGATCAAACTCCGATCTTTTTGATTACGTCTAATATGAAATGACACCATGATTTTCTTATAGTGGCACAATTATTTAGTTGTCTTCGTATTCAAACTGTACTGAACTTTTAGAAAAGAATATCGCTGAATACTTTTATAGTCGATGAATATTAAAAACATCAAAATGTATGTAAAAACTCGATCTGCTATGTTTGTAAAATATCAGATATAAAAAGGTAATGCACGCCTCAGTTCTGCAATGCTGAACCAACGTTCCATCGCGTTAGTGGTCGTAGCTTGGGGCCGGCAATATCCTGCGCTGCCCAAGGCAAACAGTGGTTCGGGTAGCCGAATAAAAACAAGCCGAACACAAAGCGGTCTTATATTGTACTACGTTGTTCGGAGAATTTTAGAATTGTAGGTAGTTTATTCCAATATTGTAACTGAAATCCTGCCGGACCATGTAACCATGTATGATAGAAAATAAAGGTTTCATTCATAGGCTAAAATAAATTATGAAGACTTATCTTCACTTATCATCTTATTCTTTTGTTTTGTTATGGGGGCAAATACTCTTAAACACTAAACAAGCGACACCGTAGGTGCGTGTGGGTTTCACAAAAACAATGTGCGCCTATTATTTATCGTGATAATATACAGGATACTTATTAAAAATTGTCCTCCACGCTCCTCTATCACTGATATCAACAGTTTCACGAAATTACGCAAACCAATCACCGCCATTTTTCTTACAAATATAAACTGCCTAAAATTTTCTGTTTTATTTCTATTTCTTGTCTGAATTTTTTTATTTAGTTGGTACATCAGCTTACAAATAGAGTTGAAGGCTTGCGTTGATTTCCTTAAACCAGAAGTAACAGTAAAACTATTTACTAAATGTTTACTTTTAGTATATATTATGAGAAATATCAAAATAAATTGAAGTTATCCGTTTAAAATCATTAAAGGAGTGTTATATCAACCAAATATCACTCAAAAAGGTTTTGTTTGCCTGTTTAATGTTTATTCAGTATTCTGATATGATATGATATCGAATTAATGAGAAACAAATTTAACGTATTTGTATTCAGATGTCAATGAAAAATTCAAGAATGCGAACAAATATCGCAAGTAGTTCTGAGGTCGTATGGTTCTGATCAGAAATGAGTAGAACAGAGTTCTATTTCTTTTCTGAAGATTTGCAAAGGACGACAAATTGATAACTCCTTTGAAATAAGAGAATCATTTTTGGACTTTAGATTAAATTTAAATTATATCTAAAAGAAACAGATTATTTTATTTTCAACAAATATGAAAACTTTAAACAAAGTAACTTATTATTTTCTGCCCAAAAGACGGACATACATATATTGTTTAGTCACAATATATAATATTTTTATTTATGAATTATTGGCCCAAAAAGTACGATGGATTACTAAACTCAACAGCTACCCTTAATAGGTTTCAAAGTAGAATTTGCGTACATGTTTATCTTAAAAGCAGATCATGAGAAAATTTGGAAAGTAAAGAAAGAGCCGAAAATTCTCATTTAAACAAATTATAACAAAAATGAAAGCTTATAAACTCCGACGAATAACTTAGCGGACTTAAAAAGGAGGATATGTTTTAAAGTAATTTCGCGAGGCCGTCAATTCACTTTCTTTTCCATGCTCCTGGTGAGAGTTTTATTGAAGATGGTGCTGTCCGGCGTTTTTTAAACGCTCCATAAAATATAGTCCGCACTTCGATTGTAATTAATCTGTTTTTTTTTTTAACTTGTTGGGTTGAAAAAATAATTTGATTTACCTTTCTAAGTAATCTCAGATAGGAAAATACAAGTACATAGAGAGTTTAGCATTAACAGTTTATTTTTTTTAAATATTTAGTAGTTTAAATTTCCGTTGTTCTTTTTTGCATGACTATGTTTAATTGGATAATTGGCCCAATACTTAGGAGAAGTACGCAGCATGGAAAATTAAATAACTTTTGGATAGTTATATTTATGAAACTATTGCAGTGCACTTATACTATCTGGTGTAAGTATAATATTATCCATCACTTAAAATCAACGCATATATTTATGGTAGATATGGGGTCTATAGAATTATAAATAATTAATATAATTTCTTTTACGAGCAGAATAAAGGTAATATAAAAAAATACCATCAATAAACACACTGTACAACTAATTCGATATGAAACAAAATTAGTATAAATATTTTTGCGTCTGAAACGCACGTCTGTGGTTATAAAGCGTTGAAAGCCAACTTGGTTTCCTCATAATACAGATTAAGATAAAAATTGCTTTGACGTTCTGCCTCCTAGGAAGTGGGGGGCATATTTTTTTAATTTTCCCAAACAAGGTCCTGAATTCGATTACACTTGGCGTCTCGCTTATTAGATTTTGTTTTGAGCACCGCGGCGGGGTATCGGCCTATTTGTTTATCGCTTCATCCACGCCAACATGGTTTCTGCCAAGTTTTGTGAAAAACAAGTTAGGGTGAATGATAGGTTGACTTTTGATATATTAATAATCCAAATTTATTACTTAACCTTTTTATCGTCATTAATCAACATGGAGTTGTTTTTGTTCAAATTACTACTACAAATATCCACCAGAGAAAGTAAAAAGGCTGATGGATGACCTTTAAAGGAAGTAAGAGAAAGGAATACAGGAGATGTGTTATGGGGCACTTGAGGAGCGAATTTTCTTTCGCCACACCACATAACAAACTCAAAATAGAAAGATTTTTTTTATTTAAGATTTTTTAATAAATGCCTAAATACAATTTTAAATTACATTTCAATTTACCTCTAGGTCCGCTATATATGAAAAGAAGCACTCGCGAAATACCTCGAACCTTGTCATATGTGATATTACAATTTAATAGTACTGCACTCAATGTTTCCTTTTATTATGATAATAAAATATGGCAATATTTTAATTATCCATAGGCCAAAATATTTTAAAAATAAGAAAAATGCATTCTTACAGATATAGGTGTATGTTTCTCTATACAAAAACCTACTAAAAATTTCCAAATTTTTGCGTTGAAAAAGTTTTAACGATGCAAACTTTCGCAAAAAGCCTCCTAATTGTTTAAATCCACTGTAACAATAACTCCCTATAATCCTAAGGGGCATTTTCGTTGAAATTCTTTTAACTTTCCCTACCGTTTTTATGAAATAAGTTTTTCTGTAACAAGATTACGTTTTATGAGGAAGAAATTGAAGGATAACGAATTCAAATGATGCCATGACAGTGTTTGATGTAATTTGTGTTTTAACAATGAGATTCTTAGTAGTCCAAGTTTGAATGCTACTTAAGGTAACATATTTATTTATTATGGGGGTGCAACATAGATAATAAAGAAATAAATAAAATTAAACTGCTGGAGTAGTTTCTGACATGAACTATTTAGTTGACGGCGAACAAAGGCATGTAGAAAGTGAGAAGAGATTGTACGCGATCTCACAAAAAGAAGAAGAAAGTTAGAACCGAAAGGAAAATGTAGTGGAGTTTTTAGGCCCTTCGGAAAACGTGTCTATTTTACACGCCAGCTAAATAACGGACAAGGAAGGAAGGGCCAAATTCAGAGTCGGTGCGACAACCGAACCCATAACCTCCCCTGGCATTGCTGCTTTGACTCTTTGGCCAGTGTAAGGAAGTGTCATACGAGTACAATGGCATCGCGGCAATAAACACGAAAAGTGTGTCGCCGAGACGAATAAAACGATACATGAAAACGTATCGCACATTGTATGGGTGGTAACATTTCCGCGTAAAGTAAACAAAGATTCACTTTTGTTAGATGAGCAATTTCATGAATAAACATAATGCAAGATGGTGGAAGGTCGCTCGGTGGATCGCGTTGATTTACTGGGAGCCGACTCACTGTCGCTTTAACTGTATGCGGGCAAAGGGAAAAGCTTTAGCGAATCTTTTTCACATTCAACTCATATTTTCAGATGATGATTTCCTTATATTGCTTTCGAAGTTAAAATATTTGAAGAGTCTATGAGTTTAATTAGAAATACACAAAATGAGTTCCTACAAAAACTTTTTAAGAACAAAGTAAAAAAAAAACTAGTTCTATTCATTAATATTTTTTCGACGATGTGTTTTTTGCTAGTAAAATATGATAATAATTTGAGCAAAATAAGTTTATTTTACAACAGCACAGTTTTAGTTACCCCGTGCATGGTCGGAGTAAGAATACTGACGCCAGCGGCCGGGGGTGGCCTGACGTAAAAGGCGATAAAACAATGCCTGCTAGGTTCTAAGCCCTAATACGAATATAGCTAAAAATTACATATATTTTTATTTATAAAATAAAGAGGATTCTATATCTTCTGTTTTGGACTCTATCATATATGTTAAGTACATTAGATACAACTCACAAAAACATCGCTGAAAGGCTATAAAGAGTGATATGCTGCCATTTATCAAAGCTTTATGTAAAGGTTTATCAAACGAGATTAATTTCAGTCTGATTATACATTATAAATGTTATATATAAGTATCATTATCTAAGATAAGCTCTGTGTATATAATATTACCTAGGATGATGCTATAATATTACCACAAATGAGGGCAAAAATAGAGGAAATTATTTGTATCGGGGTCCATCCGTTAAGAAGGGGGATTTCGATAATCTCTCTCTTCTTTTATCCCGGAAAAAAAGAAAGAGAAGATATGTGAAATATTTGATAATATTTAATATCTTTTTAAATAGGCAACTGTCTGACACGTAACATGATGCTCTTGGTGGTATTATAATAAACGCTGAGGTGACTTCAGCTCTGTTGATCTTGGTTACCGCGTAAAAAAATATTATGTGTAAGTATTTATCTATAATAATTGTGAACGTCTTTTTATGTTTGATATATTATGACAAATACTATAAAGAAACAATAAATAAAAAAAACTTTTATTTGACCCGAATAAAATGAAAAAAAACTGACCAATT